>PVHT021183693.1:9848921-9979301 GCA_004024745.2 Catagonus wagneri
TGGGGTTGCTTCTATCGCGTAATCGCCCCTCCTACCTCTTGATGTGGTCTCCGCTGTGTCTTCTGGAGCAGAGTATCTTTTTTGGAAGTTTACAGTCCATTTGGTTGAAGGTTGCTTGGCATTTGGCTGTATTTTTGCTGTTTTTCGGGAGAGAAGTTGAGCTCCAGTCTTTCTATTCCGCCATCTTAATCCAATCCCCTCTTTTGTCTCTTTAGATAGGTTTATTCCTAAGTATTTTATTCTTTTTGATGCGATGACAAATGGGATTTTTCCCCAATTTCCCTTTCTGATCTTTCATTGTTAGTATATAGAAATGCAGTTCATTTCTGTGTATTAATTTTGTATCCTGTGACTTTGCCAAATTCATTAATGAGCTCTAAAAGTTTTCTGGTAGAGTCTTTAGGATTCTCTACGTATAATATCATGTCATCTGCAAACAGTGATAGTTTTCCTTCTTCCTTTGCAATTTGGATTCCTTTTATTTCTTTTACTTCTCTGATTGCCATGGCTAGGACTTCCAAAACTATGTTGAATATCAGTGGCGAGAGTGGACATTCCTGTCTTGTTCCTGATCTCAGCAGGAATTCTTTCAGCTTTTCACCATTGAGAATAGTGGTAGCTCTGGGTTTGTAATATATGGCCTTTTTATATGTTGAGGTAGGTTCGCCCTCTGCCCAGTTTCTGAAGGGTTTTTATCAGAGATGGGTGTTGGATTTTGTCAAAGGCTTTATCTGCATCTATTGAGAGTATCATATGGTTTTTATTCTTCAGTTTGTTAAAGTGATGTATCACACTGACTGATTTGTGGATATTGAAGAATCCTTGCATCCCTGGGATAAATCCCACTTGATCATGATGTACAATCCTTTTAATGTATTGTTAGATTTGGTTTACTAGTATTTTGTTCTGGATTTTTTCATCTATGTTCATCAGTGAAATTGGCCTGTAATTTTCTTACTTTGTGGTATCTTTGTCTGGTTTTGGTATCAGGGTGATGGTGGTCTCATAGGATGAGCTTGGGAGTGTTCCTTCCTCTGCAATTTATTGGAATAGTTTCAGAACAATAGGCGTTAGCTCTTCTCTAAATGTTTGATAGAACGCACCTATGAAGCCATCTGGTCCTGGACTTTTGTTTGTTTGAAGTTTTTTTTTTTTTTTTTTTTTTGCCTTTTCTAGAGCCGCACTCGTGGCATATGGAGGTTCCCAGGCTAGGGGTCTAATCAGAGCTGTAGCTGCCAGCCTATGCCACAGCCACAGCAACATGGGATCTGAGCCACATTTGCAACCTACTCCACAGCTCACAGCAATGCCAGATCCTTAACCCACTGAGCAAGGCCAGGGACTGAACCCGCAACCTCATGGTTCCTAGTTGGGTTCATTAACTACTGAGCCGTGATGGGAACTCCTGTTTGAATTTTTTATCACAGTTTCAATTTCAGTACTTGTGATTGGTCCATTCATATTTTCTATTTCACCCTGGTTTAATCTTGGAACAGTGTACTTTTCTAAGAATTTGTTCATTTCTTTTGGGTTTTCTGTTTTATTGGCATATAGTTGCATGTAGTAGTCTCTTATAATCCTTCGTATTTCTGTGATTTCCCTTGTACCTTCTCCTTTTTCATTTTTAATTTTATTGATTTGGGTCCTCTCTCCTTTTTTCTTGATAAGTCTGGTTAAGGGTTTATCAATTTTGTTGATCTTTTCAAAGAACCAGCTTTTCATTTCATTGATCTTTTCTGTGGTTTTCTTCATTTCTATTTCATTTATTCAGCTCTGATCTCTGATTTCTTTCCTTCTGCTAACTTTAGGTCTTGGCTGTTCTTCTCTAACTGCTTTAGATGTAAAGATAGGTTGTTTATTTGAGCTTTTTCTTGTTTCCTAATCTAGGCTTGTATTGCTCTAAACTTCCCTCTTAGAACTGCTTTTGCTGCATCCCACGGGTTTTGGAGTGTTGTATCTCTGTTTTCATTTGCTTCTAGGTATTTTTTAATTTCCTCTTTGATTTCTTCAGTGATCTATTGGTTGTTAAGTGGCATGTTATTGAGTCTCCATGTGTTTGTGACTTTTTGCAGTTTTTTTCTTGTTAATTTCTAGTCATGTAGTGTTGTGTTCAGAAAAGATGCTAGATATGATTTCAGTTTTCTTAAAGTTACTGAGGCTTGATCTGTGGCCCAGAATGTGATCAATCCTGGAGAATGTTCAGTGTACACTTGAGAAGTAGGTGTATTCTTCTGCTTTTGTGTGGAATGTCCTGTAAATATCTATTAAGTCCATCTGGTGTAATGCTTCATTCAGGGCCTATGTTTCCATGTTGATTTCCTCTCTGGATGATGTGTCCATTGCTGTAAGTGTGGTGTTAAAGTCCCTGCTGTTATTGTGTTATTGTCAGTTTCTCCTTTTAAGGTTGTTAGCAGTTGCCTTATATATTGAGGTAATCCTATGTTGGGTGCATATATATTTACAATTGTTATATTTTCTAGTTGGATTGCTGCTTTGATAATTATGTAATGTCCTTCTTTATCTATTATAGTATTCTTTAAGTTCTATTTTGTCTGATATGAGTGTTGCTACTCCAACTTTTGATTTCCCTTTGCATGGAGTATTTTCTTCCATCCTCTCACTTTCAATTTGTATGTATCCCTAGAAGTGAAGTGAATCTCTTGAAGACAGTATATATATATATATATCTTGTTTTGTATCCATTCAGTCAGTCTATGGCTTTTGGTTGGGACATTTAATCCATTTACATTTCAGATAAGTAGTGCTATGTGTGTTCTTGTTGCCATTTTATTAACTATTTTGGATTTGTTTTTGTTCCTCTTTTTTCTTCCCTTCTTCTCTTGTTCTCTCCTCTTGTGGTTTGATGACTATCTTTAGTGTTGCATTTGAGTTGATTTTTCTTATTCGTGTGTATAAGTTGTAGATTTTCAGTTTGTAGTTTCCCTAAAGTTTTGATATAGGAGTCTATATCAATATATATATGATGTAAGTTGTTGGTCTCTTAATTCCAAGTACATCTCCAGTTTCCTGCATTTTTACCCTCCTCTTCTCATGATTTCTGATTTTGGTAGTATATTTGTGCATGGATGATTTCCTATCTTTACTGTATATGTGGCTTTACTGTTGAGCCTTGTCATTTGTGGTATTTTTGTTTCTACTTGTGGTCTTTTCTTTTCTGCCTAGAGAAGTTCCTTTAGTATTTTTTGTAAAGCTGGTTTAGTGTTGCTGAATTCTCTTAGCTTTTGTTTGTCTCTAAAGCTCTTTATTTCTCCTTCAAATCTGAATGAAAGGCTTGCTGGGTTAAGTAATCTTGGTTGGAGTTTTATTTTTTTCCTTTCATCATATTAAGTATAGCATGCCAGTCCCTTCTGACCTGCAGAGTTTCTGCTGAAAAACTCTGCTGGTAACCTTATCAGTGTTCTCTTGTATGTTATTTCTTTCTTTTCCCTAGCTGCTTTCAGTATTTTCTCTTTGTCTTTAATTTTGGTCACTTTGATTAATATTTGTCTCGGGGTGTTCCTCCTTAGTTTTATTTTCTATGGTACTCGTGGTGCTTCCTGGATTTGAGTGAGTGGTTCCTTTCTCATGTTAGGGAAGTTTTTAGCTGTTCTCTCTTTGAATATTTTTTCTGTTCCTCTCTCACTCTCCCTTCTCCTTCTGGCACCCCTATAATATGGATGTTGGTGCATTTAATGTTGTCCCAGAGTTCTCTTAGACTGTCTTCATTTTTTTTTCAGTCTTGTTTCACGTTTCCGTTCTGCATCAGTGATTTCCACTAATCTGTCCTCCACCTCACTTATTTGTTCTTCTGCCTCCTGTATTCTGCTGTTGTTTGTTTGTGACAAATCTTTTGTTTGTTATTGTATTTTGCATCTCTCCTTGCTTAAGTTTTGAATCTTATACTTCTTTGCTCAGTGTTTCCTGTCAATTATCAGTATTTGCCTCCAGTTTATTTCCAGTGTTTCTTCATCTTCATTATCATCAGTCTAAAGTCTTTTTCCTGGAGACTGATAATATCCTGATCACTTAGCTGTTTTTCTGGGTTTTCTTACTTTCTTGTATGAGTTATAGTTACCTGCTTTTTCATTTTTATAGGTTTTTGTGTGGTCTCATTTTTGAAGAAAATATCCATAGCCTCTGTTACTTCTGATGTCTGCCCCCCTTGTGGCTGAAGTTGGTACAGGGGCTTGCTGTAGGCTTCCTAATGGGAGGGTGCCATTCCACTGGTAGGTGGGACTGATTTCTATTGCTTTGGTGGGTGGGGCTTTGTCTATGGGTAAGATTAGAGGCTGCTGTGTGCCTGGGAGGTCTTTAGTAAACCTGCTTTCTGATGGGTGGGTCCAGATTTTACAAAAATGGCCACCTCTAGAGGAACACATGCTGCTGAATATTCCCGAGACCCTTTCCTCCAACTTCTTTCCCCCACAATGAGCCACAGTCAGCCCCTGTTTTCCAGGAGTTCCTCCCAGATCTGCAGTCAGGTCCAACCCTGTTTCTTATGGAGCCTCTGCTTTGCCCCGGGACTCAGTGCACATGAAAGCTTGTGTGTACCTTTCAAGAATGGGGTCTCCGTTTCACCCATTCCCTTGGAGGTCCTGCACACAAGCCCCACTGGCCTTCAATACCAGATTCCCCGGGGGCTCTTTCTCCCATTGCCAGATCCCCAGGTATAGGGACTCATGTGGTCCTCAGAACTCTCACTCCTATAGGTGAGTGTCTGTGATACAGTTACTTTCCAGTCTGTGGGCTGCCCATCCTGTGGTTATGGGGTTGCTTGTATCATGTAAACTCCCCTCTTACCTTCTTGATGTGGCCTTCTTTTTGACTTCTGGTGTAGGATATCTTTTTGAAAATTTCCAGTCCACATGGTTGAAGCCTGTTTAGCGTTTGGTTGTAATTTTGTGGGTTTTTTTAGTGTTAATTTCTTTTTTCCCCATTACTTAATGAATTTTATTACGAAATTATACGTGTACAAAAATCATCACAATTCAATTTTTATAGCATTTCTATCCCAAACCCTCACTGCATCCCCGCACCCCCCAACTTGTCTCATTTGGAAACCATAGGTTTTCCAAAGTCTGTGAGTCAGTATCTGTTCTGCAAAGAAGTTTGTTGTGTCCTTTTTTAGTTTCCAGATGTAAGTGGTAGCAGTTGATGTTGGTGTCTCATTGTCTGACTGGTTTCACTTTGCATGATAATTTCTAGGTCCATCCATGTTGCTATAAATGTTGTTATTTCATTCCTTTTAATGGCTGAGTAATATTCCATTGTGTATATGTACCAGATCTTCCCTGTCCACTCCTCTGTCGATGGGCATTTAGGTTGTTCCATGACTTGGCTATTGTATAGGGTGCTGCAGTGAACACTGGAGTACATTTGTCTTTTCGAGTCATGGTTTTTTTCTGGATAGATATCCAGGAGTGGGATTGCTGGATCAAATGGTAATTCTGTTTTTAATTTTCTAAGGAATCTCCATACTGCTTTCCAGAGTGGTTGCACCAATTTGCATTCCCACCAACAGTTTAATAGGGATCCTTTCTCTCCACACCCTTTCCAGCGCTTGTTGTTTGTAGACTTTCTGATGATGGCCATTCTGGCTGGCATTAGGTGGTACCTCATAGTGGTTTTGATTTACATTTCTCTAATAAGGAGTGATGTTGAACATTTTTTCATGTGTTTTTTTGGCCCTCTGTATGTCTTCTTTGGAGAATTGTCTCTTTAGATCTTCTGCCCATTTTCTGATGATGCTTTTTTTTATTTTTTTGATATTGAGCTGTAGGAGGTATTTGTAAATTTTGGAGATTAATCCCTTGTCAGTGGATTCATTTGCAAATATTTTCTCCCATTCTGTGTGTTGTCTTTTCATTTTGTTAGGGTTTCCTTTACTGTGCAGAAACTTTAAGACCCATTTGCTTATTTTTCTTTTTATTGTCATTACTCTAACAGGTGGATCTGAGAAGATGTTGCTTTCATTTATGTCAGAGAGTGTTTAGCCTGTGTTTTCCTCTAAGAGTTTTATAGTATCTGGTCTTATATCTAGATCTTTAATCCATTTTTAGTTTATTTTTGTGCATGGTGTTAGGAAGTGTTCTAATTCCATTTTTTTACATGTGGCTGTCCAGTTTTCCCACCACCACTTATTGAAGAGCCTGTCTTTTCTCCAGTGTATATTGTTGCCTCCTTTGTCATAGTTGACTGTAGGTGTGTGGGTTTAATTCTGGGCTTTCTATCCTGTTCCACTGATCTCTATTTCTGTCTTTGTGCCAGTACCATACTGTTTTGGTGACTGTAGCTTTGTAGTAGAGTCTGAAGTCAGGGAGACTGATTCCTCCAGCTCCATTTTTCTTTTTGAGGATGTCTTTGGCTATTCTTGGTCTTTTGGGCTTCCAAGCAAACTTTAAACTGTTTTGTTCTAGTTCTTTAAAAATGTCCTTGCTAATTTGATAGGGATTGCATTGAATCTGTAGATTGCCTTGGGTAGTACAATAATTTTGATAATATTGACATTTCCATTCCAGGAGCATGGTATATCTTTCCATCTGTTCATGTCATCCTTGATTTCTTTCATCAGCGTCTTATAATTTTCAGAGTACAGGTCTTTTGTCTCTTTAGGCAGGTTTATTCCTAAGTATTTGATTCTTTTTGATGTGATGGTAAATGGGATTGCTTCCCTAATTTCTCTTTCTGATATTTTCATTGTTAGTATATAGAAATGCAGTTGATCTCTGTGTATTAATTTTGTATCCTGCAACTTTGCCCAATTCATTGATGAGCTCTAACAGTTTTCTGGTAGAGTCTTTTGGATTCTCTAGGTATGGTATCATGTCATCTGCAAATAGTGATAGTTTTCCTTCTTCCTTTGCAATTTGGATTCCTTTTATTTCTTTTACTTCTGTGATTGCTGTGGCTAGGACTTCCAAAACTATGTTAAATAGCAGTGGCGAGAGTGGACATCCCTGTCTTGTTCCTGATCTCAGCGGGAATTCTTTCAGCTTTTCACCTTTGAGAATGATGTGATCTCTGGGTTTTCATAGACGGCCTTTATTATGTTGATGTAGGTTCCCCCTATGCCCACTTTCTGAAGAGTTTTTATCAGAAATGGGTGTTGGATTTTGTCAAAAGCTTTTTCTGCATCTATGGAGAGGATCATATGATTTTTATTCTTCAGTTTGTTAACGTGGTGTATCACACTGATTGATTTGTGGATATTGAAGAATCTTTGCATCCCTGGGATAAATCCCACTTGATCATGATGTACAGTCCTTTTAATGTATTGTTGGATTTGGTTGGCTAGTATTTTGTTGAGTATTTTTGCATCTATATGTTCATCAGTGAAACTGGCCTGTAGTTTTCTTTTCTGTGGTATCTTTGCCTGGTTTTGGTATCAGGGTGATGGTTGCCTCATAGAATGAGTTTGGGAGTGTTCCTTCCTCTGCAATTTTTTGGAAGAGTTTCAAAAGAATAGGTGTTAGCTGTTTTCTAAATGTTTGATAGACTTCGCTTGTGAAGCCATCAGGTCCTGGGCTTTTGTTTATTGGAAGTTTTTAAATCACAGTTTCAATTTCAGAACTTGTGATTGGTCTATTCATCTTTTCTATTTCATCTTGTTTAGTCTTGGAAGATTGTACTTTTCTAAGAATTTCTCCATATTTTTAGGTTTTCCATTTTATTGCCTATGGTTTCATATAGTATTCTCTTGTGATCCTTTTTATTTATGCGATGTCCATTTTTACTTCACCCTTTTTAATTTCTAATTTTAGTGATTTGTGTCCTCCCTCTTTTTTTCTTGGTAAGTCTGGCTAGAGATTTATCAATTTTGTTGATCTTTTCAAAAAACCAGTTTTAGTTTCATTGGTCTTCTCTATGGGTTTCTTTTTTTTTCCTATTTCGTTGATTTCTGCTCTGATCTTTATGATTTCTTTTCTTCTTCTTCTTTGTCTGTTCTTCCCTCTCTAGCTGCTTTAGATCTAAAGTTAGGTTGTTTATTTGAGTTTTTTTTTTTTTTCCCTGAGGTAGGCTTGTATTGCTATAAACTTTCCTCTTAGAACTGCTTTGGCTGCATCCCAGAGGTTTTGGAGTGTTGTGTCTTTGTTGTCATTTGCTTCTAGGTATTTTTTAATTTCCTCTTTGATTTCTTCAGTGATCCATTGGCTGTTTAGTAGCATGTTGTTTAGTCTCCACGTGTTTGTATTTTTTGCTTTTTTTTCTTGCTGATTTCCAGTGGCATAGCATTGTGGTCAGAGAAGATGCCTGATATGATTTCAGTTTTCTTAAAGTTACCAAGCCTTGATTTGTAGCTCAGGATGTGATCAATCTTAGAGAAGGTTCAATGTGCTCTTGAGAAACATGTGTATTCTGTTGCTTTTCGATGGAATGTCCTATAACTATCTATTAAGTCCATCTGATCTAATGCTTCATTCAGGGCCTGTCTTTCCTTATTGATTTTCTGTCTTGATGATCTATCCATTGCTGTAAGTGGGTGTTAATGTACCCCACTATGATTGTGTTATTGTTGATTTCTCCTTTTAAGGTTGTTAGCAGTTGCCTTATATATTGTGGTGATCCTATGTTGGGTGCATAGATATTTAAAATTATTATATCTTCTTGGATTTACCCTTTGATCATTATGTAGTGCTCTTCTTTTTCTGTTAAGTTGTTCTTCATTTTAAAGTCTATTTTGTCTGATATGAGTATTGGTACTCCAGCTTTATTTTGATTCCCGTTTGCATGGAATATTTTCTTCCATCCTCTCACTTTCAATTTGTATGTGTCTCTAGAAGTGAAGTGGGTCTCTTGAAGACAGCACATATATGGGTCTTGTACCCATTTATCTAGTCTATGTCTTTTGGTTGTGGTACTCAGTCCATTAACATTTAAGGTTATTATTGATAAGTATGTTGTTATTGCCACTTTATTAACTGTTTTGGATTTTTGTTTCTTTTTTTCTTCCCTTATTCTCTTGTTGTCTCCTCTTGTGGTTTGATGACCATCTTTAATGTTTTATTTGAGTTCATTTTTCATATTTGTTTGTGTATCAGTTGTAGATTTTTGGATTGCATTTACCCTGAAATTTTGATATAGGAGTCTATATATAAATGAGATTGTTTTAAGTTGTTGGTTTCTTAATTGCATATGTGTCTCCAGTGACCTGCATTTGTTCTCTCTTCTGATTTCTGATTTTGGTAGCATAATTGTGCATGGATGATTTTGTATTTTTACTGTATATATGCCTTTCCTGGTGAGCCTTGTCATTTGTGGCGTTTTTGTTTCTGTTTGTGGCCTTTTCTTTCATGCCTAGAGAAGTTCCTTTAGTATTTGCTGTAAAACTAGTTTAGTGTTGCAGAACTCTCTTAGCTTTTGCTTATCTGTAAAGCTTTTGATTTCTCCTTCAAATTGAATGAGATCCTTGCAGGGTAAAGTAATCTTGGTTGGAAGTTTTTTCCTTTCATCACATTAGGTATATCATACCACTCCCTTCTGGCCTGCAGAATTTTAGCTGAAAAATCTGCTGATAACCTTATCAGTGTTCCCTTGTATGTCATTAGTTTCTTTTCCCTAGCTACTTTCAATATTTTCTCTTTGTCTTTAATTTTGGTCATTTTGATTAACATGTGTCTTGGAGTGTTCCTCTGTGGGTTTATTTTATATGGTACTTGTTGCGCTTCCTGGATTTGAGTGAGGGTTTCCTTTCCCATGTTAGGGAAGTTTTCAGCTATTATCTCCTTGAATATTTTTTCTGTCCCCTTCTCTCTCTCTCCTCCCTCTGGCACCCCTATACTATGGATGTTGTGTGTTTAACATTATCCCAGAATTCTCTGAGACTCTCCTCATTTCCCTTCAATCTTTTATGTCTTTTCTCTTCTGCATTAGTGAGTTCCACTAAGCTGTCCTCCACCTCGCTGATTCATTCTTCTGCCTCCAGTATTCTACTGTTGGCTGCTTCTAATATATTTTTTATTTCAGTTATTGTATTTTGCATCTCTTCTTGTTTATTTTTTACATCTTGTATTTCTTTGCTAAGTGTTTTCTGTAAATTGTCAATCTTTGCCTGCAGTTTATTTCTAATGTCTTGCATCATCTTCAGCATCAACTGTCTAAAGTCTATGTCTGGCAGGCTGATAGTATCCTCAGCACTGAGCTGTTTTTCTGTTTTTTTTTTTTTCTTTCTCCCTTATCTGAGTTACAGTTTTCTGTCTTTTTATTTTTATAGGTTTTTGGTACGTTGTCCTTATTTCAGACAATATTGTTGTAGCCTCTGTTACTTCTAGTGTTTGCCTCCTGTGGCTGGAGTTGGTATTGTGGGGGGCTTGCTGTAGGTTTCCTGATGGGAGGGACTGGTGTCTGCCCTCTGGTAGGTGGGACTGATTTCTATCCCTCTGGTGGATGGGGTTTTGTCTCTGGGTGAGTTTAGAGATGGTTGTGTGCCTGAGGGGTATCAGGCAGCCTGTTTACTAATGGCTGTGGCTGTGATCCACCTGGATTATTGTTTAGCCTGGGGCTTCTCAGCACTGATGGGATGGGCCAGCTTTTCCCAAAATAGCCACCTCCAGATAAATGCAGGCTGTTGAATGTTCCCAAGAGCTTTGCCTCCAATGACCTTACCCCAAGACAAGCCACAATTACCCCTTTTTTCCCAGGAGATCCTCCAAGAATTGGAGTCCAGTTGCACCCAGATTCCTATGGAAACTGCTTTGCCCTGGGACCCAGTGCACGTGAACGTCTGTGTGCCCCTTTCAAGAACGGGGGTCTCCGTTTCCCCCAGTCCTGTGGAGCTCCTGCACACTAGCCCTATCGCCTTCAATGCTAGATGTTCCAGGGGCTCTTTGTCCCTGCGCCAGATCCCCAGGCGTGGTGATTTGAAGTGGGGCTCAGAACTCTCAGTCCTTTAGGTGAGTCTCTGTGATACAGTTACTTTCTCGTCTGTGGGGCTTCCCACCTGGGAGGTATGGGGTTGCTTATATCACATAATCGCCCCTTCTACCCCCGATGTGGTGTCCTCTTTGTCTTCTGGAGTAGAATATCTTTTTCAAAGTTTCCAGTGCATTTGGTTGAAGGTTGCTCAGCATTTGGTTGTAATTTTGTTGTTTTTATGAGAGAAGTTGAGCTCTAGTCCTTCTATTCCGCCATCTTAATCCAACCTCCTCTTTTCCTCTTCTTAAGAGGGCACCAGTCCTGTTGGATTAGAGCCTCACCCTTGTCATTATTTTGATTTCTTTGACAAAGGTGAGCTGTAATCCTTCTGTTCTGCCATCTTTCCCATCCCTCTCTAGAAATTTCAAAACTGGAATATTTTAGAATGAGAAAATCTCTACCCAAATATTCTGTTTCAGGTTCCCACATTTTGAACAAGCACAGTACTTCAGTTTTGAAATCCTGTAAATTGTATTGGGAGTTCCCACTGTGACTCAGAGGGTTAAGGAACTGACTAGTTTCCATGAGGATGCAGGTTTGATACCTGGCCTTGCTCAGTTGGTTAAAGGATCTAGCATTGCCATGAACTGTAGTGTAGGTCACAGATATGGCTGGGATCTGACATTGCTGTGTCTAAATAGTGTAGGCTGGCAGCTGCATCTCTGATTTGACCTAAAACCCAGGATCTTCCATATGCTGCAGGCTAGGCCCTAGAAAAATAACAAAAAAAGCAAAACAAAAAATATGTTTACTCTGCAATTTTACATTTGCTTTATTAAAAGTATATAATTCAGGAAGTTCCTGTTTTGGCTCAGCGGAAACAAACCCTACTAGTATCCGTGAGGATGCAGGGTCAAGCAGTGGGTTAAGGATCTGGTTTTACATTTACCTATGGTGTAGGTCACAGATGCAGCTTGTATCTGTCCTTGTTGTGGTGTGGTTCAGCGGCTCTGATTCGACCCCTTGCCTGCGAACGTCCATATTCTGCAGGTGTGGCTAAAAAGCAAAAAAATAAAAAATAAAAAAGTAATAAAAATAAAAATTATATCATTCAGATGAGCGTGTGGATGTATATTCTGGCTTAATAAGTTTTAATGAATTATGAACCTATGTGTCTGCTGCCAGCTCTTTCAAAGTTCTCTTTTTCATCACCTTCTTACCCTCCTCCCAGAGATTTTTCATCATTCTGATTTTCATACTAATCATCCCATTTTCTTTTAATTTTAAATAATTCCAATGCTTATGAATGTATCTCTCCTATCTTTGAAATTAATGAATATATACTTGTTTATAACAAATCCTGTGTCAAGCTTATTTCTTTCAATTAATGTGAGGTATAGGGGAGATTCATTGGCATATAGCGGTGCCTCATTCATTTTCCCTGCTGAATATAATCCATTCTAAGATTATTATCTGTTTTACTATTGATGGGACTTTTAGGACCTGTTATTTGTTATTAAGAATATTAATAACACACATTTACTCTAGGAGTGAAATCCCAGGATCACATATTATGTGTATGATCACCTTTCCTGTGGAATGCCAGTCAATTTTTGAAAGTATTTGGGTCAATTTGTACAATACACCACCAATGTGTGAAAATTACTATTGTTCCACATATATGCCTACATGTGATAGTGTTGGATTTTTAACTTTTTGCCTGAAAATTTGGGTAAGAATTGATTAATTACCGATTTTTAATTTACTTATTGCAAATGAAGTTGTTCCTCTTTTCATGTTTCTTGTCTAATTTGCATTTCCTTTTTGGTGTGCTGTTTAAGGCTTTTGTCTGACTTTCTGTTGATTGTCATTTTCTTAGTGACTGTGTGACAAATTTATATAATTTGGGTACTAGGTTTTTGGTCATTAAAAGGACTAAAAAAACTATTTTCCCTAGTTTTTGTTTGTTTTTTTAATTTTTTCATGGTGTCTTGATGAAGGTAAGTTTTAAACTTTAATGTGGATGGATATATCACTTTTTCCTGTGGGAATTGTACACTTTGTGTTGTGTTTTTAAAAAGTCTTTCAACTCTTATTTAAAATACCTTTACCTCAAAATCTTTAAGATATGCCCAAGAATTTTCTTCTAAAAGAATATAGAATTTAGCCTTTTACTTTTAGTTCTTTAGTTCACTTGAAGATTTTTGATGTATAAATTTAGCTAGAAATTTGATTTTTTTCTTTTTCTGATAGGATAGCCAGTCATTTCAGCACCATTTATTGCGATGTCAATTCTTTCTGAAAAGAACTGTTATCCTTGTGATATACTGAGAGATCATATATGCCAGGATCTGTTTCTGGACTTTTTACTTGGTTGTTTTTGTCTATTAATTTATTACATGCACACACCACATTGTCAGGACATAATTCATATTCATATCTGCTAAGGAAATTTTATCAATTCTGCTTTTTTTTCTTCAAGATTTTCTTAGTTGCTCTTGATTCTTAGACTACCAAATTAAGTTTTTCTAACCTGCAGGTCAAATATAATAGAGAAACATTTGGCAATATGATTGGAATTGCTTGAACTTACTAATTTGAGGAGCATTAACATTTTTGCCATATGTTATCTTCTAGTCCTTGAACATGGTATATACATCTATTTAGATCTCCTTTAAGTTTTTTCACTAAGGTTTAATAATACTGTACATAAAAGTCTGGTACATCCTATGTTAGACTCATTCCTAGTTATTTCCTGTATTGATGTCATTGCATTGTTTTATTTTCTGTTTTAATTAAGAATTTTATTTTATTTTATTTATTATTTTTTTGTCTTTTTGCAGTATCTAGTGCCACACCTGCGGCATATGGAGGTTCCCAGGCTAGGGGTCTAACAGGAGCTGTAGCTGCCGGCCTTCACCCCAGCCACAGCCGCGTCTGCAACCTACACCACAGCTCATGGCAACGCCAGATCCTTAACCCACTGAGCAAGGCCAGGGATCGAACCCACAACCTCATGGTTCCTAGTCGGATTCATTAACCACTGAGCCACGATGGGAAATCCCTGTTTTGTTTTTTTTTTTTTGTCTTTTTGCCTTTTTTATGTAGAGCTGCGCCCTCGCCACATGGAGGTTCCCAGGCTAGGGGTCTAACAGGAGCTGTAGCCGCCGGCCTTCACCACAGCCACAGCAACGCGGGATCCGAGACGCTTCTGCAACCTACACCACAGCTCACGGCAACACCAGATCCTTAACCCACTGAGCAAGGCCAGGGATTGAACCCGCAACCTCATGGTTCTTAGTCAGATTCGTTAACCACTGAGCTACGAAGGGAACTCCGGGAACTCCCTGTTTTAATTAAGAATTTTAGAGTAGATTCATTCATAACAAAACTGAGTGGAAATTACAGAGATTTCTCTTATGTCCCCTGCCCTTACACATCCATAACCTCCGCCATCAAGAACACCCCTCACCACTATGGTATATCTGTTACAGCTGATGAATCTACATTGACGCATCGTAATTACCCAAAGTCCATAGTTTACACTATGGTTCACTCTTACTATTGTACATTTTGTGAGTTTGAACGAATGTGTAATAACATGTATTCATCCTTATGGTATCATTCAGAGTAGTTTTACTGCACTAAAAATCCTCTGTGTTTTAGTCATATCTCCTCCCAACCAAACCCTGGTAACCACTGATCTTTTTATTGTCTCCATAGTTTTATATTTTCCAGAATGTCATGTAGCTGGAATTATACAGAAAATGATCTTTTTAGATTTACTTCTTTCACTTAGTAATATGCATTTAATGTTCTTCTCTACCTGTTCATGTCTTCATAGTACATCTCTGTTCAGCACTGAAAAATATCCCATTGGTTGGATAAACTTCAGTTTATCTAGCCATTCACCTTTGGAAGGACATCTTGGTTTTTTCCAAGTTTATGAATAAAACTGCTGTAGACAGCTGTGGGCAGGGTTGCACAGAAGTAAGTTTTCAGCTCCTTTGGATAAATACCAAAGAATGCATTTGCTGGATCATATGGTAATAGCATGTTTAATTTTCTAAGAAATTGTCTATCTTCCAAAGTGACTGTACCACTTCACATTCTCACCAGTAATGTATGAGAGTTTCTATTATTCCAGTTTCTCACCAGCATTTGTTGCTGTAGGTGTTCCAGATAATGGCCATTCTAATACTTTGTAGTGGTATCTTTTTTTAATTTGCATTTTCTTAATGTCTATGAAACATCTTAATGTCTATGAAACATCTTTTCATATGCTGATTTGAATCTGTATATCTTTTTTGGTGAGGTGTCTGTTAAGGACTTTGACCCATTTTTTAAATGAGGTTATTTTTCTTATTCTTTACTTTTAAGAGATTTTGGTATATTTTCAATACAACCTTTATCAAATGTGATTCTTGCAAATATTTTCTCCCAGTCTGTGGTTTGTCTTCTCATTCTCTTGTCATTATCTTTCACAGAGAAGAATTTTTAAATTTTTCTTTTTTACAGTATAAACACTCATTATAATAAATTCTCCTTTGAGCACTGCTTTAGCTTAATTCTGTAGTGTTTGTTATGTTGCATTTTCATTTTCTTTCTGTTAAAATATCTTCTAATTTCCCTTGAGATAGTCTGTTTGAATCATAGATTATTTTGAATAGTGAGCTTTAATTTTCAAGTGTTTAAGGATTTTCTTGTTTTCTTTGATATTTTTAGCATAATTACATTATGGTCAGAGTGCACACTTTATATGATTTCCATTATTACATATTGGTCAATGTGCATATTATGATCCAGATTATCATTCATTTTGGTGAATATTCCCTGCGCTTCCAGAAAGAAGGTGTATTTTTGCTGTTGTTGGCTAGAGTTCTATAAATATCAAGTAGATGAAGTTAGTAGTATTACTTTGTTCAGTATTCTTGCTGACTTTCTTTCAACCACTTTTACTTATTATTGAGAAAGGACTATTCAAGTCTCCAACTATAATTTTGAATGGATCTATCTTTCCTTTTAATGCTATAGGTTCTTTCTATATTCTGAATATCTGTTATTAAATTCATATACATTGAGTATTATTATGTCTTTTTGGTAAATTGAAACTTTTTTACATTATGTAATGTCTATCTTTATTCTTGGCAATGATTTTTCTCTGAACTCTGCTTTGTGATATTAGTATGGTCAGTCCAGCTTTCTTTTGATTAGCTTTTGCATGGTATATTTTCATTATTTTTTCAACTTACTTATAGCATAATTTTTAAGTAACTATTTTTAGATAGTATATAGTTAGTTTTTAAAATCTACCTTTGCCTTTTAATTGGTATCTTCAGATAGTTTACATTTAATGTAATTACTGATATGTTTAGATTTTTTTTTCTTTTTTGGCTGCCCTCTGACGTATGGAGTTCCCAGGCCAAGGATAAGATCCAAGTCACAGTTGTGACCTAAGCTGCAGCTACAAAAATGCTGAATGCTTGACCCACTGTGCCAGGCTAAGGATCAAACCTGTGTCCTAGCACTCCAGAGATACTGCCAGTCCTGCCATATGACAGTGGGAACTGTGGTACATTTAGATTTAAAGCTATCATTTTTTTGTTTTCTGTTTTTTTCTCCCTTGTTTTATATTACCCCACTTTTCAAGTCTCCTTTGGGTTAAAGAATTCAAGCCAAGATCAAAATATCATATTTCTGCAGATATTTACTCTTTCTGTTGTTCTTCCTTCATCCTTGAAGTCCCAAGGTTTTTCTGGAATCATTTCCCTTCTTTCTGAAAATCTTCCTTTAGAAATTCTTTCACAACAGATAGATACAGATTGTCTTAGTTTTCCTTCATAGAGAACAGCTTTCATTTACCTTCACAACTGAAAGGTATTTTTTTTTAGATGTCAAATTCTGGGTTGACAGATTTTTCTTTAAGCATTTTTATTATTTATTTATTTATTTATTTTTTGTCTTTTTGCCTTTATCTAGAGCCACATCTGCAGCATATGGAGGTTCCCAGGCTAGGGATCTAACAGGAGCTGTAGCTGCCGGCCTTCACCATAGCCTCAGCAATGCGGGATCCGAGCCTGGTCTGCAGCCTACATCATAGGTCACGGCAATGCCGGATCCCTAACCCACTGAGTAAGGCCAGGGATCAAACCCGCAACCTCATGGTTCTTAGTCGGATTTGTTAACCACTGAGCCACGAAGGGAACTCCTTTAAGCATTTTTAAAAGTTCATGCCATTTCTTCTTGCTTACTATTGTTTCTGATAAGAAATCCTCAGTTATATGAATCATTATTCCCCTATATTTTAATATGGCTTTTTTCTCTGAATACCTTTAATATTTTTTCTTTGTCTTGAGTTTTTAGCAGTTTAATATCTAGGTGCAGATTTCTCTGGGCTTACCCTGTTTGGAACTTTCTTAACTTCTTGAACCTCTAGGTTTGTTTTTTTTTTCCCCCAAACTTGAGAAGTTTTCAGCCATTATTTAATTTCTTTCATCACTACCCTGTTTCTCTTGTCTTTCTGTAACTCTGTTGGCATATTGCTGTGCCTTCTGGTATTTTCCCATTGATCCCTGATATTCCATTTTTCCATTTATTTTTCCCAGTGTTTTTCTCTCCATTGTTTGATTGGATCATTTATATTGTTCAGTATTCAAGTTCACTGAATGAGTCTTTTCTCTGTTGTATACATTCAGCTATTGAGCCCATTCAGTGAGATTGAGTAAGGAGTGCCTACTGTATTTTCCCATGCTAAAATTTCAGTTTGGTTCTTCTTTATATTCTCTGTTTCTTTGCTGAAAGTTTTAACATTTATTACAAGAATGGTCATGATTGCTTCTTGAAGCATTTGTATAAAAGCTACTTTAAATTTTTTGTCAGATAATTCCAACGTTTGTGTCATCGTAGCATCACTGTCTGTTGTCTTTTCCCATGTGAATTAAATATTTGTGGTACTTTCTATGCCAAGTTGTTCTTATATATATTTTGAATTACCTTAAAAACTTTGTCTTATTTAAATCCTATGCAGGATGTTGATATTTTTGTTTTAGTAGGTTCAGGCCACATGATCTAACCTACTCCTGTACGTTATTGCTTTGATGTTAATTCAGTTTTTAAAATCTTTGTTGTGTTCTTTATTCTCTTCTGGATATGTGCCCCAGAATGGTAAGTCTCAGATCTACTCTATCTTGTTAATTTATTTCTTAAAATTTTAGGGATACTAATTAGGATCAGATCTATGCATAAACAGATTAAGGGGAAGCCCTGAATATCCTGTATGATGTTGTTGTATCACTTTTTTGAGTTCCTCCCTCAAATAATCTCTCCTGTATTTTGATTCCTGGGGTCTTCATTTTTTTTGCTGAGGGTCTCTGGGGAAACAGCTTATCCTCTGTACTGTACTTTCATGATGGGACTATGCTCTGGCCTGACTGGAATGGGGATAGCCATAAAAACAATGGGACTTATTCCATTCTTCCTATAACCAAAGGAGAGAAAGATGCTTTTACCTCAGTTTTGGCTTTTGTGGTTTTCCATAGATCTCTCTTTCCCTGCAAAAGGATTTCCTAGGGACTAGGATCAGGTAATAGGAACCTACAAAAGAGGAAAAAAAAAGAATTTCTGTACTCCCTCTCAGCATTAGGAATTCCTGCTTCTAGTCTTCAAGACAGAGCTAGGGAGCTTGTCTCTCTTGCTCTGTGCCAGGGCCCCACTTGTGAGTTGACAGCTGCATTGAAAGAAGCCAATCCAAAAAGACTACATACTATATAATTCCAACTCTGTGAGATTCTGGAAAAGGCAAAACCATGAATATAGTAAAAAAATTAGTAGTTGCCAGGTGTTAGGTGAGAGGAAAAGCGTATAAGCAGAGAACAGAGGATTTTTAAGCCAGTGAAACTGCCTGATACTGTATGATACTATAATAGTGGGTACATGTCATTTTGCATTTTTCCAAACCCATAGAATATAAAATACTAAGCATGAGCTGTGATGTAAACTATGGATCTCGGTTATAATGTGTCAGTGTAGGTCCATCAGTTGTAACATATGTACCACTTTGTAGGTGATGTTGATAATGGGGGAGGCTATGCATGTGTGGGGTCAGAAGGCATGTGGGAAAACTATCTTCTGCTCAGATTTGCTGTGAACCTAAAAGTGCTCTGAAAAATAGTCTATAAAAATAAAAAAAAAAAAGCACACACACGTACACACATACACACAAATCTGTTTCAACCACGCTATTTAGATACTATCCTTAATCAATTATTGAATAAGAAAGTGTAAGTCATTTACCATATCAGTATCTTTAAATCTAATATTAGATATCAAGAACAAAGTTTGAAGGAAAAAAACTTACTTATTGTGTAATTATTCATTCCATCAAGAATGTAGTCTATGTTGCAATTAGTAGCTAGAGATCACATAGATTAAATTATTGTTTCTCAAATTAAATTATATGCTTATATTATTAGTAGAATTACAGAAGAGTACCAAACTTGCTCTTCATTTTGTGATAAGTATCTGATTCTTATTTTATTTTAATTTTATTTTATTTTTTGCTTTTTATGGCCACACCTGCAGCATGTGAAAGTTCCCAGGCTTAGGTCGAATTGAAGCTACAGTTAGTGGCCACAGCCACAGCCACAGCAACACAGGATCTGATCTGCATCTGCAAGCTACACCACAGCTCATGGCAATGCTGGTTCCTTAACCCTCTGAGTGAGGCTGGGAACCAAACGTACATCCTCATGGATCCTAATTGAGTTCATCACTGCTGAGCCACAATGGGAAATCCCAGTACTTGATACTTCTTAAAATAGAAATTGTTAATTTTTTAGAACTCTGTAAGGCTATTACTTCAGCTACGGCTGTTATAAATAAAGGGGTCTCTTTTTTAGACTCTGCCTTCTTAAATTTATTTGTAACTTATTGTTAGTTTTCATTATATGTTCTCTCCATTTAAAATTCCTTGGTTATTAATAGGAAACCATTAGTAATGCAGCAAAGACTGAAAAATGAGTTTCTGACTTTCAATATCCAGAAAACACTGAACAGTGTTAACATATTACATGCTTATGAATAGTTTATTAGAATTTTTAACATATTGGCACTCTTCCTTTTCCTTGTATATTGTTTATATTACTCCGTAAATATCTCCTAAATTTGACAATTTGAAGGTACTTAAACTATGGAATTGACTGAAAATCTAGAAGTGTAAGTTATCCTATAAAACATGATTTGTGCTCATTGAACATATATGTATAATAAATTAAATTGTAAAGTAGCAATTACCATGAATAACATTTCTCAGCTTATATGTATGTATTATATGTTATGTATATTTTGTAAACATACTATAATTTTATAGAAACTATTCAATTAAAATTATAATTAGATATAAATATTATGCCCTAATATATTATAAATATAACAATACATTAAGACTTAGCAATCAGTAGATATAGAAGCTAAAGAGATGTTGAAAACTGGTTAATTTATTGAAACTTTAGTTTGAAAAAGCTGATGTTAAGAATTCAGTACCATTTTTGTGGTAGAAGGACTTACAATTTCATGTATTTATTTGTTTATTTATTTATTGTCTTTTTTTAAGGGCCTCATCTATGGCATATGGAAATTCCCAGGCTAGGGGTCAAATCAGAGCTGTACATGATGGCCTGCGCCACAGCCACCAGAACACTAGATCCAAGCCATGTCTGTGAACTATACCACAGCTCACAGCAACTCTGGATACTTAACCCACTGAGTAAGGCCGGGGACTGAACCTGCATTCTCATGGATACTAGTCAGATTCATTTCTGCTGAGCCGCAGTGGGAATTCCATGATTTTAGTTTATGTACCATAAAAGTTATACCATATTAACAATTGCAGTTTTTGAATTATGATTATGATTTTAGAATAATTATGATTATTAGAATGTTGAATAATTATTAAGGTTATTCTAAGTTTATTAATGGTAATTATTTGTAACATATGGTTGTCTTTTCTTACTATGTGTAATTGTTATACTGTCAAGTTTATTTATTTTAAGCTAAATATGGAAATTTGAGAGTAACCTAATCAAAACCATAGATATCTACTATTTTAAGCATATGTAATAAAAAGTAGCAAAATCTCAGAGTTAGGGATTTTGTAATATATATATATATTTTTTTTTTGGCCTTACTATGAAAAGTGACTTTAAAACTCACAGAGGGTTTTTGTCAAAAGCACGAGAGTTTGGCAAACCAAATCCAGCAATATATTATAAGGATCATACACTGAATCAAGTGGTATTTATCCCAGGGATGCAAGGATTTTTTAATATCTGCAAATTAATCAATGTGATACACCACATCAGCAAAGTGAAGAATAAAAGCCATATGCTCATCTCAATATATGCAGAAAAAGATTTTGACAAAATTCAACACCCATTTCTGATAAAAACTCTCCAGAAAGTAGTCATGGAGGGAACCTACCTCAACAAAATAAAGGCCATACAGGACAAACCAACAGCTAACATCATTCTCAGTGGTGAAAAACTGAAAGCATTTCTGCTAAGATCGGGAACAAGACAAGGATATTCACTTTCACCACCGTTATTAAACATTGTTTTGGAGGTCCCAGCCATGGCAATCAGAGAAGAAAAAAGAAATAAAAGGAATCCAAATTGGAAAAGAAGTAAAACTATTACTTTTGCATGATATTATACCTAGAAAATCCTAAAGATGCTACCGGAAAACTGTTAGAGCTCATCAATGAATCTGGTAAGGTTGCAGGACACAAAGTTAATACATAAAAATCATTTGCATTTCTATATACTAACAATGAAAGATCAGAAAGAGAAATTAGGGAAACAATCCCATTTACTATTGCATCATAAAGAATAAAATACCTAGGAATAAACCTACCTAAAGAGACAAAAGACCTGTATACTGAAAACTATAAGACATTGTTGAAAGAAATCGAAAATGACACAAACAGATGGAAAGATGTACTTTATTCTTGGATTGGAAGAATCATTATTTTCAAAATGACTATACCACCTAAGGCAATATATAGATTCAATCTAATCCCTATCAAATTACCAGTGGCATTTTTCATAGAACTAGAACAAAAAAATTTTTTAATTTGTATGGAAACACAAAAGACCTCGAATATCCAAAGCAATACTGAGGAAGACAATGTAGCTAGAAGAATCATACATATAAATATATCCATTCTTTTTTCCCATGCAGGTTATTACAAACTATTGAGTAGATTTTCCTGTGCTATGCAGTAGGTTCTAATTAATCATGTTTTACACAGTAGGGTGTTTATTTTATTCCCACCCTCCCAATTCTTCCCCCTTCACCATGGTTTCACCTATGGTAAACAGGATTGATTTTGAAATCTGTGAGTTTGTTTCTATTTTATAAATTCTTTTGCATCATTTTTATTGGACTCCAAATCATATGATATTTGTCTTTCTCTGACTTTACTCAGTATGAAAATCTCTAGGTCCAGCCATGTTGCTGCAAATGGCATGATTTTATTTTTTTTTTGGGTGGCTGAGTAATATTCCATTATATATATTATCCATTCCTCTGCCAATGGACATTTAAGTTGCTATTGTAAACACTGCTGCAATGAACACTGGGGTGCAAGTAACTTTTTGAATTATGGTTTTCTTCAGATAGATGCTCAGGAGTGGGGTTGCTGGATCTTGTGGTAGTTCTACATTGAGTTTTTTAAGGAACCTCCATATTGTCCTCCATAGCGGCTATACCAATTTACATTCCCACCAACAGTGTAGTAAGTTTCTTTTCCATCCAGGAAAGAAAAAATTAAAGCATGACTCAAGTGAGAGAAGTTATCTCTGTTCAAAAGTATTTATCTCCAACCACAGATGTCATTTAACTCCCCCCATAAAAAGCGTTAGAGTTTGACCTGATGCGTGTTAAAATGACTCCTTTGTTTATGTATAACACTTATTACAAAAATAGAATATGCATTAAAGAAAAGAGAAAGGACATATGTTTTAGTTAATGACTGTGAGTTCATAGTTTTGCCAAGAAAAAAAAATGCTTGTGAAAGACTGAGGAAGTGAAAGAGGGGAAAGTGATAAACTTTTCCATAGTGTTGTCATAATTAGCTTATATGTAATTTCCTCTTCACTTTCTAAATTTCTTCTTGGTTAAAAGAGTCAAATTCCATCCAGGGTAATACATCCCTGGTAATATGCTTAATTTTTATCATAAAAATCAGAAAGAGTTCGTATACTCAAACTTAAATTCAAGTTTAGTAGAATATATGTCTGTAAAGCATGATGTATGTGCTTTGAGAGCACAGAACATTGAGAGATTTTTTTGGGGTAATAGAAAAAGTGTTATTCACTTGTAGTATGTTTCTCCATCTTCAATAATTTGATCTCTGAAAAATGTCTGTGGACCAGTAAAAGCACAAATTGAACCAAAGCCTCATCTAATAAGTTTATTATCTTTTGATTTTCAAACAATAAAAAGAGAAAATGGGTTTGATAATCTTTGCAAGAGTGCCTTCCTTGTCATAGTGAACACACACTTAATAGTAAATTAATCCCATCTACCTATTTTTGATCATGTTTTACAAATATTATCTGAATCTGCTGCATATGTAAAAATAGCTTTTCTTATCTGAAAGAGGGGCTTTTTTCCACCTAACAGAGGCATAAACATTTATGTAAATGTGTATTTCTTCAAAGCATATATTACGTATATGCTATAGAGATATTTTTTCAAATTTAAAAGCTATCGAGAATACATTATCTTAACTGTATATTATAAATATGAATATTATAAACTATAAATTATATAGTAATTAACATATATCACTCGATCTTCATTTTCTATATTTTCAATTTAAGTTATATATATTTGTAATATACCATATATACATTTGTACCGTATATAAAATGACCAAATTGCTCTGTTTTTGTTAATGTGACTTCATTTAACTTCATTGAAAATTTAGTTCCATCAAGAGATTGTAAATGATCCTTTCGTTGCTCAAGATATTAATTCACTGGGTCCATTTATAATCCAAAACCTTCTGAAGGTTCAGATATGTGGATCTTTATCAATTTTTTTCCAACATAAATTTTTTTCAATATGACTAAGCATTTACATCCTGAGATTTTTCTGTTCAGCCTTATTTTTGTTTATTTTACCTAAAATCATCCTTTTTCTCTCCTGTGGCTATCATCACTTCATCAAATATCCTCACAGATGCAGTGACAGAACTAAATGTCTTTTTATCTATACTTCTAGGAAGTTTCTCTAGGTCCTAAGAGATTTCTTCAGGCCAATTAAGAAAACAGCTTCAGTTTCTATCCAGCCTCTTCTATAGCAGTACTTTTTCCTACACAATTCCTTCTGAATCCCATATGAAATTGCCTTGCAGGTATCTTCACCCAACTTTTATTTCTTTTCTGCTTCCTAGAATTTAACTAGTGCAACTGAACAGTAAGAGTTTCAAAGGGTGGGGAAAATATAAAGTAAACACAAAATGTGTTCCCCTTTTCACAAATGTTCCTAAACTGTACAGAGTTCTCTCACTCTGACCTGTAAGCACCTAGAGTGCACTGAAAATCAGCTTGCTGCATTTATGCCAGGTTTTCTCATCTTTGACTCCTCATTCTCATGAGAACACTTGGTATTTTCTTTTTTTTCTTTTTTTTTTTGTCTTTTTGCCTTATTTAGGGCCGCACCCGCGGCATATGGAGGTTCCCAGGCTAGGGGTCTAACAGGAGCTGTAGGTGCCGGCCTTTGCCACAGCCACAGCAACGCGGGATCCAAGCCGCATCTGCAACCTACACCACAGCTCACGGCAACGCTGGATCCTTAACCCATTGAGCAAGGCCAGGGATTGAACCCGCAACCTCATGGTTCCTAGTCGGATTCGTTAACCACTGAGCCACGACGGGAACTCCAAGAACACTTGGTATTTTCTTCACCTAAGTGAATAGAATTGAGGAATTTATTTCAAATCCCTTTCCCTAAGCCATCCATCATGTCTTCAAGAGCCTTCACTTCCAAATCACCATCATCCTTGTCAGGTCCCTTTTTACTCTCTGCTCCTTGTGTACAGCCTGGCTGGTTATAAAAGGCATTAGTTAGGGTGAACTGACTTAAGTTGGTAAAATCTGGATCCCAGCATTTTCAGTTACCTATTTGATCTTGAACAAGTGGGCTTGACTTGTAGCACCATGCTACGGTAACATCAGTATAGTCTATGTTAGGCTTATCTTTTACCTCCAGGCCCTTTCAAGCTCCAGATATGATTTCCTGTTTGAGAACAGTTTGGAATCACTTTCCCTACTCAGAACGCTTTTCCCTCACCCCTTTCTGGTAAAGACTTTCAGATAACATGAGTTGAGGAATTCATTGTCTTTTTCTTGTTTTCCTTTCTAGCACTATAATCTTATATAAGTTTAATATATGAGATAATAGGGCCAGATATGGCCCAAGAAAGGGCATTCACAACCATATCAACCTCTGTGTTCATTGTAACTTCTCTGTTCATTGTACAAAGCCCTGGACATATGATAACTCCTCAGGTGGTGATGAAGTTATGTGAGAGAGTGGAGGGAACCCCAGTACTGAATTACTTGTGAGTAGAAAAGAAAAGGAAAACACGTCAGTTTGAGAGAGCTCAATTTAGGAGGTTTATTTTTTACTATCTGTAACCAAATTGAGTTATAAAGTTGGAAATAACAGGAGTTTTTGTCAATGTTAACACATATATTTGGTAGATGAAGTTAGGAAATAACAGCCATTATAACTTCAGTAGACTGAGTGTAAGTAATATTATTTATTGGCTGGCCAAAGCATCCATGATTGTAAAATAAAGCACATCTCTCTAACCTAGACTTTAAACTTGTGGGTTTATTTTCCTCTCTTTTTCTTTATTTGATCAATGAAACTGCTGGATAGGTTACATTAAAGACAAGCTAAGAAAAGGCCCTGGAAATCCCTGAGTAAAATCTTTCATAGAAGGATCGTACAATGGGTTGCCCTGAAAAAAAAAGAGTGTGCCTTTTTAAGAGTGGTCCATTACCAGAGACTAAGGGAGAGAAGGGGTATGGGTTTATGAGGGAGCAAAAACTTTGAGCAATAACTGAGAGCTCCAGAAGCATGCTTGCCTTAGGAAGCAACCCTGCATAAGAAAGGAGAGAGTGGATTGCCAAGAGCTGCAGTACCTTGAATTCAGAGCAGTAAGATGCTAGAGAAGCCTATTCCCCAAAAGGACTGCTGCCGAAGTCTTTGCCTCTGTGCTCATATCTGGCATAGTACAGATTCCACATTGGCCGTTGCTCCAGGTATATTGAAGAACCTAAATGTAAAAGACCAAAACTTCAACCATTTTGAAGAAAATATGGCAATTTTTATATTTCTTTTATATATAAGAAAACTTGAAGACTAAGGGAATATCTATTCAAGGAAAGATCAACAAACTAGATGAAATTTTGTTACTCAAAAGATTCCCTAGGGGAAGTGAAAATATAACTGGGATAAGCTATTTGAAAAGCATATATTCCACAAAGAATTATTTTGCAGAATATATAGTGAACTCCTACTAATCAAGAAAACACAGATGCAAACCAAAGGAAAAATGGACAAAAGATATGAAAAGGAAATTCATAAAGTAGGAAAACCAGTGGACCAATAAACATAGCATAAAAGATGCTCAAATTCATTGAAATGCAAGAAAATACAAATTAAAATCCAACTAGAAACGATTTCACACAACAGCTAATATTGGTAAAAACTAAGCAGTCTTCCAATACCAAATTAATAGAAATGCAAATTATGCAAATTCCCAAAAAATGGTGTTGGGAATATAATCTGGGACATTTACATTGGAGCACAATTTGAGGGAATCTAGTAAAGCTGAATATATAAATGTCTCACAAACTAGCAATTTAACTCTTTGGTGTGTATATCTCAAATGACTTCTTAGGTATGTGAGCAAGGAGATTTGTATTCGAAAATTTATAGCAGCATTATTTGTAATCCCAAAACTTTGGGGGAAAACCCTAAATATCTAACTAGAAAAATTGTTTATTCAAACAACAGAATGCTATTCATCAGCAACAATGAAAATCTCCATATGTATAAATCTCACAAAATATAGTGTTGAAGCAAGATGTTGCAGATGATTAGATATGGTGTTCCCATTCAAATTCTGCTTAAAATATAAACATGATAAATATATTGTTCAGGGATGCATCTGTACAAATAGAAGTCCATAAACATGTAAAGAGAAGCTGAACAAATATTTTAGGAGAAAGTGTGGCTTCAAGGAGCATGCTGTTAGAGCAAATTATATAATAAAGAATTCAACTCTATCAATTTCATATTTTCAGATTGAGAGTAGAAAACAAGTGTGACTTTATTCTTTTCAACTTTTTCTCTTTTATGGACAACTAAGTGGATTTTTATATTGACTCAAGGTGGTAATCTCTGACTTTTAATAGGTAAATACTCTATTTTTTCCTTTTTGTCTTGTTTCTATGTTTTTTTCTGCTGTTAGGGCTTCTTTGGAGTGACAAAATTTCCAAAGACAGCCTTGTTTCGTTTTACTTTGCTCACTTGGAATCAGTAGGTTCTATTCTTAAATTCTTAGAAAACATAGTAACTACATATATTTCTAACCAAATCTTTTAATTCAATATTTGTCTTGCTCCTGAAGATGAAAAGGACCCTATCATATTTTAACTTACCAATTAAAAGTTATTATTATTCGATTATAAAATGATTCAGCTATTCATTTATTTTTATAAACAAACACTGCAAAGTAGATTTTCTTAACAACAAAAATTTTGGTCTACCAGTATAATTTAGCAGTGTCTTTACTCATTGCTTTTTTCTGTATCCCACAACTTTCCTTTGGGTTCATTTTTCTTCTTGCTTAATGTTTCAGACTCTTTTTATTACCCACTGAAGAGCCATTTCCCCTTTCTTTAAATGCAAACATAGCCTTGATTGTTCCACAAAGTGAAGAGGAGAGGGCAGAGGGGAAAAAGTTAGGCACCTTTTCATTTTCGGATTACAAAGTGTGATGGATTTAAGCCTTTTGGGATCCTTGCATTTTCTTTGATGAATAACACAAAATTGAGAATTTGCTTTAGTTATGAAGAGAAGTATATTAGGATGATATCTAAGGAAGCCTTCCCTTTTTTGGTTAAAATGGAAGGTCTTCTGAGGAAAGCCTGTACCTCTTCCTGCCTCCTTGCATCCAGTGAGGAAATAATTCTAGAAATGGAGCAGCCATTTTGTGGCAGTGAGTGGCATATATGAGAGGGTTATCTATCTATCTATCTATCTATCTATCTATCTATCTAATCTATCTAATCTATCTATCTATCTATCACCTACCAAACATAATGTTACAGACCTTGGATCCAATCATCTTCATTACATATTCAAATACAGTATATTCCTATCTAACATTTGTGTCAGCATATTCATTATACTTTAGACATTATCAGATGCATAGGTATTTTATCTAGATTAACAATATTCAATTTTGTTTGCTATTTTTTCTTTTTTTATTGTGGCAAAATGTAGTATTTATCATTTAAACTATTTTTATGTGTACGATTCAGTGGCATTAAGTACATTCTCATTGTTGTGCAACTGTCATTACCATTCATCTTCAGAACTTTGTTTTTTCTTCCCCAACTAAAACTCTGTAGCCGTAAAATACTAACTCCACATTACTGCTCTCCTGGCAACCACCGTTATACTTTCTGTGTCTATAAATTTACTACCATAGTATTTCATATAAATACAATTATACAGTATTTGTCCATTTATGGCTGGCTTAATTCACTTAGCATGATGTCCTCAAGTTTCATCCATGCTGCTGTATGTGTCAGAACTTCCTTCCTTTTTAAAGCTGCATAACGTTCTAATATATATATATCTATATATACCACATTTTGTTTATTTAAATCTTGATGAACACTTGGACAGTTTCAATTCTTGGGTGATGTAAATAATACTTTTATGATCATGGGTGTACAAAAATCTGTTTGAATCTCTGCTTTCAATTCTTTTCAATATATATATACCCAGAAGTGGAATTTCTGGATCATATACTAATTCTAGTTTTCAGTTTTGAGAAATCGCCATACTGTATTCCAAAGTGGTTGTACAATTTTACATTCCCACCAGCCGTACACAAGTGTCTATTCTCTCTTAACCATATCCTTTTTGCTAACAGTTGTTATTTACTGTTTGTTTGGTTTCTTTTTGATAATGTAGCCATCCTTATTGGTGCAAATACTCTCATACTCTCTTTCTTGTGATGAGATTTCTTGTGTTTTATAATATTCACTTAGGTTCACTTGGGTAGAAAGTTATTTGGGTATTTCGGGTTTATTTTTATTTTTGTATTTCACCACCGTCCTTCTGCATATCTCCCTTCGCTAGCAAATTTATTGTAGCACAGATTCAAAGTTTCTTAATTCAGAGCCAAGTCTTAAAATGATGACTGAGGGCACCGTCCCTGGCTGAATAATCACTCAGTCTGCTCAGTTATTGATCATAAGGATGGGTCAGAGTGCTTCCACTTCCCCAGGTACTTTGCTCTCTTATCAGTCAGAGCTCCAGACGTATCTTCTTTTCCTTCCCCTTTGAAGAACAAGACATCTCTACGCCACAACACTCCATCTCCTAACTTTCACAGTGACATTGACTACAGTTTGCTGTCTCTCATGATGAACTGAGTCATCATTATCCTGTAGGAGTTTCTGACCCAGGTATGTTATGTTTCATGTCCCCAGTGTAAGCCAGGTCCATCCTTATACCTGCTCACTTCTTTCCCTTCTCTTTTTGATGTTCTCATACATTTTAACTTTATCTACAGCCTTGTTGTGATATTTCAGTTGCCTGTATTTACATTCCTATTTCTACTACATATTTGATATGGTGTACATTTCAGGGTACCTATCAAATTGTGAATTTTTGAACTCCTTCATGTGGAGTCTCAAGATTTTAAAAATGAAATAATTCTTTGCTCTTGGTAAGACTATGTTAGGGTCACTTAAATTTATCTTTCTAATTAGAGCACCCACTCACCCATGTGTTCAGAGTTGGCTTTGTTAGAAAAGCATAAAAAGCAAGGCCAGGCCATTGTTATTAAATGTATCTTGATGTTTGAGAGTCAAATTTGTGATATTTGCTGCTTCACCCTACTCTTTTTGTTCCTATGAATTTTTTAATGTCAGTTAGACCTTTGTCTAACTTCCTTACTTTGTTTCCCCTCCCAGTTTTTAAAATTCTTTTATGCCTTTCTGGTTTCTAAATCATGGCTTACTCTAAGTATTAATATTCATGAATGACCTGATTTATTTTTGAATTTATAATAGATTTTTTCATACTATGTATTCTAACATTTTAATTCTGGTTTTGTCTAGAATTTAGATTCCTTCTCTGCTTCTGGGTTTCCTCATAAGTCTCAGTACTCTCAACTCTCTCACTTAGTGTTGTGGGAGGCAGTAAAGCAGGTTCAGTGACAGTTCAACTGCCTTTCAAGAATAGCCATAATTAAAAAGCATTGATTTAAACAATTTTATAAAATATTCATTTTGTCTCTTTCAACTTTCATGTGTATCTTTTGTTAATACATTAATAATCTTTGGTGAGTACTTTTGAAAATAGTAAGTTCTGTCTATAGTACACACAGTTATAAGTCCCTGTAAACTTGGCTAAAAGGCAATATTCTGTGAAAAAAATGTGGAATCTGAAAAAAACAAAAACAAAAACACCAAGCTCATAGATGCAGAGAACATATTGGGAAAGAGAATGATGGAAGATTATATGCGAAAAAGAATGTATGTATATGTATGACTGGGTCACTATATTGTACAGCAGAAATTGGCACAACACTATAAATCAACTATAATTCTTAAAAACAAAAAGAAAAAAGAAACAAATTAGTAAAAAATAAAAAAATGGAATGGATTTGTGATCCATGGTTGAAGTTGGATTTTTTACTTTTTTTATTTCATTTTAAAATGATTTTTTTTTTACTTCTTATAGCTACTTTACAGTGTTCTGTCCATTTTCTACTGTACAGCAAGATGACCCAGTCACACATACATGTATACATTATTTTTTCTCACATTATCATGCTCCATCATACGTGACTAGACATAGTTCCCAGTGCTATACAGCAGGATCTTATTGCTTATCCATTCCAAAGGCAATAGTTTGGATCTATTAACCCCAAATTCCCATTCTGTTCCACTCCCTCCCTTTCCCCCCTAGCAGCCACAAGTCTGTTCTCCATCCCCATGAGTTTCTTTTCCATGGAAATGTTCATTTGTGCTGTATATTAGACTCCAGATAAAAGTGATAACACGTGGCATTTGTCTTTATCTTTCTGAATTATTTCACTTAGTATGAGAGTCTCTAGTTCCATTCATGTTGTTGCAGATGGCATTATTTTGTTCTTTTTTATGGCTGAGTAGTATTCCATTGTTTATATATACCAATCTTAATCCATTCATCTGTTGATGAACATATAGGTTATTTCCATGTCTTGGCTATGCCTATTGTGAATGGTGCTACAAGGAACATGCGGGTGCATGTGTCTTTTTCAAGGCAAGTTTTGTCCAGATAAATGCCCAAGAATGGGATTGCTGGGTCATATGGTAGTTCTATGTATAGTTTTCTAAGGTACCTCCATACTGTTTTCCATAGTGGTTGTACCAATTTACATTCCCACCAGCAGTGCAGGAGGGTTCCCTTTTCTCCACACCCTCTCCAGCATTTGTTATTTGTAGACTTATTAATGATGGCCATCTGACTTGTGTGAGATGGTAACTCATAGTAGTTTTGATTTGCATTTTTCAAATAATCAGTGATGTTGAGCGTTTTTTTTCATGAGCTTGTGGGCCATCTGTATATCTTCTTTGGAGAAATGTTTATTCAGGTCTTTTGCTCATTTTTCAGTTGGGTTGTTGGCTTTCTTGCTGTTGAGTTGTATGAGTTGTTTCTATATTTTGGAGATTAAGCCTGTGTCAGTTGCATGTTTTGAAACTGTTTTCTCCCATTCTGTAAGTTGTCTTTTTTTTTTTAATGGTTTCCTTTGCTGTGCAAAAGCTTGTCAGTTCGATTAGGTCCGATTAGTTTATTTTTGGTTTTATTTCTGTTGCCTTGGGAGACTGACCTGAGAAAACATTTGTAAGGTTGATGTCAGAGAATATTTTGCCTATGTTCTCTTCAAAGAGTTTGATGGTGTCTTGTCTTAGGTTTAAGTCTTTAATCCATTTCGAGTTTATTTTTGTGCATGGTGTGAGGGTGTGTTCCAGTTTCATTGATTTATATGCAGCTGTCCAGTTTTCCCAGCAACATTTGCTGAAAAGACTATCTTTTTCCCATTATGTTCTTGCCTCCTTTGTTGAAGATTAATTGACTGTGGGTGTCTGGGTTTACTTCTGGGTTCTCTATTCTGTTCCATTGGTCTTTATGTCTGTTTTGGTACCAGTACCACACTGTCCTGATTACTATGGCTTTGTAATATTGCCTGAAGTCTGGGAGAGTTATACCTCCTGCTTGTTTTTTTCCCTCAGGATTACTTTGGCAATTCTGGGTCTTTTGTGGTTCCATATAAATTTATGGATTGTTTGTTCTAGTTCTGTGAAAAATGTCATGGATAATTTGCTAAGGATTGCATTGAATCTGTAGATTGCTTTGGGAAGTATGGCCACTTTTGCAATATTATTTTTTCCAACCCAGAGCATGGAATATCTTTCCATTTCTTTGAATCCTCTTTACTTTCCTTGGTTAATGTTATAGTTCTCAGCATATGTCTTTCACCTCCTTGGTCAGGTTTATTCCCAGGTATTTGATTTTTTGGGGTGCAATTTTAAAAGGTATTATACTTTTGTATTCCTTTTCTAATATTTCATTGTTAGTATACAGAAATGTGACTGATTTCTGAATATTAATCTTATATCCTGCTACTTTGCTGAATTTGTTGATCAGTTTGAATAGCTTTTGGGTTGGGTCTTTAGGATTTTGTATATACAGTATCATGTCATCTGCATACAGTAACAATTTAACAACTTCTCTTCCAGTTTGGATACTTTTTCTTTCTTTTGTTTGTCTGATGGCTGTGGCTACGACTTCCAATATTATGTTGAATAAAAGTGGTGAGAGTGGACATACTTGTCTTGTTCCAGATTTTAGTGGGAAGGCTTTCAGCTTTCCTCCATTGAGTATTATATTTGCTGTGGGTTTGTCATAAATGACTTTTATTATGTTAAGGTATGTTCCATCTATACCCACTTTGGTAAGAGTTTTTATCATGAATGGATATTGGACTCTGTCAAATGCTTTTTCTGTCCATTGAGATTATCATGTGGTTTTTGACTTTTCTTTTGTTAATGTGGTGTATGACGTTGATTGACTTGCGTATGTTGAACCATCCTTGTGAACCTGGGATGAGTCCCACTCAGTCATGGTGTATGATCTTTTTTATATATTGTTGGATTCGGTTGGCTAAAATTTTGTTGAGAATTTTGTATCTATATTCATCAAAAATATTGGCCTATAGTTTTATTTTTTGGTAGTGTCTTTGGTTTTGGAATTAAAGTGATGGTGGCATCATAGAATGTCTTCGAGAGTGTTCCTTCTTCTTCAGCCTTTTGGAAAAGTTTAAGGAGAATGGGTTTTATAAATTTCTCTTTGTGGAGTTCCTGTCATGGCTCAGTGGTTAACAAATCTGACTAGGAACCATGAGGTTGAGGGTTCGATCCCTGGACTTGCTCAGTGGGTTAAGGATCCAGCGTTGCCGTGAGCTGTGGTGTAGGTTGCAGACGCAGCTTGGATCCCACATTGCTGGGGCTATGGCATAGGCCAGCGGCTACAGCTCTGATTAGACCCCTAGCCTGGGAACCTCCATATGCCATGAGTGCGGCCCTAGAAAAGGCAAAAAGACTAAATAAATCAATGAATAAATAAATACATAAATTCCTCTTTGTACGTTTGGTAGAATTTGCCTGTGAGGCCATCTAGTCCTGGGCTTTTATTTGTAGAGACTGTTTTTATGACATAATTCAATTTCATTTCTAGTGATCAGTCTGTTCAGTTGATCTGTTTCTTCTGATTAAGTTTTGGCAGACTGTAAGTCTCTAGAAAGTTGTCCATTTCATCCAGGTTGTCAAATTTGTCAGTATACAATTGTTCTCATGATCTTTTTGTATTTCTGCAGTATCTGTTGTGATTTCTCCTTTTTCATCTATTATTTTGTTTATTTGGTTTTTCCCTCTCCTCTTCTTGGTGAGTCTGGCCAGAGGTTTGTCAGTTTTGTTTACTTTTTCAAAGAACCAGCTCTTGTTTTTTATTGATTTTTTTGTTTATTAAATCTCTTTATTATTGGTTTCCTTTTTGATCTTTATGATTTCCTTCCTTCTGCTGACTTTAGGTTTTGTTTGTTTTTTTTCCTAATTCATTTAGATGGTGGGTTAAATTATCGATTTGAGGAAGGCCTATATAGCTATGAATATCCCTGTGAGCACTGCTTTTGCGGCATCCCATAGATTGTGAGTGGTTGTGTCTTCATTACCATTTGCCTCAGGTATTTTTTAATTTCCTTCTTTATTTCTTCATTGACCTATTGTTTTTTTTAGTAGCGTGTTGTTTAGTCTCCATGTAGTTAGTTTTTTTCTCATTTCTTTTCATGTGGTTGATTTCTAGTTTCATGCCATTGTGATCAGAGAAGATATTTGAAATAATTTCTATACTCTTAAATTTGTTGAGGTTAAGCTTTGTGCCCCAGTATGTGATGAGTCCTTGAGAATGTTCTGTGTGCACTTGAGAAAAATGTATAGTCTGGTTTTTTTTTGATGTAATGTCCTGAAAATCTCAATTAAATGTAACTTTTCTATTGTGTCATTTAGATATCTGCTTCTGTATTGATTTTCTGTCTAGAGCATCTGTCCATTGATGTGAGAGGGGTGTTAAAGTCTCCTACTATTATTGTATTCCCATCTGTTTCTCCTTTTTGTCTGTTAGTATTTGTTGTAAGTATTTGGGTGCTCCTATATTAGGGGCATATATATTGATGATTGTAATATTCTCTTCTTAAATGGATCCTTTTACCATTAAATAGTGTCCTTTTTTTTTGAGCCTTCATTTTAAAGTCGATTTTGTCTGAAATGAGTATTGCAACTCCTGCTTTCCTGTCATGTCCAGTGGCATGAAATATCTTTTCCCATCACCTCACTTTCAATGTATGTGTGTCCATTGCCCTAAGGTGAGTCTCTTGTAGACAGCAGATTGAGGGTTTTTTTTCTTTTTTATCCCATCTGCCACCCTGTGTCTTTTGATTGGAGCATTCAGTCCATTGGCATTCAAGGTGATTTTCTTTTTTTTGTCTTTTTGCCTTTTTATCTAGAGCTGCATCCATGGCATATGGAGGTTCCCAGGCTAGGGGTCTAACAGGAGCTTCACCAAAGCCACAGCAACGCGGGATCTGAGCCGCGTCTGCAACCTACACCACAGTTCGTGGCAACGCCAGATCCTTAACCCACTGAGCAAAGCCAGGGATCGAACCCGCAACCTCATGGTTCTTAGTCGGATTTGTTAACCACTGAGCCACAAAGGGAACTCCCAAGGTGATTATTGATAGACGTATATTTATTGCCATTTTAGATCTTGTTTTCCAGTTGATTCTGTGTTTGTCCTTGGTTCCTTTTTTTTTTTTTTTGGTTGGATGATTTCCATTTATTTTATGCTTATGTACTTTTATTTCTAGTTTTTGTGAATGTGATGTTTGGTTTTGAATTGTGGTTGCCCTGTTTTTAAAGTATGTTAACCCTTTCTTAAATCTGCTTGCTTTAGCCTGAGAGTCATATAGGCTCAAACACATTATTAAAAAAAAAAGAGAGTCTAGGTAGTCTTAATTTCCTCCTCCACACTGTGTGATTTTGAAGTCCTTTTTTAACATCTTCATGTTTGTCCTTTTGCTATTCCTTGTGTTTATCACTGCTTTTACAGTGTTTTTTTTTTTCACTTTTAGATCTGAATGCTTGCTTATTTAAGTGATTGCTTTCCAATTGTTTCCTCCACCTTATTTCTTCTTACTTTTTTTTTTTTTTATTTAGAGAAGTCCTTTCAGTATTTCTTTTAGAATGGGTTTGGTATTGCTGTACACTTATCTTTTGTTTGTTGGAGAAATTCTTTATTTCCCCTTCTATTTTAAATGATATTCTTGATGGATAGAATATTCTAGGCTGCAAACTTTTTCCTTTCAGAACTTTGAGTATATCTTGCCACTCCCTTCTGACCTCTAGTGTTTCTGTAGAGAAATCAGCTGATAGCTTTATTGGGATTCCCTTATAATTAACGGTTTGTTTTTCTCTTGCTGCCTTTAGAATCCTTTCTTTATCTTTAACATTTGCCATTTTAATTATAGTATGTCTTGGTGTGGTCCTATTTGGGTTCAACTTGTTTTGGGGCCTTTTGTGCTTCCTGTATCTTGATATCAGTTTCCTTTAGATTTGGAAAGTTTTTAGACATAATTTCCTCAAATATATTTTCAATCCCCTTTTCTTTTTCTTCTCCTTCTGGAATTCCTGTTATGCATAGATTGACCCAGTGTATATTATCCCATGGTTCTCTTATATTACTTGCACTTTTTTCCATTTGGTTTTCTATTTGTTGTCTTGATTGGGTGATTTCCATTATTTTATCTTCCAAGTCACTACATTATTCCTGTGCATTAATCATTCTGCTCTTCAGTGCCTTTAGCTCAGTTTGTGTCTCTGCAAATGAATTTTCTAACTTTTCTTGGTTCCTCCTTATATTTTCTAGTTCCTTTCTAAAGGAATCTGCACTACTGTTCATATCCACTCTCAATTCCTTGATATTCAGCCTTAATTCCCTCAGTATTTTCACCATCTCCCTTTTGAACTCACTGTTTGTCAGACCGCAGAGGTCTTTTTCATTATTTGCAGTTTCAGGTGAATTCTCCTGTTCTTTTTTTAACTAGTAATTGTTCCTGAGTTTCCTCATCTTGCTTATGTTTTTCTTTTTTTGTGAGTTTAGGGAAGCAAAACTATAGTCTTGGAGGTCTACTTCTATGCAAGAGCACCCCATTGTATTTTGTGGGGGTTTAATATTTATTTTTGCCATGGGAATTTGAATATTTTCTGTCTCTTTCTTCAGTGTGAGCAGGCTGTTATCCCCAGGGTACTGGGTGTGTTTCCAGGGAGAAAGAGGCCAAGGGAAGGGTTTGTAGTCAGTGTCTGGTTGCTGGGCTCTTAATAGTAGCAAAGAGCTGCAGAAAAATGGCACAGGTCAGTCCTAGTTGCAGGGCCCTGGGAAGTGGTAATGAGCCTTAGGCATATTTATGAGGTGCCCTGAGCATTTGGCAGTGGCAGCAGTAGGGTGTGTGAGTTCCCAGTGGAGTGAGCAACAACAGATAGTGTTTGATTGCAGTGCCCTCCTCTGAGCTGATTGAGGCTGCAGTTGATGCCTGTTTAGGGATCTGTAGTGGTAGCAGGCCATGCCCACCTCTGCAGTCAGTGATAACTTCAGTGGTTTGCCCCACCACCTGCAGACCACTTGAGAAGCACCCCATCCCACTCAGCCCACACAGGAGGTGCTGTACAGGCTACTCCTAGTTGCAGGGTCCTGGGAAGTGACAGTGATCCAGCATGTGGCAGAGCATTTGGCAGTGGCAGCAGCAGAGTGGGTGTTCTTCCAGTGGAGCAAGAGCAACAACAGGTGGTGTTCTGTCACAAAGTCCTCCTCTGTGGTGCCCTCTGAGGTGGCTGGGACTGCAAGTGGTTCTTGTTCAGGGAACCCTAGTGGCAGTGGGCCCTGCTCATCTCTGGAGTCAGAGATAACTGCTATGGTTTGCCCTCTACCTATAGACCATGCAAGAAGCACCCCATCCTGCTTAGCCCCCACAGGAGGTGCTGCACCAACTGCTCCTAGTTGTAGGTTCCTAGAAAGGGACAGTGATCAAGTGTGTGTATACTGCCCCGAGCATTTGGCAGTGGCAGCAGCAGCAGCAGAGTGGGTGTGCTCCTAGTGGAGCAAGAGCAACAACAGTTCGTGTTCCATCACAATGTTCTTTTCTGTGGTGCCCTCTGAGGTGGTTGGGGCTGCAAATGGTTCTTGTTCAGGGACCCCAGTGGCGGTAGGCTACTCCCACCTCTGGAGTTAGATAACTGTGGTGATTTGCCGCTGCCACCTGCAGACCACACAAGAAGCACCCTGTCCCATTTAGCACATGCTGGAGGTGCTGCATCAGCTGCTCCTAGTTGTAGGGTTTTTGGAAAAGACAATGATCAAGCATCTGGGTTCTGCTCAGAGTGTTTGGAAGTGGCAACAGCAGGGCGGGTGTTTTCCCAGGGGAGTGAGAGCAACAACCAGTGGTGCTCAGTTACAGTGCCTTTTTATTTTATTTTTTTAACTGACTCCTGAGGTGACTGGGGCTGCAGGTGGAGCCCACTCACAGGCCCCCAGTGGCAACAGGCCATGCCTCGCTCTGGTCTCTGAGATGACTGCCACAGTCTATCCCTGTAGCCTGTAGATCAGACAAGAGGCACCATGTTGCACTTAGCCCCCTACTGCCCTTAGCCCACACAAGAGGTACCCGGCCACCCATAGCCTGCACAAGAAGTGCACAGTCTCACATAGCCCGAGCAAGTGGCTTCTCGCTACCCTGAGCCTGAGCCAGAGGCAACCAGCCCTCTGAGAACCTGCTCATGTACTTGTGCAGGGAGATTCCTATGGTGGTCCGCCCTTCCTCTTCTCGTCCTCCCCAGCAATGGCACCTTGCTTCTCCTGTGGGCCCGGACCTCCTCGCGGGTTCCCTCTGCCATGTCATTCCACTGCCCAGTCCATTGCACACTGCTCCCCTACCTGTGGCACATTGCTCCTTACCCTCTCAGGCTGTCCCCATGCAGCCAGCCATAGTCCTCTCCCCAGAACTGACCTCTGGAGCCTGAGTGTCAGCACGCAGCCCCCACCCAAGGGTCTCAGATTGCGCTGTCTGGGATAGTGGTACAGATGATCCGTGTGGCTCTCACTCTGCTTTGCCCTTCTCAGTCCAGCTGCTGCACTTTTCTCAGCAAATTTGAGGTCTCTCCATCTCAGCTGATCTCTGCATCAGTTAGGTGGCTTCCCAGGTTGTGGGTTCCTTTTCTCTTTCACAGCTTCCTCTCAGGAATGCTAGTCCCATCCTGATTCCTTCTCTCTCCCTCTTTTTTTCTTTTCTTCTATGTCAAGAGTTTCTTGCCGTTTTTGGAAGTTTAAATACTTCTGCCAGCATTCAATTGATGTTCTATGCAAGTCGTTTTACATGTAGATTTGTTTTTGATGTGTTTGTGGGAGAAGTTGAACACAGCGTCTTACTCCTCTGCCATCTTGATCCTTCTCCCCTGGATTGTTGGAGTTTTGATTGTAGTGATGGTGGGGGAAAAGTAGGACAGTGTCCTTTTAGAATATCCAAGTGTTATGGGAAAAACATCTGAAAGAGGAAGAAAAATCTAAGGCTGAGAGGAAATAGAGAACAGAGGACTAGAGAAAACATTAAAAGATGGAGAAGGCACTAATTGTATCTCCATTGCACAATTCAGTGTCATTCCCATAAAGTCTATGAAAGTGAAGCCCTCTGTAATTCTTGCATATCACCTGCATGGATAGATGTAATTAAGGGTAGAGAAGCCTGGTAAAAGAATGAAATTAGAACATTCTCTAATACCATATACAAAAATAAATTCAAAATGGACTAAAGACTTAAATGTAAGACCAGATATTATAAAACTCCAAGAGGAAAACATACGTAGAACCCACTTTGATATAAATCACAGCAATAGTTTTTTGGATGTATCTCCTGAGCAAAGGAAACAAAAGCAAAAATAAACAAGTGTGTATACAGCAAAGTAATTCAATATCTTATAATATCTATTATGGAAAAGAATCTGATAAAGAATATGTGTGTATACATATATGTATAATTAGATTATTTTGCCATATACTTGAAACATTGTAAATCAGCTGTACTTCATTTTAAAAAAATTCTTATTAAATGAAAAAAGTAGAGCATCCTGTAAGATGTGTTGAGGCTGGAACAAAATTTTGAGGGGCTCCTGTTATAAAAACTTCATTAAAAACATATTATAAAACTCATGGGCCTGTATGAGGCATGGTGATTTAACAATGAAGAATTTGAAAAAAAGAGTAGAGAAGATGTACTGACATATATAGCTACTACCCAATCAGTGCACTTAATAATTCTTCATAATGTTCAGCCACAACTCTTTCTTTTCAGGTCTAGGGACCATCTCTTTATTATCAAATTCATTCATTACTATCAAATATGCTGTTTCTGGCTAATTTCATATCTCCCACCAGGAAAAAAAGAGTAATGCTATTATTACTCATAATATTGTGATTTTTCCTAAACTTTTTATATTGAAATAATAAAGATATTCTTACCTCTTCAGTTCTTTATCACAATTTTTAACATGCTGCTTGCATTTTTGCTCATGAGATGAAATCAGCCATTATGCCACTTGCAGATTTTAGCTCCATTGATTGTTTAAAAGTTATTACTCTGCTTCTTTGAAGGTAACCACAGATGTGAATCTTACCGCAGGTATGCTGAAATATGAATGATAATTCATGTTCTGATAATGTAAAATTCATTCAGAAATTTATAGTATAGATACTGAATAGCACATCTTCTATCTGTGTCTTCTCTCACAGAGTTCTCTCTGTGAACTCTAGCCTGTAACCTCTACATTCCTAGAGTGTGATTTCTTTCATAATTGACTACACCTCTGCCTTTCATATACCACTAGCAGCAAAGAATATAGATGAGGGGCCCATGAGCTAAGTAAGAAGAACAGTCCCATTTGCACAAGGAATGTCCATCCTCCATGCATTATAGCTTAAGAGTGACTCAAGAGAATACAGTGTTACCACATCAATTAGAGACAAGAGAGGACATCAACAAGAAGAGTGCATTAGCATTGACGAGTATGGATTTCAAAAGCCCTTATAGGAGATAGATGCAGATAGCAACCTAGAGGACTGTCTGACACATGATACAGAGTCTGTGGAGGGAATGGAGTCATCCTGGGTCCAAGCAGTGAGGGATACACATTGTAAATTATTCTACCACTACTTCTCAGCACTGTAGACCAGAGGCAGCACTGTAGTGGGAACATGAGTGAGAACCAACTGACAGATCTATACACAGGGCTCAAGCCTAAAGGTCAGAAATGACCATTGGTAGCTCTAGTCCTGAACAAATCCCATATCTGACATAAAGTGAGAGTCACCCCAGATCAGCCTGTCAACAGCATTCCAGTATACCGGTCTTGAGGAATTTTCCCATCAGGACACGCAATCAACCTATAGGCACAATTTGCAGAGTTCTTGAGAATATCTGGTTAACCCCATATCTGAGGTAGAAGTCCTCGGAATGTCCCAAAGGGAAGGAACAAGAAGCTGTTTAGGCTTGGAGCACCTAACCCAGACCACATTGCAGGCCTTTTAGACAGTGAAAGCCACTGGTGTAGGGTTTAGAAAAATTTCAGAGTTTAGTATATCTGACAACCAGGCTCTTGTGCCATCAGGTCTAAGCTCAGGGAACTCCACCCAGCTAGCACTGCCAATCATAGCTGGTCTCAAGCATAATGAAGGGAGACTCAAAAAATATTTGAGGAAGGCCTTCAAAAGCTTGGGATACCCTAAAGCATAGGTTCTAGTGTAGCACACTACTTGCTCACATCTAACATTGATTCTGATCAGTTGTAATGATTCAAAATATCTGGGTGGGAATCTCCTTAGAATTGTTTTTGTACTGCAGTTAAAAGATAACAGCTATTAAGTATTTCAGATGTGTTAATATTTTGTTAACAACTTTACATGTACTCTTGCCTCAAATTCATGATCTCATATGGGAGTTATTGTTATTGCCTCTATCACATATAGGAGGAAACTGACTTTAAGAAATTGAGTAACCTGAGTTCTTGTTGTGGCTCAGTGGATTAAAGACCTGACATTGTCTCTGTGAGGTTGCAGGTTTGATCCCTGGCCTTACTCAGTGGGTTAAGGAATTAAGGGTCAGGCACTGCCATGAGCTGCATCCTAGGTTGCAGATGCAGCTCAGATATGGTGTTGCCAAGGCTGTGGTGCATGCCACAGCTTCAGCTCTGTTTGGATCCATAGCCAGGGAATTTCCATATGCCACAGGTGCAGCTGTAAAAAGAAAAAAAAAATTGAATAACCTATAAAATGTCATACAAATAATAATTAATGGAGCCAAGAATTGAATCTGAGTCTGCATAACATCAAAACCTATGCTCTTGAGGGTGATTCTATAAACTTCTTATTCTCTGAGGTTGGGGGCAAAAGTCATGAGTAACCTAACTGGCTTGCCTCCAGTTATGCATTTTTCTTGAATTAAACCATCTGGTAACATAGGTGTGTTGTTTGATACACTCAGAACCACTCAGGGAGATGAGAGTAGACACAATCCCAACAAATCACTCAACTGAGAAACTCACAGTGCTGTTCGAAAAAAAAAAGGTGAAATATATATAAAGATGGAAATATTTTCTGTATTTGTGGTATCATGGAGAATCACCTTGTTTCATGGTTTTGTTTCTTCTTATCCATGTGAGCAAGGAATAGGAGTTTAAAATAATGTAAGAAGGAAACATACATAAAACAATTTTTCAAAAGCTCACTTAAAATCCAGATTTTAGATGTCCACTTTGGAAGTAAATCCTTTTTCTCTCATTTTGAATAGCATAGCATCTGGCCTTGATTAAGTAAGCCAGTTCTCTGGGGACAAAGTGGAGAGACAGGAAAACTTAGTAGTGAGGGGAAAGAAAAAAGACAGCCTCGGCAGTAATCCAAGACTCCTCCTATTCCCACTTGTTTCTCTTGCTCCGGATTTTGGCTTTTGTGGATTCAGCTTTTTCTAGTGGTAGGTAGTGTTTATGCATCTGCTATAATCTCCTCCTAGGCAGCTTTATTAATTTTTTGGACTAAATTTCCTTTCAAGGCTCTAAACCCTCATCCCTATGGTGACTGAGTCCATTACCCCTGTACCCTTCTCTGGGCAGTATTCCTGAACTTGTCTATTAACTGAGAAAGAGAGTACCAAGAAGCTCTCAAGCAGATCATGCTGGTTTTCTAAAGCAGTCCTCCTGCTCCCACCATAACCGCAGCTCTACACTTACCTGGTGATTAGGGTCAATTACTCCTGCCAAATGATTTTTCTTCTTGTTGCTTGGCACAAGATTCTGGGGAGTGGGTCCATGAAGCTTTTTAGACTGTTCACCTGGAAGCTGGACTCTTGGCAGGAGCCCTGAATCATCTTAAAATCTTGCAAATCCTAGGGCTTACCTTGCTGCCACTCCAATCTTGCTGTTCATTGCTATAATTGTACTCATCTCTATTCTCACATCTTGCCAGATGCCCTCTTTTGTTTCCAGTTTTTATCCCCATTGCAATTGATGAGCCAGTTTTGTGAAAGCTTCTCCTACTGTCAGCCGTCACTCAGAAAGGAGAGCCTCTGCTGAACTTAACAGATGCTGAGGTTCACCCATCAGCCTATTCCTGATAATGTGTGAAACCCTCTGTGGGGGTTTACAGCTTCACAAATATATCCACTCTAAAATGCCTACTTATCTAGGCCTTTAAACTTCCTTCATCATCTATCATGGTGATTTTGGAATTGCTATTTTAATGTGAGCCATCACTTTTTCCATGCTTCTAAAAGCTACCTGAATGTGTGTACCATCTCCCAATATCCTTTCTAGAGTGTAAAACTGTATTCCAGAAGGGTGTATGTTCCCAATTTAGTCCGTCATAATACAGACCCATGAGTAATTGCTCAGCTCCTGCTGATACATAATGGCTAATTCCTGAAGTTCTTTCATCCTTCCCTTCCTTAGCTGACTCAGAATATCCACAGCCAGGTTATATTGGTACATAATCTTAGTTATTGGCCTAGAAACCAGGAAGGGAGGCTGAGGAAAATCCTAAGGCAGGATGGGGAGAGGGAAATGGAAGGCTGTCTTTCATAGGAAAGACTCCTGAGGCAACTTCAAGGGAGAGGTGAGGCACTTCTGAAGGCTCAGTGAGTCCAGAGGTATCTAGGGAATCAAGATTTTCAAATGCATCAACACAGGCATGACCATTTAGGCTTCCATTCTTTCTCAAACAGAATTCTGAACATCACAGAGCAAACTACATTAACCTTTTTTGGAACTTGGCTACTCTGAGAATTATGACCTGGGCATTTTCTGCTTTCTCAGTACAGCCTATATGAGCCTCTTTCACACTTAGAATTTAATTGCTGATTAATCATCTCAGCATTTTATTATTTTTCCCAACTTGAACTGAGTTTAACAATAGCTATTTAACTCCAATGCCCTCACGTTTACTTTTCTGTATCAATAGAACCACACCAGTACTGTATCCTCAGTTGATAGAGCATCCTGGTTCACCAGTGGTGAACAGCTGTATTGCTAACGTGTCCCGAAGGCTATCTGTACTCTTTAAGTAATCAATGGAGTGACTATTACCCTCTAGGCTGTTGGTGACCCATATCCAAAACCCCATAATAGCATTTGTTTTCTTATACTACCTTAATGTGGAGCATCCTCTGTTACGAGTTTTCCAGGAAGCAGACACTGAGATGGATATTAGCATATAACACATTAATTAAGGAGTACTCAGGATCAACACTTGTGTAAGGGAGGGGATTGGGCAGAGGGAGAATTCAAACTCTAGTGAAGTCTCATCAAAGGCCTCAACTGACTGCTTGGTCAGCCCTCAAGCCAGCATGGCCCTTGAAAATCATCTTGAGTTGTAGTGAGGCAGGTCATGCTTTTGTATCTTTGAATTAATGAACCACTATATACAGGCTTTGCTGGAAGGAAATGGTGACTTGGATGAGGACATTGTCTTTGGCCGTGGGAATTCCAAGGAGGTTAGACCATAGGGTCCATCTTCTAGTAGCAGCCTCAGGTTTTAAGGGACTCAGTGATTCACTCTTGAAGAGCACTTTTGATGACACATCACAGTGTGGACCTCAAAATCCAAATAAAATGTAAATGAACATTGAATTAGGTGCATGGTCTTTCCACTTATGTCCTGGGCTGTTGACATTTGGGAATAGGTGATATATCACTTCTTAGTCCTTGCAACAAGAAATTGTATATATCTAGATTTCAGCAAGGCTCTTCAAGTCTTGTCTTTTTTTTTAAACTTCCTGTAAGTGAGGAATACATAGTCAAATAAATTTTTGTCTCTGTGAATCACTAGGAATAAGATAAATTTAGTTTATAAAAGATATAATATTTTTGTCTCAGAAAAAATAACCATAGGAATAGGCCCAACTGGTCATGTCTTTTTTTCCCTAAATAAGTGAATATCAATTAACACTGGGGAAATTTGGGGGAAATTCGTTCTATTTAAGTACTATAATATCTTTTGTTTTGATAACAAATTTTAAAAATTGATAAAAAATTTAAATAGATTAACAATATAACTTTGGTCTACCGTTTTATAATTATGGCAAAAATATGAGAAAAAATTAAAATACTATACCAATTCCTTTGTATTCTTTTGTATTTGTGCTAAGTAGCCCCATAATTATTGCTCCATGACCTCGTGTATTTAATCCTCTGACTTTATAGTCAGTTCTTTAATAATTTAGGTGATAATTTAAAATAAATATTAACATTAAAAGGAAACAGAGATCATGTAGTAAAAAAAAAAGCCAAAATTCTCTTATCTTTCTGAGTAAAAAAACTGAGATCCATTTAGGCTATATTTAAGCTACTGTTAGTAAACAAGAATTTAGAGGCAAAACTTGGAATTAGTAAGTAAAGGAGAGAAAGTGATAGACTTATCTCTGTAAATACTAATTTCTTTTCAATATAATGTTTCATATATTCTTTTCTGCTTTTGTGCTAATATTGCTAAAATTAAAAGCGAACATTTAAACGATAGTAAGCTTTTTTGACAATTGCTTAAACAAAAGAAACACAAGATTTAGAATTTAAAGGGAGGTCCATGTGGCTCAGTGGTTAACGAATCTCACTAGGATCCATGAGGATGCCGGTTTGATCTCTGGCCTTTCTCAGTGGGTTAAGGATCCAGCGCTGCAGTAAGCTGTGGTATAGGTTGCAGACTTGGCTTGAATCTGGCATTGCTGTGGCTGTGGTATAGGCCGGCAGCTCGGATTAGACCCCTAGCCTGGGAACCTCCATATGCTGTGGTTGTGGCCCTAAAAAAGCAAAAATAAATAAATAATTAAAAAAATTTGAAGGGATAGTAATTTTTTTTTTTTTCAGCAAAAGCAGCTTGACTTTATTGGAGGGAAGCTACAGAGGAGCAGGGGAAGTGAGGGTCTCCACAGGAACTCCCATTGCTGAGCAGGACTGCCAGGTCTTAATCTGTCTGGAAGGCACATCAGCATCCTGCCCACTTTGGTCCATCCTGCAGGCCAGGGGCCTGAGCTCTCACTACTTGGGGCCGAGGTAGGAGACCGCCTTTCCTGTTTTCCCCAGGGTCTCCAGCAGAGTGTCCACACTGTGCTCAGAGTCAATGCAGACCTTCTTGTTGGGCAGGTCAATGTCAAATTGAACTCCTCCCAGCTTGTTGAGGACCCGAGTGACTGTGTTAGAGCAGCCCTCACAGGTCATGTCCACAGAGAACTCGTGCTTCGGCATGATTGAGGATGTGGTGATAGTGGCGACGCCTCCCTCGGCTCCAAGCACTGGCGCTCAGGGATAGTAAAATTTTTAATAACTTTGTAAAGATCCTTATTTGATCATATTTAATGGCTGATATAGAGTATGCTCAACAGTGATAACAAGGGACTCATGCTTGTCCTAAAAGAGTTAATTTTTCTTCTTATTCATCAAATTCCTTGTCTTTTCCTTTTTAATAATGCATAAGAAAATCTATTTCAGATGAAAAAAGGGTCAGGCAATTCTGAAGACGACTTTCAATGTATTCATACAACCATTTCAGGTAAAAGCAAACATAGCTTTGTTACATTTGTGAATTCCTTAATGGAAAAAATTTTAGGGGGTAAAAAAATTCTTATGTCAAGGGTATAGTCACTGTCTACATCTAAAAAGTGAGATCCAAACATTTCAGATGTGTATTTAATGAAAAATATTAAGTTTACAATACCCACAGAGGCACCAGTGTCTTTCGGAAGTAAACATTACTTAATTATTCAAAGGCTGTAAAATTTTGTTGAGTACAGTACAAAGAGCAAGTTAATAAACTACCCAATAATCACTACAAACAAATATTTTGCACCTGTTTTAACATCTAATCTCCAGAGTACATGGGAACAGCAGGAAACACTGTAGACAAGGTTATTGCCAAGTCTTATAAGACTCTCTATTCAGCCTCTACCATGATTTCTTCTCCCAGTGCCCCCCCCTTCCCCACCCTCGCTTTCTAAAACTAGTCAGATCAGCTCCTGCTGATTTTCTAAGGCCTTTTCTAAGTCTAATCAATTCCTTGGGTCTACTTTCCTGTTTAGGTTTTATCTCTCACTTGTTCTTATTCAGTCTTCTTCACATTTCTGGGTGTCCCACTTATAGTTAGTCTCAACTACACTGTAAATTTCTTAAAGTTTGTGACTATACTTTAGCCCTTTCTTGGATCTCTAATAAAACCTTCCACTGTTGCCTCACATTCTCCCTGTAAGATGAGAGAACATTTACATTTCCTTTTGGTGATAACCTTGTCTATTACAAATTGAAGGCCTGCAGTCAAGTAGAGGAAGAATGTTCTTAGGAGTAAATAACAGCTAGGTCACCTACAAAACAAGAGCCTATAGGAAAGAAATCCAGTATTTCAAATTTTTCATAAAAGAATATTGAGGATAGGTAATTAAATTTATTTTAGCAAAACATATATTCCTATGATCATTTCATTTCACCTCACTGTTTCATTCGCCTTTAAATCATAAAATTCTGGTTTCCTTTCAACTGGTATAATTTTCTCTTATTGTTTACACAGGGTATTTGTGTATCTACTCTAGAGGAAAAAGAAAATATATATTGAAATACCTTTGTCATTGAACCAGCTGCGAAGTTTTAATCTATTAAGAATAGCATTTTAGTGCGGTGAATGCTTTTTATCTTTGTTTGAATTACTCTTTGGAGTGCCAAGTGTGGACATCAAAAGGACCCCAAAGCTCCCCAACAGTTTAATGGCCAAGCCTCTTTGGATATTCTGGTAGTTAGCCGATAAAAGATATTTTCAGGGCCAGGAGTTGTGAGTGTCCCAATGATGGGAAACACCTTGTACTTTGTATGCCTACTTAGAAAATCCTCCCCTCATGTCCGAAAGATTGCTATTCCACAATCTCAAGCAATCATCAATATCTTTATTATTATTTTTTGTTTAGTTTTGTTCTTTCTGTCAAAATCCTCCAAGGGAATAATAAGTAGGCACTGGAAGGATTTATGTTCATAGGTTCAGAAAACCGTTACCTAATCTGTATTGTCTCTTCTGAATATGTCAGACAAGGAACATTTTCCAGTAAGGGTCTATGTCTCTCCATGAATACCTCCTTTTACCCATTCTTTAGTGCTCTTGCCTCATGTCTGTTGCTTGAAAATCAAACCACTGGATTCCACTCCATTGTTAAAAAACGTCATCAAGGTAGTTTCAGTGAACTAACTCCAATATTAGCTTTATTCACAATAGCTTTAAACTGGAGATTGTCCTGGATCTAACAACAGGAGAATAAATTAACAAGCAATAGTGTATTCATACAATGTGATTCTGCTTGGCAATTAAGAAGAATCTGTTGCTGACATATAAAAATATGGATGAATCTCTAAATCATTATGCTGAGTGATTGAAGCCTTACCTAAAAAAGTACATACTATCTCATTACATATATATAAATTCTAGTCAAAATTAATCTGTAGCATAAAGAAATCAGAACAATATTCCATTCAGGAAATGGTGGTAAAAATTGACTGGAAAGTGACATCAGGAATGCTGGTAATAACGATATGGGTTACACAAGTGTATTTATTGTCATAAATGAATAAATTTACACCTAAGATTTGCCCGTTTTATGTATGCAAGTTTTTAATAAAAGGAAAATATAAATATTTACTTCTGGCTAGCAATATATGCTGTAATATGTAGAGACAACTGTTATATTTGCTTTGAAATGTATCAAAAAGATTTTGGGGGGAGTCCCTGGTGGCACAGTGGTTTAAGGATCCAGTGTTGCCACTGTGGTGTTGTGGGTTGCTGCTGTGATGTGAGTTTGATCCCTAGACCAGGAACTTCTACATGATGCAGGAGCCACAAGAAAAAAAAAAATTGTTGGATTGATAGATTTTAGTAGGATAGCCAGCTAGATGTTAACGTGATGGGTAACATAAAATGTTAATGGCAAGTATAAATGTAGGTATATAAGTTTTTGCTATAAAATAATTTCAACTTTGTGGTGTGTTTGAAATTTTTTACGATATAATGGTGGAGGAAAGGAGAGCACCAGCTAATTGTTCTTGGTATTTTACTCCTAGTACGTCTTGTTAAATGTCCTGGAATTTGAGTGTACATAATTTTTTTTGGCTCTTTTAGGAAAACAAGGGCACTGGGTATAAGAATGTAAGAATGGTAATTCTGTAATTTGAACATTTACATGTATTAAGAATAACTTCATTATGGGTTGAGTGAAAAATTCAAACTTGACTATTAAATAAATCTAAATCAAATGACCTATGAATTAAATCTAATTTTCTTGATGGTTTAAAATTTACTAAACAATATGACCTAGTGCTTAAATAGGTTTTAAGACTATTTCAATTATAAGCCATTAAAAAAGTAGTCTAATATTGAAGGTCTTGCACCATGTGGAGTCAGAACCAATCATTGCATTTCCCCTAGAGGGTAGAATTAACATATTGGGAGAGGGGTTATAATCTCTTGAGTCACAGCCTCCTTTAATCTGTTCAATCTCATTAAAACCTCTCAAAAACTTTATGATGGACCTATTGTCAATAGCACTCAACATACCTTTCTGTTGTTATCTAAAACAGAAAATTTGGTAGTTTTAGAAAATTTGAAAAATGTAGAAAAGAATATAAAAGAAAAGAATGAAATTAATTCATATTTTACCACATAAAACCTTTAGGACACTTTCAAAATATTTTCTCTCTGTACATATCTGTTTTTACAGAGTAAAGTTTACTTTTGTGTTCAATTTTCTCTCACTGTTTTTTTTCTCTTAAACGTTATAATCTGAATATTTTGAACATGATTATACTATTGTCATTTTTATTATATTTCTTCAAAGAACTGCTGTCATGGTTACTCTAGAATTCACTTATTTATTCATTCAAAAAAATTACTGAGTGCTTTCATGTGCTAGAAATTATGCTAGGTGCTGAGAAAATATGGGCCAGTCAAATAGTGATGATTCTTGTCCTCATGAAATTTACAGCCTAAGAAGAGTAATAGATATTTTTAAAAGATATACAAGTTAACAAATAAGCACAAATTTTGTTAAGCACTATAAAGGTGAAGAATTTATAAAGTTTTTGAGAAAGTATACTGGAGGCTCTAATATTTATTTGAGTTTTAGGATACATTACAATTAATTCAGGACCCTTTGGATATCTATATGTTTATCTCTCTTATCTGTCAACAGAGATATAAACTGAGAAGTTGGAGATTTTTAGTTCATCATATTTACATTTCCATATAATGGTGAAGATAATACCTGGAACACAGAACAGTCAGTGTATATGTACTTAGAAAATTATTTTCTATGAGCATTTCATTTCCCCTTTGGGTCTTTTCTCTCTCTCTCTCTTTTTTGGTGGTGCCTGTTTTATTTATTTTTATATTCACCTTTATTTCTTTTATCACATAGACTCAAATCTGAGTGCAACATATAAAGATAAATATAAATAAGACAACATAGGAACCCTGATGGATATTGCTAAAGTCTAATTTCTTATACTTGATATACACATTTTATTTTTCTCTATTTAATATTTTTTTAAGTTGTAACAAAATTGGCTTTTGCTAGTGAGAGCACCATGGTCAATGATCTCATTATTTTCATTCAGTGTATCTATAAATGGTGTTTTAACTATGTATTCAGTAATAAGTATTATACAAATCTCTTTAATTACAACAGGAAGTCAAACTTGTGAGAAATCAGAGTCCCATACTTTCTGACATGCAACAATGTTTTGTATTTTCCTTTACTTTAGAGGATAATACACACATTCCTCAGTAGCAATAAGGTTTTCAAGGGCTTTCAGTGAATTTATAAGAGAAAGAAACATTAATAAGCAGATGACAAATATGACTGTCTTCACAAGGAATTGTCACTGTTTGATCTATGTGGGCGCTATAGGGCAATTCCATAGATATGATCTTTGAGAATAAAATTGGAGTTATATTTACAGTGGGCTCCTCTTAAGTCTTTTCCTTCTCTAAAAACAGTGTTTCTATTTGAATGGTTTTCATGGCCTTAAAGGTAAGCTAGACTACAAAATGATGTGGGTTAAATGAGAAATATTAAAAACATATTTCAAAAATGTTGATTCAAAAGATATTAAAGATTTTTTTCTTTATAATACTCTGAAGTATGAGGCAGTTTGATTTATTGACATAATTTTTAAGCATATGAGAAAAGTCCTAAAAATAAAGGAATGTCTAAATTTATCTCTCAGTGTAGTTTGATATTATAACTTCAATAATATATTGAAAAATGTTAGAAAGAAAAGTTTGTAGTTTAGTGACAGATTAAAATCCCAATTTATCTGTATCACAGGGGAATGAATCCTATCAGATATAAACCCTTCAAACAAAAAAACTGCTTCAAATTGATTTGTATCAATACTCAGTACCTTCTATACAGAAGCTACATAGTAACAATGAGCAGGTGGATGAACAAATGAATGAGTGCAAAATGACCTCCTTCATCAAACTGAATATTCTGAGGCAGTGCTATCTTATGTAGACTCCACAATACTAGTTTTGTTTTGTTTTTGTTTTAAAAATAACACACTTAGAGTAGAAGACCATAATGATCCTTACCTTAAAATGAAGTAAAAAATCTACCTTTTACAATAGTGGTCTTAAATGACACAATATACCAGTTGGAATTAATAGATATCTATAGAACATCCCATCCAAAAACAGCAGATTTCACAGTATTTCCATCTATCCATGGAATATTTTCCAGGATAGATCACAGGTTAGGCCACAATTAAAAGTCCCTACAAATTTAAGAGAATAGAAATTATATCAAGCACTTTATTCTAAGCCACAACAGAATGAAACGAAGTGAATTACAGAAAGAAAAGTGGGAAAAACACAGAAGCATGGGGCCTAAGCAGCATAGTAAAAAACCAGTGGATCAGTGTAGAAATGAAAGAGGAAATCAGAAAATACCCTGAGAGAAATGCAAATGGAAGCACAACTTTTTAAAATCTGTGGGATGCATCAAAAACAGTTTTAAGAGGGAAGTTTATAATGATACAGTCATTTCACAGGAAACAGGAAAAATCTCAAACAACCTTACCTGTCATCTAAAAGAATTAGGAAAAGAAGAACAAGCAAAGTGACAGCTAACACCATTACAATGATGAAAAGCTGAAAGCATTTCTTCTAAGATCAGGAACAAGACAAGGATGTCCATTCTAACCATTTTTTATTCAACATAATTTTGCAAGTCTAGCCACAGCCATCAGAGAAGAAAAAGACATAAAAGGAACTCAAATTGGAAAAGAAGTAAAACTGTTACTGTTTGCCAATGACATGATACTATATATAGAAAATCCTAAAGATGCTACCAGAAAACTATTAGAACTAAATAATGAATTTGAGAAAGTTGCAGAATGCAAAAGTAGTACTCAGAAATCTCTTACATTCTATACACTAACAACAAAAGATCAGAAAGATCTTTACATTTACCATAGAGAAAAAATACCGAGGAATAAACCTACCTAATGAGGCAAAAACTTGTGCTCCAAAACTAAGATGCTGATGAAAAAAATTGAAGATGACACAAACAAATGGAAAGATGTACCATTTTCTTGGCTTGGAAAGAATCAGTATTGTCAAAATAACTGTACTGTTTAAGGCAATCTACAGATTCAGTGCAATCCCTATCAAATTATTAATGGCACTTTTCACAGAATTAGAACATTTTTTTAACTTGTATGAAAACATAAAATACCTCTAATAGCCAAAGCAGTCTTGAGAAAGAAAAGCAGAATTGGAGGAATCACACTCCCTGATTTCAGACTAATACTACAAAGTAAAAGTAATCAAAACAGCATGGTACTGTCATAAAAAGTGAGATATAGATTAGTAGAACAGAATAGTGAGCCCAGAATAACCTGTGCACCTATGGTCAATTAATCTTCAGCAAAAATGGTGAGAATATACAGTGGAGAAAAGATAGTCTCTACAATAAATGGTGCTAGGAAAACTGGACAGTCACATGTAAGAGAATGATATTAGAGCATTCTCTAACACTATACACAAAAATAAACTCTAAATGAGAGATGGGCTACTATAAAAGCTCTTAGGGGAAAACATAGGCAGAACACTGTTTGGATGTGCCTCCTAGAGTGATGAAAATAAAAACAAAAAATAAACAATTGAGAACAAATTAAATTTGAAATGTTCTGCACTGCAAAGGCAACCATCAACAAATGGAAAAACAACGCAGAGAATGGGAGAAAATATTTCAAAATGAATTGACTGACAAGAGATTAATCTCCAAAATAGACAAACATCTCATGCTGTTCAGTAACAAACAACCCAATCAAAAAATGGGCAGAAAATCTAATAGATGGCAAAAATTCACATGACAAGATGCTCAACATCACTAATTACTAGAGAAATGCAAATCAAAACTACAATGAAGTGTTACCTCACACCAGTCCAAATCACTATCTTCAAAAAGACTATGAACATTAAATCCTGTAGAGGGAGTAGAGAAAAGGGAACCCTCCTACACTTTTGGTAGGAATATAAATTGATAAACCACTGTAGAGAATAGTACAGATGTTTCTTTAAAAACTAAAACGAGAACTACCATATGATCCGGCAATCCCACTCCTGGGCATATATCCAGAGAGAACCATAATTTGAAAAGATACATGCACCCCGATGTTCATTGCATCCCTACTTACAGCAGCCAAGACATGGAAGCAAACTAAATGTCCATCAGCAGAGGAAAGGATAAAGATGTGGTACATATAAACAATGGAATATTACTCAGCCATAAAAGAAGAATGAAATAATGCTGTTGGCAGGAACATAGATGGCCTAGAGATTATTTTTTTTATACCTACTTTGTTATTTTTTATAACTTAATTTGTTTCAATTATAGGTGTACAAAAAATCATCACAAGTCAATTTGATAAATTTTGTGTCCCAAACCCACAGTGCCCACAGAGATTATTATACTAAGTAAAGTAATCCCAAAAAGACAAAAATATGACATCACTTTCTTGTATATCTAAAAAAAATGATACAAGTGAGCTTATTTATAAGACAGAAATAGATTCACAGACTTCAAAAACAAACTTACAGTTACCAAAGGGGGAAGATAAGGGGGAGAAATAAATTGGGAGTCTGGGATCAGTAGACACAATAGATTATATAAAGTATATAATCAATAAGGATCTATTGTGTAGCACAGGAAACACTATTCAATATTCTGTAATAGTCTATATGGGATTAGAAAAGATCAATAAACCAAGAAGAAAAAAGAGATGACCTAAATAAAATAATAAATGAAAGAGGAAAAATAACAACTTACAGGTATGAAAAAAAATCATGAGAATACTGTAAACAGTTATATAGCAACAAACTGGACAGCTTAGAAGAAATGGACAAATTTCTAGACACATACGACTTGCCAAGACTTCATAAAAAATAAACAGTTTGTAGAGACTGATTAGGAGCAGTGAAATTGAATTTGTAATTTAAACAAAAATTCCAGCAAACAAAAGTCCAGGACTGGGCAGCTTCACGGGAAAATTCTAAAAAACGTATAAACAAGAGCTAATAGCTATCCTTCTCAAACTATTCTAAAAAATTGAAGGGATGGGACACTCCCAAATTCATTTTACAAGGCCATCATTGCCGTCAAACAAAAAACACAAAAAGACACTACAAAAAATAAAATTACAGGCATATATCTCTGATGATTATAGATAAAAAATCCTTGACAAAATATTAATAAACAATATCCAACAATATGTAAAATGGATTGTTGTCACGATCAAGTGGGATTTATTCCAAGATACAAGGAGGGGTCAGTATTCACCAATCAATCAGTGCGATACACCGCATTAACAAAAAGAACGGGAAAAATCACATGATCATCTAAACAGACACAGAAAATGCATGAGACAAAATTCAACATCTGTTTATGATAAAAGCTCTCATCAAAGTTGGCATGGAGGGAGCATATATCAACATAATAAAGGCAATTTATGACAGAGCCACAGGTAACATCATACTCATGTTGAAAAGCTAAAAGACTTTCCTCTAAATTTGCAATCAAGACAAGGCTGTCCACTCACCACTTCTCTTTATCATAGTACTGAAAGTCCTAGCCAGAGCAAGTAGATAAGAAAGCAAAATAAAAGGCCTAGAATTTGAAGGGAAGATGTAAAACTCACTATTTGCAGATGACATGATAGTATGTATAGAAAACCCTAAAGTCTCCACAAAAAAATATTAGAACTAGTAAATAAATTTGCATGACACAAAATTAATATTTAAAAATCGGATTTTCTATATACTTATAATGAACTGTCAGAAAAATAAACCAAAATATAATCCAGTTTATAATCAGATCATAAAGAACAAGATACTTAGTACTAAACTTAACCAAGGAGTTGAAAGACATATTCTGAATACTATAAAACATTGGTAAAGATAACTGATGATGATACAAAGAACTGGAAAGAAATCCCCTGCTCTTGGATTGGAAAAATTAATATTGTTTAAAGTGCTAGACTACTCAAAACAATCTATACATCTAATGCAATTCCTATCAAAGTACCCAGGACATTTTTTTTCACAGAACTAGAACAAATAATCCTAAAATTTGTGTGGAACCGCAAATGACCCCAAACTGCCAAAACAATCTTGAGGAAAAAAAATCAAGACTGGAGACAGACACCCTGACTTCAGAGTATACTACAGTACAGTAATCAAAGCAGCTTGATACTGATACAAAAATGGATACTAGATTAACAGAATAGAGTAGAAAGCTCAGAAGTAACCCATGCAACTATCGTCAATTAATCTTCAGCAAAGGAGGCAAGAATAAACAGTGGAGAAAAGATAGTCTCTTCAATAAATGGCACTGGAAAAACTGTAAAACTACATGTAAGAGAATGCAATTAGAAAATTCTCTTATACCATATACAAAAATAAAATAACTGTAAGGCTTGAAACCATAAAACTCCTAGAAGAGAGTATAGGCAGAACACTCTTTGACATTAATCATAACATTATTTTATTGGCTCTGTCTCATAAGGAAAAATAAATAAAAGCAAAAATAAGCAAATTGAATCCAGTTAAACAACAAAAAAAAAAACTTTTGCACAGCAAATGAAACTATCAACAAAATAAAAAGGCAGCCTGTTGAAATGGGAGGAAGTACTTGCAAATTAACCCCCAGCAAGGGGTTAATATTCTAAAATATGTAGACAGCTCATACAACTCAATATAAAAAAAAAAAGGCAATAAAAAAATGGGCAGAAGACCTGAACAGTACATTTTTCCAAAAAGACAAATAGACAGTTAACAGGCACATGAAAAGATGCTCAACATTGCTAATTATTAGACAGATATGCAAATCAAAACAACACTGAGATATCACCCCATACCGATCAGACTGGCTATTATCAAAAAGTCTAGAAATAAATGTTGGTAAGGATGTGGAGAAACAGGAACCCTCCTACCCTGTTAATAGGACTATAAATTGGAGCAGCAACTACAGAAAACAGTATGGAACTTCTTCAAAAAATTAAAAAGAGAGCTACAATATGGTACTGCAGTCCCACTCCTGGGTAAATATCTAGATAAAATGGAAACATGAATTTGAAAATGTGTATTTCCCCATTGTTCATTTCAGCATTATTTATAGTTGCCAAGATATTGAAGCAGCCTAAGCGTCCATCATTGCATAAGGAAGATGTGGTATATAAATCCAATGGAATATTACTCAACAGTAAAAGAGAATGAAATTTTGTCATTTACAACAACATGGATAGACCTGGGGGGTATTACACTTAGTGAAATAAGTCAGACAGGGAAAGAGAAATGCTTTATGTTCTGCCTTGTATGTGGAATCTAAAAAATGAAACAAATCAATGTGTGTAGCAAAACAGAAACAAGTTCACAGATGCAGAGGACAAACTAGTGGTTACCAGCAGGGAGAGAAAAGGGAGAGGGACAAAATAAAGGTATGGTATTAACAGACACAAAGTATATGCAAAAATAGATACGCAGCAAGGATATACTATATATAACGCAGGGAATTATAGCCATTATTTTATGATAACTTTTAATGGAGTGTAATCTCTAAAAATACTGAATCACTATACTACAAACCTGAAACTAATATTGTAAAGCAAGTACACCTCAGTTAAATATACGTTGACTGCTTCTATTTTAAAATTATCAGAGACACTGCAAAAGTTAGGGTACAAGTCATCTTCCAATCAAGTAAAATGCTTGTTTTCTTCTTTAGCTATTATGTATTCACTTGATTCTTCTGCTGCTCTGTTGTTTTCCTCAATTGACTTGGAAATTGTAAGTCCCCAGAAAGATCTATTTTTACCAATCTGAATGAATTATAGCTTAAGCTGTTTCCTGGCTGAGGAAGGTAGCTATTAAAATACTAAGCCACAGAAGGTTGGAAAGTGCTCAGTGGAAAGTGAGTGTACAGGAAAGTGAGCATACATGCTGTCAGAAAAAGGAACATTTTAATGCATTCCAGTGAGGCCAGAGATGCCACTAAAGTTTGACTGGAAACCAGTTGTGATTAGCATCGATGACTCATGAAAACCACAATTCAGTTTACTTTTCAGCCACTGCTGCTGTTTCAGATCACTGAAGTGCTTAACTGGTTGGAAAAAGTCAGATTTTTTACATGGCCAAAGATAAGAACTGAACTAATTTCATTGGCCTTCATTTTGTGACTTGATCATTGCTGGAGGCCATCTCACTTCCATGGGTTTGACCATCATCTGAAAAATGGGAAAGTTAGGTTTAGTGACCGGTAAGTCCCAATGCAGTGTGATAGCTGTAAAAATAAAGCTTTCTAAAAGAGAAAGAACTTTCATGACATTTAAAATATTCCCAACAGGAGTTTCTGCTGTGGTGCAGTGGGCTAAGAATCCAGTTGCAGTGGCTTGGGTTGCTGCAGAGTTGCAGGTTCAATCTCTGGCCCAGCACAGTGGTTAAAGGACTGGATTCAGTCCCTGGCCCAGAAACTTCCATATGCAGCTGGTAGCATCATAAAAAAAAAAAAAAAAAAATTCCCCATCATCACACCAGAAGGCCTCACTGTGCCTTTTAGAACTCTCTTTTAAAAGAAGGTTTTCTTGGAGTTCCTGTCATGGAGCAGTGGAAGCAAATCTGACTAGGAACCTTGAGGTTGCAGGTTCAATCCCTGGCCTCGCTCAGTGGGTTAAGGATCCAGCATTGCCGTGAGCTGTGGTGTAGGTCACAGACGCGGCTCGGATCTGGCGTTGCTGTGGCTGTGGCGTAGGCCAGTAGCGTAGCTCCTAGCCTGGGAACCTCCATATGATGTGGGTGTGGCTCTTAAAAGACTAAAAAAAAGAAAAAAAATTAAAAAATAGAAGGTTTTCTCTACATAGATTTAGGCAGTTTGTGATGCCAGAACTACATCAGAGATTCCCAAACACCTTTTTTTTTTCTGTAATGGGAAAAGCAGAACAGAAAGTCTCTAAGCATTGGGAACCAGAGTTGCCAGCTGACTTCCATTCTAATGATGGCTTCTGTGGGAACATTGGGGCCCTCACGATGTAAAAGTGTTTTATTTTCCTTGTGGAAATCAAGTGCACAAAATTGGAGTTCCCATCGTGGTGCAGTGGTTAACGAATCCGACTAGGAACCATGAGGTTGAGGGTTCGATCCCTGGCCTTGCTCAGCGGGTTAACGATCCAGCGTTGCCCTGAGCTGTTGTGTAGGTCACAGACGTGGCTTGGATACTGCATTGCTGTGGCTGTGGCATAGGCCAGTGGCTACAGCTCTGATTAGACCCCTAGCCTGGGAACCTCGGCATGCCGTGGGTGCGGCCCTAAAATGACAAAAGGCAAAAAAAAAAAAAAAAAAGCAAATGCACAAAATTGAATTAATTATAATGGACTAATATAAATAGTTCACTGACAGCCCATGTATGTATGTATGTGGTTTTATATGTATGTATATATGTATGTATTCATAGTTAGGAAAAATGAAAACTATAAACACTCAACCCAGGAACTATAATATTACCAATAACTTAGACATTCATCTTTGTATTCCTGTCCTAGCCTAGATTCATACTTATGTACTCATTCTCCTGTCACCTTCTTGGGAGCTTTGGGTTTTCTATTTCATTATATTATAAAATTGAATTATATCTCATATGTGTACATGCCTGAAGAATATATTGTACATTTTTATGTATACAGTTTTTAATCCCCGGGATTCCTTTTTTTTTTTCATTCAAATCTTAGCATACTAAGATTTGTACTTATACTGCATTTAGTTGTAGTTTCATTGCTGTATAATATTCCATTCTGTGAATATAGCATAATTTATTTCCTCATTCCCTAATCAAGAACATTTTCACTGTTTCCAGACTGGTTATTTTCCTGTGGCAGAGAGTATTCTTGTACAAGTATTAAACTCTGAGTAGAATGGCAGAGTCATGTATATATAAATTTCAAACTTTATAGACAATGGCAAATTGTTTTTCAAAGAAGTTATTTCAAGTTAAACTTCCAACAGCAATGTAGAAAAGATTATTTTGATCTCCATTCTCCCCCACTCCAGGTATTCTGGGACTTCTTAATTTTTTCAAGTTAGATATTGGATATTCAATGGATTTACATATTGATATTAATGTTCTTTGGGTTATATATGTTATAAATTTCTTCTAGTTGTATCTTTGTTTCATTTTATTTAAGTAATCTTTAGATAAACAATATTTGTTATTAATGTAAAATAATTTATGTTTTTTTTGGTTTTTTTTTTGCTTTCCTGGTTAGCTTTTAGTATCTTGATTAATAATGCTTGCACTGTAAAATATCAGAAATGTTTACAGTCTAATTCCCTCTAGAAGTCTAGAATTTTGCTTTTGACCTTAATACATGTAGAGTTTATTTTCAGTTAGGTTGCGTATCTTGAATAATTGCCATTTCTACCCCACTACACCAACATGACTAACCTGAACTTTATTTTTTAGTAGTCTTTCATTTTTCAGTTTATCTCCTACGTTGCCTCTTTCATATATTAAAATTCCATTTATGCTTGGATCCTTTCTAAGTTCTGATCCATGTGTTTATCTCTGCCACATACTATGTTATTTTAATTACTGTACTTTTTAAAGTATTTATATCTGGTTAAACAAATCTTACTTTCTCATTTTTTTCTTCTTTAAAAGGATCTTGGCAATTCTTGACCCTTTTTTTGAATAATATTAACTTTCAAAAATATTCCTTATAGAAAATGCATATCATCTCCCGGTCAATTAGGAAAATCACCATTTTATAATACTGTATTTCTATTTTAGAGCATAGGGTGTTTTACTGTTACTTAGATTTTCTGTAAAGTCTCATTAAACCTTTATATTTTTCTATCAATAATTTTGCTTATCTGTTTGGTTATTCCTAGATACTATTGCAAATGATGTTTTAAGGTTATATCTTCTACTTTTTGTCACCATATCTAATTGTCTCTTCTTTTTTCAATTTTAAAAAATCTGGTCTTAAACCACTCATTCTATTTAAGCTATAATAGTAAGAATTAATTCAGCTGGATCCAAAATACTAAATTAAGTTCCTTCGATCCCATATACTTCCCTTCTTTCACCGTTTCATTATCCTTCTCTAATAAGACAGTGTCTTTGATACTCAGCAGATCCTTGTTAAATGCTAGTCATTACTTCACCATGCTAACATTCTCAGATTTTTTCTACGATCAACCACAATCATCACCATTTTCACCTAAAGAAGGAAAAGCCAATACTGGTCTTTCCTACTTCTTTTGCTGAAAAAATTGACAAATATATCTCTAGTTTCCTCATGGGCAGCATATCACATCCTTATACATTCCAACCCCAAATAGTACAATGTCCCAAAAGATGTTTTAATAGTCCTGAGATGATTCAGTACAAAATAATATGTGGTCAGGTGATAAATTAAGTTTTAAAATCTCATTTATTGTAGTTTTGGCTTGGAAAGAAAAACTAGATTATTGTGTAGAAGATCTGAGATGTTTAACCATAAATAAGTGTTTAGCTTTGCTTATCTAGTGTCTCCCAAACTTATTTAACAGTACAATGTTTTAACTATATATTAACATTCTGCAAGACATTCTTCAAGAAGTCCAAGGGTAAGGAATGAGGAGTTTGTGTTGAACAAAATGTCGTTTGTTTATAATATATGAACATTAGGTCCCTATAGTCAAGATATATTAATTCTAACCTATGATATGAAAAAACTGAATATATTTTATATTGAAATAATAGAAAGTAAAATTCTCTGTTAGATACAATTTTTATTGTGGGGTGGGGGCAATAACTTGTTTCCACTTCCATTACCTCAAGAATATTAATGCCAGTGTATCCAAGCAACAAGATGGGAACACTTATTATCTTATCATACTTGGGTCATTAGGTTTGCTGTCATATTATAAAAAGAGATATATTAATACCAAGAAACAGCTTTCTTACATCTAAGTGAGAAAGACTATGTAAAATGGCCTCTAACCAACTCTTCAGTTTTATGACCATACAGAATAAAGAAGTAAAGTGGTAAGGATCAAGTTCTAGATCTTCAAGGTTCTTGAAGAAATAAAATTTAGAAAAAGGATAGAGGCAGAGAGGTGGGTCCTGGAGAGAAACGAATAAAGAAACTGACATTCTTTTTAGAGTTTGTTGGGAGAAGAGGTGGTACCTAGAATTTCTAAGTGATATATATTCCATTGTATGTATATACCACATTTTATCTATTCTTTTATTGATGGATGCTTGGGTTGCTTTCATCTTTTGGCTATTGGGAATAATGTTGCTATGAATATAAGTGTGTAAATATCTTAGTACCTGTTTTCAGTTCCTTAGGGTATAGAGTATATACCCAAGGGTAGAACTGCTAGATCATAATTCTTTAAGATCTAAAATTTAAAAAAATTAAATTTTTGTGGAATTGCAATAATAATTTACATATGGTTGAGCCATTTTACATTCCCACCAACAGTGTAAAGGACTCCAACTTCTCTACATTCTTACCAACAATTGTTATTTTCTGTTTTTTTGACAGTAACCATCTTAATGGATGTGAGGTGATATCTCATGGTTCTGATTTATATTTCTCCAATGACTGATGATCTGAAGCATCTTTTCTTATTGGTCATTTATATATCTGCTATAAATGATATATATAAATGATAAACACACATATATATATTATATATATATTATATATATATTATATATATATAATATATATATAATATATATATAATATATAAATGGGATATATAAATAATTGTGTAGTGGGTTGAATTGTGCCCCTTCACCCCAATTCATATGCTGAGGCCCTAATCCCCAGTACCTCAGAATGTAACCATATTTGGAGATAAAATCTTTAAATAGGTAATGAAGTTAAAATAAGGTCTTTAGGTTGAGCCCAATCCAGTATGACTGCTGTCCTTATAAGAAGAGGAAATTGGACAAAGGCATTGGCATACAGAGAGAAAAGACCATGTGAGGACATAGCAAGAAGTTAGCTATTGGAGAAGAGCCAGGGAGAAAGGCCTCAGAAGACACTCAAACTCTCAACAACTTGATCTTAGACTTCTAGCCTCCAGCACTATGAGAAAATAAATTTCTGTTTTTTGTTTTTTTTAATATGGCAGCCCTAGCAAGCTAATACAAGGTCTATGGAGTTTTTTTGGTTTTGTTTTGTTTAAGTAAACTTTTCTGCTGAGATAAGGTAGATTTGCATGCAGTTGGGTATTCTTTATACAGTTTCCCCTAATGGTGACATCTTATACAACTGAAGTTCACTATTATAAGAGGATTTTTTTTAAATTTTTTGGCTTTTTAGGGCCACACCTACAGCATATGGAAGTTCCCAGACTAGGGTCTAATCAAAACTGTAGCTGCCAGCCTACACCACAGCCACAGCAACTCTGGATACCAACCACATCTGTGGCTTACACCACAGCTTACAGCATCACCAGATCCTTAACCCACTAAGTAAAGCTAGGGATTGAACCCACATCCTCATGGATACTAGTCAGATTCATTACTGTGGAGCCACCATGGGAACTCCTATCAGAGGATCTTGATACTGAAACAATCCAAAGCTCTTACTCAGATTTACTCCACTTTACTTTTACTTGTGTATGTCTGTATTTATTTAGTTATATATACAATTTTATCACATGCCTATTATGTTCATTTATCAACCACTCCACTCATGATATTGAACAATTCTATCACAAGAATCCCTCATGTTGTCTTTTTCTTTCTTTTTTTTTTTTTTTGGCCACAGTCACAGCATATGGAACTTCCCAGGCCAGGGATGGAATCCCAAGCCGCTGCTGTGACCTGTGCCATAACTGCAGCTATACAGATCCTTTAACCCACTGTGCTGGGCCAGGGATCAAACCTGAGCCCCCACAGAGACAACACTGGATTCCTAACCCTCTGCATCATAGTAGGAACTCCTCATGTTGTCCTTTTATAACTACAAATCCTTAACTCCTGGTAACTAATAAAGTATTCTTCATTTTTATAATTTTGTCATTGTAAGAATGTTATATAAATGAAATCATATAATATATAATCTTCGAGATTGGATTTTTCATTCAGAATAATTTGAGTGAAAATTATTTGAGATTTTCTGAAATCCTTTGAGATTTTTTTCAAGTTGTTACCTCTACCAATGCTTCATTTCTTTTTACTGGCATGTAGTATTCCATGGTGTATCTGTACCAGAGTTTAATTAAGCATACACCTGTTGAAGGACATATGAGCTGCTTCGAGATTTGGGCCATAAGCTTAAGTTTGATATTTATTATTGCTTTCTTTTTGTTTTCTCTGTTTATTTTATTGCCTTCCTATGTTAATTGAACATTTTTTTAGAATTCCGTTTTTTGTTTTTTTTTAGTATATGTCTTTGTAAAGTTTTCTTTAATAGTGGCTCTCTATGGAGTTTTTTAAATTAATTTTTTTCAATTGTCAAGGTAAGTACTACCAGTCCTATCACAAACAAGAAAACTGAGGCTCAGAAATTGTAGGTAGCATGTCTACATGTCCGCTAATAAGTAGCAGAGCTGGAATCTGAACCTAAATCTTTCTGACCCCCAGAAGCTATGGTCTTGCTACCACAATGCACAGCTTGCCACTGGCCTCAGGGCAATATGAGAAATCCTCACCTATTATGAGTCATCATTATCAGGAAGGCAGTCCACAAGATTCAGGATCTGAAGTATATAAATGAAGACTTTTGCTCTTATTATTCTCTCCATCTCTGATGCCTCTTCTTTAATCCCTTTCAACCTATTGAAGCCCAGTTTACTGAATTGCAGCCACCTCCATGACTCCTTCCCTAATTGCTTACCTCTTTGCAGTAGAAAGTGATTTTTTTTCCATTGACTTTTCAAGAACAGTTTGTTTATACCTCTCTTCTGGCCTGGATTTTTGTTAGCTATTTTATATATATCTGTCCAATTGGAAACTCTTTGAGGAAATAAACTAAGACATAATTCATTTTTGTCATCTCTACAGTTAATGATGTCTAGCTTAGTAGCTGATTTAATATTTGTTGAGTTCAGTAGAACTGTATTAGGGCTCCGAAGCTCTGAGTAAATATGAGTTATTTGAAAAGACTCTATATGGGCCTTCACGGATAATAATATTTTAGTTCCTTACTTGGTAGATTTTATCTTTTAGGAGAAAATTTTTAAGAGGCAAGGAGTTGGTATAAAGCAGATCAGTCGGATTCATTAGCAAGTGGGCAGTTCTTCACTCATACTTGGAATATTTCTCAGGTTAGTGATAATGAAGTTCTCATTTTTAAAATTATCTGTTCAAATTGCTGGTGCTTAAAGGAAAAAAAGAGAAGATGTTTTATTTTTATTTCAAGTTTTATCGATCAAATACTGCAACATCTCTTTCCGAATTGTCTCTACATTCAGGACAAGGATAAGCTGGCAAGTGTTTTCTAAGCTTGATATTTAAGACCTGCTCTAGGGGAAGAAAAATCATTTAGTTGACATAACAACCCCTTTATATGTTTAAGTTGTACTTCACTTTATGATGCCATAAATACATACATATGGTAATATACTCATTTCTCGTTCTAAAACAACCACTATAAACCATGATTTGTAAGAGTTTTAAACATAACTACTTTCCTAGGAGGACATGTATACGATTTATATTGCCGTACTATTTCTTCCTAAGTGCTTCTTGAAGTCCATTTTCCTCATGAGTTATGGCTTCTCAAATAGAATGGAAGTGCTATTGAACGATGTTAATGCAATTCTATTTTTAAAAGATAAATTAATTTTAATTATTTGAATATGACCAGTCAAAAAAGGAACAATTGCATGAACCTTTATTTTTAACAAGAAATAAGTATATGCACAACAATGGCTACCCATCTCTAAGCTTAAATATCACAAATTTTTTGAGTTAGAAGAGAACTTGGCTACAGCTTGGAGCTTCCTGGATGAAAGGATCTGATGTAAACTGGACAGAACTGCAAAATGACCTAAGATTCACAAGTAAAGTATGTATAGTGCTTAATAGGTTACAAAATGCATTTAAATAGTCATAATGAAGAGCACAAATTTGGAGATCAACATTAAAGAAGTTATTTAATCTCTACCAATTCCATTTCCTCTTTTTTAGCACCTGTTTTTCATGGTCTGTTACCTATAGAGATCAATATACTATTTTCCAACATGTGTCATCCTCTCCTGTCCCAGCAAACTGCCTTTTTCCTCCTTCCACCACGTACCTTATACTACATGGCCCATTGTCCAACTCATTCTGTATATCAAAACAAATTCACTTTGCCTCTTTCCATTATATGAAAGCATCCTAAGTGACAATCAAAGTCTCATGGCTTTCAGGAAGTCTTCTAGACTACTCCAACACTTAATAAGCTCTTGTTCTCATAATTGTCACTTATTCATTCAATAAACATTTGAGTTCATAGGCACTCATAGGTTTGGGAAAAAGGGAGTCCTCATACACTGTTGGTGGGAATGTAATTTGGTGCAGCCACTATGGAAAACTGTATAAAGGTTCCTAGAAAACTGAAAATAGAGCTACTGTGTGATTCAGTAATACCAATCCCGAGTATATATCTGGAAAAAAATGAAAATAATTTTAAAAGATAATACACCACAGTGTTCATAGTAGCACTATTTACAATAGCCAAGACATGAAAACTACTCAAGTACCCATCAACAGATGAATGGATAAAGAAGATATGAGAGCGGAAAAAAAAAAGGAGTTCTCGTCATGGCTCAGTGATTAACAAACCCAACTAGTATCCATGAGGATGCGAGTTTTATCCCTGGCCTTGCTCAGTATGTTAAGGATCCAGTGTTCCCGTGAGCTGTAGTATAGGTTGCAGACATGGCTTGGATCCCATGTTGCTATGGCTGTGGTATGGGCCGGCAGCTGCAGCTCTAAATCAACCCCTAGCCTGGGAATTTCCATGTGCTACAGGTGCAGCCCTAAAAAGCAAAAAAAAAAAAAAAAAAAAAAAAGTGAAAGATATATATATATATATGTGTATACACACACACACATGCACCGTAGAATATCACTCAGCCATAAAAATGAAAAATAGCTACTTACAGCAACATGGATGGACCTAGAGAATATTATACTTATGGAATAAACACAGAGGAAGACAAATATGATAATATTTGTATGTAAATCTAAAAAAATATTACTAATGAATCTATATACAGAACAGAAATAGAGTTATAGGAAACTAATTTAAGTTTACCAAAGGAGAGAGGGAAGAAGGGAGGGACAAACTAGCAGTATGAGATTATCAGATACAAACTACTATATATAAAATATATACTCAACAAGGATATACTATAGCTAGGGAATTATATTCAGTATCTCATGATAACCTATAATGGAATTTAATTTGGAAAAAATAACTGAATTACTTTCTGTATACCTGAAACACAATATTGTAAATCAACTATACTTTAATAATAATAAAGAGACTAAGTCTGATAGATAAATTGTAACCTAAAAGTGATGATAGGGATAACTTCATATACTTTCTAGAATGTAGAAACCAAAATGAAATAAGAATATTATTGATTAAATTAATTATTTCAGCAAGTCACAATTCCCTCACTGTTATAATTTAGGTTGTTTTCCAAGTATTATTCTTAAATAAGCAAATTCAGCTGAGGTTTGATTAATACTGTGAAATTTGTTGATTTCCAAAACATCATTCTACTATTGTGTGTGCTTTATCACCTATAAAATGAAAGATCTAGATTAGTGGTTTATACTTTCATGTGAGAATCTTTGTTCTTTTTAGGTAAAGTAATGCTGTAAAATGTGACCTGATCTTTATTGGGATTTATTTATTTATTTTTTAGAGCCACACCTGCACCATATGGAGCAGGTTTGTGTTGTGTTGTGTTGTGTAGGTTCCTAGGCTAGGGGTCAAATCAGAGATGTAGCCACTGGGCTACACCACAGCCATAGCAACACTTTATTGGGTTTTAAATAGGATTTTAGATAACAGGAGAACTCTATTAACAATTTTAATGAAATTTCCAACTGTCTCAATTAAAAATTGTGACAATTTTTATTTTGTGAATAATTTGTATCACAAGAAAACCTAATCAACAGCTATATGACCTTTTCAACAAATACTAAGTAAGCATCCACCAAATGCAAGGCAAAGAGAGTAAAGTGATGAATGTGAATTTACCACATGCAACCACTGGTAATCCTCTAAGACTAAAAGACATCAGTTTTCTTCTGCTCACTCAGTCTGTGCCGTGTTGGGGAATGTACTCGTCTATTTAAAAAAAAAAAAAAAAAGGAAATGGATACAAACTCACAGATTTGACCCCAACATAGTTATATCCTCTGTCCTTTCTCATTAGGGGCTCTGGAGTATTCCCTGTGAGTGTATAGTTCAACTTTTAGCTAATGTTTTTGACAGAGTTAATATTCACATTTTGGATGTCATTACCTTTACAATTCTCTTATTGCTAAAATTATCCCTTTAAATTCATGGATGCTTGGAGTTCCTATTGTGGTACGTGGAAAAGAATCCGACCTGTAACCGTTAGGACACAGATTTGATCTCTGGCCTCATTCAGTGGGTTAGGATCCGGTGTTCAGTGAGCTGTGGTGTAGGTCACAGATGAGTCTCGGATCTGGTGTTGCTGTGGCTTTGGTGTAGGCTGGCAGCTGCAGCTCTGCTTCAACACCTAGCCTGGGAACTTTTATATGCCAGATGCGAGGCCCTAAAAAGCAAAAAAAAATAACAAATAAAATAAATTCATGGCTGCTTTTTCAGCCCTTAATTCTTATCTCCAGTACGTTGATCTGATAAGGATGAGGTTTTCTACTGCCAATCCAGCTGCTATAGCTATGGCGACTGGGGAGTGCTCTTAGGCCGGAATCCTACTGTCTCATAATTCTCACCTTCAATTTCCGGATTATGTATAACTCGTATATTCTCTTTCCGCTTTTTGACTTTTTTTAAGTTTCTTTAAATGGTTGTTTTATAATATTTTATTCAGTTTTTATAATTGTAATTTGTTGGAGGTTTCCCATGACCCCTCACTCCTACCGTCATTATGGGTCTTTTTTAATTTTTAATTCTGTTTTGAAACAATGTTTCTGGATCTCTAAGAAATGCCCCTTATTTTGGAAAATACTACAGTATTACTAAAAAAGGAAAAAGCTCTCTGATTCCCACAACTGAGATACTTTTGCTAATGGAAAAAAAAAAAAGTATGCCATCATCCTTTTATAGATTGGTGAATTTCTCTAAAATTCTTTAAGTTCATTAACTCTTCAATATATATATTACTCTATATTTTATTGCATAAAAATACACTTGTATTTGGGTTTTTATTGAAACTAATCATTTTAAACATAAATTAGATAAAATTTGAGTATCTTTCTTTTGAGTCCTAGTGATTTACTAAATTACATGTATCTATTCCATATCAATAATATTACAGTATGGAAATTCTTGCTATAAAGCTATGATTTACAATAGCACAAGAGTTATTTCAAGAATCAAATTTACATACAATAACTATAAATTACTTTTAAAGACAATGTGGAACCATTAACTGTCTTTATAACTTTCCCATTATTATTTTAATTTTGAGGAAGAAGAGACCTTATACACTTTAATAATACTTATCTTTAATAAGTGATTTTATGACATAAGAAAATACTAGTGATGGCCTTGAAGCATTATGTGAAAAAATCCATCAGGCAAGAACTCTATCATTTGAGTTCTCATCGCTCTTTTATTGGTCATGTTACAAAACTTTTTTGCACTAGACTTTCATGTACTCAAAATAAAGTTCTGTCAATATTTATAGAGGATAATATATGTTTCATCTCAGTCCTCCTTTCTGGATTTAGTATTTATTGTTCCACTTACTTAGAGTGTTGGCCGCTAATGGCCCATAGAATTTCCTTCAGCCAAAAAGATTATTCCCTGTCCTGGTTCAATCCACATCCATTGATTTGTCAGTGCTTCAATGTGTAGTCCCTTCTTTTCAAGTGGAAATGGCATCTGTCTCCAGAGTTCCTCCATGGAATTATTGCAGCTGAATTACAGTTGAACCCCTCTTTCCCTAGTCCTGCTTCTCACACACCCTTATGGATGATGTTTCCAAGAGTTCTTCCCAGTAAACCGCTTACATATTAACCTTTTTCTTGAAGTCTGTTAACAGGGAATTCAGTCTAAGATAATAATAGTAGAAGTGATTTGAAGCCCTACATTTACTATTGAAGCTACTTATTTAATTCTTTAGGCAATTTATATAACTTGGAACTTCTTGTAGATTTTATGAAAATTTAGTGAGGAAATAGATGTGTAAGTAATATTATATATAATAGTGTCCTCAGAAGTAAGACTTATGAAAAAAAAAGTAGAGACTCCTGTTGTGGCTCAGCGGTAATGAGCCTGGACCAGTATCCTTGAGGATGCGGGTTCGATCCCTAGCCTTGCACAGTGGATTAAGGATCCCATGTTTCCATGAGCTGTGGTGTAGTTCACAGATGCGGCACACACATGCCTGTGATTGTTGTTATGTCTTCTTGATGAATTGACCCTTTCATCATTATTAAATGCCCCTATTTATCTATGATAATGCTCTTTATTCTTGAAGTTTACTTTATCTAATATTAATATAGCCACTGCAGCCCTCTTATGTTCATCCCTTGCATGGTATATATCTCTTTCCATCCATTTACTGTCACCTTATCTGTCTTAATAAATTTAGTATATCAAAAGTACAGCAGAGAAGTTCCCATTGTGGCTCAACATAAATGACCCTGACTAGTATCCATGAGGACATGAGTTGTAATGCTTGCAGTCAGCAAGCATATGGGTTAAGGATCTGGCATTGCTGGTATAGGTCACAGATGCAGCTCAGATCTGGTGTTGCTGTGGCTGTGGTGTAGGCCCACAGCTGCAGCTCCAATTTGACCCCTAGCCTGGGAATATCCATACGTCACAGGTGTGGCCCTAAAAAAAAAAAAAAAAGTAAAATTACTGAGTTATAGGTTAGGTATACTGGGCAAATGAATCTTGATAAAATCTGACCCATATTAGCCAATACCTACAAAAGTTCTTTTCCTGGGGATTTAAATGAATATACTGTATTGAATAAAAACTATATCACTACTAGTTAACTTAAAATGAAAATGTGTAGCAAATTATGAAGATTACAAATAAAACTTATGAATATTCAACAAGGCTGATAATCAGAAGCAGAGAAAATGTCACCTAGAACATGAATGAAAAACACAATGAATTCATTTATCTTCTTCAGTGTAACCACACAAGCACCAAGGAATCAGTTTAATTATGGTTCCATTCTATATCTACTTCAGGATTGCACATCTGCGTTTAATTTACAGACTATATACAAAAAAGATATATTAGTATGTCTCCTCAGGCTGGCATAAAGTTTGGATTGAATAGATGACAGCCCCTTCACTCTTTTGCCTACAATGGGATAGCAAAAAAGAAAAGTATGAAAGAATTAGGAGCTTCATTAATTAGGAGCTCCCAGTGGCACACTGAAATAAATATCCTTTCTTCCGAGATATGAACTTTTTTTTTTGCTTTTTTTAGGGCCACACATGTGGCATATGGAAATTCCCAGGCTAGGGTTCGAATTGTAGCTACAGCTGCTGGCCTGTGCCACAGCCACAGCAACACAGGATCAGAGCCGTGTCTGCAACCTACACCACTGCTCATGGCAGCACTGGATCCATAACCCACTGAGTGAGTCAGAGATCCATAGGCCCACATCTTCATGGATCCTAGTCAGATTCATTACTGAGCCACTATGGACACTCCAAAGATCTGACTTTTAAATGATAAGCAATATGAGATTTTTGTGTGTGTACTAGGCAAGAGATCAGCAGGAAACAGCATAAAGTAGTAGTATTGAAGAAAGCTTAATGAAAAGGATATTTACAAAGTAGCGGCAGAGATAAGGAAAACCAATAAGCAAATGCAGGGAGACAGGACCAAAGGAACCTTAGGATTGCAGTCAGCAAGCGTATGAAGTGTTGTTATCAGAATTTGGAGAAGCCAGCTCGGTAAGAACTATGGCCTTAAGTGGATGAAATCACCTAACTGGGGGTACTGTGGCAAGGAGAGAGTTCAGGAGGTAAAAATTCTAATCTCATTCTCTTCCTGACCTCTGAGCTGCTAGAGACTGCCCTTGGCAAATTGCATGTGTCAAGTCTGAATTATTTCCAACAGGAAATTCTCTTAAAGGTAGCATTAATGGGTCATAGGGTATGAAATTTTAAAGATCTTAGTATGTTGTCAAATAATTTTAAGGGATGGTTATACTAGTGTATATACCCAAGAATATACTATTGAGAGTAATCTTGGTAACTAGGCAATACTGGAAAATTTTCTTTTATACGTCGGTTGCCTATTTGTTTTTCTCCTGTGAATATCTCCTGTGTTCTCTACTTTAATTGGTACAGTACTAATATTTCCACTATTAATTTGTTAGGGCTCTTGTTCTGTTAAAAGTGTATAATATATGGATTTCCTATTGTCATTTAGCAGGTTAAGAACCCTACATAGTGTCAGTGAGGATGCGCGTTTGATCCCTGGCCTTATTCAGTGGGTTAAGGATCTGGCGTTGCTGCAGGCTGCAGTGCAGGTCTAAGATGTAGCTAGGATCAAGTGTTCCTGTGACTGTGGTAGAGGCCTTAGTTGCAGTTCTGATTCAACCCTTAGCCAAGGAACTTCCATGTGCCACAGGTGTGGCTTTAAAAAGAAAAAAATATATATAATAAAATTATGTGTATGTATAAAATTTCATTTTTAAGCAAATCTGCTACTCAGGGTTTTCCTTCATATTTTTTTCCTCTTGTTTTAGTGCTTAGGGAGTTTTTTCACCTCCTGAAATCATTTTAAAATTACGTATTTCCTGGTTTATTGTATTATGTTTGTTTTTGTTTTTTTTTTCAAAAACTCTTTACATCTTTACTATCTTTCAACTATTTATATGCCATTTAGAAACAAAATTCGTCTCTCCATCCATTTCTTATATCTGCTAGCAAAAAGGTGATAGTCTTGCCTCCCTCCCTTCATTCCTTCCTTCCTTTCTTCCCTCCCTTTCTTTCTTTCTCTCATTTTGTAGTTTTATATACAGTCCGTTTTTGTAGAATAATTCCTAGCTTTTGTTTTTTGTTGTATAGAATAGAGAAAATGTGATTCATAAATTTGGTAGACAAGATATATAGGAAAATTTTAACTTTTTTTTTAAACAAATGCACCTTTTATTTTAATATTTATCATTCTGTTTCAGTCCCAGGCATGGCCAAAGATTCTAGAAGGAATAGGTCTTATAAGTGTAGTCCAGACTGGAACATGGAAGACATTGTGCTTCTTATTGTCTGGATTTATTCATTCTTTTCTGAAGAGAATGAGGGCAGGATGGGTCGCATTCTCTGGACAAGGATCAAGGGTGGGCTCTGGGGCCTCAGTGCACTAGGTGTTTCCTTTAGAATGAGGGCTTGCTGTTCTGAGAGCTGGAGGTGGGGCGCTGAGCTCAGGCAGCTGTAATTGGTTGCCACCCTGGCCTAGTTTGCCTTGAGAGACATTGAGATTCTGCATACTGCCTTCCTCACCTCAACCACGAAGGCCCGGCCTTGGAGCAAAGACCTGAGAGGGAAGTGGGAGGCAGAGCCTCAGATGAAAGGCCTGTGCAAAGCCATGGTGGGCCACCTGCAGTTGAGCCACTGTGGAATAAGAACTGCAGTGTTTACTGTGCTTCGAACCTATACATGGATGAATGTGGACCTTCTCATTTTCATTATGCATGCAGGTGGCTGGTAACAAGGGTCAAGGGGCCATGGAGGCTGGGTGTCGACCAAGTCAAGAAAAGCCTGTGGTGTAATGAACCCTGTTTTGCTTCCCTAGCCCTGTCGATCTCCAGAAAAGACCGGTGAAGTGAAGTGAATTGCTGTGGTGCCTCTAAAAGCCAGGGTCTCTGTGAGTTTGTGCTGCTTCTATGTTTCCCTGAAATGCATTTCATTTTTGGGAGATGGGATATTTTTAATTTCTTTCCCTTGAATGTCCTGCTTAAGAATGATCTACTTACTGATTTGGGCCTTAGGATTTCCCTACCTAATTAGAGGCAGTGGGCCTAATATATAGATTCTCCCTTTCTGGTGTCCATTAATGCGGTTCTACAGTTAACCTCGTGCTATACATGCAGTTGCTCTGTGAGCAGGTTTTCCTAAGGATCATAAGGATGGAAATAGCCCTGTTGGAAGTTTATGTTTTTTTTTCCCTTTTTCTTTTCAATGGCCTAAAATTTTAACTTTTGCCCACCTCACAGAATTTGTTTTAATTCTAAGAATTTCCATTAATTCTATTTAGTTTAAGTGCTTTGTAGACATTACTTCCTCAAAAATAATATTTTTATTACTTGCTGATAATGATAACTCCTTTTTTTAGGGTAAAAATCTTTTTTTAAAAAATTGAGCCAGCCAAGATATTTATAATAATATAAGTGATAATGAAATTAGAATGCATATATTTGGAGTTCCCATCGTGACTCAGTGGTTAATGAATCCGACTGGGAACCATGAGGTTGTGGATTTGATTCCTGGCCTTCCTCAGTGGGTTAAGGATCCTTCATTGCCATGAGCTGTGGTGTGGGTTGCAGATGTGGTTCGGATCCCGTGTTGCTGTGGTTGTGGCGAAGGCAGGCAGCTACAGCTCCTGTTAGACCCCTAGCCTGGGAACCGCCATATGCCGCGGGTGCGGCCTTAGATAAGGCCAAAAGACAAAAAAAAAAAAAAACAAGAATGCATATATTTATTTTATTTTTGGTTATGGGTTACCTGATAATTAAAATATATAACTGGATATAAAATTGGGAGGAGAGAGTCTCAGTTCTCTCTCAAAACTTTGTTCTAATTTTTTCCTTGCATCTTTGTAATTCAAATGTTTGTTAGGATTTGTCTAGCTATAATCTTCTTAATTAGTTTTAGTACTTAGATTTCCCCCTATTTAAAAAGACAAATATTTATCTTCTATAGAAATTTTCTTCTGAATATATTTTGTTTTGTTAATCTTTATTTCTTAAATTTTTTTCCATGTAACTGGTTTTCATGTTCTTGTTATTTTGCAGTGCATTGCCAACAACATGGGTTTTAATTCTACTGTAAAATTTTAATTTCCTTGAAAGAGATCATTTGGTTTTCTTTTGATCTTGAGATTTTTGTTTTCTTTTAAAGTATTTGTGCATTGTTCCATCGTAATAAGAACATATAAAGTAACTTTCTGAAATATGGGAGTTCCCTTCGTGGCTCAGTGGTTAACGAATCTGACTAAGAACCATGAGGTTGTGGGTTCGATCCCTGGCCTTGCTCAGTGGGTTAAGGATCCGGCGTTGCCGTGAGCTGTGGTGTAGGTTGCAGACGTGGCTTGGATCCCGCGTTGCTGTGGCTGTGGCGAAGGCCGGCGGCTACAGCTCCTGTTAGACCCCCTAGCCTGGGAACCTCCATATGCTGCGGGTGCGGCTCTACATAAAGGTAAAAAGACAAAAAAAAAAGAAAAGAAATGTGTTCTGGTACCTATAGTAAATAAGTCCAAGCGGTATAATTTACTTCTGAATGTCAACTATGATTTTTGCTTTTTTAATTTTTTTCCTTAATAAGAATATTGTTATTTTTTCTGCCTACTGATAAAAGAACAGAGACCTATCAAGGCCCAATACTTGCCTTGATAGGTCACCAAAGAATATGGTTTTTCTTATTCTGTTCTTAAATGGTGTTGAAAAAAAAATCCCAGAAATGTAGCTGGACAATAGGCCCAATTCTCAGAGTGTAATAAGTATATATAGTTCGCAAGTAAACAGATATAAATTTTCTCTCTTAATTCTTAGTGTTCCAACACTTTAAATAAAACTTAGTTAAGTGCAAAAAACAAAACCCCTAGTATGTACATCAACTTGGAGGCTTCCTGTTGCCTCTGTCTGTCCTCTCTCACGATCTTTTACCCATTGGTTTTCTTATAGCCTTATTTCAAAAGGGTGAGGTGGTTTTGCTAATGCAGCAAACAAAAGTTTTATTGATCAAGAATTGTGATTTCTCAATTCAGCATTATGAATCTTTCAGTGAACAGAATTGCCTTCAAGAATTTGTTTTTCAGAGTTGATGCATTTCTCTTTGTGTGTGTGTGTGAGTGTGTGCGATTGTTTAAAGGAACGGTGTGAAGGCCAACATCAAGGAGGGTCGCCAGATATCACTTTAGCCACAATTTATTTGTTCTTAAAGGAAGAGTAGGAATTTCCTACTCAAGGAAAAGAAGAGGAAAAAGAGAGTCATCCTCATGAGTCAGAAAATGCTGATCAAATAAATAAATAAATGAGTTAAATGGGTAAATGGAATTCCAAGTAGAGGGAATATCAACGTGATCATCATCTAATGGAATGTAGAATGGTACATTTTTTTTTTAAACTACAAATATGCCAGAATGGTTGAAACAAAGTGTGAGAGGAGAACAATCAAAAATGAACCTGAAGAGGCAGACAGAGGCCAGGATGCACAGGGTTTTATAAGTCAAGTTATAGATATAGATCATATTTCAGGAGCACCAGGAAGACACTTAGGAGTTAAATGATGATTTGTAATTTGAAAATAATTTTTGTTTGATGAGCCCCATCACATTTTTCACCATATTAAATAAAAGGCGCCTACTTAGAAAGATACTGCAGTAATTCAAGAGAAAGGTTTAGAAAGGTGACAGGGGTAAAGTGAAATCAATAGGTATCATGCTTATTAAACTTTCAGGAATACCCATGATACTTTTACTTCGTTTCTCACTCTAGTGAATGTTTTGTAAGAATTAGTACCTGTCTACGCTGAGCCAGTTCTGGGCCTATTAGCATTCAGATACTTTTTTTGAGCCCTCACCAGTTTGTTTTTACAGTGGCTGATCCTAGAGATTCTAGCTGACTTTTGATTAGGTTCAAGCATACAAGTCTGTTGTGGGAGACTGAAGGATGGGAGAAAGAAATCAAGGTAATTTTCTCTCTCTGCCTTGGGTGATAGTTCTCTTTCTCCTCATCCTCTTCCTCTTTTCTTTTTCTCTGTCTCTTCTTCGGATGGGTTTCCAGCCATGAATATATCTATTTCTCTATTCATACTAGACAGGCTTGATGTGTTTCTAGAGTCCTTTAGTGACTTCAGCCCCTAGAATTTCAAACACATCCTCTCTTGTATTCTGCAGCCTAGGTTGATAGTAGTTTCCTGTTATTGCTAACTTCTAGGCTTCTGAATACATTTGATGTTAAATATATATTTGATTTCTCAGCCATCTCATCACTTAATATAACCAAATCCCCTCCGGTTTAAATTCTTAGAGAGTTCTGTTTTCCCATTTGGATGTTGAATGACATGAGCCTCAAAGCCAAAATCTGGAATTAATAATTATAAGCATTTAAGATTGGCATTACAGGTTTGGCTCTGTCAAGGGCAGCTTCCAGGTCAATGCAAGAGGTGCTCTCTATGGATTAAGAGAAACAGTAGTGTAATAAATTAAGCACTGAGCTCTTTTGTTTCACTAGACAGTCCAGCAACTCACAGTTTTTTTTTTTAAACAAATGTTTTTAAAGAGTAAAAGGGTCATTTTTATATACTTAACCAGCAGGGATCCAATCTAAGCCTTGGATGTTAGAATACTGTAGCTTTTATGCCTGTCCATCACAATATCCCAAATACAGACAGTAGTAAATATTATGAACCAGATGGTCAGTTTTTCTACAAGATTTTGATCTCTTTCAAAATATCTTTTTTTTTAAATTTACTATTGAAACAAATAATCACATAAAACTATTTTTTTTTCAAAATCTGCTCTGTCAGCAATGAGGCATCTATCAAATACCTATTAAATGAGAGACATGTTTTCACATAAAAAAATGTAGAAACTGATACTCAGAGAGGTTAATCAAATTGCAGAACGTTATTTTAATAGAATGTGATGTCTCTCTTATGAATAGCTATAGCCAGTCTATTTTATTTTTGTCATTCTTTGGACTAAATCTCTCTCTCTCTTTTTTTTTTTTTTTTGGTCCAGTTAGGCCAGATACTAACTAAACATCAAAGAAAAATGACATATTAGGTCATGCAACTTGATGAAAAACAGCAATATTATAATTAAAATATTTTAACATATGGAAGTAAATGGAAGTGTCTGAGAGAATTAACATCACAGTGAAAGACTATGCCTTTCTGTACAATAAAGTATAGGTATTGAACAGACTGAGAAAGTTTCTGTATCATTCAGCTTTCTAAGTGTCATGTAACAGAAAACAATTCTGGATAAATTATTAAAATAAATTTTCGAAAGGAAACAGACTTCATATGACCCAAAATAAGTGCAATTTTAAAGTCCTATTCAGGTGGAACAGGATGAATTTGACCAAAAACCCTAGCCAGGAAATGTTACTTCTGTGGAAAAAAACATGACCTGTAATTTTCCTCTGACAACAAACCATAGTTGAATGGGAAGGCATTGGTGATTTAGGATCTGTAAGTCAAGAGACACCAGGAATCTGTCTCAATCCAGCCATTCTGGAGACCGTCTTCACCCGGAGGTAAATAATTGCTAATGTACTTAAAGAACTATAATACTGGTGATAAAGAGCCAGTTTGCTGTGGGTGATGACCTTGTGGAAGAATTTTCTATATCATGGCACCTGAAGGAACCACTATAATCTGGTCTGAACAGGAGTTTAATAACCAATCTCTTCAGAATGTTCAGGTTTTATCAGGGATGATGTGGAGATTATAGTAGAAACAGCATTGCACAAAGATGACTAGTAGAGCAGGGACTATAACCTTAATAGGACAGGTTTCTGGTTGTCCAGGGCTTGTTTACTGGCTTCCACTGATGAACACACAATCTTTAGCTCCCGTGGGGGTAGTAGCATCACTGATCTTCAAACATCTTTAAACATGGTTCTGGCACAATACCAGGTCGTAGGTATTGGGTGGTAGGCAGAATAATGACCCCCTAAAGATGGCCATGTCCTAATCTCTGAAACCTCTGAATATGTTACCTTACATGGCAAAAGGGATATTAATGGATGTGGTTAAGATCCTTGAGATGAGACAATTATTCGGGATTATATAAATGGGTCCAATCCAATCATCAGTCATTAAAAGTAAAAACAAAACAAAAAAACTTCCTTAACTGTGGTCAGAGATATGATGACAGATGAAGGATCAGAGTGATGCAGTGTCACTGACTTTTAAAGAGAGAGGAAAGCAATCATGATCCAAGAAATGTGGACAGTTTCAAGAAGCTGAAAATGACAAGGAAACAGATTCACTTCTAGAGTGTCCATACGGAACATCATCCTTTTTGAGGAACACCAACTTTTTGATTTTCACTAGTGAGACATCAGATTTCTGACATACAGAACTGTAAGACCAAAAATTTGCGTCCTTGTAAGCCACTAAGTTTATGATAGTTTGTTACAACATTGTAGTGCATTGAAAGGTGACCTCTAAAAAATATATGTCCACATCCACCCAATAACTTTCTTGGGTGGATTACCTGGAAAGGCCAAAATGCAATGGTAAGTGTCCTAAGTGTTACATACATAAATATATGTAACAATATATATTTCATACATTTTCTGTGAGGTTTAAATAAAATAATGCATCTTAAGCTTTCATAAGAATCAATTAACAAAAGACCTTAAGAAAGGTCCACTATTAATGCTGCCATTAATAGTAGTTATATAAGGCAATCTTCAATAATCAGATTATTTTTATATTATCATTATATTATCAGAGATTTTGAGAATTAACTATAGGAGAGGTATAAGTCAAACCTGTGAGAGGGAGAAGGAAACACTGGCCTTGCTTTGCATTTTGAATACTTCTTTGGCAAAGTAGATAAGTTTTAATTCATCTTACAAAATATTCCAATAATTTTAAGTCTGGTGATTTACTTTGTCGAGTGACTTAGCTCCACTGTTGCATTGCAAGTTGTTTGCATTAGAAAGCAGAGACTGGAAGATATATTGCCTGTGTACTTCTCCAGATGTTGCTTCTGCTTCTTGGACTAGAAGTCATTTCACATCACTCTCACCTTCCTGCAAAATGGAAATGCATTAATCCAATGGCTTTCATTTAAATACTGTCCTGTACTAAAGTTTTCTGGATGGTTGTACTTATGCCTTATTTTACGTTTACATTTATTTATAAAAATCAATAGTTCTGTGGGAAATCTAACACCTTCACTGCTCTCCTTTGTCCCCCTTATAGGATAGAGGCATGAAGATACAGAACAATTTTAGGGACGATTATTTCTTTTTGCCTGTTTTTCTCATTAGGTTTATCTCTGTGATGAAGAGAGAAAGAAATCATGAAACATAGACCCCTACCCATTGAGCAAGATTGATTAACATGGCCCCAACCAGTGTGATTATTCATTAAATATCCTGTTCTATTTCTCAATAAATTTAGTAATAATAAAGGCTAACAAGGTGTTCTCTTATGTCACAGTGAGCTAAGGATCTGGTGTTTTCACTGCATTGGCTTGAGTCACTGCTGTGGCGTGGGTTTGGTCCCTGGCCTGGGAACTTCCACATGCTGGGAGCATGGCCAAAAAGGCTAATATTTATGTAGCATTTACTATATATGTCTGGCAGCATTTTAAGTCATATTTTAACTTCATAATATAGACTTATGTATAAGTGCTACTATTATCAGTCATTTATGGATGGTCAAACTGAAGCACAGAAAGGGTTAACTTGCTGACACAATTAAGTGGTAGAGGTGAGATTTGAACCTGATGATCTATCTCAAGAGTCTGTACTCCAAATCTGTCTGCATTATAGTTCAAATTGGGGAAGTTTTTAAATTTGTTCAAATCTACCATTTTTCCAAATATTAGTCCTTGTTATTCCCAATTATTTGTTACATATTAATTGTAACCCTTAACTTTTAGAATTATAAAATGTTATGCTTGTCAGCTGGGTTGCTAGACAAACATGATGTTATGGGAAGGGAATTTTAATCCAGCACCCATAAACTAATTATTTAAATATTTTAATTCAGTAAATCAGCTATCATATTTAACTTTAAACTATCTCAAGATGGAATATTATTAAGTCTATTCACGATTTCTCCCAAATTTCTCGCTACTTGGTTTACTCCTCTTCATATACAGTGCTCTCAATGTCTTTTGAAAAATGTAATACTCATAATAGCCCTTCCAAGATGGGTTCTTGCTTAAGGCAGTGTGGGATAATTACAACTCTAGACTCTGTAATTCTGTGAATACTGACTTCATTTCCGATTACTTTAAGGTTGTGGGGGGTGGCATTAGTTGTTGATGCCAGTGAGGGAGCAATGTTAGTACTGAAGAGACGGTATTAGTTCATAGACATCTTGAAGGCAGACAGTTTCTCCTAGATGATCTTCTCCTGCTCTTGCTGCATTCTCCTCCCCTTTCCCTGGAGTTGTAAATCCATGCCACCCTATTTTGGCTTTATGCAACACACACACACATTCTCTCTCTCTCTCTCTCTCTCTCTCTCTCTCTCTCTCTCTCTCTCTCTCTCTCTCTCTCTCTCTCTCTCTCTCTCTCTCTCTCTCTCTCTCTCTCTCGCTCACACACACACACAGTCACACACATGTAAACTCGGGTTCTTTCTTTCTTTCTTTCTTTTTTCTTGAATTTTATCTTATATTTGACCTTTAAGAAGCTTTTATTTAACTTATGTTTTCTTAGGCCATTCCAACCTGACATTTAATAAGCCTCCAATTATAATAATAAGAGTAATTCCTTGAATCCCAGGTTTTTTCATATCTCTTATTTTGAGATTAAGATAGATAGCTCAGGGACTACTTCCTTAATATTTTAAAGGGTAATATCTATCAATTTCTTATTCCTAATTATTTTATTTTCTGCTTTCCTGACTAAGTAACTCCCTGGTAATTATGTTGACTTCTTAGGGATTCTGTTCTAATTACATCCCATTTTAGCACTTTTTTTTTTTAATCTGTATCATATAAATTTTGTTTTGATGAGTGCTTGGAGAGTATAAAAGACAATTATTTCTAAAGTCTTATCTAGTATTATGCCAGACTTATACATTATAGTCATCTGGGGTCAGTTTCCAGAACACCCTTTTGAAAATTCAAGGTATTATTTATAATCACCAATATTCTGAAAAATTCTATATATCATTATAATATAAAGATTATATTATAAGCTTATATTACAGTAGCACTGATGATATACCTGAAAATTATTGTAGTAGCCAGAGATAAAGTTTGCCTGGTTTTGAAATTTTTAGCTAATTTAAATTGGACAGGAAGCAATAATTGACTTTAATTATATACAGTAACAAGTATAGTTTGAAAAAGAGGGACAGAGCACCTTAATAAGAACCTGCATGATCATCTTTTGTCTTGGTGATTTTATCATCATTTAGTATCTAAACTTTAACCTTGGATAATTAGAAACATTATTAGTTAACAAACCAAGAACAACCACTAGACAAAGTAGAAATATTAACCAACTTTACAGAAGTTGACCTGTGAAATCTGCACTTTTTGCTTCAGGATGGATTAAACATGGAAAAAGAATAAATTGTTTAATATAGTCTATATACATAATAATTTATATGTATTATATAAATTATATATTATATAGCCAATATATGTGTCAAAAGTAGAGCTTCTCTCAGAACTTGGTAATGGGCACAAAAGGCCAACTATACAGCAAAGTTTAAAACATTTGAAAATTATATCAAAGACACAATGGCTTATAAGCTATCAAGATAGCTCTCTTGGGCCATTTGAAACATAAACAAGTCTGATCACGATGCTTTATTGAGCTGTCTATATGGGCCTTTGTCACACTGTTATGTACTGAATTTTGTCCCCCAAATTTTCTGTGTTGAAGCTCTAACTCCCAATGTGACTGTATTTGGAGATAGGGCCCTTAGGGATGTAACCAAGGTTAAATGAGGTCAAAAGTAGGGGCTGGAGTTCCATTGTGGCAGAGCGGAAAAGAATCCGACTAGGAACCATGAGGTTGCGGGTTCGAACTTGGCCTCACTCAGTGGGTTAAGGATCCGGCATTGCCTTGAGCTGTGGTGTAGGTCATGGCCACAGTTTGTTCCCGCGTTGCTGTGGCTGTGGTGTAGGCTGGCAGCCAAAGCTGTGATTGGACCCCTAGCCTGGGAACCTCCATATGCCATGGGTGTGGCCCTACAGACCAAAAAAAAAAAAAAAGAAAAAGAAAGAAAGGAAAGAAAAGTTGGAGCCAAATCTGGAAGAGCTAGTGTTCTTATAAGAAGAGGAAGAGACATTGGAGATCTCTATCTCTCTCTGTCAGCACACGCACAGAGGAAAGCTAGGGTCTACCCAGTGAGAAGCCAAGAAGAGATAACTCACCAGAAATTAACCCTAATATTGCCAAAACTAAGAGAAAATAAATTCCTGTTGTTTAAGCCACCCAGTCTACAGTATTTGTTACAGCAGCCGTAGGCTAATATACATTCAAAGCCTTCAATCATATATTACTATTTGAGGTTCAGAATCAGCTGCATTTTTCAATCCAATAAGGCGATTGATTTCTGAAATCTGTTTCAGTTCTTCCAAATTCTGTTGAAAAGCTTGGCAATTATCGCCTAAGCTCATATATTTCTTGGAACAGCAGGCTAAAGGCCACTGTGGCTCTTTCCAACTACTTTTCACTTAGCTATTACTTCAGATGGCACATGGTCACTCTCTAAGATACTGCAAATGACAATTTTAACAAATGTTTTGCTATTATGCAGCTTTTAATGGACTTTTGTTTTTTCTTGTGCCCAGAGTTTGATGCTATTTTCACATTCTCTCTTGCAGTTAGAGGTAACAGACTGAGGTCTAGGAATAAAATATAGACAAAAAAGAAAGAAGTGTATCATTCGAGTGAAGGCAACCTAGGAAGCCTGTGTTAAAGATGATGGGGCTACATAGTAGAAGGTGACTTTGTCCTCAGATTACCATTTGGAGAATTTCTAACTAAAAATATACATTGAATTATTATGTGTACCAGAAATAAAAAATTTATGTGTTAAAGGCACTAACTTTTGGAAGTGTTGTGGGAATGGGAATTATGGTATCAGAAATAGAAAGCAGTACTAAAAATGGATAACCCTAATCAAAATCCTAAAGTATTTCATATTGACCTAGTAGTTCTAAGGCGAGTGATAAGAAAACATACTTCAGCTGGAGACCCATGTTCTGCTCAGAGCTTCCTCTCCAAACAACCTGTGTGAGAAGTGTGCTGTGTGTAAGGAAGGAAAAATTAAAAAACTGTATCAGGGTACATATAGATCTATGTAGATATACATAGATACAATTTTTTTTTTTTTTTTTTAGGGCTGCAAGTGTGGCATATGGAAATTCCTAGGCTAGGTGTCGAATCAGAGCTACAGTTGCCAGCCTACACCACAGCCACAGCAACGCCAGACCTGAGTCGTGTCTGACCTACACCACAGCTCGTGGCAACCCTATATTCTTAACCCACTGAGCTGGGCCAGGGAATGAACTTGCGTCTTCAGGGATACTAGCTGGGTTTGCTACCACTGAGTCACGATAGGATCCCCTGAGCTACTGATATTTTAGCATTTTTATTTTCACGGCATATCCTGGCCACTTCTGAAAATTTTATCTTTTAGAATAAAGTGGGAGTTTCCATTGTGGCTCAGTGGTTAACGAACCTGACTGGTATTCATGAGGTCGTGGGTTCGATCCCTGGCCTTGCCCAGTGGGTTAAGGATCCAGCATTGTGTGTGCTGTAGTATGAATCTCAGATGCGACTTGAATCCCGTCTTGCTGTGGCTGTGGTGTGGGCCAGTGGCTGTGGCATAGGCCAGTGACTGCAGCTCCACTTCGACCCCTAGTCTGGGAACTTTCATATGCTGGGGGCGCAGCCCTAAAAAGACAAAAATAAATAAATCAAACAAAAGTAATATATTCAGCTTTGAACTACAAAGTAATATAACCTACAAAAAACGCAGAATCTATGTTAAAGAAATGCCATTGAGCATCACACAAAAATACATGAATAAATAATAAAATCTGTCTAGTTCTTAGAAAAGACAGCATTTTGAAAATGTTCATTATCCCTGAATCAATTTATTTGTGTTCAATATGAGCCCAATAAAATGACTACCAATTTTTATTTTCAGGTAAAACAAGGACATGAAATAATGAGGAAACATAAGAAAAATATTGAAGATGGCATAGACCTACCATTTATTAAGTATTATAATATTAATAATTATAATAATTAAAACAGTTTACTATAAATAAACATTCAGATTGCCAAAATCTTTAAAGAATTTAAGGTTTTATCCTATGTACAAGATAATAAAATAACCTGTTAGTATTTCATGGATGCTGGTAGAAGAAATGAAACTCCTGGGTCAGAGAAAGAGTTCATTAATTCCATTGCAACAAGAAGAATGAATATCAGCATATTTGCAGTGCTTACTCTTATCCCTGAATTCCACTAGGATTATGCAATGGGTCCACATTACACCAGCAGAGGCAGAGTTTTATTCAAGGAAAGGAATCCAGGGCAAAGGGTTAAGCATTTTTTGAGCAAGCAATGAATATGCCAGTCGCTCTAAGTCCCAGGAAGTGAAGAGTTATAGGGTGGATATTATTGACCTTGTTAGCTGCCTATGTAACTAGCTATAGAAACAGCTCCGTATCAAGAAATATATAAGCCATTCATCATACTCTGCAAGATTGTGTGGGCATGATCAGGACCCCTGGTGGACTGCCTCTCTCCACATAGAACAGTGGAAACAGAATGTGACAAAGAACCAAATAAATGTTTTAAAAACCCTTATAGTAATTCACTAATGATAAAGTGGCTTTTTAATATGATAAGAAGATATACATAATTCTTTTAATGATAAGGGAGCAACTGGTCAACTACTTGGAAGGGAAAAAGCTGGATTCCTATCTCTGTATTTCATAATTTTTGGTGGACCAAAATTTAAATATGAAAGTAAGCAGGGGATTTTTACTTTTTTTTTTTGTCTTTTTGCCTTTATTTAGAGATGCATTTGCGGCATATGGAAGTTCCCAGGCTAGGGGTCTAACAGAAGCTGTAGCTCCTGGCCTTCGCCACAGCCACAGCAACGCGGAATCCGAGCCGCGTCTGCAACCTACACCACAGCTCACGGCAACGCCGGATCCTTAACCCACTGAGCAAGGCCAGGGATCGAACCCGCAACCTCATGGTTCTTAGTCGGATTCGTTAACCGCTGAGCCACGAAGGGAACTCCAGACACATTTAATTAAATGTTTAAGATGGTAAAAAATATCATGAGCAAGGTCAAATGACAAAAAAGTTTATAAGATATGAAAATTCTTAATACATAAAAAATTTTCATAAATCATACAAAAAAAAAACTTCAGCAAATAACAATGGGTCACAATATAAGCAAGCAGTTTGCAGAGATTCTATTAAAAGTAGATAATGTATGAAAAATGTTCAAACTCAATTATAATTAAAGCAATTCAAATTAAAACAGCAATATAACCATTTTTTTTTCACAGATTGTAGAGGTCAAATTGTTTTGTGATAGGATAAGGAAAGAGGCATTCTAATACTCTATGGTAGTTTAAAATGGAACAAGATTCTTGGAGGATATGTTGAAAATAATTAGAAATATTTTACTGCATGTACACTGTTTCAGGTATAATATTGAGAGAGTAGACAATGTTGTCCTGTGCCTGATCTTAGGGGGAAAGCATTTAGTCTTTTACCATTGAATATGATTTTTTTTTGTCTTTTTGCCTTTATTTGGGGCCGCACCCGCGGCATGTGGGGGTTCCCAGGCTAGGGGTCTAACAGGAGCCGCAGCCGCCGGCCTTTGCCACAGCCACAGCAACGCGGGATCCAAGCCGCGTCTGCAACCTACACCACAGCTCACGGCAACGCCGGATCCTTAACCCACTGAGCGAGACCAGGGATCGAACCCGCAACCTCATGGTTCTTAGTCAGATTCATTAACCACTGAGCCATGAAGAGAACTCCTGAATATGATTTTAGATGTAAGTGTTCATAGATGCCTTTTATCAGAGTAAGAAAATTCTTGTCTGTTCCTAGCTGGTTGAGTATTTTATCACAAATCGGTGTTAAATATTATTGAACACTTTTTCCGTATTGATTAGGATGATCATGTGGAGTTTGTCATTCTACTGATAAGAGGTATTGCATTAATTGATTTTCAGATGTCGTGACCAAAATTGAAAACTGTTCAAATAGTCAGATTTTGTGGGGAGAGATTTGAAGCTCTTATCTTACGGACTTTTCCACATGGTCTTTTCCACATGGTAGGTATAAGTCTAAGCCACTGTTGTGTGCAGGGAGGTAGCCCCTGGCCTTCTTGGCTTGCCGCTTCCAGCTTGGAAGCTCTGCACTACGTGACCTTAGTTAGGGTGGTTGGGTTTCCAGTATTCTCAGCCAAATGTACCTGGAGAACAGCTTTCTACTGGTAGAGATTTAGCAGGAAAAAAAAGAGAGAAAGAGAGAAGGGAGCCTCTTATCTCTTAGCTACACTCGCGTTACTTAGGCTTCTCCTAACTAGAGTTGGAGGGGATGAGAAAGGCCAAGCCGGTAGTCTTCTTCTCTCCTCAGTTCCCAATCACAGAAACCCTTGGTTGGGAGGGAGCTGAGGTGAGGGAACTCCATCTTCGTAGCCATGGCTGCCAGGAGGAGAACATCTGTCATGCTGAGCAGAGGTGGAGAAGAGGAAAGGAAAGGATTGTGTCTCAAATGCCACAGATTCTTTCTGTTTTTGTCTAATTTTAGTGCATTTTCTTGAAAACAGTGTTTCCTTATTTGCTGTTTGACCATAGAGGATTTTTTATAGGCTTTAATTTTTTTTTCATAATTTAGCCAAATTTGCTTGTTTTCTGGGCCATGATACAATGTTCAAGATACAATTCTGAAAGTTGTATATGATTTTATATATTTTAAAATTTGGGAGGAGGAGATAGGTAATTAAAAAGTACGAACTATTATGTATAAAATAGATAAATTGCAAGGATATATTTTACAGCACAGGGAATATGGTTAATATTTTACAACTTTAGATGAGGTAAATCTATAAAAATATTGAATCACTAGGTTGTACTCATGAAACTAATATAGTATTGTAAATCAAATATATACTTCAATGAAAATGAGAGGAAGAAATTATAAAAATTTCCTAACAGTAGTCTTCGAGGAGGATTGGAGGCTGAATAGGAGGGAAATTCAATCTCCATTGTTTCTCTTGTGTACAGTGAATTCACTGAATGACTAAGTAAATTTATATATCAGTTGTTTCCTTTTATCAATTTTTATACAAAAATGTTTAAAACATATAATTCTTTTTCCTTCTACTTGAGTTCATTTCTCAAATAAGCACATAGTCTCCATAATTACTGACCAACAGGCTGTGGGTGGGACTGATTTCTTGACATTTAGTTACTAGAGGACCACTGAATACTTTTCTTCTCCAAAAGGAAAATTACACACAACTTAACATGGCATGCAAGCCCTTCACCTTCTGGCTACAACATGAAGTTTTAGCCGTACTTTCTACCCAGCACAGTGTAATTTCTCTTGCTGCAAATGACCTCACAAGTTCTTCTTTTTCTGCTCCACTTCCTTACATCATCAAATGCTGGCTTTGTCTCTGTTTCCTCCATGTGCCTATATTGTATTCATTGCCACCTCATCGCTTTAGCTATTGACGTGTGCGCTTACACTTGTGTTCTTCTCACTAGACTGAACTCCATAAGGGCTTGTTCACATTCAGAGCCACCCCCAGAGCCTAGCACATGGTAAATGAGGAAGAGTGTTGATGTAGATAGGCAAAAATGCAAGATTTTTAGAGAGTAAATAGGATCTACCTCATATGTGTTTGATTGTTCTGAAAAGAATCCATTTACTTCCTGCTATGAAAATGAGCTCAAAATGATGAAATTTTTGAAGAACATGTACAAAATAGAACTGAATCAGACTGTTATTATATAAAGCTGAAGGAGAAAGGAACTAAAAAATGTAAAGATATAACTGATTACATTAATATGTGCCATTTGGTTATGAGACCACTATAGTCATGAAGATGTAAACTATGCAAAACAGAATAATTTATTATCACAGCACAGAAATATTCCCGGGAATTTTTAATTCATAGAACTTAAAAATAATCTTATAAAAATGTTAATTATAAGCTGGAGCAATAGTGTCTGTATTCAGTTAACATCTACCATTAAAAGTATCTACACTGCAAATCAACTACACTCAAAATTTTAAAAGATATAAAAAAGAAATGTAAAGATAATGTAAATGAATGGTGAAAGTCCACTAATAATGGAAAGGAACTGTAAATGTAAATTGTTCATAGCCAGCTTTAGAACACAGATGTCCTCCTTCTTGAAATCATCAAATAATTTAAACATGTCTACCTCACTTGACTTCATAACCTGAGATTTTCATTGTACATAGAGCCGTTGCTAATAGCTTTCAAGTCAAAAACAGTTACTCATTCAAAACTGTCACATAATAAAGCTGTCTTATCAATTTAAGTTTGCAGACTTGCATGAAGGAGATTTTGTAACCTTTAAAAAAATGAAAAAAATATGTTCTTGACCCAGAAATAAAGGACTTTTCAGAAGGGCTATAAAAGATAATATGAGAAATTTTTCAGAAACAGTCCTATTCCATGGGTTCTAGTTGATTAGTAAACACTTTTTAAAAATCTTTATTAATAGAATTTGAGAAAATGAGTTGGCATTATATCTTATAGTTCATCTAAACCAAAATCATCATGAGGGAAATAAAATAAGGAAATGAAGTTAGATGCCATTGTAACTGAGCTAAATCCATAAAACTGGTATTGGAACACATAAAACTAAGAGACATATATGTCCAGTTTAGTGGAAGTATTTCTACAAATTACACATATGACATTGTGATTTTATTATTATTCATTCAGCCAGTATTTATGGAGTATTTAATTGGAGCAATGCCCTGTTAAAGTTTGTGGGGATATATGAGGAACAAAACAAATTTTTACGTTCATGGAGCTGATATTCCAGTAAGAAGATACAGATGATGAATGAAGAGCAAATAGAGATATGCCAAATACAAGTCCTATAGAGACAAATTAAACAGCAATGAGGAATAATGTGTGAGATGAAAAATTACTATATAATCCAAATTATTATAACCCACAAATTAAAATTACTCCTTTGAAATTAATAAAACTAATATTCCAACCTATGCATGTCCTCCTCCCTCCTTCCATCCATCCATTCCTTCTCTCATTCCTTCCTTCCTTCCCTCCCTCCCTGCCTGATTTTAGTAAACATTCTCTCTTCAAACATTGTCATAACACAATAGAGGAAGCAAAGTATATACTTAATGTACTGTGTTTTTTCTGAGTTTTTCCAAGAAGGACACTTACGTGGTTTCAAAAACATTTCTATGTTATCAGAAGATAAACACCATGAGGACATTTTCATAAAGGGAAAATAAAATGTACTAAAACAAAATCAAAACATGCTAGGAAGCCCTATATTGCTGCTAAAATTCCACCAATTTTGCTCTAAGCTTCTAGCAAACAAAGAGGAAAGGGAAATCAACTATAAAATTCAAATAACCACAAGGTAAAACAGGCCAGCTGATAGTGTGCTATACATCTAGAGTATTGCCACAGCCGGTGCTCCTTAAGAGGGCAATTCACAAGGAAGTCAATAGTATCCCCACAGCATCTTTCTTCATTGGGTATTTTCTAACTTAAAGATGTGTGAAGTGTAACCGTATGCTACTGGGATTCACAGTCTTCTTATTTACCACACACCCAGGAAAATATTACTACTTTTAGAGATACTATAGTATATTCATCAATATGCACTATGTTACAAATTAAAGTTGCAACAAAGAGAGAATTCATTATGGCCTGATAAGGATTTTTTTTGCCCCTTGGAAAGACTAATTTAAATTAAACTTTGATTTTGCTGGAACTTGAGATTGAAGGAAGAAAAACACAAACGTTATCCAAGGTCCAGGTGAGGATGACAGCATTGGAATATAGGTAGATTTCGATGGCGCTTGTTTTGGAGACAGGAAATCATATTTATTTGAGCAGAAATTTAATTTTATAAAATAGTGGGAGAAGAGATAGAGACAGGAGATGCTCCAGTTGTAGAGGATAGTTTGAAAAGCATAGATTTGGTATTTCAAGCTTCAGATTCTAGATTAGGGGTCATGGATATAATTTGGGATATGTATGGAAGCCTGGAAATTGTATATTATTATGAATGTATGTTCCATGTGAACTTCTGGAAAAGTGCCTGTCATGTTCACAGTTTTCTGAAAGGGACCATCTCCTCAAACCAGTGCTTCCAAACAACAAAAAAGTATAAAAACATTGCCATACAATCAGTGATTAGCCATGAATGTTCTTTAACAAGGAGTGTTATCAGACTTTAATTGAAAACTTTGGAGCTACTCCATCAAGTTGTCTGTTTCTGATAAGGACAATAAGAAAAATGTAACTGAAATGTAAAATTATTGTAAGAAACTTGGCTTGGAAATTGTGAGTTGATGAACAAGCAAAGAAGAGAGCCCAGAGTTTTTTCTCTTGCTCATGTGATAGGCAATACTGCTCATATTAAAGGCAACAATTCCCAAAACCTTGGCAGATCAGATTTCCCATATCCTGCCCAGCCCTTCCTCCACTCAGCTTATTTTTCTAAATGGTTGCTTCAAGACTTTGTAAAACCAGTTCCAGTCTGGGGATTACAAAGTCATACTGGAATATCACCCTCAAGTTCAGGATCACACAATGGCTAAACACAACCACGATTTTCCAATCCAATGAGAATGATTTTCATTATTACATTTGTCACAAAATGAAATTATCGCAACGTAATTTATAGATCAGCAACACATCTTCTACCAAGTAGCATTAAATTCTTCTTTTAGAAAGTCTGATGACCATAAGAGATGTGAAAATGCAACTTTTTAAAGACTTGGAAATGCTGATGATAGCAGTAAAAAGCAATAAAGTCAACATTAGGCAAACAGAAGAGAAGAAATGAACTAAAAATGTTTTTTAGAATTCAAAATGTTCAATTTCTTTCAAACCAAAATCTCAAAGCATGTAACATTTCATGTAAATCAAAACTAATTTACTCTACCAACTGGATTTGTTTACTTTGGGGTATTTTACAATGTTCTTCTTCATGTTTCCAATTACCAAAAAAAAAAAAGCTAATTATCTTTAAATTAAGGCATATATGACAGCTGATTTTGCAGTAAACTCATAAAAACAAATTTGTGCTTTCTCATGATAATACCACATGATATGGAAATATCATAATATTGTGGTTAGATATAACCACATGTTCCTGTAAGATGCAAAACTTTGTCCTTCCTGACTATACATCCCTATAAAAACTTAAATGTAATCTGTAAAACCTAGATCCTGGCTGAATACATTGTTCAAAGAAGACTATTGGCTCATTTGAAATTCTGTTCTGCTTCTGTTTCCACAGAAGCTTGTTAAAACAAAGTAACTGAATACACTCATTGGTTCCCCAGCCTTCAAAGGCCCCTCTCCAGCAACGGCACAGTGAAACAACTTGTGGCCAGGCGGTACTGTATGTGACTAAAATTGAATACTCGATCCTTTGCCTCTAGGCTGTGGCACTGTCAATACATCCACCAGGTGACAGTAAAAATGAATCTATTCCCTCGTACTGTATTATTCAATACAACCCTTTTATGTTCTGCCTCAATGATAGCCTGATACTTTTTATGTCCTTCCTGAATGATACTTTTATGTCTAAAACCATTATATTTTATGTTCATTCGTTGATATTACTGGTCAAGGCCCATGATAGTTAACCTCTAGGGCATCTTGTTAATGCTTGTTAATGAAATCTATGCCCTACTTGATCAATTCAGCCACATTTTTCCTTAGACTTTTCAGCTTTTTAGAAAAGAGAGAGATATGATGTGAAAGAAATATGTAAATAGAGAGCGACAAACATATCTACTTCTTAAATCCTATATATTTCTCAACATCCTTGGGAAAATACTTTGCCTTTTATGTGCCCGTTATATTACTTTATATTTAAGGGGAAAAAAAAGGTCTGAGGAGGGGAGATTGGGGGATTTTTATTTAATGGGTACAGAGTTCCATTTTGCAAGATGAAAGAGTTTTGTGGCTGGATATAGTGATGGCAACATAACAGTATGAATGTACTAGTGCCACTGAAATGTGCACTTAAAAAAAGTTAAGATGGCAAATTTTATGTTGTATATTTTATCGCATTTTTTAAACATCTGTTCACTAATCTACTCTGGCCAAATATTTCTTCTGGTACAGAAAATGTGGTTCATATTTAAGAAACCATTTTCAAAAATATTTAATGAGCAGATTAACAACAACAATACAATGTAAATGATTCATTGTGACTCTTAGGACCCTCCAGTCTGACCTCATTTCATTTCTCTGTGATCCTGTAGCTCGCTGTTTAAAGTATAGCTCCTGGTTTTCCAAATACATATTTCATTTACTTTCATACTACCAATCTTAGCTAGCCCATACTCTTCCCTCTTTTTGGAAGTCTCTTCCCTGTTCTCCTCCTTCTTATAAAAATCATTGTAAACTTCCAAGATCCAGATAAAATGTTCCTTCTGCCCTCAAGCCTTGTGGAATTCAGATAGTTCCAAGTAATATCAGATTTCTATATAAGTCCCAGATGCTATATACACGTATCACCACTAGTAATTTATTTACTTTTCCTTTGCCTGTCATTCATTGACCAGTCACAGTGTAGCTAGGGCCTCCCTTGCCAATAGGGAAAAAGTCTTTTGGAAAACATAACCTATACAATACTTTTCCATCTCTGTTTTTTTACATCTTGATAGAGTGTTTTAAATATAGTAGACACACAAATGTTTGCTGACTACTTGTGTAATTATGTGTTGTAAATATATCAAGACTGGTAACGTGAACACCTCTTTTTAGCTACTAACTCAAGGTGACAACTCTCATGATAGTACAGAAAGCTGAAGAACAAGTATAGCAAGAATAAATGGGTTCTGTCCTACTGAAAAGCATTTTTAAAATTCCTGGTTCAGGGAGTTCCCGTCGTGGCTCAGTGGAAACGAATCTGACTAGCATCCATGAGGACGCACGTCCTCCCTGGCCTCACTCAGTGGGTTAAGGATCTGGCGTTGCCGTGAGCTGTGATGTAGGTTGCAGACATGGCTCAGGTCCTGCGTTGCTATGGCTGTGGTATAGGCTGGCAGCTACAGCTCTGATTTGACCCCTAGCCTGGGAACCTCGATATGCTGCATCCCTTAAAAAAAAAAAAATGGTAAAAATAAAATTACTAATTCATTGTTAAATCACAAAATAATCCTTTTGTCAAAATGAAGGTGTTGTCAATGTTAGACAGCTAAATACTATATCTAGTAAACTTGGCACCATTGTTGATGGAAGGTAAATTCAAGAATCATGGATAGTGCTATGAGCCTCCCCAAACTGATTAAACTGTTTACATTGGCTCACAGTATTCATTCTTTGTTGCTGCTCTTCTGTGCTGCTTAACCTAGGGCTTTGCATGAATATAATAAGCTAGTTTTTATTAGAAAGTCTGATTATAAAGTCAGCAACTGCTGGAAATTTTGGCTGGTCTCTGTGGAAACCAATGTATGTGATTGGCATAAGTATTGTTAATGAGAACTTCTGTGAAAATTTGACATTTGGTGTGATTTTCTGGCTTGACATTAACTGAATTCAGTCCCATTCTTCTATCCCATGCCTATCGTTTGCAATTTGTAAAAATAATAATCACAGCATGCCTTTCCAATTCTCCTTCCTTTCTGGCATCAAAAGAATATACCCATCCCTTGTGCCATGCCCTCTAGGCAGAAGGCCAGGGATAGAATGCCTTGGTCCTTTGTTAGTAGAATGTAAATCAGATTCTCCTTCTTTCCCATCCATTTAGATATATCATAAGACCCATTTTAAACAGAAAATTTGGGCAGGATATCATAATTTACTTAAAGAATGTTAGCTGTAGCTATTGCAATGATATAATGGATTTGCTTAGCAGAAGAGTTTAAAATTACAGAATGGCATTCAGTGAAAATTCTCCCTCCCACATAAGTGGTATCCAAATAGATAGTTCCTCAGATGGCAATACAGCTATCAATTTCCTATATAACTTTTCAATACACAAATTATCAATATGTGTATTTATTCTCATTTGTCCTTTTGTTTATGCCAATTAGAGCATCCTATACACATATTCATTTAATTTCTCTTGAAGATTATTCCATTTAAATATATAAACTGTTGTCTCCTAATTTTTCTCTTCCTCGCTTTTAAACTAAGAATTGATCATGTCTTGCGTACTTGTCACACATACATGCATGTGTATACATAGCATATGTGTCTGTAGAGCATATGAAACGTACGTGGAATAATAATAAAATGACCACTCATCCAGCTGCCTTACAACTTGAAGAATATTACCCATAAACTTAAAATCCATGCATATCATTTTTCAATATAATTTCCTTGTTTTCATTACTGAGGTTTTTTAAGTTGTTTTATACTTAACACTCTCTTGCTTTACTGTTTTACCACAAATGTGGTATATATATATATATATATATATATATATATGTGATTACTTATTTTCATGTTACATGTTTGATCAAATGTAAAAAGAAATTGTACTGCACATATTTTTCTACATTTTTTTTTGTCTTTTGTCTTTTTAGGCTACACTAGCAGCATATGAAGGTTCCCAGGCTAGGGGTCGAATCTGAGCTGCAGCTGCCAGCCTGCACCACAGCCACAGCAACCCTGGATCGGAGCCATGTCTCCAACCTATACCACAGCTCAGAGCAGTCCCAGATCCTTAACCCACTGAGCAAGGCCAGGGGTTGAACCCATGTCCACATGGATCCTAGTTGGGTTCATTAACTTCTGAGCCATGACAGGAAATCCTGCAACATACTTTTTGCGTCAAGTGTGTGATTCATCTTTTAATGCACATAGTGAGAGCTCACTGATTTTCATCATTACACAGAGACATCAGATTATCTAAGCTCCTATGGTAAAACATATTAATTCCTTCCAGTTTTTTGCTGTTATTAATAACAGTGCCATTAGCTTTCTTGCGTGTCTCCTGTACGTAAGATGGGTTCCTCTACAGAATGTTTCTAATAGTGGGAATGTTGAGTCATGGGCTGTGAGCACCTCAGCTGTACTAGATGATGTCGAATTGTTTTCCAAAGTGCTTATATAGATTCATACTGCTGCCACCACTTTTTTACATTTTCATGGTACTTTTTAGTTTTTGCAAATCTGTAAGTGTAAAATTGCCTCTCGTTGAATTTTCTTTTCTATTATTACAAATTAGATCAGGAATCTTGTCATAGTTTGTTGGTCATTGTGCTTTTTTTTTTCTTCTCTCCTTGGAAATATATGTTCATATGCTATAACCGTACAATAGAGTATATAAAACATGTGAGTGCAATATAAACCATAACTATAAAGCAAACTCTTGTGTAACTATGATTCAGGTAAAATTTAAAACATTCCTAATATTCCAGAAGCTTCCTCAGGTCCACTCCCTCTTTTCCCTCATTCAACTCAGAGGCAGCATTTTCCCTGACTTTTCTGTTAATAATTTTCTTACTGTTGTTTGTTGTTCACTCATATATGTACTCCTAGTCAGGAGAGCTTAGTTGTGTCTACGTATAAATGTTATCAAAATGGAATCATACCATATGCATCATTTATTTCTTGTTTTTCACATTACAAACTTGTAAACCTTTTCACATGTAACTCCAGCTCAGTCTTGTTTAATGCTGTACAGGATTCCACAGAAGAAATATAGCACAGTTAATTTCTCTATCCACTCTCTTTACACATTTCAGTTTTTTCTAGCTTTAGCTATTTCAATCCTATACGAAGAGTACTGTATGCGTTTCCTGGAGAGAAGACCAAAGAGATTACCTCAAACACATATTAGAAGCAGAATTGCTGGGTCTATGCTCAACTCATTTCTCTTAGCCAGTTCTTTCTCAAAATCAAGCATCAAAATTACACTTTCACCAACGGTATAAGACAGTTCCTGTTTCTCCAAATCTTAGCTCTTTGTTCAGTCTGTTTTTCCTTTTTTCAACCAAACTGGTAGGTATGTATATGATGATATCTCACAATAAATTTCATTTCTATGTCTTTTTTTATCACTCCTTCATATTTTTTGATCATTTATATTTCCTTTTCTGTGAAGTACCTTTTTGTTGTTATCTTTTTGTTAAGGAATTTTGGAATTGTTTAAATAGTTTAGATATGAATTCCTTGTATTTACATATCATAAATATCCTCTCCCACTCAGTAGCTTATCTTTTCATTTTCATTATGATCTCTTTGATGTGTAGAGTTTTTAGTTCAAAATAGTAGAATTTATCAATCTTTTAATTCATATTTAATTCTTATTTTATGCTCCATTTACATTCTTTTTTACTTATCTTGAGGTTATAAAGTAATTGTCATATATGGGCACATAGAATTGCCATCACATTCTATCCGGAATTGATTTCTATTTATGATTTGAAGTAGGGATCAAATTTCATTCTTTTCCATTGGATACCTAATATGATTGCTATTTACTAAAAAAGGCTATCCTATCCCCAGTGATTTGCCATGTACCTCTGTTATATATCAAGTTTCCTAATTGTATAGGACTGTGTAAGGGCTTTCTTCTCTCTCTCTCAGTGATTTGTCTATTCCTTGGATGTCTCAGTTTTTATTGCTCAATAAAAAACACGCTGAGAGCTATTAAAGTAAAGCCTCCTGTTTCATTCTTCCTATAGTGTCTTTATGGCTATTTTTGGCTTTTTCATGTCCATAAACTCTTTTACAACATTATATCATCCATACACTAACACAACTATTTCTTTACTTCGGTTTAGTTTCCTTCAACTATTTTTAATAAAGCTTGAATAATTTTTTCCGTAAAATTGCTTATAATTTTGTTTTATTTTTTCCTGGGTTCTGAGCATTTTTTTTAAGTTTTAAATTCAATATTTTTTAATTAAATACTTGGTATTCAGAAAGGCAATTGATAACTTGCATATCGATACATTCTAAAATAACCTTTAAATTCTCTAATTCAAATGATTAGGAAATTATATTGGTTTTCTTTTTCTTTTTTTTTTTTTTTTTTTTTTTTTTTTTTTGCTTTCTAGGGCTGCACCCACAGCATGTGGAGATTCCTAGGCTGGTGGGTCGAATCGGAGCTACAGCTGCCAGCCTACACCAGAGCCACAGCAACACGGGATCTGAGCCATGTCTGCAACCTACACCACAGCTCATGGCAATGCCAGATCCTCAACCCACTGAGCAAGGCCTGGGATCAAACCTGCAACTTCATGGTTCCTAGTCGGATTCATTAACCACTGTGCCATGAGGGGAACTCCGGTTTTCTTTTTTAACATAGTATGTATTTAAAAAAAAAAAAAACATTTAAGCTTTTTTTCTTCCTAAGTAATGCATCCATTTATTTATCTTATTTTATGGCATGGACACCAAAGTATGTGTTGGACGTAAGTAGTGAAGTGGGCATCATTTCCTTCTTCCTGATTTTAAAGGCGGTGCTTTTGATGTTTTTATTATCAAATTGGCAGTAGCTATAAATTTGACACTTACCTCAAATCAAATTTTAAATCCTCTTTTATTTCTAGTTTCCCACAAATTTTTAACATGAATTGATTTTGTGTTGATAAAGTATCACAATGTAAATTAACTATACTTCCAAAAAAAAATTGCTGAATGTTTTTCTTCATTGAGGTAATCAAGTAGGTGATCACATTGTTTTTCTTCTTTAACTGTTAATAAAGTGATGTTAAATCAATTTTTCTTCCTGGGACTAGCCAACTTGCTTTACATTAACCTGGAGAGAGGATCCTCTCCCTTTTCTTCTCTTCCCATTACTAGGTACAATATCAACCCATAACTACATTAAAATAAATTATTTGCTTGAGGTATTCCAGATCTCACTGTTAGAGTTTGGGGCGCATATAGGAGTAAGAGCTAACTTGTGATTCCACATTCTAAGAGGTAATATTTTATCCTTTATCCACAACCATGGCCAATATAGATATGTTGTCTGTTTATAGGGTCTCCCCGACTCCACCCAACCCACTAACATTTTTATTAAGGTTTTAGACCTTTACAGTTCAATTTTTATGAAGGAGTCTCTGATTGAACTCCCAACAATGCATGCATCTGGCCTTTTCTCCTGTCTTACATGGCTGTTAACACTGAAGCTCCATGACATTAAAGAATAGCAAGTGCTTTAGGCCACCATTAGTTTTAGCATCTTCTCACTTCTAAATTAGTATTTTAGCTAAATTCTGGATTTTAAGGCGTTCCCTTACTATATTGCAATCTTAGCCAAGTATAAAATTTTTTTTTAATATCAATACATTATGTTTACTTGCTTTTAGTGGAAGGGTTTTCCTGGCTACCTGATGTACCATATTGAGGGAAATGAAAATAGATTTTTATGTGGTCACATGACATTCAGTTTTTATGTATGTAATAACATCTTTGTAGCCATATAGCTGTTGTTTCCAATGTTCATAAACAATACTATAAAAGTCATTTCACAGAATAGCAGTATATAAGTAAAGGGACACCATGATAGATATGCCAAATTGCTCTCCTTAAAGGCTGTACTACTTTACATTCCCACCAGCCATATGCAAAACTACCTGTTTATCTTCCCTCAAAGAATATTTCTTATAAAACTTTTTATCTTAGCCAGTCTTTTAGGGATAAAAATTTGCATTATCGGTTTTATTAGAAGTTCTCATACTCAAAGTGAAGATGAAGTTTTACATATGTTTAACAACCATTTATAGCTCATTTTCTAGAAATCTTATATTGATATTTGTATTTATACTCTGCTCATTTTCTGTTAGATTGTTGAGTATTTTCAAATGATTTATATTTTAGCTCATTGTCTAATTTGGGTTGGCAATATTATTTTTCTGTTTCTGGTGATTTGACTCTGCTTTTTTTTTGTCATGAAAAAGAACTATTTTAATAAAATAATTTTTTTTTTCCTTTGGGTTGTATATCAATATTGGGAATGCATTCTAACTTGGAGTGTTAATGGATTCACACTTTGTCATTACTTACTTTTTTATAATGTTCATTGTTACTTTTGTTCCCTTCCCAGAACTTGCAAGTACACAGATATCTATGGCTATTTCCCTCATTTCCTCTGTGTCTGCTTTTGCTATCATGTGTAATTTTAGAGTCCTGAATAAGATGCACTTTTATGTAACTGCACTCCAATTCTCTAATGTTTAAACACATCACAGCATTCCTGGAGAAACTGATAGTTCTTCTAATGGCATGAGTTAGGAGGAAAGAATGACCACAATTTCCTGAAAAGCCTATTATCAATAAATATTCTATGATCTGAAAAAGAATCTGGTACAAAAAGCATCAAGTAATAAGACAGTAATTCCTCTCCCATTCAAGATGATTAGGATAAGGAATAGGCAATCAGTCAATTAATCAAAGAAGTTAAAGGGGGTTATCATTTAAAAATATATTTATATTTTAACCCTAAAATTGTATATATTTGAATATATTATGTATATATTCTATAATGAATATACAGTCATTGAATCACATTTTAACTCTTCACCAAGGATTTTCACTTAAACGTTGCTTGGCTGATTAAAATTCAGCCATCTAATTGCAGATACCACATTCCTACAACAGCATCAACATTTCACTGTTTCTTCTGCTTTAAAGTGTGTGTATGTGTGTGCGTGTACGTGTGTGTGTGTGTGGTAGGGGTATGTGTCTGTGTTTTAAGCACTCTGGGTGCCAACTGCTTTTAGAACTTTCAACTTTATTCCAATCATTTATTGTTCTTATTTTCAAAGCTTTTATTTTATGCATGTGTTAAAAAGTAGCCCACTGGCTATGATCATGCATGATTATGTGGGCATCACCAATGTGCAATAAAGGAAGAATGAAGAATGATGGTTAATTTAATGACTTGGTTAAGTGGAACAAAATTAAGTACACTTCAGTTGCATCTGTCATGGGGAGAGATGGTTAATTCAGTGAGTTGATTAGGTGGAGTTAGATTAAGACAGCTTAAATCACACCTCCCATTTTTACCTTTCTTAGGAGTGATAGACATATTTTCAAATCTTTCAGTTTCCCAATATTTCTTTCTTACTTTTTTTGGTAAGGCGCATTGTGACAATATAATGTTATAGATATAATCCTGTTCTGGAAAATACGTTTAAGACAATGTTGGCCAAAAACAAATCTGAGAAAATTGTAAAATAGTTTTCCACTTATATAATTGGCACTATTTGATTTAGGATGAGTTCTTCTAAAAATTTTTCTTGTCCTTAGATGACCTTTAGTTATAGACAGCTTACAGAAGTTAGCACAAAGTTCCACATGTCTTAATTAGGCACATTACACTTCACTTGCTTTTGGTCTCATCTAGAAATATGAGAAAATGCAATCTACAGCTGTAGGCCACTGGTTCCACTGAAAGAAATATACCAGAAAACATATGCCATTTGATAGCTGTAAACATCATCTTAATTGTCCTCTTTATCATCAGAACTATCAATTACTGAGCATGCACTGTATGTCCAGCCCTGTTCTCAATGTTTTATTTGTTAAAAGTCTGTAAGGTCATTGAAAGTTTGGATTATTGTTCACCTTTTGCAGATGGATGGAGCTCAGTCAGGTATTGTTTTATGAAAGGTATACACTTAACACATTTGAAAACAAGGGTAATAGGGCCTTGTCTCTTTCCCATTCAGCAGAAACTTCTTTCACCAACATACTCTCTGTAAGTCAAAAATCTGGTTTAAAATAACAGAAATCAACTTGAGTCAACTTAATCAAAAATGCGAATTAATGAGCAGGATATAAGTTCATTTCACAAGTCAGTTAGATTTACCAGGCAGATTTTAGGTAGAGACTAAGATCAGCAACTGGAAAGTGAGCAGAAATCCAATCTCTGTCTCACGTCCTTTTTGCATTTTTTTGCTTCATTCTTTTCCCATCTCCTACCTCTCCCTGTCCTGAAACTTTATGAGTTTAATGGCTCTAGTTATAGAAACATACAGAAATTATCTTTGAATCTTACATTCTAATTCCCTGGAAGGAGAATCTGAACCTGCCTGGCTTGGCTTATGTGTCAGGTTTCACCACTGATAAATCAGTGGGGGTAGAGAAGAAGCTTACACATTACTCACATAATAGGAGGGGACATGACATCTCTGGAAAGGCAGGGGCAATTCTCATAGAAGAGGTGTTGCAAAGGTTGTTAGTAGCTCACAATGTTTTTGGGTGGCTGAGGTGAGTATGCTGAACCCTAACCACTTGATGTGGTCCCCAGAACTTGTCACTTTGGAGAAAAAAGTTGGCAGAGACTGAGAGTAGTGAGGAGAGAAGATTGGTATGGAGAAAGCACAGGAAGGCTCTGGTTGGTGGGGGGGGGGGTAGGAAGAGACAGAGACAAAGACAGGGAGAGAGAGGAAGAGAGCAACACTTGCTATGGAGTTCCTTTAAAACACTTTTATGGGAGTAGTCCATCCAGCTTCCTTTGGCCAATTATCTTGCTTTGTCTGGCCTTGAGGCCACATTTGGCCTGACTCAATTCGTTGTTAAAATATATGAGGTTGTTCTAAAACAGTGAATACATATTTTTGTACATAATTCTATACTTTTGATAAATTTCAAGTTAATTTAGCACAACCATTGTCCCAGAGATTACTGTCTAATTGAGCAAAAGAGCACTACAATGATTAAAGAGCAATACAGCTTTTCAGGTGTCAAACACAAATATTTTGTTCACGTATTCACTTTAAAAAAAGATTCCTAATGTATCTGTATCCCACTTTATTAAAATAAATATCTTTTAGATTAGTATATGTGTCATGTATATAACATGCATATCTTATATGTAATGTACACACATACATATACCTCAAAAATGTCTAGAGAATTAGTCTCCCAAATATTAATAGTGATTATATCATTGGGATGGGATTATAATGAATATTTAATGTTTATTTCTACTCTCTATTTTTATTCTTTAACAAGTTCATATTAGGTATTTAATAAAAAAATTTAATAGAAAAATATGTGAGCAAAGAGAGGAATTCTGCTTATTGTCTATGAGTTAATTCTAAAATATTTTAAAAAGAGAGGTCAAGGAAAATATCAAGAGGCAAGCTGTGTTTATTTTGCAATAGAGAGAAGGATAAAGGGCGATAAGAAGGAAATTAATGGAACAACCACACCTAAGAACTCTTCAAATATTTGGACAGTTCTGTGAGAAGTTATTACATTCATGAATTCATATTAAGATTTTAATACTAGGCAAACTGAAAAGATACTTTATTCTCAGGGAGCTGAGTTTCTTTTCACAAGTCAAATGGATCTTTTGTGTATTACTGTGGCCCAGGAGAGGGCAGACCACCGCACATGAAGAAATTTAACTTGACCTTTTAAAGAACTACTGCCTATGGCATGACCAAGTCCTTACAAAAGGAAATGGCAACTCATCCTCAAAATATGTGTTGTTCTTTTTCCTCAGTATTTACATTCCCATTTGTAACCATTTTCAAATACAAATGCTCCTTTCTGAATAAATTATTACTTTAATAACTTTGGTGCCATGATTATTCTTCCTAAAAGGTCTGCATTTATTCTTAGATGAGATCTTTTCTTCTTAGTGGTGAATCTGTTTTAAAATGAAAGTTTTCTTCCTCTTATAAAAGAAACAAACAAAAAGAAATTCAAGGTAGCAGTGAACTGGTCTTATACTTTTAAATAAGCAATGAAATGAATGCCAAGGTTGCTTACTTAAAGGAGCAGGAATGATCTATAGTCCATTGAAATTAAACTCCTCATAGAGAAAAGTTGTCTATATCCAAACTATAGATATATGTTTTAACATTTAAGACAATTTATTTCTTTAAAAAATTTAACAGAAAAATTATGGCCATGTTAAATATTTTGAAACTACCAAATGAGTATTAAATATAACACTGAAGAGAACTTAAATATATGATAAAATGGTTAACTATATTCTATTTTGGGTCCTTCACTAAGATTCACTAAGAATTCATCATTATCTATTGTGTTCTTTTGCCATCTGGTTTACACTGTGTTTGAGGCCAGGCCCTTAAGTACAAAATGTCAGGTTGATATTTAAAATAAGTTCAAGGTCTTAAATGTTATCCAAAATCTTTTCTTTTTTTTTTTTGCCTTTTTGTCATTTTATGGCCGCAGCCGCGGCATGTGGAGGTTCCCAGGCTGGGGGTCTAATCGGAGCTGTAGCCACTGGCCTGCACCACAGCCACAGCAACGCAGGATCCGAGCCGCGTCTGCGACCTACACCACAGCTCACGGCAACGCCGGATCGATAACCCACTGAGCAAGGGCAGGGATCAAACCCGCAACCTCATGGTTCCTAGTCGGATTCGTTAACCACTGCACCACGACGGGAACTCCCAAAATCTTATTTGTCTTTGCTTTTCTTATTCTCTGTTTAATGAGCTGATATTAAAATGACCTGCCATTATTAGATAAAGATTTAAAAATTACAAACAAATTAGCATAGAACTAAAGCCTGAAATTAATGGGAATTGAAGGAAGACTTGTTTTCAGAACATTTATTTTTCTAGAGTTTTACTTTATATCTATTCTTCTGCCAGAGAACACTAAACTAGTAACTGAAAAATTTACTCCAAAAATTTTAGGTTTCATTACGGTAATCTTCAAACAAAAAGAAAAACTTTACAAGAACAAGTTTATATTCTCCTAAACCCCAAATAGATTTAAAATGAGTTAGGTCAATATAAACTTTTCAGTCAGTAATTACATTGACCGAAACTGTTGTTTTCCAAAGACTGAATACAAATAATTCTCACTCACACTCTAGAGTTGTTACATATATCTCATTTTATTTTATACTAGGCAATTTAAAAAATCTCTTGTCCACATGATTTGATGCTTGAAAAACAAACATTTTTAATTCTGATGGGAATGTTTTAAATAAACAGGATTAATTTTGAACTTCAAGTAGGAAAAATAAGCCTCAATTCAGCTATTCTCCACCTTTGGGTGTGGTTCAGAAGTCACAAGAAAAGTACAGCCAACTCAAAACCCTTGACTTATGACCTATTCACCTTGTTTCTGGGTGACTTATTTAAAGCATAAAACAAATCCTTTCATTACCTTTTCATTTAGTTTGATAACTTTAGCAGTAAAAGGGGGGAGATGTGTGCTAAAGCTCTCTGGAAATCCTCTTACTAGTGGGAAACAAAGAAAGCTAAATGTCTGGTTACCAAGATTTATAGCTGATGAATTTAGCCAGTATAAAATGTTTGGCTTGTCACGGCTATTCATATATTTGGGAACTAGATGGCCTTTCCCCTGTCCTGCCTCTGTGGAATTTAAAACGTTACCTATTCCAGATGTTTAATCTCCATGCACTTATCAGTAAATAATTATATCATTTTCAAGTCTGAAGAAATCTTGAAGTTCCTTTCTTGCATTTTGCAGATAGGAAACTAATGTCCTAGAAGAACATACAATTTCATTCTGTGTACTGAACCAATAATTTTTCATATAAAATCAGATGCAGTAACTCAGACGTTTGTTTAGTAATAAAGAATTTAAGAAAACTCACTGTGAACACTGTCACAAGGACAGATGATCCCGCCATAGGAAGTCCATTAGCTAGTCCATTAGCCATCTGATTACCCACAGGTCCCACCCATGACAAGCCATATTCCCCAAGCTTGGGACATGTCTTGTTTCTTGATGAAAGAGGAGCTGTGAATCTAACCATTGAGCAAATTACGGAGAAGGGGTATGGTCAGTTACTGTATTGGAAGTTCTGAGTATTGTCTGATAGAAATATTATCTGAGTCACAATAGAATTTTAAAATTCCTACTTACCTCATTAAAAAAAAGAGTAATGGGTGAAAATATGTTTTAAAACATATGTTGCTTAACCCAATGAATTCAAAATATCATTATTTCAACATGCAATCGGTAAAAATATGTTTTAAAACATATATTGCTTAACCCAATGAATTCAAAATATCATTATTTCAACATGCAATCATTATAAAAATTATTAATTAAATATTTTATACTTTTTCCATATTATCTTTAAATCCAGTATTTTACAATCACAGCTCTTCTCAATTCAGATCAGTGGCTAGTGTATTGGACAGTTTGATACCAACCCTCCTTCACTTAACTGCAGAAGCTCTAAATAAAAAGAACCAATTAAGTAATTAGGAAATTCAAGAATAGTTTAATATGATACACACAAATAAGCTAATGGTCAGATTTTAGGCCACTAGGGTATAGTAGTTATTTGCCTCTGGGTTCTAAAGCCAGATTGCTTAAGTTCAAAACCTCCTCGCCCTGCACTCATCAATTACCTGTCCTTGGGCACCTGGTTAACCTCTTTGTCCTTTGGTTTCCCCATCTATAAAACAGCAGAAATAAAATATTACCTACCCCATAGGGTTAGTGTGGGGTTAAAAAATTAATACGCCTAAAGCACACAGAAGAGTGCTAGGAGATGGAACTATTCAGCAGATGTTGGCAGTTACTATTATTATTATTTCTCTAGAACAATGATTTTCAAAATGTGTTCCATTGACAATCAGTATTACCTGCAAACTTGTTACAAACGCAGAGATACTACTTGAGAATCTTCATTTTAACAGGATACATTAAAATATGGGAAGGGATGTCCTAGAGGTTAAGAGAAATTATAAAAATGACAAATATGATATCTGGGAATTATAGTTAATGCTATAATTTTCAAGGAGAAAAAGTGGTTTATTAGTCAGAGTTCTCCAGAGAAACAGAACCAATAGGAGAGAGAGATTTATTAAGATATATTGGCTACTGCGAATGATTGTGGAGCCTGAGAAATCCCACAGTCTGCCTTCTGTAAGCTGGAGACCCAGGAGAGCTGGTGGTGTAGTTTGAAGGTCTGAAAGCCGAGAGCCAATGGTGCAGTTTCTAGTCCAGGTCTGAAGGCCTGAGAGCCAGGGGCACCAAGAGCAAAAAATCGATGTCTTAAATCAAGTAGTCAGGCAGAGACAGAAGGACAAAGAGACAGAGCTTGTCCACCCTTCTCTCACCTTTTTGTTCTTCTCAGGCCTTCCCACACTGAGGAGGTCAATTTGATTTACTCAGTCTACCAATTCAAAAGCTAGTCTCTCCTTGAAATACCCTCCCAATTACATCCAGCAACAACGTTTACCAGATATCTGGGCATCCCATGGTCCAGTTAAGTTGACATGTCAATTAACTGTCACACAAGAAAAAATGCAGCAATTAAACAAGTGGGGAGCTGTAAAAATATTCAAGTTAAAAAAGGAAATTTGGCATTCAGACAAAGTAAAAACCCAAGGAATTCTAACTATGACAGTCAACTTCCTTTTTAATGATTCATCACCACCAGAAAGACACATTCACTGTGGCAGAAGAAATCGAAGGTAGAAACAGATGTCTCATGCCTGGGTCTTTCAGTGTCACAACCCTCCCAGGTTTGCAGAGCAATTAGTTAGAGCTTCTTAATGGCCCAAAGAAGATGTTAAAGCAAGTGATTTTTCCTCATTTGATAAATTGAGAGGCTGAGACCTGGAGAAATTATGACTTTCCTACAGTACAAAGAATTAAATGGCATTACTGGATATTTTCTCAATCAGATCATCATATCACATAAGGGTATGTAAGATAATACTAGTATTAGTAATAGTAATAATAGCAACGGACATTGCTATGAGCCAGTTGCACCTTGGGGCTTGACATATGTTTTCTCTCTCTCTCTCTCTCTCTCTTTTTTCTTTTTAGAGCTGCACATGAAGTTCCCAGGCTAGAGACAGAATCAGAGCTACAGCTGCTGGCCTATACCACAGCCACAGCAATGTGGGATCTGAGCCACGTCTGTGACCTACACCACAGCTCATGGCAACTGTGGGTCCCTGACCCACTGAGAGAGGCCAGTGATTGAAACCACATCCTCATGGATAGTGCTCATATTCGTTTCTGCTGTGCCACAATGGGAACTCTGGGGCTTGACATATGTTAATGCAATCGTCATAACAACCCCATTAAGCAGGTATATTATTATTATTTTATGAATGAAAAAATTGATGTACAGATGGGATAAATTAATTATCCACTTTCTCAGAGCTAAGAAGTCACTGAGTCCAGCTTGAACTCAAGAAGTCTGATTCCTGAAACTATTAACTGCTATGCCACTCTGCTTACTTAATTTATTAGTTGGGGCAAGAGATTGGTGGAGTACAGAAGACCTGGCTTCTCCATAAGGAATTGAATAATAAATTTCCAAAAGCCCTTTACTCTATAAAGTACTTTATTCAGAGTTTCTCTAATCCAAATATGTTTTTAACACAGAGAGCTTTCAGAAAATATCTACTAGGTAAAGCAGTGTTTGGTAAATTGGCTATTCATGTTAACACTATGTAGAAAAATGAATATTAAAAAGTGAATCTTGTGAACTATTACATGTTTGCCTGAAGAATCTCAAGCCTGTCTCAAATCACTAATAATAATGTTTACTTTGTTGGGCTCTCCTCCCCAAGAGATAGATGTAGTAGGGGTTATAAATAAAAAATTACCTTTGCCAGCTAGCAGGTTTTCAGGCCACTCTCATATATTTAGTCCAGTTCAGTGACCTCAAGACCAAGTATGTTATTACAAGCTAAATCTCCCTCTGTGTACTTAATCAATCATACTGAATTTTGTTTTGTCTGTCCCAGTACCTGTGCTGGTGATAAGGTGCATGTGCTAAGGAAGCACATTGCATTATGTCCAACACATCCTTGTCAATAGCGGAAATTATATCCTTCAGCTGACCTTGGATGCCACAGTGTGGTCAGTACCCAAATATTCATCCTTTTATGAACTCTACTCATTTTCTGGCTTTTCAGTGCCCTACTGATACATTTCTTGACATGTTTATACAGCAAACCTGTTCTTCCCCCTCACTCCCCTGTGGACCATCCACTCCACTGACTCTTGCTGATGAGTTATTCTCATTTCTCCTTTGATAGCCATCTTGTTGTACCTGCAAGACACCTAAAGCCCCAGACACCTTGGGCATTCTCTACCCACAAGATCTAGATCTATGCCACTTCAACCCATGTCTTGTACATTGATCCACCTTCACTACCTTTTCCCTTCCCCACTTCTCTGTAACCTGCAACATCAAACACTAATATCTGGTTCAGAGCTAGGTAGATTTTGCACCTAAACAAAGTCATTCATTCCAGATCTGGTGGTGGAATTCAAAATATGGAAATATAAATTAAGGGGAAAGGTTTTATTTTTCAATAATACATACTGAATTAATAAGTACAGATATGATAAATGAAGACTAGCATTATGCCAAGGGGCAAAATTCTTTATTCAGTTGATTGAAAATTCCAGTAATAAAGGAGTTTCCATCATGGCACAGTGGAAACAAATCCGACAAGTGTCCATGAGGATGTGGGTTTGATCCCTGGCCTCAGTCAGTGGGTCGGGGATCTGGCATTGCTGTGAGCTGTGGCATGGGCTGGCAGCTTTAGCTCCAATTCAGCCCCTATCCTGGGAACTTCCATATGCCATGGGTGCAGCCCTAAAAAATGAAAAATAAAAACCAAAAAACTTCCAGTAATAAAATTGAGAAATAAAACTGATACTTACTCCAATCTATTTTATCTAATCTAATATAATCTAGTCTAATAGTTGCCCTATTCTCCTTTTTTTCCTCAAGGATTTGGAAAAAGAAGATAGAAATTTTAAAGCCAACCAGCTACTGTCATCAACTTTAGAGATTACTGTTATTATTATCTCAATTTTATAGATGAGAAATATCAGACATTGAAGTAATAGTCTTGTTCAAGGATCTATGAAAAGCAGAATTTCTTGAATTATGATAATAATTGAAATATCTTGGTATTGGCCATTTTAAAGATATCTATGATGTTTATACAAATCTCAGTTTCAGAGAAAATGATACTAGTTTTTCAGTACTTTTACCAAAATTAGGTGATTATTGTGTAAGGGTAGCAATAGATTTAGCTCCTCATGTATGTCCAGGGTCATATGCTGTCAGAGGTCAATACCAAAGAGGATGAATTCCAAATAAAAATGGGAGGAAGCCAAGTTGGATACATTTCACAAAAGAAACTGAGTAGATTTCCTTGGTGCCAAGATATTTGACTGCCCTCTGATGCATGACTGCTTCTCTTTTCAACTTTTATCACTTCATCCCATAACGTATAGCCTTAGAAACGCCTGAAGAAGTGTCTGAGCATTAAGTTATACATTGTAAATCAGTTCATGAGATCTGAGCAGAGATCATTAAGACAATAGAATGGCATTCAAACTTTTCAAGGCCTGACTGCACTTAATCTCCCAGGCTTAGTGTTGGTCAGCACTGGAAGTAGAGCAGAAAGGGTAAGAGTGGAGAAGAAAGGAAAAGAGGTAGAAGAGTAGGTGTTGGCTTTGCCTGTATGAACATGGTTCAAGGGAGAGGATATCTTCTATGCCACTTGAACTGTAGTCCATCTGACAACAGTATCTCTTATGAAGACTGAGTCCTTAGAAAAAAAAAGTCCATAATGTGTCTTTGGTAATTTGCTTTAATAAAGAGAATAGACAGGTAGGACAATACCCTGTCTTGTAATTATCATAGGTTCTTAATATAGTTCTGATTAAATTTATTAGTTGTATTCTGATTTACGTACCTCAGATACTGAAGAATTAGAGGGAGTAACTAATTCTTCTGGACATGCAAAATCTTGGACAATGATAAGAACTTATATCACATTACTAAGTATCAGGGCTGAAATGAGGACCATTGTAAGTTCTTCCTTCTTTTTAAACTTAGGCTGATTCTGAAGCAATTGTTCCTTTTTTTTTTTTTTTTTTTGAATTCAAGGACTTGAAAATCTGATGAAAACTAGAAGTGCAGTCTGCATCAACAGCCCCCAAAATGACTATCATTTCAAGGATTTGTAACTTGAAGTTTATTCTTGTATTCTCATTTAAGAGTTTTTCATCCTCAAGAGACTTACAGTGTGATTTAGTAACAGATAATCTCAAAAATGTTCACAGAATAACTACAGAATGCTATATTGCTTACATACACGTGTGTACACACCACACATGTGCACACACACACACACACACAGAAATGCCACTCAGAGGAGGAAACTGGAGATCCCTTTGTTTAAATATGCATAGTGATGGTTTTATTGTATGTGCAAGTTTGAAGATAAACTGAATTGTCCTACCCAATAAAGGAAAGAGAAATGTCAACTGCTAGAGAAGATATCTGGAAGGAAGAGTGTTGAGGCTACTGGCCTCTGTGAAGAAGAATAGAAAAACAGAATCCAGGTGCATGGGGGCAAAGAGGAAGGTCTAGAGCAGAGACAGGTCCTTGGCAGCATGAGCTAAGTTAGGGTGAGACAGCACACAACTTCACAGCTCAGTGCTTTATTTATTTTTTATAATGATTTTTATTTTTTCCATTATAAATGATTTATGACAACTCAGTGCTTCAAGTGTCTCAACACAATGAAGGCTTTTTGTTTTTGTTATTACTTCCCATAACAAATCACCTACAGGTCTGAGCAGCGTTGTCCAAGTCACTTGCCTTTTAAGTAGCTACTCAGCAAACCAGCGCACTTCCATCTTTTGTCTCTACCCTACAAATCGAAGGCTTTCTCATGATTGTTATAGCTGGAGAAGAGAGAATAGAGGGCCTTATATCGACAATAAACACATTTTACTTCTGACACAGCCTCTTGACTGAAACTAGTCACATGATCCCACCCAATGCAAGGGAGATGGGAAGAAAGGATTTCCAGATGTCCAAAATAAGAGGAAAGCTTGATATTAGTGTGTTCCACTCTAAGACATGTCTAGTAGAGAGGTCCTACATTGTTTGCTGGGGCTGTCCACTGTTAAATTTCTCATTTGTCTCCCTTATGAAATCCTCGCTAAAATATTCTCTTTCTTTACAGGGACTCAAAGAGGTGCTGAGTTCTACATGACAGTGAAGCACAACCTCGGTACAGAAAGCCCCACCCGGTAGGTACAGTTAGAATACTGATGGTAGAGGACTGTGAGACAAGCAGCTTCCCATGGTGGAAAAGAACTGCCTAGCTTCCAATCCAGGCTACATTCTACAGTTCTGAGAAAGTTAAGTGACTTGCTCTTCTGTAAAATGAGCAAGCTGGATTCAGTAACTCTAGTGTTAAATTGTACAGTGCTAGCAATAGATGCAAAAGCAATTAAAGAAGAGAAAAATCAATTTAAGGGTGAAATTATTTTTAGCAGATAACCTCATTTTTTAGCCTATCTGACTCATCTATTACTACCTCTGATGATCACTTCTATTAATTAGATCTTATCTCAAAAAATCTAATTTTGCCATTCCTTAAATTATAACACTCAGCATAAAAAATCAAATGGGATAATATACTGACTTTAAGTACATTTTATTTTCCAAAAAATATACCAGGATGGGTAAAGTTTGGCACAATATATTTCTCTCAACACTTGGTGGATGCATTTAGGATAATTACATACATAGAGGTGATCGAGCATCAAGGTTGACCTGGGGCAGTCACAACAAAATTATGAATAGCTCCTCATTTCATTCTCAAAAGTGTCCAAGTGTGAACAGTTATATGTCACCCAATGTATATGTCATATGATTTTCAGCAACTGATTTTTGCTGAATCACTAATACGAGGGCCCTTATTTGCTGCTGTTACAATCAAACTCCAAATTAACCTAAATTAAATACTGGGGAATACTTAGAATTCATGTAAAATATTAATATATCTTTTATTTCTGTATTGTTCACTCCAGAGAGAAGATTTTCCAACTTCACATCACAAACTAAAACAATCAATATGAGTGATTGTTTTCTCCTGGATCATTTACTAGAGGAAATCCTCCACTTGGGGTGAACAATCCTTTCTGATTTCTCCAGGGTAAGCAGAAGCCAGTAATAACATTATCCTGTTCTATTTCAACCTTAGTCTGGACAAAATACGTCATACATAGAACACTGAGAGGCAGAAAAACAGTCTGTAGATTTCTTTTGTCTCCTTTATAGAGGAGCTCACACTCTTCTTGAGAATAACTTTTCTAACTCAAAAAAAGACACTACTCTTATTAAACCTAATATGGATTTCCCAATGACCTTCTTATAATGTTATAAAAAAAGAGTAATTTTAAGTTTTTTTAGAAGAGTAATCACCTTTTTTTTTAGTTTAAAACTCAAAACTTTATTTTTAATACTCTTCTCACATTGACTATTTTTTTTTTTCCCCAAGATGAGAATTACATTTTATTCCTCTTATTTACTGTGTTCCTTAAGGATCAACAATTAGGTGAAGTAAGACCACCTCATGTTAGTTATAACTCAAAACTGATGCCAAAGTAGTGTTGCCAAGTGTAGAACTTTCATCATCTCTGGTTTTTGCTCCCTTAGGTCTCATAGGTTACTCTGCAAGACTCCACAGATACAAACATCTGTTATTTCTCCCTCTCGGACTCTTAGTTGCTCTATTACATAGGTACATAGGTTGCTTATGTTTATGTTAGCATGAGCCTAATATAATGTTCAGAAAATGTAGTGATATTTTAATTATACCTTTAGACAAATGAAAAATCTGGTTGGGAACGGTTAATTATTAACCCCTCAGTAAATATTGCAATATTTCCATAGCGAAATAACCCTACTTGGTTTATTTTAATATCACACATTGCTGATAATTTTCTCTACAATACAGAAAATCTTCATTTACAGATCTTAATTCGGAGCTTAATATGCTTCTGTTGATACTGAGTTTATTCCAGTATATAATGAAGGTTTCTAAGCTAGTTATCAGTAACTGCAGGAAAAGATACAATGATTCCAAGAAGGAAGGCGTGGACAGTTTTGCATCTTACAGTGCAGTTAATTAATGTCTTATAAATTAAATCTTTTATTGTCTCTTTCCTTGAAAATTATTTGTTGATTAAAAGCAAGTTATCCACATTCTGCAGAACATCCTACACTCCAAATACATTCTATGGTGTCATTTAACATGCTCATCAACTCTTAATCTTTAACGTACATCACTCTTTGGTTAAAAACAGGTAAAATTCATATAAATTTAAAGGTTGATAAATGCTTGTTTCGTCCTTTTGTTTACCTGCTTATGATCATGCTTTGGGAGCTCGAAATTGATCCCCAACCTTCCTAACTCTCAAACCAGGGTTCTTGTCAGTACACTTGCAGGCATCTCTTATTGTGTCCTTATTTTATTATTCATCATTTGGATTTCACCTGTAGTGTGACTCTGGAAAGTAGCTTGAAGAATATAATATAAGGGAGAGGATAGAACCATAGGCTAAACAATCATAAAACAGTTCTTCACATTGGAACACAATGTGTTAACAGTGAAATACTTAATAACCACATCAATGATTTGTTTCATCATCTTATAATAAAATAGAGAGGCTACATCCAGTAGCAGTCTGGATAACACCCCTGAAATGGTGTGTTGCTCACAGTAATATTAGCTGTTTAATTTTGCTGCATTTTCCCCCCAGACATTATTTCATAAAATATGAACTCCTCAGTGAATGAGTTTGTGCTTTTTTCTGACAATTTCGTTCTAAAATATGGCTGTAGAGAAATAGAGCTAAGGCTCTTAGGTCCTAGGACTTGGACATACCATGGTTTATATGTGAAAATCTCTGATTAAAATCTATAAATTCTAATAGAGGTTGATTTGATGATTTAAGGACAGATCTAATTTATGTTGTGGCTACACAAATGGGAATAGGCCTTATCTGTCTTCACTGTTAAAGTCCTTGTTTTTCCCTTGGTTTGTTTGCTTAAGTTGTATCAGTATATCAACCCTGTAGAAGTTTGAAAAAGAGCTTGGAATTTATACAATTCATATTATATAATCTCAGTGATATTAGAACTTATTTTAAAAGATCTAATTTTTAAATTAGAAAATAAAAAATAATTTTTAATTCTTTTGGAAAGGCCTCACTTGTCCTTAACTATGATAGTCAGTGAAGTGGAACTAATATTATCCTAGTCCTTTTCTTTTGCTGTTACTTGAATAAATTACTGGATCATTTGCCAGATGACCTGAGTTCTGGCTGTGATATTTACTAACTCTGGGAATACTGAGAAGGTTACTTCTGCTCATAACACTGTTGGGAGACCGTTCTCCCGAGATTCTCCATGTCTAGTGAGCAGAGGCACTGACAGTCTTTGTTGGGCCTTAAAAAGAATATCTTTCCAAGGCTAGTTGTGGGTTAGTAGCCTTGGAATTCAGAAGAATCTTCCCTCAGAGCAGAGGGCAAGTTTGTTTATTCTCCAGTGTAATGAAAGTAATGTTTTCCACTGGGCAAAAGTTGGGCAGGTTGCTCTGCAATGCATTAAAAGATAGTAAGGGTCCCTTAATTTGGGCTCCTTAGCTGTGATACAATATACTGCCCTTAAGTGCTCAGCATATCCTCCTCCTCAATGCTCTGAGGGTACAGTCTGATGCATCTCAGTATTGTCTACAGTATCCACATGATGTAAATCTGAAGCTCATACTTCTTATTTTGTTGTGGGTAATGAATTGCTTTCTTTCTGACCCAGCAGTCTTACAGCTTCTGACAGTTTCCATAATATGATGGCAGGTTAACTGGCTACCTTCCAAGAAGAGTGAAATCCTCACAGTCCTTTTTTTTTATTATTTAAAAAACATTGAATATAGTTGATTTACAATGTTCTGTCAATTTCTGCTGTATGGCAAAGTGACCCAGTTTTTATATATATATATATACACATTCTCTTTCTCATGTTATCTTCCATTTTCCATCACAAATGATGGGATATACTTCCCTGTGTTGTACAGCAGGATCTCAGTGCTCATCCATCCCAAATACAATAGTTTGCATCTACCAACCCCAAACTCCCAGTCCATTGACCACCCCCCCCCCTTGGCAACCACAAGTCTGTTCTCCATGTCCATGAGTTGTTTCTTTTCAGTAGATAGGTTCATTTGTGCCATATATTAGATTCCATGTATAAGTGATATCATGTGGTATTTGTCTTTCTCATTCTGATTTACTTCACTTAGTATGAGAGTCTCTAGTTCTATCCATGTTTCTGTAAATGGCATTATTTTGTTCTTTTTTATGGCTACTACTACTCAGTATTCCATTGTGTATATATACCACATTTTCTTTTCTCTTTTTTCTTTCTTTTTTATTTTGCCTTAAGTAGGGCCGAACCCATGGCATATGGAGGTTCCCAGGCTAGGGGTCTAACAGGAGCTGTAGCTGCTGGCCTTCACCACAGCCACAGCAACGCGGGATCCGAGCCGTGTCTGCAACCTACACCACAGCTCACGGCAATGCCAGATCCTTAACCCACTGAGCAATGCCAGGGATCGAACCTACAACCTCATGGTTCCTAGTCAGATTCGCTAACCACTGAGCCACAACAGGAACTCCTATACCACATTTTCTTAATCCATTCTTCTGTCAATGGATATTTAGGTTGTTACCATGTCTTGGCTATTGTGAATAGTGTTGCAATTACGTAGAGGTGCATGTATCTTTTTCAAGGAAAGTTTTGTCCAGATATATGCCTAAGAGTGGGATTGCTGGGACATATGATAGTTTTATATTTGGTTTTCTGAGGTATATTCATACTGCTTTCCGTAGTGGTTGTAACAATTTACATTCCCACCAACAGTGTAGGAAGATTCCCTTTTCTCCAAACCCTCTCCAGTATTTGTTATTCATAGACTTATTAATGACAGCCATTCTGACCAGTGTGAGGTAGAACCTCATTGTAGTTTTGATTTTCATTTCTCTAATAATTAATGATGTTGAGCATTTTTTCATGTGCTGTTGGCCATCCTTATGTGTCTTTGGAGAAATGTGTTTAGGTCTTCTGCCCGTTTTTCAATTGAGTTGTTTTTTTGCTGTTGAGTTATATGAGCTGTTTCTGCATTTTGGAGATTAAGCCCATGTCGGTTGAATCATTTGAAATTATTTTCTCCCATTCCATAGTTTTTTTTTTTTTTTTTAATGGTTCCTCTTGCTGTGCAAAAGCTTCTTGGTTTGATGAGGTCCCACTGGTTTATTTTTGTGCCTATTTCTGTAGCCTTGGGAGACTGACCTAAGAAAATATTTGTAAGGTTGATGTCAGAGAATTATTTTGCCCATGCTCTCTTATAGGAGTTTTATGGTGTCTTGTCTTATGTTTAAATCTTTAAATCATTATGAGTTTATATGTGTGTGTGATATTCAGGCATGTTCAATTCATTGATTTATGTGCAGCTGTCCAGTTTTCCCATCACCATTTGCTGAAGAGTCTGTCTTTTCCCCATTTTATATCTTTGCCTCCTTTGTGGAATATTAATTGACCATAGGTGTGAGGGTTTTTTTGGGTTATCTGTTCTGATCCATTGGTCTCTATGTTTGTTTTTGTACCAGTACCACACTGTCTTGATTACTGTAGTTTTGTAATATTTTCTGAAGCCTGGGGGATTATGTCTCCTGCTTGTTTTATTTTCTTCAGGATTTCTTTGACAATTCTGAATATTTTATAGTTCCATATAATTTTTTTTATTTTGTTCTAGTTCTGTGAAAAATGTTGTAGGTAATATGATATGGATTGTATTAAATCTGTAGATTGCTTTGTGAGTATGGCCATTTTAACAATATTAATTCTTCTAATCAGGAACATGGAACATGTTTCCATTTCTTTTAATCCTCTTTAATTTCCTTGAATATAATGTTTTATAGTTCTCAGCATATAAGTCTTTCACCTCCATGGTGAGGTTTATTTGTAGGTATTTAATCTTTTGGTTGTGGTTTTAAAAGATATTAATTTGTATATTCCTTTTCTAATATTGCATTGTTAGTATACAGAAATGCAACCAGTTTCTGAATGTTAATCTTGTATCCTGCTACTTTGCTGAATTCATTGATCAGTTCAAGCAGTTTTTGTGTGGAGTCCAGAGGGTTTTCTATACAGAGCATAAGGTCATCTGCCTGCAGTGTCAATTTTACCTCTTCTCTTTCAGCTTGGATACTTTTTATTTATTTTGTTTTTCTGATCGCTGTGGCTAAGATTTCCAATATTAAGTTGAATAAAAGTGATGAGAATTAGCATCCTTGTCTTGTTTCAGAGTTTACTGGGAAGCTTTTCAGCTTTTCTCTGTTGAGTATTATATTGACTGTGGGTTTGTCATCAATGGCTTTTATTATGTTAAGATATGTTCCTTCTATACCCACTTTGGTAAGAGTTTTTATCATGAATAGATGTTGGATTTTGTCAAATGCTTTTACTGCATCTATTGAGATGATCATGTGGTTTTTGACTTTTCTTTTGTTAATGTGCGTTATGACATTGATTGATTTGTGTATGTTGAACCATCCTTGTGAACTTGGGGTGAATACCACTTGATCATGGTGTGTATGGTCTGTTTTTCCATGTTGTTGGATTTGGTTGGCTGAAGATTTTTTGATAATTTTTGCATCTGTATTCATCAAAGATATTGGCCCATAATTTTCTTTTTGGAGGTGTCTTTGTCTGGCTTTGGTATTAGGGTAATGATGGCTTCTTAGAATGTCTTTGGGAGTATTTCTTTTTCTTCAGTCTTGGAAAAGTTTAAAGAGGATGGGTATGAGTTGATTTTTTTTTTTTTTTTTTTTTTTTTGCTTTTTAGGGCTGTACCTGTAGCATATGGAAGTTCCCAGGCTAGGGTCAAATTGGAGCTACAACTTCTGGCCATAGCCACAGCCACAGCAGCACCAGATCCAAGCCATGTCTGCAAACTACACCACAGCTCATGGCAGCACTGGATCCTTAACCCATTGAGTGAGACCAGGGATCAAATCCACATCTTTCTGGAGACTAGTCAGATTCATTTCCACTGCACTGTAATGGGAATTCCTATAAGTTCTTCTTTGTATGTTTGGTAGAATTCAGCTGTGAAGCCATCTGGTCCTGGACTCTGTTTGTAGGGAGAGTTTTTATTACATATTCAATTTCATTTCTAGTGATTGGTCTATTCAGTTGATCTGTTTCTTCTTGATTCAGTTTTGGTGGGCTGTATTTCTCTAGAAAGTTGTCCACTTTTTTCTAGGTTGTCAAATTTGTTTGGCATATAATTGTTCATAATATTCTCTTATGTTTTTTTGTATTTCTGCAGTATCAGTTGAGATTTCTCCTTTTTCATTGCCTATGTTATTTGAGTTCTTTCTCTCCTTTTCTTGGTGAATCTGGTCAGAGGTTTGTCAATTTTGTTTACCCTTTTAAAGAACCAACTCTTGGTTTTATTGATATTTTCTATTGTTATTTGAATCTCTATGTTATTGATTTCCTCTTATTATTTGATCTTTATAATTTCCTTCCTTCTGCTGACTTTAAGTTTTGTTTGTTCTTCTTTATCTAAATCTTTTAGGAGATAGATTAAGTTGTTGATTTGAGGCTTTTCTTCTTTTTGGAGCAAGGCCTGTATTACTATGAACTTCCCTCTAAGAACTGCTTTTGCATCAACCAATAAATTTTGAATGGTTGTGTGCTCATTATCATTTGTCTTACAGTATTTTTTAATTTCCCATTTGATTTCCTCATTGAACTGTTGGTTTTTTAGTAGCGTGTTGTTAAGTCTCCATGTAATCAGTTATTTTTTCATTTCTTTCCCTATGGTTGATTTCTAGTTTCATGCCATTGTGGTCAGAGAAGATGTTTGGAATAATTTCTATACTCTTAAATTTGTTAAGGTTAGTTTTGTGCCCCAGTATGTAATTAGCACTTGAAAATGTTCATGAAAAGAATGTATATTCTGATTTTTATGAGAGTGGGGGAATGTAATGTCCTGAAAATATAGTTAAGTCACACCATTCTATTATGTCATTTAGGATCTCTGTAGACTTACTGATTATCTGTCTAGAGGATCTGTCCATTGATGTGAGTGGGGTGTTAAAATCCCCTACTATAATTGTATTCACATCAATTTCTCCTTTTATATCTGTTATAATTTGCTGCATGTATCTTACACTAGGGGCATATATATTGATGGGTGTAATAGCCTCTTCTTGAATGGGTTCCTTTTTTCATTAAATAGTGTTCTTCTTGTCTTCTTTATGGCCTTTGTTTTAAAGTCTATTTTGTCTGATATGAGTATTGCAATTCCAGCTTTCCTTTCTTTTCCTTTTGAATGAAACGTCTTTTTCCATCCCCACTTTCAATTTATTTGTATACTTTGCCCTAAGTTGAGTCTCTCGAAAGCAGCATATTGTAGAATCTTTTTTCTTTTTTTTTAATCCAGTCATCTACTCTATGTTTGTTGATTGGAGCATTCAGTCCATTGACATTGAAGCTAATTATTGATAAATATGTATTCGTTGCCATTTTAAACTTTGTTTTCTGGTTGATTCTATATTTCTCCTTTGTTCCTTTCTTTTTCTTTGGTGGGGATGGATGATTTCCTCTTATTTTATTCTTGTGTCATCTTCTTTTTGGTACTTATGAATATATTGTTTGGCTTTGATTTGTGGTTGCCCTGTTTTTCAAATATGCTTACCCCTTCCTATATCTGCTTGCTCTAGCCTGATAGTCATATAGGCTCAAACACATTATTAAAAAAATAAAAAAGTTTAGGTTTTTTAGTTTCCTTCCCTACTTTTTATATTTTTGATGGCCTTTTTTAACATCTTCATGTTTATCCTTTTGCTGTTCATTGTGTTTATGATCACATTTACAAAAAGCTGTTTTTTTTCTTCTTTAGACCTGGTTTATTTAAATGTTTCACAGACAACTCATAAGGTGCTGGGTTGCTACTTGAGCAGGTTGTGACAAAACCTAAAACATTTTTGGTCATTATAATTCATTTGTACCCATTATCAGCCATTTGTACCCATGATTAATGAGGCATGCAGAAACAGGTTACATGGTAAATACAGTGAAATATGAAATATTACAGTGTTGTTACAAAGCTCAATATTATGGAAAAACAGAACAAAAATATTTTGCCTAACCTTGAGGGGTAAATAGGCTTTTGCTAAGATAAAATAAAGGGAATCCTTTATAAAGAAAATGATTGTAAAAGCAATAGTTTTGGATTATAAAATTCAAATTAAAATTTTAAATTGTGATTTATAAGAGCCAAATTGTCAACATTTTCAAGATTTAATCATAAAGACCCACTAACAGCAAGGAAAAAATATTCAAAAAATACATTTTACATCTACAAATCCAAATTTATCACCTCAAAAAATTATTTACAGTGGTAATGCTCCATGTTTTACAAACTAAAATTCTGTTGATAAAATGCTCATCATTTACATTCTTGAGTAGTGTCCATCCCTATTATATTTGACACATATGTGCCAGTTTGCCATCTAAAAGTTTTCTTTTGATTTCCCATACCTCCTTTGATTTTTTATTTGGGGATTTTCAAGTCTAATTTTTTTACTATAGGTGTTACAACATTATTTAATTGATATAATAAATTATACCTTAAATTTTATTATGAAAGTAATTTTGATAAATCACCCTGCTCAACTGAAATGAAGAATTTTATTTCCTAAAAAGTCATATGATTTTAAAACTAGCTGATACAAAATATCCAGAAATGTAAATTTTGTCTTTTTAGTGAGACTAGTGATCCATTATATTTTGTATTCCATCTTTGACATTGACACCATAGTTGCTTTGAAACCAACTCCTCCATTACTCCCCATTCATACCATAATTCAAGGTAAGATATGGGTGGAAGATGTCAACAATATCTCCCATTCCACGTGCTCTTCTTACTATGGGGCTTTGATACTCCCCCCATTATTAGCTTTATTTATTTATTTTGAATGTGGGAAAGCTCATGAATACAGTGGAAGCAAGGCTATGTACTTTCTAAGGCTAGATTTTTTTTAAAGGCCATACACTTTTTCCTCATTCTTTTGGGGTACTAACTCTTGGAATGTTGTTACCATACTGTGAGGAAGTCCAAGCAGCCACACTGAGAGGTCCAGCTGAGGGTTCAGTAGACAGCATCGATACAGCAATTATATGGATTAAGGACTCTTCAGATGATTTCAGTATATCACTCTCAAGTTATTTCCAGCCTTGAACCCTTCCTAGATAAGAAATCAGACATGGAAACAAGTCTAGTTATTCCCACTGAATCCTTTTAAAATTCCTGACCCATACAAATCATGAGCATAATAAAATATTTGTTTTATATTGCTACATTTGAAATGATTTATTATGCAACCATCATAACTGGAACAATATATTGTCCCTAAAATCTTAATTTCCCTTTAATAATTCATGACCAATCAATCTGCTTTATTTTGCATTAACTTTTTTTTTCAATGTTGAAATTTTTGGCTTGTATGACATATACTAGAATATATTTTCTTTAATTTGACCTAAATTATTTTTCATGACAAGGGCCAAGTCTCACAATAATCCTAAGTAAGAATATTCAGAGCAGAGAGAGCTGCAAGTACAAACACCTGAAAGTTTAAAAAGCAGATGTGCCTGGAGTGTAGGGAGAGAAGGAAGCGGTGGTAAAGTTGTTCTAGACACATCTCTTATGGAATAACATGGGCCAATGTGAGAAGTTTGTGTTTTGTTCTAAGAACTCTAGAATATTTTACATAGGACAGTCATGTGCTTTTATTGACATTTTGTAAGATCACTGAAGTGTGCTTTATTGACATTTTGTAAGATGACTGAAGCACAGGGAATGGTTTGTAGCCTTCAGTGGAAGTAGTACAGCAAATCAGGGGCTAAGGCAGGAGTGCTAACAAGAGTAGCGGTAGTAACAGCAAAGCTGGAGAAAAGGTCACATATTTGGGGTAGATATTGAAGATGGAAATGACAGAAATATAACATTTATGACTGGGTTTGAGATGAGGAAATGAATTAGGGATTAAACCAATTATGTGGCTGGAGTAACTGAATGGATTGGGAGGGAAAAAGCCAAATTGGGAAAGGATGTGGAAAAGGAAGAGGTTGAAGTAGCTGTAATCAAGAGTTAAGTTTGAGATATGTTTGTCAGTTCTGCTTTTAAGTCTTAATGAAAGCAACCAAAAAAGCAGACACCATTATGGTACAAGCTAATGGGTTGATCTGGTCAAAGTCAGGTCTATACTTTTGTGAACCAGCTGCAATTTTCCGGGTAGGTATTTCTTACTCTAGTTTCTAACATCTATAAGCTTGATGAGTAGACCGAATTTTAATTCAAAATGGTATTTTTACAATATTTTTATCTGTTGTATGCCTCACTTTTCATTAACTGGACTTCCTGTCTCTACCATACAGTGATAGAATGACAAATTATAATGCCCAATAATCTTGGAAAAAACATCAAGGCTGATTACCTGTTAAAAGCCTTTGGTAAATTTGGGAGGGAGTGTTTAAAGTTACTAAGGTCAGAAACCTTGGCCAGATAATAAAACTCTAGACAGTTGAAGAGCTGTTTTTCAATATCTGTGAATAGAATATGGGTAACTCATAAATAGGAGCCTCCCCTAAAGAGTTTTATTCTTGGCATCCTTTTGTTGGAGAAACTAAGTACTTAGGAGTGTGTTCTTAAAACTACTAAAATATTCCATTTGTAGAAAGTTTTGTAGTACTTGTTGCAAATAATTACCCTTAAGTAGAGAAAAAAAGTGTTATGTATAGTTCTCATTGATGTTCAAAAAATAAATAAAACTAATAAAAACTAATAATACCAGTGTGATCTAACAATACCTACCTTACTTTGTCCAAGAGGAAGATGTTTAAGGTTGTTCTTTTCTTATGTGGTTCAATTGTAAAGTAAGAGTAAGAATTCATTCTTCACAATAGATAAGGGAACAGTGCCCCAGATAGGTTCTTACTGCATGTTATATCCTGGATTAGCACTGATAAGCGTAGTTGGTTTATGGATACAAACAAGTTGTTACAGTGTTGATTGTTTTAAACAAACTGGTTGTGTCAACTTCGACTTTATGCAGACTGTGTGTGTGTGCGTGTGTGCGTGTATAAGAAATTGATGTGTTTTTTTAGACATCAGATAAAACATGGCCACATAACTGTTGGGGAGTAAAAAGCATTTTTCCTTAGTCCTCTCTTTCAGCACTTTGGATTATGAGTTTTCCCCTCTAGACTATAAATTAATTGTTGCAGGCAGAAACTGTAGCTACCTTAGCATTTAGCTTAACTTTGTAACTAGCACATACATTTGGAAGTAAACATTTGTCAAATTAAATGTAATTGCTTCTTCCAACTGCTGCTTCTTTCTTTTCTGCCCCTTCATACATCTTGCATCAGCAGTCTGCTTTCATTCATTATTTATCCCCATTTTTAGGCAACATCCTTCTCATTCTGTGGAAACTGTTTACATCTAATTAAAGTGAACAGTAATCACTTGTTTACTTAATTCAATAGCTTCTTCTTAGTCCTCATCCCGTTAGACCTCTTTGCAATATTTAGGGAATTATCCACACCTCATATTTGAAATTCCTTTGGCTTTTGTTGACCTACTTTGCTTTTTCCTCTTCCTGTCTACAAAATGTCTCCCTCTTTGTATTTATCATTAAATTGATAATGTTAGGAAGGATTTACCCTCAGACCTATTCTCTTTTCACTCAGCTTGCTCTTTTGGACATTTTCATTCACTCTTAGGGCTTCAGCTCCCAAATCTATGTTGATGAGGTCTAAATCTATGTGCAATTCTCAATATAATTTTCTGAATATTTTTCTTTGCATACTGAGCATCCCCATTCAGTCATAGTATAATACAACTTTAGCTTAAAAATAAACAATAACAACAGAAATCGTTTATGGCTAGCTTAGTCAAAAACAAAGGAAGAAAGGGAAGCTTACTGGAGTGATTACTAAAAAATTGCATGAGCCTAAGGGATGGGATGTATGACTGCTACAGGGAGCCAGTGTCCTGCGAGGAAATTAGGGATATTCTTTCTCTTTGTCCTCCCTGCTCCTCTCTGAGTATCTGTTTATGCCTCCTCTCACACTGGAATGAACTTACTGTACTTTTTAGTCCACTTCTTGGAATGTGCCAACTAATTGTCACCACATTTACATATCCTCAGTTTCAGACATCCAGAGAGGGACCAATATTGCCTTCTCCATTTCAGTTTAATAATTGGAGTCAAGGATTCTTAGTGGTCCATTCTAAGAAGGTATTACCCCCTATCAATTCATTCCAGCTGCAGGAAATGTCCCTTGTACAAACGATGGCTACTTCAAAACCACGTGAAGGAAGAAGAGACATGCTTCAAGAACAGATGAGTTAAGAGATAAGAACTTAGCTAGAATAAATAATGTTTCCATTACAATGCCCCATAAGCACACTAAATTCTTGTGCCAAACTCATCATTATCCGCCAACCCAGCCTCACCTCCTGAAAGAAAGAGATCTCCAGATTCTTTCAATAAGAGGATATAATCCTGCCCAGGTGTTCACAATGGAAAAGACTGGATTGTCTTGGACTCCACTCCTACCACCTACATTCAGTCATTTTGTGGTCTGTTTGTTCTGATCCTGAATGGTCCCAAGGCTTCATATTTCCCAGCCGTACCACCACTGTCTTCCCACAGCCTCTCATCTCCTGACCCCTCTCTGGTCTTTGTGACCCTATTATTTGCTTCTCCAGTGTCTGTCCATATTAGTCTAGCAAGTTATGCCACATCATTTACTTATTTAAAAACCATACAACCTACAGAGTAAAACACAAATGAAGCAGCTTTATGTCTACACCTCTTCATTCAGAGAATCCCACTACCTCCATAGATGTCCCTTATTCAATTTCATAAACTATATTATTTATTCAATCTCCTGGACTTTTGTATATGTCAATTTCTAACCCTGAAATTGCGTTACCTTCTTGGTTTATTTGGAAAAATATTTCTCACCCTTCTGGATTTACCTCAAGACCAAGTTCAAATATCATCCTCTCCGAGAAGGCTGTCTTGACATTTCACATCACTAAGGAAATATTCTTTTTTACCTGAACTTAACTTAGTACCATACTTTTGGCATCTCTTAGTTTTTCTACAATTTATTTGTTTTATGTATTAGCATTTGAACAATCTAATGCATTTTATATTTTTCCTTCTCCTTTGGAACCTCATACAGGATTTGGTGTGTAGAAAGAATACACCAGAATATTCATGAATAAAAATATGAATATTTTCATTATCAACCATGAATTTTAAATGCGCTGCTTTTTGGTATGTAAATTTTTAAATTGAAGAACCTTTTTCCAGTAAGATGTCTTATACAGAATTAGTCAACTTGAAAATTGTTACTGAGTTCTCTCTATGTGATCTATGGCACTGCCAAAATAGTGCCACCACCAAACAGTTTGCTCTGTAGGACTGAGAACGACTTATAAACAAATAACAATATCACAGGTCAGATTGTAAATGGTACAGGTACAAGAATGTGCCTACAGGAAAAAAGATAAAGAAAAGATTAATTTTGGTTGGAAACTAGGTTTACAAATGAAACCATATAAAGCAGAGGGGCACATAGTACCAAATGGCACCCAAAATGGTCAACAAAATGAACACTGTGTTTTTTAAAAAATTTTGCATAAATGTGGTACATAGTGTACAAATTCTGTTCTCTAACTGCTAAATCATTTTAGTTAATTTACAACTGCAGTAATGATTTATAATGCCTATAAAAGACAGCCTAAAACAAGCATTCTCAAACACACAAACACACATACAGGATTGCCAAAGGTGGTAATTTCATTGGCTGAGCTTTCAGCTCTACATTTGAGTTAAAAGCAAAGATTAACATGTGTTAAAGTGAGGGTTTGCTAAGGCTTAACTATGGGTGTTAGATTTCCTATATTAAGCAGTAACTCAAATTCTAAGCCAAGACAAAAGTGTTTGTTCTTTACTTAAGCTTCCAACCCCAGGCATCATGCATTTAAGAGCAAGCATAAAGGCAAGCCCTTGGAGAATACAGCATAAAATTGGCAAGCAAGTCATTCCCAATTAAGCAAACTACATCTTGGAAACAAAACTATAATAAATGGTCAGAGAATTTAAGAGAACAGAGCTCAATGTATGATGATGCCTTGTTTTTCTCATTTCATTGCTTTCTTCCCTGTCCCTCTCATTAAGAATTGGCATGAAATTCTCTGTGGGATCAGATCAGAAGTGTACAGAGGATTTTAGGCCTGCTGTCAGGACACTTACCTTGCAGCCTCCTTAGGTTTAGTAGCTGTCTGAATGAGCAGTCCTTATGATTTTAAGAACGATTAAGGAAATTCTAGTGGTGACTTCAACTACTGAAGGCCTTAATGCATATATCAAGTAATGTAGTAAACGTTATTTCAGGGAACAGAGAGAACAACATCTTCATATTTATTTGGCTAGACTTGAAAATTTTTTAATTTTACTTTAAAAGAACAAAAAAAATACATCTTTTCAGGCTGTCACAATTGACTACCAAAATAAACGATTGCATTAGGTTGATTTTTCCATCAAATATTTGATAAATGATATTTCGATTTCTTATTCAGATTCTCCATTGCTGGACTCTATTATTTTCATTTGTATTATTTTGAAACCACATTTTTAGTTCATACATAATGAATGAGTGACTAATAATATACAGATATATTCCTAAGTGCTTTTATTCTTGATTATTCATGACATCTAGTTCTTATTCATCTGGCAGGGTAAAGAGCTCTGGGGAACAAAATGACCTTTTCATCCATGACCAGTAAAAGATGGAAATGCATTTTATATGAGTAATCTCTCTATTGATCTAGATTCTATCGAGGATCATGCCAGATGAATGATTGTTGTTTGGCCAGTATGGCGTAGAGGTCAACATCTGTTTTGATTAGTCAGTGCCCCGCTGAATAGATATAGATGAGTATACATATGTGAAAGTTATTTGTCTCACATTACACTGTGGCTTTTCATGTTTTAAGTAAACTCACGTTCAAGGCTAACTGAAAGACCATTTGGAAGTAATACTCATATACTACAGGCACTAACTAATAGCTTTTACTTTTTGAGCCTACTTCTCTACCCCTGTCCCCATACCATTACCCACCCTGTCATTCTGATATGTGTTTCCCCCCCTCAGTTCTCAGAAGCAGATTTCATATGTCATTTATTTTATTTAATTGGTTTAAAAACAGCACATTTTTTTCTTTTTTTATAATGATTTTTATTTTTTCCATTATAGCTGGTTTAGTGTTCTGTCAATTTCCTGCTGTACAGCAAGGTGACCCAGTCACACATACATGTATACATTCTTTTTTCTCACATTATCATGCTGCATCATACGTGACTAGATATAGTTACCAGTGCTATATAGCAGGATCTCATTGCTTATCCATTCCAAAGGCAATAATTTGCATCTATTAATCCCAAATTCACACTCCATCCCACTCTCTTCCCCTCCCCTAGACAACCACAAGTTTGTTCTCCATGTCCATGATTTTCTTTTCTGTGGAAGGGTTCATTTGTGCCATATATTAGATTCCAGATATAAGTGATATCATATGGTATTTGTCTTTCTCTTTCTGACTTACTTTGCTTAGTATGAGAGTCTCTAGTTCCTTCCATGTTACAGAAAATGGCATAATTTTGTTCTTTTTTATGGCTGAGTAGTATTCCATTGTGTATATATACCACATAAGAGAACATAGGCGAAACATTCTCTGATATGAGCCTTACAAATGTTTTCTCAGGTCAGTCTCCCAAAGCAACAGAAATAAAAGAAAAATTAAATCAATTGGACCTAACCAAACTGACCAGCTTTTGCACAGCAAAGAAAATCATAAAAATTTTTTTTCATATTTCACATTTTAAAAAATAAAAATATATCTGCCACCTTCAAAGAAGATGCAAGTGCTAGGAAGCTGTAGGCAAAGTGGTATATTTGGTTAGTTATTCAATTCATGTATGTTGAGGCTCTACTCTGAGCCAGGAACAAATAGAAGTATGGCGGCAGGTTGAAAGAAACAGGCTGGGGACTATCGCCTGGATTATGGTAGAATCTTAAGGATGGAGTTAACTATTTTATTCTAATAGCAGCTCTATTTAACCTATTTTTGGGAAATCAGGAAATGTTGGCTAAAACCCTACCATTGTAACTTGCAAATTTAAGGAATTTTGTTCCCTTTACCTTTATACTTTTTCATAGGATGGTAAGTCTGGCAACAGCCTATTATGTCATTTCTCAATGTGGACTTTATCCAGTGTTAACTGTTGGTACATACCATTCTGCAATTCATTAATAAAAAGCACCCAGAATATGAATTCTCACAGTAAAATCATCAATGCCATTTCTACTTTACAGATGAAGTGAGTCACAACCCAAAGACTTGATAACCATCCCAGGGCCTCACACCTATGAGCAATAGACCTAACGTTCTTATTCTAATTCTATCAGATACTTGACTAGAATGAGGCAGAATTAATATTCAAGGACCATTTTTTTGTCTATTCGGCTCAATATTAATTAAGCTATTATTAACTGATTAATTAGACTAATGTTGATTATTTTACCTTCTAATTATCAAAATAAATTTCATTAATTTATATAAATGTATCCTGTTCCTAGAATTACACAGCCACCATGCTCTAATATTCAAGGGAATGATATTTACTTCCTGTGTGTACTACATGATCATAGTATTTCTTATCTAGATATAGGCAAAAATGTGCACTTCTAGATGATGGGACTCAGAGAAAACAAGATTGAATGAAAACTTGATAATTAAAAAAATTCTGTATCTATTCCCCAAAATATTGATCTTAATAATCTGTATTTTAAACAATAAGAAGTGACTGATGTCAATATTTAATTTTCCTCCAGAACTAGAATTTTTAAATTCAGAGACTATTTCATAATGAATACTGGTTCCTGTTGCTTACCAGACTACTTGAATATGTCCTTTATACTACCTACTTTTGTTTTATTAATGACTTACTATCCTTTTGCCAGAAAATATAGTGCTTTGTGTTAGAATAACAAGCAGAAGAGGAACTGGTTTCAACAGCCATTCATTATTGCTCAAAACGTTATAATTAACCATACTCCATTTGTTCTCATAAGTAAACATAATAGAAGGGACAGCTAATCACACCTCAAAGGAACAAATAATTCAAAACTGCACCTGGTAATTTATTGGTGTAAGTAACTACAAGGGAAACATC
>PVHT021183693.1:9980301-10052264 GCA_004024745.2 Catagonus wagneri
ATTAATTAATTAGGATTAATTCCTGTATATTCTATGGGCTCAGACAAATGTATAATGATGTATATCCACCATTATAGTATCCTACAGAGTAGTTTCATCACCCTAAAAGTCTGTGCTCCACTTATCCATCCCTCCCAAACCCTTAACCCCTGGAAGCCACTGATAATTTTACTGACTCCATAATTTTGCCTTTTCCACAATGTTGTATAGTTGGAATCACATAGTATATAGCTTTTCATATTGGCTTCTTTCACTTAGTAATGTACATTTAAGATTATTTCATGTCTTTTCGTGTCTTGATAGCTCAGTCCTCTTTAAAACTGCATGTATTCCATTGTCTGGATGCACCAAACGTTTTTTATCCATTCACCTGCTGAAGGACATCTCAGTTGCTTCCAAGTTTTGGCAATTTCCAATAAAGCTGCTATAAACATCCCTATGCACATTTTTATGTGAACAAAAGCTTTCAGCACCCTTGGATAAATAATAATAATCATGATTACTGAATAGGGTTCTGTTTTTCAACCAAGAGGATTTACATGGTCAGCGGGAAAAAAAGACTCAATAGTTTACAGAGGCCTCATTCTTCATTGCTTCTATAAAATTCTTGGGGAAAATACAGTGTTGTCTCTCACTTCCCAAGCCATCTGCCTGAAAGTTACAAGTACTATTTGTAGCTGAGCCTACCTACCAGAGGTTTTCTGTCTGCCATTTTTCTACAGGGCCCTACACCTTTCCCACAAGCCAGTGCTTCTCATATGGAACTCACCTGATGACTCTACCTCTTGAGGATAACATCCTCTGTATCTTCCCTTTCCATTATCATCTAGCTATGTTACAATAAGACTAAGTGTGCTTTTGTAATTACTAGAGCAGTAAACACTGTTCTTCTCCAACATGATTACCACTATTTTGAACCACTAAAGGAATTATTCTGTTTTAAAGATAGAACAATAAAATTTTTTCTCACCAAAAAATTAATTTCTATATCCTTTTAATTTATGATAGTGAATAAAACAGTCAAATGTTTACACATATATACTTTGTGTGTTTACAAAATGCAGCTTTAATTTGTGTGAGTATATTTGATCAAATGATTAATGGGAAATAAACAGGAAGGTTTAAGAAACATCTCTAGGATATTAGAGATGATTATATCTACCTTTTTTCTTTTAATTCAAGATATTATTCAGATCTGAATTGGAGTATATAAAATAAAAAGTGATAGAAAGAAAGGAAAGTTGTTATATAGTGAAGACTTTTTCACAAAGTACACTTCTCTGAACCCTTACAGTTTCAAATCTATGGTAATAAATTTCTGCTGTAATTCATAGACTTCCACAAATCGATGTGCTGCATTAAGCTCCTAATCTATGTTAAAGATATGTATATATATACACATTACACACACACAGTTATGAGACTTGGTGTTCATAATGAATTCATGAAGATGGCTCAATAGAATTGCAGATCAGAAAAACTTATTCCTCTATTAATTCATTTATCCATTATTTCAGAGTATGTATTGTGTTAAGCGTGGGAATTGCAAAGCCCTGCCCACTTTAAGATATATCAGTCTGGATTCTCACCTAGACTATTGCAACAAACCCTTAACTAGACTCCTTTCTTCTACTCCTTCTTAATCTAACCTATTTTTCACATTGAAGTTAAACTGATTTTTTCTAAAATCTGGTTCTAATAATTATACTCAAACCTTAACCAGTAAATGACATCCTGTTAAACTTAGAATACAATGTAAAATCATTAACTTGGTCATCCAGGTTCTTTATGGTCTGACCTCAGCTTCCCCCAGTCTCACTGCCATGTGGTCTCCCTTTCTGCTCACTATATCACAGCTTCTGACTGTGGACACAGGCTCTTTGTTCTTGGAACCTTTGTTTTTGCCTGACATGCCCACTTTTACATTCTCAGCTTGACCAGCTCCTGTTCATCATCATCTCTCATCTGAAAGACATTCCATCAAAGCAGCATTCCCCTGAATTAGATCCTCTTTGTATATTCTTTCATCAGAGTCTTCATTTGTATATGCATCTCTGTTGTTATTTAACAGAGGACTCTCAAGAGACCATAATTCTATAAGAGCACAAATCGTGTGTGTCATATTTACCATAATGCCTACGGTATTTAGCATAATACCTGGATATATAAAACATGTACTCAAAAATGAATTATTAATGTTTGAGCAAATGAGTGTGTGATTGCTCTAATGGTACCTAGACACACACAAGCTTCTCCTTTAAACAAATTAAAATTAATTCACCCATCTTTAATCTTCATGTCTTATTTCTAAATTGAAATGTGAAGATAATTAAAAGAGGGGACTTTTTAGAAAGACTGGCATAAAAACTTTACAGTCTAAAGTAGAGGTGAGTAAAAGAGCAAAAGAGAAAAAAAGAAATTATTAGAAAAATGAGTTAAAATGGAGTGAGTACTAATTTTATTTAAATAGTCATGCTTATAAATCTTTGTGTTTTTGGTGGTATGTATTTTTTTAATACCCTGGATTTTTCTGGGAAGTAGACCATCTTTCCTTCGAAAACAAAACACACAAAATGGCTTTTATTGTATACTCCAGGGCTTTCAGGTCCAAGGCCTTCATTAGGTTCAATAATTAGATACCCAAATTCACCCTCTAGGTGTTGAGATAAGTGTAGAAGCAGAGACCCATTTGCCCATGTGAATTCATTTACTACTTAATCTTTAATCCATTTTACTTCTTCACTAAGAATTTCCTTTTCTGCAGAACTTCTGAGAATTGAGAACATTTTCCTCATGTTACGTGTCATGGAAAGTTGCATAAAAGATTAAATTAAAAACCGAATTATGTAGGTATACTAAGTGTGATGTGTTTTCTAAGCCCAATCTGAACTAAAAGTACTCTAGCTTTGAAGTAGATACCAAAATATGAGTTCTAATTTTACAGATACAATTTTAACAGAAGGCCAAATCAATTTGAATCATTGTAGTTAAAATATGTAATTTTATTTTACAGATGAACGAATAAAAACTACTTTGTTATCTCATTTATAATTATGTTAAAGTTTAGCTGGTTTTGGTACTATCATGCCAAATCAAAGTTAAAAATATATTTTTTTTTGAATCCCCAGCATGGTGCAGCAGAAACAAATCCAACTAGAATTCATAAGGATGTGGATATGATCCCTGGTATCACTGAGTGGGTTGGGGATCTGGCGTTGCTGTTAGCTGTGGTGTAGGTCTCAGACACGGCTCAGATCTGACATTGCTGTGGCTGTGGAGTAGGCCAATGGAAACTTCCTATGCCGTGAGTGTGGCCCTAAAAAGACAAAATAAAAAATTTTTCTGGGAGTTTCCATTGTGGCTTAGCAGGTTAAGAACCCAACATAGTGTCTGTGAGGATGTGGGTTCAATCCCTGGCCTTAGTCAGTGAGTTAGGGATCTGGCATTGCCTCAAGTTGTGGCATAGGTCACAGATATGGCTTAGATCCAGTGTTGCTGTGGCTGTGGTATAGGCTGGAAGCTGCAGCTCTGATTTGACTCCTAACTCAGGAAGTTCCCTATGCCATAGGTATAGTCCTAAGGAAAAAAAATCAGTATCAAAAAAACACCAACCTAATCAAAAATGGGCAGAAGGTCTCAATAGACATCTCTCCAGAGCAGACATGCAGATGGCCAAAAAACACATGAAAAGACACTACTCAGCATCATTTATTTTTAGAGATATGCAAATCAAAACTACAAGAGATACCACCTTACACCAGCCAGAATGGCCATCATCAAAAAGTCTACAAATAATAAATTCTGGAAGGGATGTGGAGAAAAGGGAACACTCTTACACTGTTGGTTGGAATGTACATTGGTGCAGCCACTATGCAAAACTGTATGGAGATTCCTCAAAAAAAAAAAAAAAAAAACTAAAAATAGAACTACCGTATGATCCAGCAGTCCCACTCCTGGGCATCTATCCAGAGAAAACCATAGACAAGATGAATGCACCCCATTGTTCACTGCAGCGCTATTTACAATAGGCAAGACATGAAACAACCTAAATGCCTATCAACAGAGGAATGGGTAAAGTGTAGTACATATATACAATGGAATATTACTCAGCCACAAAAAAGGATGGCATAATGCTATTTGCAGCAACATGGATGGACCTAGAAACCATCATACTAAGTGAAGTTAGTCAGACAATAAAAGACAAACATCATATGATATCACCTATATGTGGACTTTAGAAAAGGGGGGGGTATACAAATGAACTTATTTGCAGAACAGAAACCGACTCACAGACTTTAAAAAACATATGGGTACCAAAGAGGACAGGTGGGGAATGGAAGGGATGGACTGGGAGTTTGGAATTGGCGTATGCAGACTGAAGTATGTGGAATGATTGGCCAAAGGGAGCCTGCTTTATACACAGAGAACTCTACCCACTATTCTGTGATAATCTGTGTGGGAAAAGAATCTGAGAGAGAATGGATATGTGTATATGAATGACTGGGTCACTTTGTTGTATAGCAGAAATTATCACAACATTGTAAATAAGCTACATTTTAATGAAACTTTTAAAAAAGAAAAAAAACCACCACCAACAATAACATCAAAATATATTTACTTATTTTTCTTTTTATGGCTGCACCTGTGGCTTATGGAAGTTCCATAGCCAGGGTGGAATTGGAGCTGTAGTGGGGCTTATGCCACTGCCACAGCAATACCATATCTGAGGCACATGTGCAACCTATAGCACAGCTTACAGCAAATGCTGGATCCTTAACCCAATGGTGAAGCCAGGGATTGAACCTTCTTTCTCATAGAGACAATGTCCGTTCCTTAACTAACTGAGCCACAGTGGGAACTCCTATATTTTTTTCTGATTCATGCATTTAAAGATTACCAAAATGATATTTTAATAGGAATACAGTCAGCATTTCATAAGAAATTATTACAAATGTGTCTACTCTGTCATAATTCAATAAGGTCATAAAGTAACACTAATGTACCATTTAAAAAATTATTTTTTTCCTTAAGGATCTGTTTATTTATTTTTATAATGATTTTTACTTTTTCCATTATAGCCAATTTATGTTGTCAATTTTCTGCTGCACAGCAAGTTGACCCAGTCACAATACATGTATACATTCTTTTTTCTCACATTATTGTGCTCCATCATAAGTGACTAGATATAGTTCCCAGTGCTATGCAGCAGGATCTCATCGCTTATACATTCCAAAGGCAATAGTTTGCATCTATTAACCCCAAATTCCACTCCATCCCACTCCCTCCCCCTCCCCCTTGGCAACCACAAGTCTGTTCTCCATGTCCATGATTTTCCTTTTTTTTTTTTTGTTAAAAACTTTTTTTAATTACTTAATGAATTTCATTACAATTACAGGTGCACAAAAATCATCACAATCAAATTTTCTTTTCTTTGGAAGGGTTCATTTGTGCCACATATTAGATTCCAGATGTAAGTGATATCATGTGGTATTTGTCTTTCTCTTTCTGACTTACTTCACCTAGTATGACAGTCTGTAGTTCCATCCATGTTGCTGCAAATGGCACTCTTTTGTTCTTTTCTATGGCTGAGTAGTATTCCATTGTGCATATATACCACATTTTCTTAATCCGTTCTTCTGTTGACGGACATTTAGGTTGTTTCCATGTCTTGGCTATTGTGAATAGTGTTGCAATGAACATGCAGGTGCATGTGTCTTTTTCAAGGGAAGTGTTGTCCAGATATATGACCAAGAGTGGGATTGCTGGGTCATATGGTAGTTCTATGTATAATTTTCTAGGTACCTCCATACTGTTTTCCATAGTGGTTGTACCAATTTACATTCCCACCAACAGTGTTGGAAGCTTCCCTTTTCTCCACACCCTCTCCAGCATTTGTTATTTGTGGACTTATTAGTGATGGTCATTCTGACTGGTGTGAGGTGGTAACTCATAGCAGTTTTGAGTTGCATTTCTCTAATATTCAATGATGTTGAGCATTTTTTCATGTGCTTGTTGGCCATCTGTATATCTTCTTTGGAGAAATGTCTATTCAAGTCTTTTGCCCATTTTTCAATTGGGTTGTTGGCTTTTTTGCTGTTGAGTTGTTTAAGTTGTTTGTGTATTTTAGAGATTAAACCCTTCTCAGTTGCATGTTTTGAAACTATTTTCTCCCATTCTGTAAGTTGTCTATTTTTCTTTTTCTTTTTTTTATGGTTTCCTTTGCTGTGCAAAAGCTTGTCAATTTGATTAGGTCCCTTTGGTTAATTTTTGCTTTTATTTCTGTTGCTTTGGGAGACCGACCTTAGAAAACATTTGTTTATTTTTTTGCCTTTGTCATTTTAGGGCCGCACCCATGGCATGTGGAGGTTCCCAGGCTAGGGGTCTAATCCGAGCTACAGTTGCTCGCCTACACCACAGCCACAGCAATGCCAGACCCGAGCCGCATCTGCAACCTACACCACAGCTCACGGCAGTGCTGGATCCTTAACTGACTGAGCAAGGCCAGGGATCGAACCCGCAACCTCATGGTTCCTGGTCGGATTCTTTTCTGCTGAGCCATGACAGGAATTCCAGAAAACGTTTGTAAGGTTGATATCAGAGAATTTTTTGTCTGTGCTCTCTTCTAGGAGTTTGATGGTGTCTTGTCTTAGGTTTAAGTCTTTAAGCTATTTTGAGTTTATTTTTGTGTGTGGTGTGAAGGTGTGTTCCAGTTTCATTGTTTTACACGCACAACTTGCTGGAAAGACTGTCTTTTTCTCATTTTATATTCTTGCCTCCTTTGTTGAAGATTAATTGACCGTAGGTGTCTGCGTTTATTTCTGGGTTCTCTATTCTGTTCCATTGGTGTGTATGTCTGTTTTGGTACCAGAACCACACTGTCTTGATTACCATGGCTTTGTAATATTGCATGAAGTCTGGGAGAGTTATGCCTCCTGCCTGGCTTTTTTTCCTCAGGATTTCTTTGGCAATTCCAGGTCTGTTCTCAATCCTTATAAATTTTTGGATTTTTTGTTCTAGTTCTGTGAAAAATGAAAAATGTCATGGGTAATTTTATACAGATTGCATTGAATCTGTCTTATAGTTCCCCAAGTATTTCTTAGCATTTCTAGTTATGTAATCATACTTCCTGCAAATAAATTTAGATTTTCCTTTCCACTTTTTATTCCACTCTCTCTATTCTAATTAAATTGAACATTCTACCAGGACATTACATTTCTTGGTACTATTGATGAAATTGCCTCTAGTATTTTACAATTTAGCGTGATTCCATATTTCTTAGAAATATGTTTTCATCATGTTAAGAAAATATTTATCTCTGTTAATTAAAAATTTCTACCAGGAAGCAACCTGAATTCTATCAAATGCCTTTTTAGTTGCAATCATTGATGGGAGATAATAAAGAAAATTAATTATTTCAAATATTAGCCATCCTTGCATTCCTGAGATCAAATAAAATTGGCTGGATTATGTAACTCAATTCATATGCTGCTACATTCTGCATGGGATTAATTTCTTTAACATTTTCATTACTATCTGTAAGAAGAATTACTTTGAATTTTTTCAGTACCTAATAGAATGTTAAAATTGACATTTTTATAAAGCACCATGATTATGTTTTATACCTCATGTAAGATTTATAATGAAAATATACCTAAACTGGCAATAAAAATCTTAAAGCCCTTCACTTCTTGAAAAATATAAATGGTTGAGAGTTGATATTAGAGAGAAGGTTCTGTTAAAAGAAAATTTGAGAGCATCACCAATGTGCTAAGAATCTGAGTTCCAAAGCAGAGAAGACTTGGGTTTTGCCTTGGTTCTTATTTCAAGTGTGATAAAAGAAGTTTTGGAGGGACTACTTAAAAACTTTTATTTTGTTCCTCCAAAGTTTGTGACTCATCCCTGAAAAAGTTCAAATGATCTTTGAATGAAGACTGGAACTGGGAAATTGCTTCTTTCTCTCCAAGACCAAGTCAAATGAGAGTTAATAATGGTGACCAGTTATGATTCCCCAGTAAAAATGTCATTCTGGGATTATTATAAGTATAATCTTACCCTGGGAGAGTTGCCTTTTACGGTGAAGAATATCAGCTGGACAAGGATGCAGCGTATCCATGCAGAAGAAAATTCTCCATGAGTGGAGATGGACTTGAAAAAGTAAAGACCCTCTCATGCCACAGGAGTTTTAGAAAAAGGCCCTCCACAGGGGAGTCCTCAGAAACCCACAAAAGTCCTTAACAAGTGAAAAATTTGTCTTTAAATATCTGCAATGCCCAGTATTCACGAAGATATTTCAGATACATGGAAAAAGCCAAATATGAGCTTTCCTAATTGCCTTACCTCTTCTCTCACACTTAAGTATTCTCCCAGTGTCCCCAACTTTTATTCTGATGGTGTTGAATTAAGAGGTGCCAAGGGGAACAAGATTCCCAGTGTTATTTAACACCCAGAAAATAACTTGTGTAGGTCCAGTTCTCAAATTTTGTTCAATCCCACAGATTCAACTTGTAGAAAGGGAAGCCTCTTAAAATAATAAGAAGGAGCTCATACGCCCTTAAAGATTATGCCTCATTGAAAGAACACACAGACACATAAGGTGGCATAATATTTGTTCGATCAGCTGCACATTGACAAAAGTCTCAGGACTCCTAGGTTTCATAAATGACCTTAGAAATAGCTTCTCATGGCCAAAGACAATACCCTTAGCCTAAGAAACATAACTTTTCCTTGACTGAGAATTTGTCCTTCTTACGAAAAGAGAATTTGACTGAGTTATTTGCCTCTGTTGCTTCCATGAAGGGGATCTATTGGGCAGAAGTTTTAACAATATTTTCAGAAACAGTTGCCCCCCCCACTCTTGCTAAGTCCATACCTAAGCTTGAGAATATAGTGATGAAAAAGAAAAAATTAAGATAATAAAAACAAAATAGGAGTTGCTGTCATGGCTCAGCAGAAATGAATCTGACTAGGAACCACGAGACTGTAGGATCGATCCCTGGCCTCGCTCAGTGGTTCAAGGATCTGGCATTGCCGGGGCTGTGCGGTGTAGGTCGCAGACACAGCTTGGATCCTGCGTTGCTGTGGCTCTGGTGTAGGCTGGTAGCTGCAGCTCTGATTGAACCCCTAGCCTGGCAACCTCCATATGCTGCAGTGTGGCCCTAAAAAGCAATAATAATGATAATAATAATTCCTCAAATGTATAATGAAATTATCTCATTAAATCATGAAATCTAAATCACAATTCAGTGTTTCCTGAAATAAAATAAAAATCACAAACTTTTCATCAAGATGGAAATGGAAAGCTACCACCACTGAGTCTGTCATTTAAATTGTCACCTTTGATATTTTGGTTCTGTGTTGCCTATGGTACATGCACCCATTCCTGATTCAAGAGGCTTTGGTCAGGGGAGCTATGTTCCTTTCATCTAAAGTGCCAAAGCTAGAGCCTTAACATCTAATAAAGAATCAGGACCATATTCTAAAGAAAGTTTCTGGGAAACTGAGACTTTGGGACCGAATCTGTTTTCAAAGGAATCCTGTGTCTATTTTGGATTGCAAAACTGCCCTTCTGGAAATTTACCATAAAGTATCCAACATGACATTGTCCACAGGCCAGAAAAAAAGAGATACATAATTCAGGTGAGACCCACATGCTAAATTATACTCAAAACTCTGCAAATTAATAATGCTAAATTACCCTACATTCATAAAAACATGTTTATTTGTTTAAACATTAATCAGCATGAATCTACCATTCATTGCAAATGTTGTTTAAAGAAAATTAAAATCATAATTTTATGTGACATTTAATGTTTACTTCAAGTCATATTTATCTTAAATGTCTCACCCTGAATCTCAAGTCATATTACAAAGATATACTTGATAATTTGTCCATTCATCCAGTACAGGGTTTCATAATAGCAGTACTGCTGACAATGTGGGCTGGATAATTATGTGGTATAGAGGGGCTGTTCTGTGCATTGTAGGATGTTTAGCAATGTAGTAGATGTCAGTGGCAACTGCATCCCTACACACACACACACACACACACACACAAAACATCTGTAACAACCAAACATTTATCCAGAGATTGCCAGATATACTAAGTTGGGGAGTGGTGTGTGGAGGAACCACTTCCAATTGAGAGCCATTACCATTGCAGAACATTAAGGTTTCCCAGTTTGCATGTCTTGCAGCAGTTGCTGTCTCAGTGCTAGGGAGCCTATTGATTATCATTGATAATATATAAGTTAATTGATTCTTAGTTTACCTTTGCAACCTCTTCCATACTCAAACTCACACGACAGGAAAGGAAAAATTAGGGGGTTGAGATACCACCAGGAGCGACTTTATATGTTTTCTTCAATTAGAAGGTGTTATTTTTCTGCCAGAAGATTTAGCTCAATACTTTCTTCTTCCCTTTAGAATCAGTTAGGCTTTCTACATTACAGTTCTATGGCAGTTTCCAATAGCAAGATCCTACTAACCAAGACTAATCTGCATAAAATGCTGTTTTCAATAAACTGTGTCTTAATGCAAAGCAAACCATCCTGAATACAATAAAAGCTTTATTTTTGAATTGAAATTTATCGTGGTTTCGTGAGAGGCTGTTATTGGAAAATAATGACTGCTGTTCTGTTCTCTCTAGACTGAACTGTTAGTCAGAAAGAGTCACGAATTTCTCATTTTCCATTCTCTGAGTACTTGCCTCACTCCCGTGGGGGTGATTTATGCAGTGGCAAAGTGCCTCTGATTTTCCTCTTGCTTCACTTTCAAATTGCTGTGTGAATAATATTATCAGATCTTGACTGGTGGTTCATGAAAATTGTAGTTAGTTTCTTATTTCAGAAAGATCTTTCATTGAAATGTTTAGCCTTTATCTTGCACGACTTCACATTTTCAGCTTGTTTAGTAGTACCTGTATACATTTAGAGAGAGAGGGGACTTGAAGAGAAAAGAGATAGGTATCAACCAAAGACATAGCCCTCCAATGGGCTAGAGGTCTCTGTGTCCAGTATCAAAAACTAAATCTACAGTGTAATTTCTTTGAGATATATTTCACATGAATAAGTGAAGTGCGATGAAAAGAAGAGTACCTGTGATAGACTAGCAACAAATTTGGCTTCATCCCCTTAGGATCTATTCAGATCCCTTGTTTGATCTATTCAGAAATAAAGGTAAATATTTTTCATTCATTTTTTTCAATAAGAGTTTATTATACACCTAATATGTGCCAAACATTATATTTTATGCTTAGAACATGAAGTAAATGTGAAAACTTCTAGGTTGCCTACATCAATATTAATATGTTAGTATTCAAAAAGAACTCATTTGATAAGCAAAATGTTATGCAAATAAAGCTTGGAACACAAAATATAAATCAAAACATTAGAGTTTAGAATTAATGACAACATTCTGTGAATATAAATTGTATAGGATTATGCAAATTTATGTGCTCTATTTCTATACATAAGCCTTGCTAAAATAACATAAAAGAGAACCTGAAAAAATGTTGAGAAATATCCTTCCATAGGAAGGCTTAATATTATTTAGCCCCACGTCAATTTATACAATTCAACTAAATAAAATAAAAATTACTAAGGAACAGAGAAGTGAGGTTTCTAATGCTTTGGTTATATTCAGTGCAATACTAATTCAAGAATATTTTAGAAGTATTTATTAAATCTAAAATGATTGTATACTTGACATAGCATTTTTCACTTTTAGGTATTTATTCTCCAGAAATAAGTGCCAAGGCATAATAATGCATATCTATAAGAATATTCACATTTGCTTTGTTTTGACAGCTAAGAACTCAAATTTCCATCAGTGGGGGGAAAACTATGATAGACCCATTTAATGGAGTAGCATGAATCCATTAAAAATAATGAGATACAGCTGGATTTAGCATCATGAAAAAGGTTCAAAACATATAGCCGAATGGGAAAAATCAAATTTCAGAGCAGTATGTGTGGCATGACATTTTTCTATAAAAATAGGACAATAAAAATATTAGCAAACACACAGAAAAAAACTGGGGTGTATAACCAGCAATGAAATTAGTGAGATTAGAGAGGATTTTGATCATTTTATTAATTGCCTTAGCATTTGAATTTTAACTTTTTCTTGTTTTCATAGTTAGACAAAATTAAGACAATATGAAAATGTATGTCAATTGCATTGTCTTCACCACATTTTGACTTTAGAAAAATTATGGATCAGTTTTGCTTGTTCTTTTTTTATACCAGTTAGAAGTCCTACACTGAGTAGCATTAGCACTGCTAAACGTTGCTCTCTCAATTCGTTCCTTAAATAGTCTTTAATTAGTTTTTCCTTGGTGAAAACATGAACTGCTACAGAGTGAATTTGTCTAAACAAAAATGATTTAAGAACTAACATCATAAGGCTTATACTTGTGAAGTATTTGACATCTTTCTCTGCAAATTTACCAGGAGTTAACATTTTTCAGTTTCATGTTGGTATTTGTGTATAATTGCATTGTAAATGACTCTGATATATTACTGGAAATTGTTCCTTGGCTGCTTCTGTGTTTTTTCTCCCCACTGAATTTTGATCTCTTTGAACTAATTAAGTTGGAAAAAGAACACATGAAGCCCTAATGTAGTTGGGTAGTTGCTCTACCAATTACAGAATGAAAAATATTAATTATAATCACTTCACCTCAGAAAATGCTAAAAATGAGACAGCATTATATGCTAGGTTCAGAAATCTTTTAAAAATCTTTATACATCTCCAGAATGTCAGTCAAGGTGTATTTCCAAATAGAATACATGGTAACATCAACATTTCTTTAGCCTTCATTACAAGTGCTTTGTTCATATTAACACATGAAACAGACTTCAGGAAACTTGTGGTTAAAGTTGGCTAAGACAGTAAGCTTTCACACAGAAAGTTCCATGTAAGATTTCCTTATGGTTATAATAATCCTAGTACATTGTGCACTAGTCTAAAGATATGCTGAGGAAAAATGCATGAAAGACACTTTTTGGAAAAATAGAGTAAATCTGAATTATGTAAGGTAAATTGAACAAGTTCAGTAGTGTTTTATGATGCTCTTTACAAGCTCATAATATTATTGTCTTTAGCAGTGTTAATGTTATTTGCCATACCTTAACCAGTTAGGTACTAGGAGAGACTTAAATGTTACAGACTAAATAATAGACTGTCATGTAGACCATAAGTCATTGGAATGAAGTATTTATGCACTTGTATATATACGGAACATCACCAGTTGTACCTTCATGGTGGTCCAGGTCCAAATCCAAATGTATGTGCCAATGTCATTATGTCTGACACTAGATTTTTAAATAAAATAAAGGCAAAGTTGAATTTTAGTAAAATCCATTTCTTGGCTAAAGCATCTATACATAATTCTTAAATGCATTGTTTATAGCTATATTAACACATTCAGTGGCTACTTCTCAGTTCATATATTCCCATGATAGCCCAAGGATTCCATTGGAACTTATTGGTAGCATAAACTTAGCTTTACTGAGCCTATTATTTGACTATAGAGAACAAGCTCCAAGCCTGTGCTTGGAATTTAAAAATGGTTTTTTGGAGTAACTGTCATCCAGGCACAAGAAGGATAAAAAGACATTCCATTAGAGGGAGTATGTACAAAGGTTTAGAATGAAGAGAAAGAAGTTCAGAATGGATTGAACAAAGAAGTCTACATTTTTGATTGACCTATTATGGTTCCATAAGGTAAAAATAAAATTATAAATTTACATTTTCATTTTTTATTTCCTGAAACCATAAGAATTTTAATTTGAAATGTAATTTGCTGATGTGTTGAACAATTATTACAACTGTTCTTGTAAAAGAGTAGCATAATAACGTGTTGATAATTATGTTCCTTCAGGGAGGAGTCAGGGAAAATAGTGATTATATTTAAACTATGTTCCATCCAGAGAATAGGTAGGCATTAACAGTTGGAGATAGAGTATGTATTAGTTTCCTAGGGCTGCTGTAACAAAATATCAAAAATCAGGTAGTGTAAAACAATCATTTATCTTTCAAATTTCTGAAGGCTATAAGTCCAAATTAAGTGTTCACCAGGGTTGATTTATTCTGAGGTCTGTGAAAGGGAATCTGTCCCAACCCTCCTGGCTTCTGATGATGGTCAGTAATCCTTGTAGATACATCACCTCATTCTTCACATGGCATTTCTCCCTGTGTGCTTGTGTCTCCATGTGACAATCTCCTGTAAGTAAGCACAAGTCATATTGGATTAGTGGCCCACTCTTCTCCACTATGACCTAATCTTAATTAATTGTATGTGAATTGACCTTATTTCAAAATAAGTTTACATTCTGAGGTACTAAGGGTTACAGCCTCAAAATATCGTTTTTGGGGGAACACAATTCAGTTCATAATAGAGGAAGATTGTTGTAGGCTGAATTTATGAAAAAAGGTGTGGATGCTTAAAACTGTTTAAGAAATTTCAGTAAAATGTTGTGATTGGAACTTCAGGTGAGAGAACAGAAATGGAGAATTTATATAAGGCATGAGTCAGACCATTAGGATTAGGAATGCAACAATGATGCCTACGGGCTTGATGTAACAGGGAGGCATTAAAGAACTGTCTGCAGAGAATACGGTCTGTTTTTACTTCTGCAAGATTAGATATTGGGGAAAGGGACTAGAAAAGATTCAATTAATATTTCTTTTGTCTTTCAAGTTTCCTTAAAATCAAACCTTTCTACAATGCTCTTTATAACTTTTTTAAAAGTTCTATATTTTCAATGACATTAATGTTGAAATATAAATTTATCCTGAGTGCTCCTGCTTTAGAGTCCTAGATTTCCTTTCTTAAGAGAATAATACAAAAGATCAGTGCTGCTTCCATGTTTCTGTTTTTTAAACATTAAGTTCAGCAAGGCAAAGAAAGATAAATGATATGAAAATACTATAGCTTTTTGATAAAAACTTTGTTTTTTACTCAAATATCATTAGATACATAGAAAATCAATACTGATTACTTAAAACCATAGTTACAATATGTAAACAGATTTGTCACAGTGCAAATGTATTATATTAACAGTAGTATTATATTATTTTACATTAGTATTATAGCACTATATTCACCTTTTATAACTATAAAAGTTTTTAAAATATATCCTTTATAATCTTGGAGCAAAGACATAAAAAAAAAGTAAATACCGTAGAACATATTGTTGCTCCAAATTAATTTCAGTAAATAGACATGTGGCAATTGGTTCCACGTGCCTTGAGTGTCCATAGAGTGATAGTTTGTGCTCACAACTTACTGTTGACTGGTCTGTGAGTTAAAAGACAGGAAAACATGATCAAACTTGGCTTAACTGGTATCTTGTAGAGGACCTGACTCTCATGAGCTTTGATGTCTCTCTACTCTTGGACTCTCCTAAGTGAGTCAACTCAGTAGGAGACAGGAGTGTCTGATGTCTAGGCAGGGTCTGGTTTACAAGTACTAACAATGGAAGCAAAGAAATGGACTTGGTGTTCAAAGGACTAATCCGCATGTGAGCTTGGCTGGCACAATAAGGAAGGAGCCATTTCCATATCATCACAGGACCAGGAACAGCCAGCACTTGACAGGGCAGTGAAATGTGAGGTGTCTTGCTGGTATCCATTCTATTCTTGTCACAGACATTGAAGCCAGTGGGCCTGGATAAATACAAAACTGGACTTCATGTGAGGCTCATCCATGACACCCATGATAATATGTGGAGGTTTCTACCTGAGAGGAAACTATGAAAAATGGAAATTCCGCATATTGTCAATGAGGGCTGCAAAAGCCATGGAAAGGAACCACTCCTCTCCTGAGGCTTTCAGCTTTCAGTGGCACTCTTAGGTAATTGCTTAATTGAAATTTTATTCCTTTCATTGAACCTCACAGCAGGAGTGAACCTGCAATTATAAAGCAAGTTTTGATATTTTATTCCTGCCCTTTATACCAATGTCAGTAAATAATGGTCATTAATGAAGGGATAGCTACAAAACAAATTGCTCTGGAGGGGAAGAAAAGGAAGAGGTGTGAGATTGTATGAATATAAGTAAAAGGAGAGAGATCAGAAGCTAAAGAGAAGAATTTTCCTTTTCCATAGGATTGGTAACAGCAACAGTTTTTACAGGAAAATAATTTCACTGAAAAAAGAGTTTATCCTTATGGGTAGATAAGGAGAATAATTATAATGAAAAAAAAAATCAGTCATAGTCAAAAGTTTGTTATTTTCAGGCCAAGTGACTTTACTTGTAAATTTAGGTGCAATTCACTTTACTCTGAAGAGCCTCAACTATCTTTAAAATAGGAATAATAACTGCAAATTGTTTACTTTAGACAATGGTTGTGAAAATAAAGTGAGTTATTACATGGGAAAGCATTTTGTAAATTGCAAAACTACTCTACTCAGGAAATTGAATAATTAATTCAGAGAAGGAGTTAACTATTGATTTATTTTCTAACTGTGAGAGAGGGAAGTAGGAGCGAGGAAGCAATTAATATATTCCTTATTAAGACTCTAACAGAGTTTAACTTTACATAATTACTAGTATGTAAAAGACACTCAGTACCTTTGCTGCCAGTAATTAGCCACAGCAAAGAATTATAATGGGATTGAAACTTTAAGGTGCTTATGTAGCTTATTTACATATGTTCTTAATATGAACAACTGAAATAGGGTTGAGTTGGCAGTGTCTCATGCCAACTCTATGCCTCTTAGACTGTTAAGAACTTAAGTTTATTAATTTTATTTGTGAATAATCCTATGACATTATTGTCCAACTCTCATTAGTTCTTAAATGTTCAAAGGCAGCACTGTAAGTAGTTCTGAAGATGAGTGGAATTTAGGGTTTAAATAATTTTCCCAGTTCTATACAAAAAAAAATATGCTTTTAGGGACTGGAGCAAAATAAAAGTGGCTTTAGATGAACAATACCAGATAGGGCCAGCTAGGGGAAGACAAATTTTCTTAGCCAATCTGAGTTTCTTTATTTCATCATTATAAATATATCCATGGTTTGAAGACCTTAAGGAGCAAATAATTGTAAAATAATAAAGACAACATTGAGATAATTATAATTCCACTGACATATGATACTGAGTAATATTTTATTAAAAGAACCATGTTCACACGTTTCTATCCATGACAGAGCCAATTGGATCCCTGCATACTATCCATTCTTCCATTCTGCTTTAGGAACAAACAAACCAGTGTTTTTTGGAAGAGTGATATGCCTGATAAATAGGTCTTATTTGCCAATCTTCCTTTCACCTACTTCTTTCAGTATAACTGAGTCCTGACCTATGAATTATAAATAGAAGTTTTGGAAAGGGACTCCTAGAAAAATTCCTTAAGGGGTAATAGTTCCCTTTTGCTTTTTTCTCCTTCCCCTTTCTTGCTGTCTGGTAATGAATGTGAAAGCTGGTGCCCAAGAAGCTATTTTGAACAGTGAATTGATTTGAGGCTCTAAGCTATTTACTATGTGATTACAGAGAAAAAATACAGATGGAGAATGAGCATGGTGATTCTGGAATCAACCATGCCAGCATAGGTTATATTCAGTTTTGTTTTGTATATGTATATATTTTTGTGTTAGAGGGGAAAGTGTGATTTCTTTTTCATCTTTTTAAACATTTTTAATGTAGGCAATCTAATCTTAACTGATATAACAACCAACATATAAGTTCCTTGAAAGCAGAGATTTTTTTCCATTTTGTTTAGAGCCTAAGATATAGGCAGGACCATAATAGAGACTAAAAAATGTTTGTTAAATCTGAACACCTAAATCTAAACTTTTTCTTTGTATATTGTTTGAATAACTCTCCCCTCCTCCTCTTCTTCTCTTTTCTTTGTTTCCCACATAATTTCCCAAATTATTTCCACTATTGTCTTTTTGTTTACTCTCCTATCAAACTTTGTTCCTCAAATTGACCACTGTAGTTACCTTGCCCCTCCTCATTTAGATAATAATCTTCCCCAAGGAAAAATGAGTGAAATATAAATCCAAAGGACACGACAATTCTTGTTTGTTATTTTCTTTCAAATTTTCTTTAAATAGCGACCAGGGTGATGGGCTACTATATTATTCTTTAAGAATGTTCCCACTTAAGAAATTATAGTTCTGTCTTCCCAGATGTAAATTAATTATTTCATACATTCTTATAAATATTTTATAATGGACATGACCTGAAAACAAATATTCAAAATTCATTGTCTGTTGCAAAGCTCAGCATCTCTAAAAAAAAAAAAAAATTCGTAGTGGCTGTGAATTAAATTTGAAAACATCAAAATTTATACACTGTGTGAGTCAGTGGGGGATATATTTCAAGAAAGTCTGAATAATTCATGGAGAAATGACAAATCAAGTTGGAGAGTTGGTCCAAATATTAAAATTCCTAGTCAATCAAGAAAAAAAGAATTACCTTCCAATTTCCAAGTAAAATTGTAAATGAGAAAAGAATTCCTACTAGAAAAGCGGGAATGAAATAAGTACCCTTAGCTGATTTTACAAGAAGTATCCCCTATCATTCAAATTACCCAGTTCTAGGCACATGTTTTTGCATGTTTTATATGTTCCTAGGATAAGGGATCACAGAACAACTTAAATGAGAGAAATACATACTATAAGAATGTAAGAAAATGAAGAAATGAGAGTTACTGTGAATCTGAAAATTCATTGTTTTTTTCCTTTATTCTATTCGGTTTTAAGATTTTTTCTTTAAATTTTTTCATTGGTTTTAATACAGTGTGCCTGTCTTTGATGTTTTTGATATTAATAATTTCAGGGACTAGTAGTGCTTTATAAAACTGTATCTTGATATCTTTCTTCTGCTCTAGAAAATGTTTTGCAATTTCTATTCAACTACTGCTTCAGACCCATTCTCTCTGCCCTCTTTTTCTCTTCTACAAATGTTACATCATTTCCCATATCCCTTATATCTCTTAATCTCTTTCTTTATTTTTCATCATTTTTTTCCTTGTATTTTAGTCTGGTTTTTATCCTGACCTACATTTATATTTTCTGGTATCTAATCTGCTGGTAACTTAAATGACTTAGTGCTGAATTTCAGTTATTGTATCCTTCAGTTTTAGAATTTCAATTATTTTATACATGTATTTTCATATTTTCTGGAACTTTCCATCTTGCCTTCTATTTTATTGAACATAGCAATTACAGTTATTTTTTTAGGACTATGTTTTATTTTTCCATAAATAGATTATCTGTGGATCTGTTTCTAGCACCTAATTCTTCTCTTGTTTTTTGATCATTTGGTACTATTCTCTCTGTCCCATTTGTGGTGGTAGTGGTTGTTTTAATTAGATGCTGAGCATTGAATAACTACCAAGGTAGGAAGCTCTGAATGACATTTTCCTTAAAGAAAATCTAATTATTCTAGCCAGGAGTTAGATAGAGAAGGGGCAGATTCTCTTAGTCTAATCAGGAATGGATAGAGACTGAGAATCTCTCTATCTCTAGGTTTCAAACTTTGTGAGAACTAAATATTTTCAATTTGTTTGTCTTACTGAAAACCTGTGGTGTCCCCATTGCCTCTCTTCCTCAACAGATTCTAATTTCCAATTTGTATTCCTCCAGTGATGTGAGACTGCTAAAAAAATTTTTTAGCCTTTTTGCTTGCTGTCTTAGCTTCTCAGTCTCTTATACTCTGGAATTTAACGTTGATCACTGCCTCGAGGAAAAGAATGTTGGCCTCATTTTACTACAAATCCATTTTCTTGAGATCTTTGTCATTTGGGTCTAGCCTACCTTAGTAGTCATTATGTTTCCATCTCCTTATCCGAGCTTGACTAAAATTCTGTACCAGTACTTTCTGCTTAAACTCTGCCTTACACTATGAAATGGCAGAGAGTATCAAACTCTTCCATGGGAAAAAGCAGCTAAAGTATAGCTTCTATCAATGTGTTTCCTTTCCCTTTTGGATCTCTTTTAGATCTCAAAAACTGGAGATCCAAATTTGGAAATCCAAATTGCCTTGACCTCTAATGCCTAAATAAGCTAAAATTTTTTTAACTGAATTGCTTTTAAATGAAAGATTTGTGTGATACAAGCTAATCCAACAGAGCTAGAAGATACTTGGAACCAGTTTCTTGACCTCTGTTTTCCCACTAGTCCTGACTTTTGGTTATGTGGATTATATTGTGCCAATTTGATGTTTTTCTTAATATGTTTTTCTTATATAACATTTTAGAAATACTGGTATATTTACATGAAAATATGTACAACTTCGTTGCTTTGTCTCTAAACAAAAAGGAAGAGGTTGAGAAGGGAAACATGAATTTATCCCTGTGGGATAAATTGCTTTTATTAGTTCTGTGCCTAGAGGGGAGTATATAAGAGAATTTGTTAAAATTGAGCATTTTGTTTTGTTTTCCTTAAATAACAATCCCAAAGGAATTAAATTGTATTTTGGCTAGCTTGTTAAATTTATTTGCCAATGGACAAGTCCAAATATGAAGGAATTTACTTTTTATTTAGACTGATATAATTAGCCTATCTATAAATAGATTATTTATACAGTCATAACTCAAAGATATTGTGGGTTCAGTTCCAGACTGCTACAATAAAGCAAATATCACAATAAAGTGTGTCACACAAATTTTGCTTTCCCACTCCATATAAAATTATGTTTATACTACACTGTAGTCTATAATATGTATAATAGCATTATGTCTAAAAAGACAATATATATACTTTAATTAAAAATACTTTGTTGTGGGAGTTCCCATTGTGGTGCAGCGGAAACAAATCCAACTAGTATCCGTGAGTATGTGAGTTCAATCCGTGGCCTCGCTCAATGGGTTGGGTTTCCAGCATTGCTGTGAGCTGTGGTGTAGGTCACAGATGCGGCTCAAATCCCTCATTGTTGTGGCTGTGGCATAGGCCAGCAACTGTAGCTCTGATTCGATCCATAGCCTGGGAACTTCCATAGGCTGTGGTGAAGCCCTAAAAATTAAAAAAAATATATTGGTAACAGACACTAACCCTGATCTCTCAATGAGTCTTAATAATTTTGCTGGTGGAACTATTGCTTAATAGTTTTGCTTACCTCAGTATTGATGGCTAATGACTAATCAGGGTGGTGATTGCTAAAGGTTGGGGTGGTTGTGGAAATTTCGTAAAATAAGACAACAATTAAATTTGCCACATTGATTGACTCTTCATTTCATGAAATATTTCTCTGTGCCATGCAATGATGTTTGAAAGCATTTTACCCACAGTAGAACTTCTTTTAAAAATGGAGTTGATCTTCTTAAACCCAGCTGCTGCTTTATCAAGTAAGCTTATGTAGGTTTCTAAATCCTTTGTTGTCATTTCCACAATCTATACAACACCTTCATCAGGAGTAGATGCCGCTTCAAGAAATCATTTTCTTTGATCACCTGTAAAAAGCATCCCTGTGCTTTTTATAAGATTGGAGTAATGTGGGCACATCTTCAGGCACCACTTCCAATTCTAGTTCTCTTGCTAGCTCCACCACATCTGCAGTTACTTCCTGCACTGAGGTCTTAAACCCCTCAAAGTCAGACATGAGGGTTGGAATCAACTTCTTCAAAACTCTTGTTAATGTTGATATTTTAATCTCTTCCCATAGATCACAAATGTTCTTCATGGCATATAGAGTGGTGAATCCTATCCAGAAGGTTTTCAATTGACTTAACCCAGACTCATCAGAGGAATCACTATCTATGGCAACTGTGGATTGCCTTACAAAATGTATTTCTTTCTTTCTTTCTTTTTTTTTTTTTTGGCATATCAATGGCATGTGGAAGTTCTCGGGCCAAGGGTCAAACACATGTCACAGCCTCAACCCAAGCTCTGCAGGGACAATGTCAGATCCTTTACCTGGTATGCCACAGGTAAATGATAAGACTTAAAAGTTGAAATTACTCCTTGACCTATGGGCTACAGAATGGGTGTCGTTTTTGCAGGCATGAAAACATCATTAATCTCATTGTGCATTTTCATCAGAGCTCTTGGGTGACCAAGTGCATTGTCAATGAGCAGTAATATTTTGAAAGGAATCTTTTATTTTTCTGAGCAGTAGGTCTCAACAGTGGGCTTAAAATTTTGGTAAACCACATCGTAAACAAATGTTCTGTCATCCAAGCTTTGTTTTTTAATTTCTAGAGCACAGGAAGAGTATTAGATTTAGCATAATTCTTAAGGAACTAAGATTTTCAGAATGGTGAATGAGTAATTGCTTCAACTTAGTTACCAGCTGCACTAGTTTAACTCTTAACATAAAGGTAGCCAGTCCTTTGAAACTTTGAAACCAGGCATTGACTTCTCCTCTCTAGCTAAGAAAGTCTTGGGTGGCATCCTCTTCCAATGTAGGACTGTTTTCTCTGTATTGAAAATCTGTTGTTTAGTTTAGACACCCTCATGAATTACCTTAGCTAGATTTTTGGATAACTTGATGCAGCTTCTACATCAAAACCTGCTTCTTAACTTTGCACTTTTATGTGATAGAGATGGCTTATTCTCTTAAACTTTATGAATATGCTAGCTTCAGATTTTCTCCTGCAGTTTTCTCACCTCTCTAAGACATCATAGAATTGAGGAGAATTAGGGCCTACCTCTGGATTAAGTTTTGACTTAAGGGTGGTAACTGGTTTGATCTTCTAACAAAACTACGAAAACTTTCTCCATATCAACAATAAGGCTGTTTTGCTTTCTTATCATTCTTATGTTTACTGGAATAGTGATTTTAATTTTTTCAAGAACTTTCCCTTTGTATTCATAATTTATCTGTTAGTACAGGAAACCTAGTTTTCAGCCTAATTCAGCTTTCAACATGCCTTCTTCACTAAGCTTAATCATTTCTGGCTTTTGATATAAAGTAAACATGTGACCCTTCCATCTACTTAAGCACTTAGAGGCCATTGTAGTGTTATTAATTGGCTTAATTTCAAAACTGTGTCTTATGGTATAGGGAGGTCCATAAGGAGAAGGAGAGCAGAAACTGTCCATCAGTAGAGCAGTCAGAATACACACATTTATCAATTAAGTGTCTTATATGGGCACAGTTTATCATGCCCCAAAACAATTACAACAGTAAGATCAACGATCACTAATCACGGATCATCATAACAACTAATAGTAATACTGAAAAAGTTTGAAATATTCCTAGAATTACCAAAGTGTGACACAAAAACACAAAGTGAACAAATGCTGTTGGAAAAATTGTGCTGATAGACTTGTTCGAATTAAGGTTGTCATGGACCTTCAGTTTGTAAAAACTGCAATATCTGCAAAGCACAATAAAAAAAAGTATGCTGAAATGAGGTATGCCTGTATCTATGTATTGTAGCTAATGATTTGTCTTATAGAAGATAAATCCTTATTGACCAGAGTATTGAAGAGAAGACCTAAAGGAGGCAGAATTAATTTCGGTAGTATGCATATAATACCAGGACAGAAGCGGGAGGAGGAGAAAAATGCACATACAAACTATGCAATCTCAAAACTGACATGCATTACAAAATGAGTAATCATGAAACACACATTATAAGAAAAACTATTCAAAGACATAAGAGAAATATGAAAGAAGAATATAAAACAAGATAAATTGTTTGCTAGAATTTTAGGAGTAAAAGTTTCATGTATGCTTTTGCTTGATTTTAACTTAGATATGAGAATATAGTTACATAGTGTTTATGAAATGGGTGTATTTACTGCTTTAGTACTATGCAACCCAACTGAATGACAAATGTGGTATTTGTGGCTTAATTGAAGAACATAATGCCCATTATAGTTGTTGCAGAAGTCCTTTAATATTTTATGTTGCGCTGATAATACTAAGATATTTAAATAACTGTATTTTGATATATTTATTGACTTTCCCCTCAATAATTTTAAATGGAGAGGTATAGAAAGGAAATTTCTTTGTTTTTTGTTCTCATATGATAACTGTTAAAGTGAGACATAAAGAGTGTATTCAAAATATATGGTCTCAGTGACACATGAAGAAAGTCAGGCCTATCTTCCTGGCAACAGTCAAATTCTAATTAAACATGCTTTAATTAAAAATGTCATGTGTAGTAGTTTGAAATAAGGCATTATATCTAGCCTTGCATATCAATTTTATATTCTTTAAATATTAAAAAAACTACTGGAGGGATTTTTTCTTTTAAGCTTGAGAAGATTCTAGAGGCTTATTATTTCCTCATAATTAACCTGACTATACTTGAGAATTGACTGGAATGTGCCTTAGTTTTTAATTTATAATCTACTGTCCTCTTTCTAAATTCTACAGAATTTGCTATTTAGCACAGGAAAATCAAACAAGAATGGGTCTTACCTTTGATATGCCTACTAGTTTAGTCAAACTTGCTCTGAAATGAAAGATTAATAAAAAGTATGTCATTTTTTTATCATCTATTGATGAATTGTTAGTGTAATTTTCTGATCAATGAGAACTTTTGTCTTCTTTTTGCTCATATGGACTGTACAGGAAAATAGTGATGTAGAGTGAGTGGGTGGTTACCTGCTGTAATAGCAGTACTTAATCTAACATAATGTTTATATAGTCTCCAGAGACTCTCACAAGGATATATACACCTAGATAGATATAAAATTAATTGCTAACAGAGAGAAAATGAAAGACTATAAAGCACAAAATGAAGAGATATGGCTGAGGTAGATGTGAAAAAATACAGAGAATTTTCAATTTCATTTTCAACTAGTCAGGAAGGTTGTATAAAACAGGTGGCATTTCTTACAGAAGAAAAATAGGTATTTTGATCATCTGGCAAAGTGAAGGCATTTTAAAAGCAATTTTGATTCATTTGCAGCCTTAGACTCTCTGTGTTTTTCAATTTTCTGGTAAAGTATAATTAGAAACGAATGTAAATTTTCTCGTCTGCTATAAGGCCCTTGACATTTAGCACTTCATTTTAACAATACCTTTCTTACGGTGTCATTTCCTTTTATAATCATTAGACATTAACGTTTTTTTTCTACTTACACAGAAAAAAAAAAAAGGTATTACAGTAACTGACAACTCAAAGGCAACAAAGGAGCCCAAATTGCGTATAGCTAAATAAGCACAAAAGGAAAGTTACATACTGCTCCTAAGAAAAATTAAATTATAGCTGTAAAAATACAAATGGTTCAGTCTGTATTATCTTTTGTTGATCCAACAGCTTGTTGCTATAAAAATACTGACAATTATAAACATAGTCCTTTCCGTTCTGCCAATGAAATTATCATATCTTCCTATGAAAGTCACAAGTGAGGTTTGAATTTGACATCCTAGATAGGAAATTGAATAGAAGCAAGAAATCAAGTAGAAATTCAGCTTTCTCCCCTGACTCTCACAGGATCATATGAAAGTGACTTCCATAATGGCAAGATTTTCTGAGAACATTAAATTAGAATTTTAAGGACATGTTTATTTCAAATCAGTATGACTCAAGAGATTTTTTAAAAATCATGCCTTCGAGACTAATGTGTAGTGTTATTCTGAATAGGCAATCCATACTTATGAAATGTCCCAAAGAATAGAGAATAGAACAGGAGGAAATATTAAATTCAGTTTTATTATGAAATCTTCCCAGAATTTAACTTAATTTAAATTAAAATTTCTCCATCTTCATTATTTTTTATAATCATTGCTGAATGTTTATTGAGTGCTTTCCAAGGACAAAACAGTGTTTCCAGCCCAAAGAGATAATTATAGTCTCTACCTGAAGGGACACACTACCTGAATGGAAAAGAGTAAGCTAAGTTTCAATCGACAGATGTTCCTATTACCTGTATTACTCTCTTGCCCTCTTTGGAGCCATATGATTAAAATAATTCTTTGAGCTTTCGCTTATCATAGATTTTAATTTTTTCTTCCTAGGACAGCACAAGACAATGAAAATTGTGGGAAAATCTACTTCAAATTTCAGTGCATCAAACTCCACTCTGTCCCCGGTAAGGACTCCTGGTATCAGCAACTCCCTACTAAAATCACAAATTAATGGCCACTGTGTTTTGATTTAAATTTGTGAAATAGTATTAGAAGTCTCAAGTATGGAATCATTAGGGAAAAGGAGAAAAAACTTTAAATAAAACCTAACTTATTTTTAAAAAGCTATATCATTTGTAGAATATGAATCACACTGTGTAGTCACCTAGCAACTATTTATTTGATATGAGATTTTAACCTAAAATGGACATTTTTTTCCCATGACTAAATTCTATTTCAAATGTATGGTGTCTAATTAATTTTCATGTGGATTCCCTGATAGACACCGTCATAACTTAAATTAGAACAGGCTGGAGACAAGTCTAGTCATAGCATAAGCTGCAACGGGGACCATCACACCAGATGCTGGGTCAAACTAGCTGACTCTGGACGAGGTAAGGATATTATTTCATGGAACATGTTCAGAATTAGAAGGAAATATACAGGAAAATTTACTGGATTAATAAGAGAAAAATATGATGTGTCATTCTTTGTCCTTTACTTTTCTGGTCTTCCCTGAGACACAGCACTCTTCACGTTTTATTGTAATGATCTGTTTTGGTTTTGTTTTTCTACCCAACTAAAGTATAAACTTTTTAAGTGAGTAGGGTCTCTAATATGAAAAGATAGGCAAAGCACTTAGATCATAGTAGATCTCAAAAAAATGCTTAAATTGATGGATGAGGTGAGACTCTAAAATGGTATGATAGCTCTCAGAGAAAATAATGAGAAAGTAGTAAATAACATCATAGGATCTTGAGACCCATGACTTTATACAGCCTGGCATAATTAAGGAACAAGAAGTGTAGAAGCCTGGTATTCACCTAGAGCTGGGAAATTACTAGCCATGATCTTGTAATTTGTTGAATAGATATTTTATGAATTTTAAAGAATGTGCAATTCCCAAGCAATACTGACATTCATAATTTGAAGTTACATGAAATTTTACTCCATCATAAATTTGAATCTCACGTATTCTGAGTGAGCTGGTAAATCACTTAGCTGGTGATGGAGCCTATACTTGAACATCCCAGCTGCTATTTTGTCATAACTGAGCCCTGAAAGTTTAGCCCTCTCAGCTCACAGGTTGTAATACTTTATATGCCCTAAGACAAGAAAAGAGAGAAAACACCAATTTAGTCATTTGTTTATCATCTACCCTCAGAGAAACTTTGATTTTCTTTGCACATAATTACTTAACAACCCTCACAAAGGGGTGGAAAACTTTCTATCAGTGTAACAATTGCAATGTAAGAAATTTTCATGAAAGTTAAAAAGGTTGTGCAGTGATAAGAAGAGGAAACATATTCCTTGGAAATGGCATTAGGTGAAAGCAAGGAGCCTGTACAAACATTGTGGTATATATACATTTCAGGTTTCAAGGAAGTGTTATGATTTATCTTTTTCATGAATTTTACAAGCTTAATGCTCATGAAAGAATAAAGAAAAGAACACTTGGGAAACAGAGGAAGTGTATTTTATTGAATACCACATCAAGGTCTCCTATGAAGCACTTGTTTTGCAAAGGAAGTGGTAATTTAACAAAGTTCAGAAAATCTGACTCTTTTCTGAAAGTACAATAAACAAAAGGTCTGTTTTGGTTGAGATGAAATCAAAGAAAAGATAATATAACTGACATGTAATTTCTAAATATAGAAAAGTTACAAAAGGTAGAAATTACAAGTGATAAAAGATACAAATTCGAAATAAAATGGAAAAGAATATTATACTCATTAGAATTTTCTATTAGAATTGTCTATTAGACTTGTGGAAAATAGAAATTGTCATTGGATTTGAAGGCATGTACAGGTCCAATCAAGTAACAAGATTACATGCCTTTTCTTCAAAACTATGAATATTATACTTGTGTTGCTCATCAATAATATTTATAGTCTCCCTCTGGACACGTCATAATTGTGCTTTATTATTTAAATAATTGTTTGTATAATGACAATTTTCTGAATAGACAGAAAACTCTGAGAGGTGAAGTCCAGGCCTGACTTGGTCACCCTTGCATTGCCAGGGCCTAATACTGGGTATGACCCAGAGTAGGTCCTTAAACAAATACCTTACTGAACTTGTGACCTTTATTGGTTCTATGAAGATTGAAGTGTAAACAATGCCATCTTGGACTATTATTAAATATTTTAAACCTGAAAAGTAAACAGAGCTGTGACTCCTAGGCCTACAAAACATGTTTGCTTTGAACCTAATAGATCTAGGAAACAGGAAAGGAGTGATAATCATCTGACAGGAGTGTTCCCCCTTGGCTGCTCACATGCTGGCTTACTCTCTGCTGATGGGCAGATTTAAATCTAAACCTAGCTGAAAAAGTAAATTCATCTGCGTGAATGACTTCTCTTTCTTTCAATCTAGGGTGTTTCTCTTAGTGGTTCTCAAAGTGTGCTTGCTCATGCAACAATACCAGCATTACCTGTAAGCTTGGTAGAGATGCATATTTTTTCAGCTCCATTATCAGTCTACTAAGCCAGAAACTGAGAATGCGGCCCAGCAACCTGTGTTTAACAAACCTCCTGGTGATTCTAAGGCAGGATAAAGCTTAAGAAATTTCCAATACCATTCGAAATGAGGATAGTTGTAAATATAGTATTTTATGAACTATTATCCCACATCTCTTGTTAGGGAGTCCATAATAAGCAATGTTGTAACCCTGGCTATGGTGGCCCTTGCAGTATCTGGGATCTTAGACTTTCAAAGGCCATTTGGGTAGCAACCTGCAATTATGTTTCTTTGATTTCAGAAGAAGAACTTTAAAGTATTGTAGATTGCATATACACTAAATCTAATAACTTATGCTATTTGCAAATACTTTTAAGGATAAAGGAAATATTTTAGTAAGAAAAAGGAAATATGACTTTACCAGTTCTTCCTATAATCTCTTTAGACCTTTGTTGTCTCCAGATTCCTCTTTTTTAACAACATATTGCACATATTTAAAGTATAGGATTTGATTAGTTTTCACATATGTACATACCATAAACTACCATTATAATCAAGATAATGAATATCTCAATAGCTCACAAAGGGGCCTTGTAATCATTCCCATCGAGCTTTCCTAGTCCTTCTATTTTCAGGCAACCACTGTTATGTTTTCTCTATTTTTCATTTTCTAGATTTTATATAACTGAAATTATACAGTATAAATTCTTTCTTGTTTTGACTCTATCATTCAACATATTAATTTTGAGATTTATCCATTTTGTAGCATGTCTCAAGATTCATTCTTTTTATTGCTGAGAAGTACTCCACTATATGAACTTGCAATAATTTGCTAATCTAGTCACCTGTTGAGAGGCATTTTGGTTATTTCTAGTTTGGGATATTACAAATAAAGCTATTTTGGGAATTTGTGTACAATTCTTTGTGTAAACATATGTCTCATCTTTCTCAAGAAACTGTCAGTCTTCTCAACATTAGTTATATCATTTTACATTCTCAAGAGCATTTTATAAAATTTCCAGTTTCTCTACTTCATTGCCAACATTTAGTATGGTCAATCTTTTTAATTTCATCCATTCTAACAGTATTTCATTGTGATTTTTAATTGCATTTCTCTATTGATTAATGATCTTGAATTTCTTTTCAAGGACTTAATTGCTGTAAGTATATTTTCTTTGGTCAAATATTCGAATCTTTTGCCTATATTTATTTTTTTATCTCTTATTACTAAGTTTTGAGAGTTCTTAATAAATTCAGAATATAAGTCCTTTACTAGATATGTAATTTGCTAATATTTCCTACATTCCATGGCTCATTTTTATATTCTCTGTGTTCTGCGAAGGATAGATTTTAATTTTGATGAAATCCAAATTATTTATGAAACATACTATTGGTTTGATTTCTAGTCAGTACTACCTAACCCAAGGTCACAAATGCTTTCTTCTGCATATATTTCCAGGGCCTTATAATTTCAGGTTTTACTCTTTGCTCTATTATTTATTGTGTGCTAATTTTTATATAGCGAAAGGTATAGATTAAAGTACTTTTCTGCATATGGATACCCAATTGTTTTGGCAACTTTTGTTGAAAAAACTATCCTTTTTGCATTGAATTGCCTCTTAATCACATATAGGGTCTATTTCTACATTATCTATTCTGTTTAACTGATCTATTTATCTATATTGATGCCAATAACATCCATTTTTATTACTAGCTTTATAATAAGTATTAAAACCAGATAGTGTTAGTTCTTCAAATTTGCTTCTCTTTTTCAAAGTCATTTTTTGTTGTCCTAGCTTCTTTGCATTTCATGATGAATTACAAAACGAGTTTGCCAGTTTTTCAATAACAACAAAAAAAGCCTATTGGGATTTTGATTGGGATTGCCTTGAATGAAATATATACACATACATAAATATATGTATGTATGTTTTCACATACATATCAATTAAGGGAGAATTGACGTCAACGCAATCAAGTCTTCATACACATGAACATAGTTTATCTCCATTTTTTTAGTCATTCTTTAATTTCTCTCAGTAATGTTTTGTAGCTTTCTTTGTAGAGGTTTTGAACATCCTTTGCTGAGTTTTTACCTAAGTGTCATGTATTTTAATGTTATTATAAATGTATTATTTTTGAAATTTTATTTTCTGAATGTCTATTGCTATGGTAAAGAAATAAATATTTGTATATTAATCTTTTATTCTGCAACATTGATAAACTCATTTAACTATTGTAGTACATTTTTGTATATTCTATCAGATAAAGATTATTATATTCTCTTGAACTGACCTCTACTATTATGAAATGAACATTTTAATGCCTGTAATAGTAATCAGAACTCTACTTTATCTAATATATGGCTATTCTAGCATTCTCTAGCTTACCATAGTATATATGATATGGTATTTTCCTTATTTGTGTCTTTCTTTTTGAACTATATATCATATGTATGATATATATAGAAGTATTTTGTTCTCCCAGTACCTAAAGTCATTTCTCCATTTTCTTCTCATTTACATTGCTTTTTACCGTTGTTATTTTAGAGAAATTTTCTGTCATTATCTTTGTTCTCTGTCTGTAATTTGGGTTTTCTCTGGTTGTTTTTAAGGGTCATATTTTCTTTATCACTGGTCTTGAAGATTTTGATTATGATGTGCCTTGATATATTTTCCTTCATGTTTCTTGTGCTTTGAGGTTCTCTAAACTTGTACCTGAGAATTCTGAAAAGTTTTAGTCAGTTTTTTCTTCAAACAATTGAATCTTCATTGATTCTAATTACACCCTAATAGACCCTCATAGATTTTCCAAAAGATCACTGAATCTTTGTAATTTATCATTATTATTATTATTATTATCCTCTTTTCACCTAGTATTTCACTTTGGTTGGATAGTTTCTATTGCTGTGTCTTCAAGTTTTCTAATATTTCTTTTCACAATTTCTGATTTTTCTTAATGTCACCCAAAGTATTTTTCATCTCATACATAAGTTTTTATATTTAGAAGTTTAAATTGGATGGTTTTTATATCTTGCATATCCCTAATTTTTTGAACATATGTAATATAATTATAAAAACAGTATTAATGTTCTTGTTTGCTAATTTTAACTTCTATATCAGTTCTAAACCAATTTGAATTTATTGCTTTTCTCCTCAGTATGTTTCATATTTCTTAACTCCTTGCAGATCTGTATTGCTTTTGTTATTATTTTTTACCCATTGCGAATTTTACCCTATTGAGTTCTAGGTAGTATGGTTTTTATGTAGAAATTTGTGATCTTGGTTCCATAATGCAGTTAAGTTACTTGCAAACGGTTTATTCCTTTTGGGTCTTGTTTTTATATTTGTTAAGCAGAATCAGAGTAGTGTTTAGCTGAGACCAAGTATTTCTACTATTCAGGCAAGATTTTTTTGTGTGTGTGCTCTACCCAGTGACCTTTGAATCATGAGGTTTTTCAATTTGATTAGTGGTAACAGGCATAACTCCCAGTCTTGTGTGAGTACTAGGCACTGTTATTTCTAACGTTAACAGCTGTTTCTTTCCTCAACCTGGGGTATACTCTCCTTGCATGCATGTGTCAGTATTCAGCTACATATTCGAGAGGTATCTTTGCCAGATTGCTGGAGCTCTCCTTTTATGTTGCCTTTTTCTTTCTGATACTCGGTACTGTAAATTCTAGTTACCTCAGTCTACCCACACTCACAGCTCTATCTCCTCACACAGGGAGTCTGCTTGGCTCTTGTCTCGCTTGGCTCTTGTCTCGCTTGGCTTGGAAGTAGTAAGTGGTAGCATTCACTGGGCTCACCTTTTCGCTTCCTATTTCTCAGGTACCCTTAATTGTTGGATCTGTAGTGGTTCTGAAAACTGTATATATGGGAGGGTAAATCCAGTCCCTATTAATCTACCTTAACTGAAAAACTGAAATAGCTCCTTATATTTTAAATTCACAATTAGAAAAAGTGATCTCTAAAGATCAATCCAGCTGTAAAAATCAGTGATTCTTTCACAGGACAGAGTATCCATAGCTGTGTCAGTTCACCAGACCTAGTTATGTGCTGCCCAATAGGCTCTTTGTCTTCTACTCTCTAGACCTCAACTACTTCCCTTTGTTCTTGCCCTGAGCAACCCTAGCTTTGACTCACAGTTTGGGGAATTATAAAGTCCAATTATAGCTGTGATCACTACAGATGTAGAAGCCCCCAATTGATAAGTAAAGAGCACTGTCACTAACCACTGGCCAGGGTGGAGCTATGGAAACTGTGACTTCTCCATCAGCTTTGAAAGAGCTGGATTGCATAACCCAGGAGTGTGGAGAATTCATGGCCCTAGGGGTGAACTAGATCAATAAGGGATGGTGGAGTCATCAGATGAATTACTCACTCTTCTACCTCAACCCTATCCAAACCTAAGAGCTCCCAGATGTAGTGATTTCATGAGACTTGTCCAGAGAGACTAAACAACTGACTACATTTTCATGTGAAATCACAGACAGCTGGATTCATTTCCACTCCCCTTTCCTGCTTCATTTCTCTTTTTCCTTCATTTTCACTTTGCACATAGCTATCCCACCTCTTCCAAAAAGCTTTGGTGTGTACAATTCAGACCCTATTACCTAGGGTACTCCATCTGAGAGAATGGGGAAGTAAAAGAATATAAGAAAAATAATTTTTCTATTATGTAATATCTACTTGTTCCATTTATATGCAAAATTTAAAAAAATCTTCTCTGGATATTTTAAATGAAAAAAAATTAATTTAATGTGATGAATATTTAACCCAACTTTACAGAGCTGGGAGAAACATTATCAAAAACTGGTCTAGCTGAAGAAAAATAACAAAACTTGAATCCTTAGCACTGCAACAAATGTCAACCAACATAGGAAGGAATTCCATATGCAGGTGCAAATGTCACTGTGAAAGCTGGAATTTCAGAGCTCTTATCTGAAATATGTTTTGGAAGGTTTGTGGGAGAATGATGATCTAAACAGTGGAAGCAACGTGTAGTTTGCCTGCATTTGTAAATACCAGCGTGACTTTAAATGGAAGAAGCTAAAAATGTTTTTGCCTTAGTGCTCTGTCCTGTGTCATGGCTTTGTGATTTGTTTAAACAGGTTTCTTCAGCACAGTGGAGTGATATTAAGCATGTAACACCTAACCCAAGTTACAGATTGTGCATTAGTAGAAGAAAAGATCAGTTGATAGGATGAATTAGAAAATGAGTAAATGAATTTTAACAGTTTATATAGACAGTGCATTTCTAGTAAGAAATGTGTGATAATGTGAGATTTATTCATGAAATACTGGATTAGCACAATAGGAGTTCAAACCAAACTATGATTTTTTTTAAGCCCTTCTTTTTATAAATTAATCTTGTTTATTCATAGGAACCAATAACGTGAAGTGCTGGGAGCTAGAAGAAATTTCTTCCCATTTCGTTTTGGAGATTCTTCCTGTTTTTAATGCAATTTTTTTTTTTTGAGGAATCCTAAGACGTAGTGTTATGGGTTGAATTATGTTCCCCAAGATATTCTGAAATTCTACCCTGGTACCCGTGCATGTGACCTTGTTTGGAAAGAGTCTTTGCAGATCTATTGAAGTTAAAATGAGTCCAGACCGGGTTAGGGTGGGCCCTAATCTAGTGACTTGTGTCCCTATAAGATGAGGGAAATTTGGATACTGACACAAAAAGAAAACACCACATAAGGACACAGAAGGCACAAGGAGAACGTCATATGATGACAAAGACATAGACTGGAGAGACTCATCTCCAAGTCAAGGAGTGCCAAGGATTGGCAGCAAGCACATGCAGTATGGAAGAGACAAAAATATTTTCTCCTTGAAACTTCAGAGAGATTTTCTGTGGCCCCGCTGACACCTTGATTTCAGACTTCAAGCCTCCAAGACTGTGAGAGAATAAATTTCCATTGTTTTTAAGCCATCCATTTTGTGGCAATTTGTTACAGCAGTCCTAGAAAATTAATATACTTAGTTATAATTTTTAAAAAGTCTTTTTTTAGTCTTATATGATAGGTTTTATAAAATTCAATGAAGTTACTGAAGATTTGTTTTTTTGTTATTATTACAAATCACACCAAGTTAAGGAATCTTTGAGGCTTATATTTGAACTCTATATAGATAGTTTTATTGAAAAAAATTTCTTTCCCATTAAGAATTTCATATAATTCCTATTCAGTCCAATTTAACAGGTTGTTCACAATTACCTATATGTAAAGAGCACTGGCTTTTTTTGTTGTAGACTTGCAAACATGATGGCTTGTTTGAGGGAAGGTTTAAATGTAGAGAAGGATTATATGCATACTTGTAATGGGTTGAATAGTATCCCTTCAAAATTCATGTTCACCTGGAACCTCAGAACATGACCTTATTTTGAAAAAGGGTCTTTTCAAAATGTAATTAGTTAAGATGAGGTCATACGTATTGTGATGTATCCTAAATCCAATGACTGATGTCTTTGTAGGAAGAGGGCAGGACATACAGAGAGAGAGGGAAAGGCCATGTGATAATGAAGGCAGAGATTGCAGTGATGCACCTAAAGTCAAGGAACACCAAGAATCACCAGCAAACACAGGAAGCTGGGAGAGAGGCACCAAACAGTTTCTCCCAGAGCCTCCAAAAGAAGCCAACTCGGCCAATACCTTGACTTCAGACTTCTGGCCTCTTGAACTGTGAGAGGATACATTTCTGTTGTTCTAAGCCACCTAATTTATTGTAATTTTTATGAGCCCTAGGAATCTAATATAGTACCAAACACATCAGGATTTTATATAGAGTCAAAAAATATTTTTGTAAATTCTCAAGGCGAATTGGGCTATAATTCTTAAGATTCTTAGGGATAAGGGCCCTGCTCATACAACCTTATTTAATTCTAATTAACTCCGTATAGACCCTATATCCAAATACAGCCATTGGAGTGTTGGGGCTTTGACATAAAGTTCAGCCCATAATATTGTGCTTTTTTTATTTATTTGCATATATATGTTTTTAATTTCTGTCTTTCCACAATATGGACCCTTCTGCCTCTAACCTTTTCCTTTTTGGAACCAGATCTGCCTACTATACTTTGTTCATAGGATTCATATGGATTAACTACAGCCCAACATCAGGAATGGCCCATGGCATAATCCTAACCATTCAGTAATCTTTATCTTTCTAGCCAGAAATGAGCAAGAAACCCAATGAAAGCTCTTATTTCTACACGAAAAGAAGTAATGGCCACTACACATCATGTTATCCTGGTATTTCCAGAATTAATTTATACAATGTGGAATAAGCCGGCCAGAAAATAAAGCCACATAAAGGAAAGTAAGGCCAGAGAGATTATTCAAACACTCAATGCGGTCTGTCAGGAGCTGGACCCATACATAGATTTTTGAGTTCTATGAGGCAATAAATTTCCTGTTTTTGTTTAAGCCCAATTAAATTGACATTCTGTTAGTTGATACTAGAACTCTGACTAAAACAATTCTAGAGTTGTAGAAAACGTGAAAATATATATCATAATTCTCTATTTTCAGAATGACAATGTTAAATTACATGATACAGGGTTTTGTTGTTGTTGTTTTTGCTTTTTAGGGCCACACCTGTGGTATATGGAAGTTCCCATGCTAGGGGTTGAATCGGAGCTACAGCTGCTGGTCTACACAGCAGCAATGCGGGATCCAAGCTGCATCTGCAACCTGTACCACAGCTTACGGTAACACCAGATCCTTGATCCACTGAGCGAGGCCAGGAATCAAACCCACATCCTCATGGATACTAGTCACATTCATTTCAGCTGTACCATAACTGGAACTCCACATGATACAGTTTTTAAGATAGTCTATAGTGATCCTTATCTTCTGATATAAGATGCAATCTTCTCCTCTTAAGTATAAGATGGATTACGGATTAGTTTTTAATGAACAAAATATAACATGAGATTGGATCTCATTTCTCAGGTCAAGTTACAAAAGGTTGCACCTTTGGTCTTTGATGCTTTTTCTTGCTCCCTCTTGATCATTTACCCTGAGTGGAACCAGACACATGACATGAGAACTACTGGTGAGGGACCACACGAGTGAGCCTGGAAGCAAATATCCTCCCTATTCGCCAAACAATTGAGCCTTCAGATAAAACCACAGCCTCATTTTGAAAGCTTGACTGCGATCTCATGAGAGACTTTGAGCCAGAGAAAGCTAGTTGGGCCATGCTTAAATTACTGATGCATAGAAACTATCAGATTATAAATGTTGTTTTAAGCTGCTGTGTTTTAGAGCAATTTGCTGTAGAGCAATAGATTGCTAATACAAACCATTGCAAAGGTAATAAAGCATTAAACCTTTTGTAAATAAATACTATATAGCATATCATAATATGCTATTACATATTGCCCATGAGATAAAGCTATTGACTGTCTATGAGTTGTTTTCTAGGTAGGACAATAATATTCATAAACAATGAGAATCTCACCTTTATAATCTCAGTAACAGAAAGGAAGTATCAAAGTAGAGTGTAAAGAGAACAGCAAAGGAAACCCTAAACAAAACAAAAAGACAACCCACAGAATGGGAGAAAATATTTGCAAATGATTCCACTGACAAGGGATTAATCTCCAAAATTTACAAACACCTCCTACAGCTCAATACCAAAGAAACAAACAACCCCATCAAAAAATGGGCAGAGGATCTAGGCAGACAGTTCTCCAAAGAAGACATGCAGATGGCAAATAAACACATGAAAAGATGTTCATCATCACTCCTTATTAGAGAAATGCAAATCAAAACCACTATGAGGTACCACCTTACACCTGCCAGAATGGCCATCATCAAAAAGTCTACAAACAGTAAGTGCTGGAGAGGGTGTGGAGAAAAAGGATCCCTATTACACTGTTGGTGGGAATGCAAATTGGTGCAACCACTGTGGAAAACAGTATGGAGATTCCTCAGAAAACTCAAAATAGAATTACCATTTGATCCAGCAATCCCACTCCTGGGCATCTGTCCAGAGGAAACCATGACTCGAAAAGACACATGTAGTCCAGTATTCATTGCAGCACTGTATATAATAGCCAGGTCATGGGAACAACCTAAATGCCCATCAACAGAGGAGTTGATAGGGAAGATATGGTACATGCACACAATGGAACATTACTCAGCCATTAAAAGGAACGAAATAACAACATTTTTAGCAACATGGATGGACCTAGAAATTATCATGCGAAGTGAAACCAGTCAGACAATCAGACAGCAACACCCAATGCTACCGCTTACATGTGGAAATTAAAAAGACACAATGAATTTCTTTGCAGAACAGACAATGACTCACAGACTTTGGAAAACCTATGGTTTCCAAATAAGACCATCTGGGGGGTGGGGGGATAAACTGAGGGTTTGGGACGGAAGTGCTATCAAATTGAGTTGTGATGATTTTTATACACCTATAATTGTAGTAAAAATCATTAAGCAATGAAAAAAAGGAAATTAAGCAGTACTAAAATCTCAATGGTCTCTGCATTTGCTATTTATTCCCCTCTCTTTCTACCTTCATCTTTTTGGAATTTTCCATGGTCAAAAATATCCACATCACATCTCATTTTTTATCTCCACTCAGTTGGTCAGACCGACTCAAAATTGCAGCTTGAATCTATGTTACATGTTCCTAGGAGGTAAACCTGATTAGCTTTTCAGGCTTATTATTTCTTCTCATTCAGCTTATATCAACAAAGACTGAAGAGTCATGTGGCACAGTTATATTGTAGAGCATCACAAAAAGGAATTTCTAAGAGAAAGTCTAGCACTCCGATATGGGCACATGCTATAAAATATGACCACACTGCCATAATCAGTAATCTCATTGACAGAACTGTGGATTTTAAACTGATAGAACAATGAAAATAGTTCAGTGGCTCCAAATTATCTTCATTTTAGCTCCTGGCATTCCACGGAAGAACCACTGATGCCAGTACAGTGAGAGGATAAGTGGAGACTGGATAAATTGACTCTGGGTCTGGGACCCTTATTTCAACTACAACTGTCCACTTGTATATGTTTTATATATTGGTCTTTCTTATAAACTTCCAGATAAAGAAAGAGTGTGGGAGAAAAGAAAGTGGGGGAAGGGGAGAAAAGGGAAGGGAATCAAAGGAAAGAGAATTTTGTGACTGAAAATCATCTGAAATCATTTATGCAGTCCATCATCTCTGTTTTATATAAACAGAATAATTTTCTTAAAGGGCAAGCGGATCTAGAATATGAATGTATAAATACCCAGTATCACATTTGTTTTATTACAGGATGCCAACTCTCAGTTTCTCGAATTTCCATTAATCTTACCTTAAAGTTTTTCCATAAATAATTCCATTTGGAAACATTTTTTGGATAGTCTTTCTTAAGACTAACCAACCCTACCCTTATTTATGGAATCCTCAAGAATAATTTGAAACTATCCAGGAATTCTGAAGAGCCATACATTGCTATGCACCCAATATAGGAATTTTTCTTCTTCTCCTTGATTATCTTGGTCCCCTGTTTTAGTAACCTCGCCTTTGATAGCCCATCTTCTCTTGGCCTCTCTCCCTGAAGCAACGGCCTTGTAATTTTTCACCACCAATCCCTTCCATTGTGTTCCGTATTTCACAGCATGGGAATTACATAGCACTGGCTTATCTCCTCCATGTAGGACAAGGGTGGGTCTCATAGTCTCATGTTTGTTTTCCCCTCAGAAAATAGTGTCGTGACTACTGGTTGTCTGAATGGATGAAAAGCAAGGTAGAAAAACGGTGGAATTTTCCATTCTGTGGTGTATTTAATATTCTCTTATAGTCTCTAAAACCAAGAACAAAATTTCTCTGAATCCATACTTTCCCAAGAGAAATTTGCCTTTTCTACTATCTTAATGTTGACTATTTCATATAAACTAATACCTGAACTTATTGTTTTAAAGACTATTTACCCGTTGCCTACAGCTCTAACTTACTTAAAGTATCTTCCATTAACTTAAGAATTAAAAAATCATTATTAATTTAACTATTTCTCACTAATCTGGGAGGCTATGATTTTGTTTCCTCACCTTGGAATAATTAATATGCTTAATATGGGGAGAAAAAGAACTTAAATCCACTTTAAATTGGCACAACAATTTCATTTTTTAAAATAGAGGGAAATATTTTGATTATTTTTAAAAATGAAAACAAAATTGTAAAAATGTGATACAATATAATCTAATATTTAACTAAACTTAGTTTATAATTACATATCTTTTCCTGACAGCTTGTACTACTGCATGATACTGTATTATGTGTAAAATATTTTCTTTTTTCGGCATAATGATAAGGAGGATTATTTTTGCAAATACGTATATGCTTATCAGCTTTTTCAAAGATCTCTCTTAATTTAAGCCTTTGATTTTTAAAACATTCCTTCTGAACTCCCGTCCTGTCCTTATCCTTATTAACTTTTCCTTCTCCCATCGTTAGGGGCTCACTTGCCAATGGCATCAAGTGAAATCCAAATATTTCTCTAATAACACTTTTGTGGTCTCCATGGAATCCTGTACCTCTTGCAAAGCTTGAAGTTTCTTTTGACAATACATTTGCAATACAGTGACTTGAAAACATCCAAGAATGGAGGCAGGCCAAACCACAAAGTAAGGGAAGTTGTAGGAGGGGGCTAAATAGATTCTACTATTAAAGAAAGATGGAGATTAAGGGACATTTGAGGGGAAATTTTCATGTAATTTCTTCATTCATGAATTTTTTTGACTATCTGTGTGATCTTATAATGCAAGTCCTGGAAAACACACAGATAAGAAGGAACCATCTGTGGTTCCATACCTCATATAAGAAAAATGAGGTACCATTCAATTCAATTAACCACCTAAGATCGCTTAGAGAATTAAGAAGAAAAAACAACCAGCTCCACATTCCCTAGTTTAACCTAGCTTTACAAATCTTGATAGATTTGTATAGATTATGCATTCAAAATTCCTATGAACAAATTTATAAAATGATAGTCTATGCAGTCAAATATATATGTATTGTACTCTAAGTACCATTCATTCTGGTTCCAGGCAAAGCTGTGATGCAAAATGAAAAGGTATTGGTGCTTGCAGTCTTCCAATTCCTGTTAGGTAATTTTCTTAGGTGCTTCTGTGCTTGGTCTCTTTTCTTATCTACCTTTCCAATCCTGCTTTTCTGATTATCACTGGTTGCATAGCAAACCTCACCACAACTTATTGGCTTCAAACAATAATGTATTATTATCTCTCGTGATTCTGTAGCTTTATTGACTCCAACTGGGTGTCACTTGGCAGGCGTATATGTAGTTACGGGCAGATGTCAGCTAGGGCTACAGTCATCTAAGTCTCTATTGGCCAGACATCCAAAATGACTCATCACACAGTTGGTAATTAATGCTGGCTGTCATCTGCGAGCTCAGCTGGGACTGTTGAGCAGAGGACCTATTCTTGCCCTCTCTGTTTTGTTGGGGGCCTATAGCCGTGGTTTCTTCTAGGAAACCAAAACTACTGGAGTGTTGCCCAACATTGGTGAAATATTTGTCTTCCAACAGTTTTCTTGTGGCAAATGATTTAACCCAAATAATTATATGAAGAGAGAAATTTAAGGAAGTTTCAAAATGTACCACAAATGGCAAATGGCTCCTTAAGGGCCGTATGGTAAACTCAGTGTTATACACATAGTAATTAATATAATCTTCACAGCAGGCCTATGAATTAGGTATTAATCTGTATATCCATTTTACAGATAAAGAAGTTAATGCTTAGAGGCAATAAAGGACTTGATAAATATTTCACAATTTCTTGGATTTCTTCCCAGATGTGTATGATATCCAGTAGTTGCTCTCAACCACAAAGAATACTGCCTCCCAGGCTTACAAAATCTGTATCCATTCCTAAGAAGAATATAGAGACATTCTGAATTTCTTTTTCTCCTAGTATTTCAAAATCCATTGAGCTTTCATCATTTTATGAGATTATCAAATAAAATACAAAACGTAATTTACCTTAACTCAACCTGCCCTTTATGGCAGACACAATGGGATATATGACAGTGAGCAAGGAAAAGGTGAAATAGGTTCATTATACTTATTATTTGATCATAATATAACACACTTTTATTATGCATGCACAAACACAAACACATTTTTAGAAAACATTAAGCAGAACCTTTACATTTGAACTCAGTAGAATTATTCTGCTTCAGTCAGAGCAGTTTCTCTATTTTACTCAAATTACACACCAAGCAATTTGAACCAGGGCTCAAAAATGAGACTCAAGTTGAACTATAAACTGGTCCCATTGATATTTCCCTACTGAGAAGCACAAGAGGGAATTCCCACAGTGGCTCAGCAGGTTACAAACCCAACTGGTATCCATGAGGGTACAGGTTGGATTCCTGGCCTTCCTCAGTGGGTTAAAGATTCAGCATTGCTGTGAGCTGTGGTGTAGGTCTCAGATGCTTCTCGGACCCCCCATTGTTGTGGCTGTGGCATAAGCCAGCAGCTGCAGCTCTGATTCAACCCCTGGCCTGGGAACTTCCATATGCCACAGGTGTGGCCCTAAAAAGGAAAAAAAAAAAAAAGTATGATAGAAAAATAAAAGAAATACAATAAGAAATTTCAAATATGTCCAGAATCTTTGTCTTTACTTAAAGGAAATTCTTGGTTCTATTGATATATTTATTACTGCCTGGCGATTACTCTGCTCTCATTCTCAGTCCATATGGTTTATGTACTACTGACCCACTCTTCAGTTCTAGAGATAAAATATGATATGGCACTTTCTGAAAGAATGACTCTTTCCATGGCTCCAATAATCAATTCAGAGATAGGCATGTGACAAAATCCCAACAATCACAGTTCTCACAAAGATTTGTGCAAGAACTCTTAAGTTGAAACCACTTTCTTTGTCTGAGAAAGCTAATTATGAGGCTGTAAACCAAGGCTTACCTTGGGCTATCATTGAGCAATAGAAATTTTCCTTATTAAATCCTCTCAACTCTGGCTGTGTGCCCTTTGCAATGCGAATTAGCTATTTCTTCTATCAGGAGATACAGTCTTTTAAAACTATGTAGGAATCATCTGCATCCATTAAGAGTAAAGAAAAAAGAGATAAGGAGAAAGAGAGACAAAGAAAGTGAGGTAACTAACAACTTCAAAGTCCTATATCTAGCTTTGAATGAAGTCCATCCCTGGACATGAGTAGAATGTATCTATTTGAAATGACGTTTTTGTCATATGTGCCCAAAGAGATCTTGGCTTACTCTCCAAATTATGTGGTCTTAACAACCTCAACTTAAAATTGCAAAATTCATTTCAGACATGGAAACATATTTAGATAAGTTTCAAGCAGTAATTACTATCTATATATTCATTAACTATTAAGTGAAATAGTTAATATTTATATATAACATGGATAACATTAAAAATTATATAGGTAGATATAAATAGAGAGATATGGGTCTATAATACTTTTTTGGTATTAGTATATCTATTAATGAACTTTATAGCTAGTATCCTCAAATTCCAAACTCATAATATTTGTAGTTACTGTATGCCCAGCTTCTTGACCCGTCTTCAACAATTGCAATACACCTAAATTATGGAAATTCATACTCTGCCTACTTCAAGTATATTAAATACAGCTTTTTACAATTTTTTGATTCTTAAATACCTTCATACATGTTCAGTCTTTGAACAAATTTTCATTGTGTGTACTTTTTATTGAGTATATATCATGTGCTAGACACAATTCAAGTCCTGGAAATGTCTTAATGAATAACTTATATAAAGTCCATTTTCTCACAGAGCTTATGTTTTATTGGCAATGATGAACAATAAGCAAATAAATGATTAATATAATTTATACATTTTGATAAGTGTTAGGAAGGACAAGAAAATAAAGAAAGAGAGAGAGGAGGCATTTAGGGTGGCCAAAGAAGATTTCTCTGATGTGGTGACATTTTAGCAACATAGACCTTAATTAATTGTGTGAAGGAGCCAGCTATGAAAATATCTGGTTAAATATGTTTCAAGAAAAAGGAAGAGCAATTTGTCATTTAAATTAAAATACAAAATGTATAAATAGATAAATTCTGCATATAGAAGCACTTAAAATTTTTGTCACTTTCATCTTTTTAAAAAGTGTTATATTTTATTTATTTTTTAATAAGAATGAATTTTATTTCAATTACAGGTGTACAAAGATCATCACAAGTCAATGTGATAGATTTTGTGTCCCAAACCCACAGTGCATCCCCCCCACCCCCCAGATTGTCCCACTTGAAAAACCAAAAAAGTGTTATATTTTAAATACATATAATGTGAAACAATCTAAATGGCCATCAACAGATAAATAGATTAAGATGTGGTACATATATACAATGGAATATTTCTCAGCCGTAAACAAGACAGACTAATTCAATTTGCAGCAACATGGATGGAACTAGAAATTGTCATGCCATGTGAAGTAAGCCAGAAAGAAAAAGACAAATACCATGTGATATCCCCATTTGTGGAATCTAAAATATGGAATAGATGATCCCATCTAAAAAAGCAAACAAACAAAAAACAAAATAGAAACAGATCATGGCCAAGGAGAGCAGACTTGGTATTGCCAGGGGGGAAGGGAGAGGGAGGGGGATGTGGGCATTTGGGGGTTTTTTTTGGATGCAAACTGTTATATTTGGAATGGTTGGACAATGAGGCCCTACTATATAGCACAGGGGACTGTGTGTGATTGGGTCACTTTGCAGTACAACAGAACTTAAAGAAACATTGTAAATCAACTATACTTTAATAAAAATTCATACATACACGTATACAATGTGATATATAATGTGATTAGACAACACTCCAAGATATTACTGTTCCTGAAACTCGCCCTCTGTCTGTCCATGCTGAATACAAAAGAGGAGACAGAGTTTGGGGTGAGGGAAAAATATATACTTTATTACTTTGCCAGGCAAAAGGGGCCACAGCAGGCTAATGCCTTAAAGACTGTGCCCTCTTTGCAAGATATTAGGAGGCAATTTTATAGTTTGGGGAGTGGAAAATAGGGCCTTAGATAAGGATCAGGGTAGAGTCAAGCTTGCACTGTTTCTCAAAGCTAGTGTTTGGTGGCCCCAGGAATGGTTCTGGTGGTCCTCCTTCTTCCCAAATGAAAAATGCTTCATCAAGCAGTTCTTCCATTTGTTGGGAGTTTTAGTTCTGCAGAAAGGCACAAAGTAATATGTATATTCCCTGAGGAGGAACCAGGACCCTGCCCCAAGGCTGCACTGTTGTCCCTTGACTCCTCCTCCCTGGTCTCTGCAATGCCTCCCTGCCTTAATTAGCTAGTGTTTGAACCTGCCCTTTGGAACTCAGGGAAGGTTATGGAGCCTGAAGCTTATTCCTTAAAAACAAGAAATGGAGGATACAGAAAACCTTGTGTGTCCAGGAGCCCCGAAGGGCCCTTCTCAGTTACATTACCACTAGGTTAATGTTTAATAACATTATATAGGAAGTATTGAAACTGACAGCACTAATGGCCTGAACCTAGCCAGAACACAGACTGGGACTTGAACCCACGTGGCGGGACTCAAGCCCAGCCTAAACCAGATTGGGACTTTAAACCCACAGTTTTAAATTAGAATCACTCACTCAGTGTCTGAACTTACTGAGGCCCGGGTTCTTCATGACTCCACATAGGAGGAATTCAGTAAGAGACAAAGTGATAGGCAAGAAATAGATTTATTAAGATAGGATGCTTGTGAGAGATGCAAGCGGGCAGGTGAGGAGGCTCTGCCCCCAGGATCTGGTGGACTACAATTTTATTATCCAAGGGGAGTGGGGGTCGGAAAAGACTGCCTCTTCCTGTTTCTTCAAGTAGTAGCTCTTCTTTAGTATCAGGTAAGGTGTGTATTCAAATCAGCAGAACGGTGGTCCTCAAACTCCTGCCCTTGGTCTGAATCTGAATGCAGGTCTCATCCCATCCCCCACCGAATGACCCGAGGCAATTTTCACACCTCCACTAGTCAAGCAAGACTGCCTTTTTCTGATGGCTTTCTTGGGCAATTATTAATGTTCCCAGCATTCCCTAGGTTTCCCTCTCTATCTATGGTCCCTTATTGGGACTTCTACAACTATCTGTGTCTGCTCAATCGCTGTCAGTATCATGGCACTGGGGAAGTGAAAGAACTGTTTTAATATAATTTTAGGAAGGAAATAAATTTCCTGTTTAAAGAATTTGTATAAGTACCCACCTTCATGATCATCACAGAGGCCGCATCCATTGAAAAGAATTCTTATGCCTTAGGGTGAAACAAGCATCAAAGGGATTGAAGGGAAAATTATGCAAATTAAGATGAGTTTCCTTTCCTTATTCTTCCTTTTCCTTCCTGAAAAGTCTATAGAAGATCCATTAGGTAGTGCCCAGCAAGGTAAACACAGGGGCCAGGGTGTCAGAGCCCAATAATATTAAGGAGGTCATCTATGAGGAGGGAAGATGATAATTTGAGCCTTATTGAGTGAGGAGGTACATTCGTCTGTTCTGGCTATTATAACAAAATACCCTGGACTGGGTGGCTTAAACAATAGACATTTATTGCTCATGGTCCTAGATGCTGAGAAGTCCAGCATCAAGATGTCAGGCCACTTGGTTCCTAGTGAAGACACTTCCGGGCTGACAGAGAGCCACCTTCTCACTGTATCCTCACATGGCAGAGAGGGTGATCTCTCTATCTTTCTTCTAATCTTATAAAGTCACTAATCTGATCCTGAGGTCCCCACCTTCATGACCTCATCTAACCATAATTACCCCCCAAATGTCCTGTCTCCAAATTCCATCACACTGGAGGTTGGAGCTTCAACTTATTATTTTTGAGGGGACACAATTCACTTCATAGCAAGAGGATATCCACAAAGGGGTGAGCTACAGGGGAAAGGACAGCCCACTTTAGAGTAACAGAACACCCAGATGGTAAGAAGTTTTTCCTCACGTTGGGTAAGCGTAGTGTCCCATTATGTGGAATTAATGTCCAAGCAGAGTCAGAAGAGTGTTCCCAGGGGAATGGAGTACAGCCTACCGCTGGTTGTCCATTCTCAAGAAGGATGGGGAGGGCATACCCTTAGGAGACAATCCTGACAGAGGGTCAGAAACCAGACAGTTTGAGGAGAGCGTCTGTCCAAAGATGGTAGTGGCAGCCTGATAGGAGGTATTGACATCTGAATGGAGTAAACAGAATATCTGCTTGGGGAAAGGACCCATATCAGTGATAGCTTCGCCCAGCATGTTAGAACCCAACATGAGTGACAAGATATGCAGGTTGGAAGTAGCACTGTGACACTGAGAGATTAGGTATGTAAGAACAATGGATCTGAAGTTCCCACTGTGACTCAGTGGTAACGAACCTGACTGGTATCTATGATGCCAGTTGGATCCCTGGCCTTGCTCTGTGGGTTAAGGATCCAGTATTGCCACGAGCTGTGGTTTGGGTCACAGATATGTCTCAGATCCTGTGTTGCTATAGCTGTGGCTCGGGCTGGCAACTGTAGCTCCAATTTTACCCCTAGCCAGGGAATTTCAATATGCTACATATGAAACCCATAAAGCCAAAAAAAAAAAAGAAAAAATCAAATAATATATATTGAGGATAATGAAAGCCTAGTTTCTCAGTGTTAAACAAAAAGTTACAAACAGGAAAAGGGAAACAACTGGAGTGAACTCTGTGGAGTTGCATTTGAAGTACAAATATTGATGTGAACTATTAATATTTAAGATATATAAACTACTTATGGATATAAATGTAAATAGATATGTAAATATATGTCCCTACTGACCTACCGTAAACATTTCTATTTTTACCTATTATGGAGATCTTCCCTAGCTCTCTCCACTGAGAAACTTGGAATCAGTAATCTCGGATAATAATGAGCATACCTAGCACTCAAATCTTGGTTTCTAAATACCATTGTCCACTTAAGAGAAGCATATCTCCTTGGACAAATGATTCAGTCTATGATTAGGTGGGGAAATTAGATGAGCCTGTGAAATCTTGTTGTATCAGAAAGAAGGAAAGTCTCAGAAAATTATGGAGAAATACCAAAAAGACTAGGTAACTTTAAAGGGGAGCCAATAAGCAAGTCTGGGACAATTTTAATATTAAAATAAATAATATTAGGCTTCAACCTATTAAATAAAACAAGCATCATCAATCCATACTGGTATTAATAAATGAATAAATTAAAATTTTGATGAGAAGTGAAATCTTTATAGCTAGCTTCAAATTATCTCCCCCACAAAATACTTATTAGTTATAAAGAGGAGGGAAAGTAACTTTATGGTAATAAACCTGGCAGATACCACCTGAATCAAGTGATCAAAGGTAATATCACCAGTAATGGAACAAATCAAACCCGTCTGTCATCTGATAGGATGAAAGGAGAAGAATGCAAGGTCACTTTCATGATTTGCCAGCTCAAGTTGCATAACCTCAATTTAATCATGAGGAAACATGACAAACCCAACTATTAGACATTCCACCAAATATCAAGCCTATAATCTTCAAAAATCCATGATTATAAAAATCAAGAAAAGACCAAAGAACTATTGCAGACTCAAGGAGTTTAAAGGATTGTGACAACAAAATATCAAGTGTGATTCTAATTCTGGATGCTTTTCTTATAAAGGAGTTACAGAGACTCTTGGCAAAACTTAAATGGAATCTGAGGATTAGATGGTAGTAAAATATCAATATCAATTTCCTGGATGGCTATATTGTAACTATGTAGGAGAATACCTTTATTCTATACTAATGTATTCAGAGATGATGGGGTATCATATCGGTCTCTCATTCTCAAATAGCTCAGGAAAATATTATTTGGATTATTCCTGCAATTTTTATAAGTTGATATCATTTCAAAATAAAAACATTTTTTAAAAACATCAAGCGACAACTGTAAAACTATTTAACAACATCCAATGATAGCAAAATAAGAGTAAGAATTATAATTAGTAATTAGAACTAGGCAGCATCAATAAATTATCTCAGGAAGTTCCCATTGTGGCTCAGCAGGTTATGAACCTGAATAGCATCCATGAGGATGCAGGTTCTACCCCTGACTTCACTCTGTGGGTGAAGGATCTGGAGTTGCCATGAGTTGTGGTGTAGGTAGCAGACATAGCCGGATCCCGCATTGCTGTGGCTGTGGCATAGGCCAGAAGTTGGGGCTACAATTTGACCCCTAGGATGAGAACTTCCATGTGCTGCAAGCATGACCATAAAAAAGAAAGAAAAAAAGGAAAGGAAAGGAAAGGAAAGAAAGGGAAAAGAAGAGAAAAAAAAAAGAAAAGAAAGGGAAACCATCTCAGCACAAACCACAGAAGGATAATGCAAAGACCATCAGGGATCCAAAGTAGAAGAGCCCACTCTGATAGGATCACACTCTTATCTGTACTGGTTTAGGTTGTGCCCAGCAGGAGCTTAATCTTCCATGTGGAGGAACTGGAAATTAATATCAGATCCTATCATAAGGATTTTGGACTTTATATTTTATGTTGTTTTCCTAAAATATGTGGTACAGTGATTATAAATCACATTTTTATTCTTTAAAATCCTCAGCCCTCCATAAACCCACTAGGTTTACACATTACAATTTGTTCATACATGAGCTCCAAGTGAATTAAATTAGGAAAGTGTTTCCGCATGCAGAATTTTGTCTTTTTTTGATAATCGGTTTTTTGCTTTCTTTGGCTATGCCTGCAGCATGTAGAAGTTTCCTGGGATCAAACCTGTACTGCAGAAGCAATCCAACTGCAGTGACAATGCTGGAACCTTAACCCTCTGGACCACCAGGGAACTCCTAGAAGTCTATCTTAATACATATTCATTCTAAGTTTGCTATCTATGATGATATTGAAAAATACTTGACTAAATTGAATGTGCTATACATATTTACACAGTGAAATTCCAAAATTATGTCTATAAAACTTAATTGTAAATGAAGGTCTAATGTAAACATTCTCTGGATTTTAGTACAGGAGTAATGATTCTATGTATACTTAAGGATAGGAGGAAAGTAATTAATAATAAATCACTGGAACCTCAAGAGTTATAAATCTATTTACACCTGAAAATCTCCATTCTTCTAAACTACATCGTAATGTTCCTTTGGAAAGTGACAAAATTTACCCAAAATTAGAGGATTAAGTCTCCTTGACTCAATTTTGCTCTCCTAGAAAATGAAAGTTATCAATTTCAGTTGGAGGACAGACTAATGGAGGAATTAATTCTTTTTTTTCTAGTCCTTTGAAGATTAAGCATTACCCAAATATAAAATCATTATGCTTTATTCATCACTCTTAAAAGCCAAGCATATCATAAACATAAACTCCCTGATCATTCATTTACAATTGGAACCAGATTTTTTTAATATTATTAACAAATTTTATTTTATTTTATTGTATTTAACTTAATGGATTATATTTCAATTATAGGTGTACATAAATCATCACAAGTCAATATGACAGATTTTGTGTCCCAAACACACAGTGCATCCCCCCACCCCCAGATTGTATTATTTGAAAAACCAAGGTTTTCCAAAGTCTGTGAGTCATTGCCTGTTCTTGAAAGAAGTTCATTGTGTCTTTTTAGTTTCCACATGTAAGCGGTAGCATTGGGTGTTGCTGTCTAATTGTCTGACTGGTTTCACTTCGCATGATAATTTCTAGGTCCATCCATGTTGCGATAAATGTTGTTATTTCGTTCCTTTTAATGGCTGAGTAATGTTCCATTGTGTGTATGTACCATATCTTCCCTATCCACTCCTCTGTCGATGGGCATTTAGGTTGTTCCCATGACCTGGCTATTGCATAGAGTGCTGCAATGAACACTGGAGTACATGTGTCTTTTTGAGTCATGATTTCCTCTAGACAGATGCCCAGGAGTGGGATTGCTGGATCAAATGGTAATTCTATTTTGAGTTTTCTGAGGAATCTCCATGCTGTTTTCCACAGTGGTTGCACCAATTTGCATTCCCACCAACAGTGTAATAGGGATCCTTTTTCTCCACACCCTCTCCAGCACTTATTGTTTGTAGACTTTTTGATGATGGCCATTCTGGCAGGTGTAAGGTGGTACCTCATAGTGGTTTTGATTTGCATTGCCCTAATGAGGAGCGATGTTTAACATCTTTTCATGTGTTTATTTGCCATCTGCATGCTTCTTTGGAGAATTGTCAGCCTAGATCCTCTGCCCATTTTTTGATGGTGTTGTTTGTTTCTTTGGTATTGAGCTGTAGGAGGTGTTTGTAAATTTTGGAGATTAATCCCTTGTCAGGGGATTCATTTGCAAATATTTTCTCCCATTCTGTGGGTTGTCTTTTTGTTTTGTTTAGGGTTTCCTTAGCTGTGCAGAAACTTTGAAGTTTAATTAAGTCCCATTTGTTTATTTTTCTTTTTATTGTCCTTACTCTGACACATGGATCTGAGAAGATGTTGCTATCATTTATGTCAGAGAGCATGTGGCCTATGTTTTCCTCTAAGAGTCTGATAGTATTTGGTCTTATATCTGGATCTTTAATCCATGTTGAGTTTCTTTTTGTGCATGGTGTTAGGAAGTGTTCTAGTTTCATTTTTTTACATGTATCTGTCCAGTTGGAACCAAATTAATTCTATTAACAGAAATTGAAATAAAATGTAAGATTTCAATAACCTCTCATAAGATAGGAGCAATCAGAATCAATGATTATGGCAAACCTATATAATACTACGGTCCCTGGTGAGCTGTTTTGTCTAGATATGTTATATGCATTGCAAAATAAGCCAAAATCTATCAGATTTGCTGCTTATTTTATACTCATGTAGCAGTGTGTTACTTTTCTTAATTGTTCCACAAATATTGATTAATGCTTAAACTGAACACAACTTCTTGAAGCTTCCAAAGCTTATATCAATTAATAGAATCTTCCTCTTAAATTAATTTTTGCTTTAGTTTAATTTTAAAAATTTATTTTGAGACATTGGGATAAATTTTACCTATATGTGCTGGTACTTCTGAAAATGATCTCTAAATATTGCTCCAAGATAACATTTTTCTTGGGCTACCATGACAGTGGGTAAAATTCCACATTGAATCATGAGCCGTCATGTGCTCTTGGAATAGTGCTAAACACGGTTGTCAAAGAAGCAGGCCAAAGCTATTTAAAGTAGCCATGTGATACTCTTATTTTATTTTAGATATTCATGGGACTATGTAAACTAAATGACAATTTATTTTATTTAAGACCAGACTGAATTCTTGGCTCCTTTCAGTGGAATTTCATATGATATTTGAATATATCTGCTGACTCACAAACCAGTCATACAAATGTTTATTGAATGTCTTTCATAATCTCAACTCACTGATAGACGTTGGGCAGGAGAGAAGAGAATTTTAAACACACTGCTGCTTTCCAGAAAGTATTCAAAATGCTTTACATGAATAAATAAAAAGAAGCAAGTTAGGATGAAATAAAAATAAATGAAATATTAACAAGGGCAGAAACATAAGATGCTATAAAATCAAATGCAAAAATATAAACTTCCTCCCCAACCTCAACTGATGCACTTGTTCTCTTATTTACTCACTCTAGTCACACCAGTCTCACTTCAAACTTGACAACTTATCAGCCCTTGGAATTTGCTCTTCCCTCTGCTATGTTCCTCCCACTTGGAATGCTGACCCTCTAAACCACAACAGTGCTCTGCGTTTATTCTATTTATTATTATTCATGATAGTCTTCAAAGCACTTATTACAACTTTGGGAAATTATCATTTATTTGATAGCACATCATGGGTGCTTAATAAACATTTTTGAATAAATGCACTAAATATAGAACCCTGTTATTATGTCAGTACCTGTTCAACATCCCTTAATATAAACATTAAGCTGAAATTTCTTTAAAATTGCCACCGATAGTGTCTCCATCATATGGTTTCATTTCCCCGTCTGTATTTACTTTTTGACCTTTATTTGCCATCATTTGTCCTGTTTGATCAACACTGTCTTTCCCCAGGAATTTCCCACACACCCTGTATTTTCCCGACAGGAACTTAGCCTACATTGTTTCCTCTTTCCATCTCTACCCATTAGTATCACAGGGTGACAATATGACTTTTGTGAGCCTAAGTCACTTTGTCTTCAGGAGGCCCCTTCCTCCACAAAAAAAATATTAAAAATTATTTTGTTGGCATAAAGAGAAACATAATCCTGATTGAGTTCATTGTTATATATCTATTACTATTATATTCAATTTTTCTAATTTTAAAACAAGTAAAAATTAAAGCATTTCATTTGTGGGCCCCTGAAAGTATCATGGATCCTAGGCACTTGTGTTTTTGTGGCTTTTGAGTTAGTGAACACTTCTTCTAAGCACAATTTAAATGTCAGCTCCTCTTTGAGTTCCTGTCGTGGCTCAGTGGTTAATGAATCTGACTAGGAACCATGAAGTTGCGGGTTCCATCCCTGGCCTTGCTCAGTGGGTTAACGATATGGTGTTGCTGTGAGCTGTGGTGTAGATTGCCGACCTGGATCAGATCTGGTGTTGCTGTGGCTCTGGCGTAGGCCAGCAGCAGCAGCTCCAATTAGACCCCTAGCCTGGGGACTTCCATGTGCCATGAGTGAGGCCCTAGGAAAGGCAAAAAGACAAAAAAAATAAAATAAAAATAAATAAATAAATGTCAACTCATCCCGTAAATCTTCTCTGAGAATGCCAACCTACACACACACACACAATGTACGTTACTCTTTTCTCTTCTTCATTTTCCCAGTACTTTCTGTGGATCTTATTAAACTTAGTAACAGACTGCAAGCAAAATTGTGACTAAATCATCTTTATGTTCCCCAATGTTTCCATCAGGAGCTTGATACCTTTAAGCAATAATGTGTATTTTGATTTGATATTTAATTCGTGCACCAGTAATGTGGGTTCTAATAGTTAAGGAACTTGTCAGTAAATAAGGCAACTTTAGATGACCCTAGATGCATTGATAAAGGTCAGGTCCTAGATCATAAACTTTTTTTTTTTGTTTTTTTCTAGGGCCACACCCACAGCATATGGAGGTTCCCAGGCTAGGGGTCTAATTGGAGGCCACCAGCCTAGGCCACAGCCACAGCAACGTGGGATCCAAGCCGTGTCTGCAACCTATACCACAGCTCATGTCAAAGCCAGATCCTGAACCCACTGAGCAAGGCCAGGGATCGAACCCGCAACCTCATGGTTCCTAGTCGGATTCGTTAACCACAGAGCCATGATGGGAACTCCCTAGCCATAAACTATTAAATCTGTATGATAGAAGGGTTTTATGGGTCACATACGCTAGAGTAGTAGGAGATAAATTTAGGTAGATAAAATTGTGACTGGATTACAAAAAACCTTGAATTCTAGGCAGAGCAGTAGGGTCCTGATGATGCAGGACATAGGAAGACTCTGTAGGTTCTTAATCAGGAAAGCAACATGAACACAGTGGTCTTTTTAGAAGGTTTATCTCAGAGTTGGGTATTAAATGGATTAAAGTACAGAAAGTCGGGTGACAAAGAAACCAGAGACCTTATAGAAATGGGTCAGTATGGCTGGACTTTATGCAAGTTCTGGTTTTAGTCTCATTTTGCTTAGTTTTACTCTTGACTTTATTTCATAGTAAATACAGGCATTCTATCCAGAATATTTATTTTTTAAGCTACTTCCAAGTTTAAAAAGAAAAACACGTTCTTAAATATGACTTAATATATGTTTCACCAGAAACATTAAATCTTTTTTCTTCACATAAAGCAATAAAATCTTTTTAAATTTGCAGTTCAATCAATCCATCAATAAACAAGTAATTTTTAAACAATGTAGGTAAATTGAGTTAGGCCATAGCAGGTTCAACTGGAAAAACAAAATAAAAGTGACTGTTGTCATCAGAGTTTTTAATTAGCTTATTTAATTATATAAACAGTTTGTTGGTATTACATTAACCTCATTTTATAGAAAAGAAAACTGATAATTTATGATACTAAGAAAGGAATCTGGGGAGTTCCCTGGTGGCCTTAGCCATATGCTATTGAATTTGTTCCCCTCAAAATCTCATGAAGTGGTAACTGCTATTATCTTCAATTGCAGAGGCAGGAATCAAGTTCTTACTACTTGTTCACTGGATTGGAGAGCCAGTGCTCAACCCAAGATTTTTCTGACTCTAGAACATGTGCTCTTTCCTACTATATTGTAAACTTCACTAAAAGTAATAGCCTGTAGGAAGGCTTTGGTGCTGGAGTACAAAATTACAACTCATGCATCACCTCAGTGCCACACAGATGAGTTTCTTACCAACTCTAATCACCATTGCTCAGGAACAAGGAATTAAAGATATTTAGCATATATTAAAATAATTAAACACAAATAAATTCCATTTTTCTTTTTTTGTCCAAACCTTTTAAAGTATCTACACTGTGCTAGGCTGTGTGCCTCATCTTTAGTTCTTTTCATAAGCAAGTGGAAGTGAGAAGTAGGACTTTAGTAAGAAGTGAGAGTTTATTTTTCTCTGTTTTTTCTCAGGTTCTGGTTAAATCCCATTTAAATATTTTGAGGTAAACTCCTTCATTTCCTAGGCTTCAGATGATGAGCTTTTTAGTCATGATTTTTAAAGGCCAACACATTTGTTAACTGGAGCGGTCATAGCGAGGTCAAGAGCAATAACTCATCATTTTATTCTTAGGCAGTGAATCTATTTTATACCATCTTTGGGTGCGATGTAAATCTCAGAAAGAATCGGATGCTAGTCTGTGTTTAAATGAATTAACTTCATACTGGAGTCACCATGACACGTTGAACCATAAATTAAGTTGATTTAAAAGAATTCAACAGAACATTCCAAACATGGTTATGGAACCAAAGAAAAGACTGGGATCTTTTACTTTTAAAGGAAGTAATTTCTGATAACATAAGCTAATAAAGTTTATAGTTTTATTATTAGTATAGTGTGCTTTAGAGCTCCAACAATGAGGTAAAACACTATGACCATTATTAGCACACCGTAGTAATCTTATTTCTAAGAGCACACTGAAAACACTTTTTCCCTTCAAAGTTTCTGTGAAAAGAACTTGAAGATGATATTTTCTCCTGAAATAATAAAATATACTGACATAATATTTTTGTATTAGAAAAAACTAGAATAATAACACAAATTTGTTTATTTTAGGTAGTTTATTGTACACCTGTCTCTTATAATCAGGACTGTGTTATTCAAGTCTGTTAGTAAAAATTTTCTTACTAGTTTTAACTTGGCTCTCAGGTATAGAAAAAGATATGCATTCACAGACCTCTTTACATGTACCTTACATACATTATCATGTTTTCTTAATACAACCCTCAGGAATAGATATTACTATTAACCCCACCTGATAAAAAAAAAAAAAACTAAGGTTCAGCAGGATCATCATTTGCTCAAGATCACTCAGCTTGTAAGAGGACCAGCAGGCATTCAAACCTCCTTAACTGCTTGGCAAAGTTACTGTGTTTCTATTTTTTAATTAACTCTATTGAAGTATAATTTACATGTGATGGATAATACACACTTTAAGTGTACAGTTCAATGAGTTTTGACAAGTGGATGCACCATCACAAGAAAGATATAGAATGTTTATACTATCCCCAGGCTTCCGTTTGTGCCACTATCCCACCTCTTTTCCCTCTCTGACAATCACTGACCAGCTTTACATCCCTAGAAATACTTTTCCCATTTCATTGCACTTTGTTCTGTTTAATGAGACAGTTTTACACATAATACCAAATGTGTATATCTTCATCTTTTGTGATAGTTTGAAATGACATGGGCCTTTCTTTTAATATTTGTTAATATTGCCAAATCTAGGTTCTAAACAAATGATGGCAATTAATTAAGGCTAATGGCAACAAGGAGGGGAAGAAAAGAGCCTTTGCATTTATTTTGCAGAATTCACTGAATGAGAAATTAATTTAAGAAATAGTAAATAAATTTAATACGGGTTTATGTACACCAAAGTAATGGTAACTTGGAGGGGTGATCCTTAGGTCCAGATAAACTGGTCTTCAGAGTTATAAAATCAATTGTTTTCTTTCTACCAAAATAGCACTTCCATCTCCTTTATTCCCCTCCCTTTCTATCAGCTCCTCTGCTGCCTTCCTCTTAGGGTACATTAGACTCACCAGACATCCTTCATCTTGGGCTGTAAATCACTTGTTCTGATCTGTGATCCAGGCAGCAAGTGAGAAAGAAAACAAAATTCTACAATTCTTGATAATTCAGGATGAGAACATTTTAGTCTTTTATTATATGATTTTTCAAAAGACATAAATATTAATATAAGTGGATAAAGCACTTTGTTAAATAGAAAAATTACAACAACAGTCACATATTCAAAGCAAACGCAGTTTTATTTTCTATGACTGATGTGATTTTACTTTGAGAGCCTCATCTCTTTGAGTACTAAAAGGAAAAACCAAACACTTTTTAAAATTCCTATAAACTATTATATCTCATGTTTTTTCCATTAATCTGTCTCTTCTGGATAGGTTCTTTCTTGAGTGAGTCTTTTAGAAACCCTCTCTTTCACCATGTGTTTTAGAGACATTCTGTCTGCATGTAAATGAGCTTTTATAGCTGTATGGAGTTAGCAGGGAAGGAAATCCAAGGCCATGACAGTGTCAGGAAAGTGTCTCTCTACAATAGTTGTTCTTTTTTCCTAGGACCAGGTGTGTCTTCTCTTTTCATTGTCTGATGGAGCACTTAGGATGGACTTTTACTTCTTCCCAGGGAACTTAATCTCAAAACATAATCCATTCCACACTGGGGAGGGAGTGTTCAAATCTAATCAGACCACTTGCTCCAGGTCCCTGTGGAAGTTATAGAAATTTAGAAATTCCTTTTATATTGCAGCAACATTAATATTTTAAGGCTATTGTCTTGCTAAGAACACAAAAATACAATTTTGCAATTCAAAACTTAGTACTAATGTTCTTCTCTGTCTTATTCTTTTGTTATTTTAATTCTCTGATGTAGCAATACTAATCTTCCTTGAGGCAGAAAGAAGCAATTCAGAGGCATTATGAAGGATGATCCTTCACAATATACCAGGAACATTAAAAAGAAAAAATCATATTAATAAACATATTTAAATTTATTACAATTATTTTATTTATAAAGGTCACAGAAAAAAGAAAAAAGAAGAAGAAAATAGTATATCTTTGCTTAATATCATTCTATAGTATCCCTTTCTTACAGGATCAAAACTTCACAGGCAAGTATTCAGAATTTTCCATAAAATTATCCATTTTACTTTGTGCTGTTATTTTTATTTCTATTTTTTTTGTCTTTTTGCCTTTTTATGTAGAGCCACACCTGTGGCATATGGAGGTTCCCAGGCTAGAGGTCTAACAGGAGCTGTAGCTGCCGGCCTTTGCCACAGCCACAGCAACGCGGGATCCGAGCCACGTCTGCAACCTACACCACAGCTCACGGCAACACCGGATCCTTAACCCACTGAGCAAGGCCAGGGATCGAACCCGCAACCTCATGGTTCTTAGCCACATTCGTTAAACACTGAGCCACGAAGGGAACTCCTGTGCTGTTATTTTTAAACACATATTAAACACATGTACAAAGCACAGCAGATTAAACCTTGTTTCTCTAAACGAGGTCTACTTTTCTGTGTGTATATCTTTGCTTAAATGTCCTTTTCTTTTTGCTTGCTTTTTAGGGCTGCATCTGTGGCATATGAAAGTTCCTAGGCTAGAGGTTGAATCAGAGCTGTAGCTGCCAGCCTATACCACAGCCACAGCAAGGAGGGATTCAAGCCACATCTGCAACCTATACCACAACTCACAGCAACTCCAGAGTGAGGCCAGGGATCGAACCCACATCCTCATGGATCCTAGTCAGGTTCGTTTCTGCTGCACCACAACAACAGAATATCCTCCACAACCCTAAATATCCTTTTCTGATAAATATATTTGGAAGTCTTTTTCATTCATTTGGGTCTAACCGAAAATTCATCACTTCCATGAAATTAGGCATTGTTGATAAATCTCCATCTTGTATTCCTGCTTATTTCTATCATATATAGCATATCCATTATGATAATTTCTCTTTTTCTGATATATATTAGATTCTTTTTAAAAAATTTTTCTATTATGGTTTATAGGATATTGAATATGGTTCCCTGTGCTATATAATAGAACCTACTTTTTTATCTATTCTATGTATAATAATTTGCATCTGCTAATCCCAGAGATTCTTTTTTTTTTAATTTTATTGAAGTATTGTTGAAATCAATATTCTTAATTAGTCTGTCTCCCACAATAAACTCAGTTGCTGTAGGGTAGGAACTGAGACCAGTTCACCCTGGTTTCACCCATAGTGCCAGCAAAGTGCCTTATACATTGTACTGTGGTATACAGTCATACATATCTGTGATATTGGTTCAGTGCAAATAAAGGGAAAATTCTTCTAATCCTTTATTTCTTATAAAATGCAAAAGAATATGCCTGGCCTTTTGGAACTAAAAAGAACTTAATATAGAAATTCTAGCTACTGTCTATATGACAGAGAGAACAATAAAAAAAGCGAGAATTTCTTATAATACTTTCATAGCAGACTAACAGGTTGAGAGCCTATTCAGAAATTTTGCTTTAAAATCTTTACATTTTTCTGGAGGCAGGATCAAGACAGTGGAGTAGGAAGCACCTAAGCACACCTTCCCACAACCTCCCCACATGAACACATCAAAACTATAGAGCAACTCTCACTGAGAATGACCTGAATACTAGCAGAACAGATTTTCTACAACCAAGGATACAAATAAAACCACATGGATTGGGTTGTGATGATCATTGTGCAACTATAAATGTAATAAAACTCATTTAAAAGACACAAGGAATATGGTAGGAGGGGAGGAGAAGTAATTAGGTTAGGACCTGCACCCATAGCAAGTGACCAAAAACAGGAGGGGATACCAAAGGCTCCAGGATCCCCCCTAAATGTGAGAGGTTTGAACCACACATTAGGCACTCCATCCCTTGGGTCTGACACCAGGAAGATGAGACACCCTACCAGGTTTGAAAGCCAATGAGGCTTACCAGAGGGCTGTAAGAAACTGAGAATCCATTCTTGAAGAGCACACACAGATTTGCTTGTTCCCTCTCCCAGTGCAGAGGCAGTAGATTGAATACTGCCTGGTGCTGTGGCCAGCCTCCCAGGATTACCCCGGAAGACTCCCCAAGCCTGCAAAGGGCTCCTCCTTTGGTACCACTGGCCCTGGCACTGTTCCCTGCAAAGGCAGAGTCCTCCATTGCCAGCATATGTGTCTTCACTGGAAAAGGAAAAGAGCAAGTCCAGCCCTGGCCCTGACTCTAGCCAACGGAGAGACTGCCATTGCTGTATCACTTGTACTCCAGAGAAACAGGACAAGGTCAGCAGTGTAGCTCTGAATCCTCCAGCCCCAGCCCCAGCCCCACCTCTAATCAAGACACACACACTGGGGAAAAGTGGAACCAGCTCAGAAGTGCAGCCCCAAGCCTTCTGATCCTGACCACATCTGCAATCAAGGCAGAGACTACCATAATACCAAGGAGAATCCCTATATCCTCAGGGCTTCTGCTCCAACCCTGAAGGCCCCTGCCATTTCCTGATAGGGTGGTAACAACCACTAAGCACAGGAGAAACTCCAGCAGACACCTGTCTCTGTTTCTAAACCCTTAGACTTCAGCCCTTTCTTGCACTAAAGTGGTGGCTGCCAGTGCACCCTGGGAGAAGAAGCAGCCTGTTCTCATTTCAGATCCAGTTCTCTCACCAAAGCTACTGGGCACAGATTGCATAGGGACATTCCACATAATGACATGCCTTCAAGACCAAGATAGGTAACAGTTTCACTTAATTATACAGTAACAGAGAAAGTTAAACTAAATGAGAAAGCAGATGAACATGTTTCAAATAAAAGAACAAGATAAAAGGCGAAAGATTTATGCGATCTGAAGAGGAGTTCCTGTCGTGGCTCAGTGGTTAATGAATCTGACTAGGAACCATGAGGTTGCAGGTTTGATCCCTGGCCTTGCTCAGTGGGTTAAGGATCTGGTGTTGCTGTGAGCTGTGGTGTAGGTTGCAGACGCGGCTCGGATCCCGCGTTGCTATGGCTGTGGTGAAGGCCGGCGGCTACAGCTCCTGTTAGACCCCTAGCCTGGGAACCTCCATATGCCACGGGTGCAGCCCTAAATAAGGCAAAAAAACAAAAGACAAAAAAAAAAAAAAAGAACAAGATAAAACCCCATGAAAAACCCCTACTGAAATAGAGATGAATAATTTATCTGATAAAAGAGTTCAAACAATAGTAATAAAAAGATATCCTAATTGGACTCAGAAAAAAAATAGACGAGTACAATGAGAAATTCAAGGAAGAACTAAAAAAATACTTAAAAAATAATCAGAGCTGAAGAATACAATAACTAAAATTTTAAATACCCTGGAAGAAATTAGTAGCAGATCAGGTGAAACAGAAGAAACACAAGTGATCTGAAGTATAGAATAGTGGAAATCACCCAATCAGAACAGCAAAATGGAAAAAAAATTAGTGAGGATAATTTAATGGAACTCTGGGTCAACATCAAGCACGTTAATATTTGCATTGTAATGGTTGCAGAAGGAGAAGAGGGTAGAAAAAAATTTGATGAAATTATGGCAGAAACTTCCCAAGCTGAAGAAGGAAACAGATATCCAGGTTTAGGAAGTACAGAGAGTCCCAAACAAGATGAACAAAAAAAGCCCCACAGCAAGAAGTATTGTAATTAAAATGGCAAAACAGTCACATACAAAGGAACTACCATAAGCTTGTCAGCTGATTTTTCAGCAGGAAGTTTGTAGGCCAGAAAAAAGTAGCATGGTTTATTTATAGTGCTGAAAAAGAAAAACCTACAACCCTGGGATAAGCTACCCAGCAAGGTTATCATTTAGTAATAAAGGAGAGATAAGGAGTTTCTCAGACAAGAGTTCACATAATGGCTTAGCAGTAATGAACCTAACTAGGATCCATGAGGATGCAAGTTCAACCCCTGACCTCAGTCAGTGGGTTAAGGATATGGCATTGCTGTGACTGTGGTGTAGGCCAGCAGCTACATTTCCAATTCAATCCCTAGCATGGGAAGCTCCATATGCCATGAGTGCAGCCAAAAAATAAAAGAAAAAAGGGTGAGAGAGAGAGTTTCTCAGAGAAGCAAAAACTAAAAGAATTTATCACCACTAAACCCCAACCTTACAAAAAAAATCTTAAAGGGTCTTCTTCACGTTAGAAAGAAAAGGCTATAACAAAATTAAGAAGATACAGGAAAGGAAAAACCCCACTGGTAAAGGCAAAGTGTAAAGGCAGTGAATAAACCTCTTAAATTAGCTAGTAAGAAAGTTTAAAAACAAAAATTGTAAAATCAATGATAACTACAAAAAATGGTTAAGGGATATATATAAAGATGTAAAATATAACATTAAAAATACAAAATGTAGAGGAGAAAAATGTAGATCTTTTAGAATATGTTTAAACTTAAATCACTATCAATTTAAAACAAGTATATATACTTACAGTTCAACATATATGAACTCCATGGTAACCACAAGTCAAAAACCTATAAAGATACACAAAAATAAGAAAGAAAATAACGCAAACATAACACAAGAAAGTCATCGAACCACAAGGGAACAGACTAAAAGTAGAAGAGGAGAACTAAAAAAATCAACCAGAAAACAAGTGACAAAATGGCAATAAGCACACTACCAATAATCACATTAAATGTCAATGATCAAATGTTCCAGCCAAAAGATATAGGGTGACTTAATGGATACAAAAACAAGATCTATATATATGCTTCCTACAAGAAACTTTCTTCAGAGCTAAAGATACACAGAGACTGAAAGTGAGGCGGTGGAAAAACATGTCGGGCAAATGAAAGTAAAAAGAAAATGGGTAGCAATACTCATATCAAAGTAAACTTTAAAACAAAATAGATGAGTGTTCCCACCATGGCTCAGTGGAAATGAATCTGACTAGTATCCATGAGGATATAGGTTCAATCCCTAGTCTGGCTCAGTGGGTTAAGGATCTGGCATTGCCATGAGCTGTGGGGTAGATCACAGGTGTGGCTCAGATCCTGTGTTGCTGTGGCTGTGGCTGTAGTGCAGGCCAGCAGCTGCAGCTCTGATTTGACCCCTGGCCTGGGAACCTCTATATGCTGTGGGTGTGGCCCTAAAAAGCAAAAAAATAAATAAATAAAAAAAAAGAAAATCTATTACAAAAGATAAGGAAGGGCATTGTATAATAATAAAGACATCAATACAAGTGGAGGTTATAACAGTCATTAACATATACATACATAATATTGGCATATCTAAATATATAAAATATAAAGGGAGAAATCAACTGCAAAATAATAAATGCAGGAGATTTTAAAAGCAAAATTACACAATGGATAGATTATGCAGGCAGAAAATAAATAAGAAATCAGTGGCTTTAAATGAAACTTTAGACCAGAAGGATTTAATATATATCTACAGGACATTCCATCCAAAGACAGCAGACTACACATTCTTTTCTAGTACACATGGAATGTTCTCCAGGGCAGGTCATGTGCTAGGCCACAAAATAAATCTCAGTGAATTTAAGAAAATTGAAATTGTATCAAGCATATTCTCTCACCATAACAGTATGAAACTAGAAATCAATTACAGGAAGAAAATGAAAAAAAAAACCACACACGTGGAGACTAAACAACATGCTACAAAAGGGGGGGGGGGCAGTGAAGAAATCAAAGAGGAAAACAGAAAATACCCTGAGACAAATGAAAATAAAAACAATTTGCAAATTTTATGCGATGCAACAAAAGCATATTTAAGAGGGAACTTTATAGTGATACAGGCCTAAGTCAAGAAATAAGAAAAATATCAAATAAACAACCTAACCTATTATCTAATTAGAAAAAGAAAGACAAATAAAGCCCCAAGTCTGTCAAAAGAAGGAAATAGTAAGTATCAGAGCAGAAATGAATTAAATAAAATCTCCCTCCCCCCAAAAATAGACCAATGAAATGAGCTGTTTTTTTTTGAAAGATTAACAAAATTAATAAACCTTTATCTAGGCTCATTAAGAAAAAAAGAGGGCTCAAACAAAATTAGTTATGAAAGTGAAGTTAAAACAAATATCAAAGATATACAAACAACCGTAAGAGAATACTACAAATAACAAATAAATAGGACAACCTAAAAGCAATGGATAAATTCCTAGAAATATACAAATCTTCCAAGACTAAATCAGGAAGAAATAAATAATCTGAACAGACTGATTATCAGTATTGAAATTGAATCATTAACTAAATTCTCCAAATAAACAAAAGCCCATGACCACATGGCTTTACAAGGGAATTATACCAAATGTTTAAATAGTTAATACCTATCCTTCTCAAAACATTCCAAAAAATTGAAGAGGAGGGACTACTCCTAAGCTCATTCAATGAGGTTAGCATTACCCTGATCCCCAAATCAAACAAAACACTGTAATTAAAGAAAATTACAAACCAGCATCCCTGGTAAACATAAATGCAAGAATCCTCAACAAAACATTAGCAAACCCAATTAAAAAATACTTAAAAATACCTAAAATACATAAAAATACATGACTATGTATCATGGTAAAGTGGTATTTGTTCCAGGGATGAAATGCTGGTTTTATATCTACAAATAAATCAATGTATGTACTACATTAACAAAATTAAGGATAAGAACCATGTGATCATCTCAGTAGATACAAACTTTTAATAAAATTCAACATCATTCATGATAAAAACTCTCAAGTTTGGTATACAGGGAACATATTTTAATACACACACACACACACACACACACACAAAAGGCCACTTATGACTAACATTATACTCACTGGTGAGAAGCTGAAAGCTTTTCCTCTGAAATCAGGAATGTTACAAGGATGCCTGTTCTATTTAACATAGTATCAGAAGTCCTAGTCGTGTCAATGAAACAAGAAAGATAAATAAAATGCATCCAAATTGGAAGGGAAGAATTAAAACTCACTATTTTTGGATGACATGATACTATGTAAAGAAAACCCAGATGATGCCATCAACAAACTATTGACTAATAAATGAATTTTGTAAAGTTGAAAGATACAAGATTAACATGCAAAATCTGTTTCTTTTATATGCACTAATAATGAACTCTCAGGGAAAGCAAGAAAGCAATCCCATTTACAAGTGCATCAAAGAGAATAAAATTCCTAGAAATAAATTTAACCAAGGACTTAAAAGACCTGTACTGTGATAACTGTACAATATTGATGAAAGAAACTGAAGATGATACAAAGCGATAGAAAGCATGTGTTCATGTATAGAAAGAATTAATATTGTTAAAATGTCCATACTACCCAAGAAATTTGCAAATTTAATGTAATATCTAAATACCTATGACATTTTACACAAGACTAGAACAAATAATGCTAAAATATGTATGGAACCACAAAATACCTCAAATAGCAAAAGCAATCTTGAGAAAAAAAGAACAGACATTTCCTGACTTCAGACTATACGATAAAGATAAAATAATGAAAACGGTATGGTACTGGCACAAAAATAGACACATAAAATAACGGAGCAGAATAGAGCCAGAAATAAACTCTCGCACTTAATAGTCAATAATTTATGAAAAATGAGGCAAGAATATACAATGGGAGAAAGACAGTTTTTTCAGTAAGTGATGTTAGGAAGACTGGACAGCTACATGTGAAAGAATGAGATTAGGACATTTCATCACACTGTATACAAACATAAACTCAAAATAAATTAAAGGTATAAATGCAATATGTGAAAGCATAAAACATCCTATAAGAAAACATAGGCAATATGCTTTTTAACATGTCTTAGCAATATTTTTTTGGATATGTCTTTTCAGATAAGCGAAGCAAAAGCAAAAAATAAACAAATGAGATATAATCAAACTTAAAAGCATCTCACAGTAAAGGAAACCATCAACCAAACAAAAAGTCAATGTACTGAATTAAGATATTTGCAAATGATATGTTGGATAAGGGATTAATATTCGAAATACATAAAGAACTTATACAATCCCATATCAAAAAAAACCCAAAAAGTCTCATTACAAACATTTAGAGGGCCTGAATACACATTTTTCCCAAGAAAACATAGATGCCAATAGGCACATGAAAAGATTCTCAACATCACCAATTATCAGGGAAACGCAAATCGAAACCACAATAAGATATCACCTTACACCTATTGGAATGGCTATAGTCAAAAAGACAAGAAATAAGTATTGGCAAGGATGTGGAGAAAGGGAGCCCTACTACATTGTGGATAGGATTGTAAATTGGTGCAGCCACTATGGAAAACAATATAGATGTTCCTCAAAAAATGAAAAATATAACTACCATGTGATCTAGCAATTCCAATCCTGGGTATATATCTGAAGAAAATGAATAATAATTGGAAAAGACACAAGAAGTCCAATATTCATAGCAACATTATTGATAATAGCCAAGGAATAGAAGAAATCTGAGTGAACTTAAGAGATATTGAATAGGGAGTTCCCACTGTGAGTTAGTGGAAACAAACCCGACTAGTATCCACAAGGATGTGGGTTTGATCCCTGGTCTCACTCAGTGGATTAGGGATCCGGCATTGCTGTGAGTTGTGGTGGAGGTCGCAGCCACAGCTCTGTTCCACATTGCTGTGGCTATAGCATAGGCTGGCAGCTGCAGCTCAAATTCGACACCTAACCAGGGAACTTCCATGTGCCGTGGGTGTGACCCTAAAAAGCAAAAAAAATAAATAAATAAAGAGATAATAAAGTAGATGTGGTGTGTGTGTGCGCATGTGCCTGTGTATGTTTATACAGTGGAGTATTGCTCAACCATAAAAATGAATAAAGAATAAAATTTTGCCTTTTGCAACAACATGTGTGGACTTCAACAGTGATATGCTAAGTAAAATAAGTCAGACAGGAAAGACAAATACTATGTCCAAATTTATATGTGGAATCTAAAAATTTTTAAAGATGAATATAACAGAATAGAAGCAGACTCACAGATATACAGAACAAACTAGTGGTTACCATTGGAGAGAGGGATATGGGGAGGGGCAAAATAGGGGAAGGAGATAAATATATACAAACTACTAGCTATAAGAATGTAATATATGGCACAAGGAATATAGCCAATATTTATAATGACTTTATATGAAGTATAATCTAAAAAAAATCAAATCACTAGGTTGTGCACTTTAAACCAGCGTAATAAGTCAACTGCACATTAAAGTTTAAAGCTCTATATTTTTTACAAATAATAATGCATTTCTTAATTCTTAGGAAAGTTACATGAAATTAGATATTTCATCTCAAGATGCAAATATTGAAACAATGTAGATTTTTTGCAATTTCAGAACAGCATCTACAGTATTTATTGGGTCAAGGATTAGCAATTCAAGAGAAATTTTAAAATTAATTCTTAAATGTTCATGTTAATTTAAAAATTAACATACGAATTTATGCCTAAAAAGTGCAACTTAAAGTCTAGTAACATATTTAAAGAGGAAGAAGGTAAAAGAAGAAACAATTTTTATAAGTTAATTAGGAATGACTCCATTAGCCAAAAATGATGTGGTGAATTTGGTAGGAACTAATGACAGCATTTTTTTTTTTCTTTTTGGTTAGGTAAGATGAAGGTAGAGAAAATACGCTGAACAGAGTACATCATCATCAAGAAATACACTGACATTAGTGTCGGCAAAGTGACTGAATGGGCTCAGTGCCTCCCAACCTCTACAGATCTGTAGATAAAACATACAGAAAATTGGGAGTTCCCATTGTGGCTCAGTGGAAATGAATGCGACTAGTATCCATGAGGATGCAGGTTCGATCCCTAGCCTCGCTCAGTGAGTCAGGGATCCAGCATTGCTGTGAGCTGTGGTGTAGGTCACAAATGCAGCTCAGGTCATGCATTGCTGTGTCTGTGGCACAGGCCAGCAGCTGTAGCTCTGATTTGACCCCTAGCCTGGGAACTTCCATATACCACAGGTGCAACCCTAAAAAGCAAAAAAAAAAAAAAAAAACCTAAAGAAAATAAAACATGAATTATTAAAAATTTTGAAGAGGAATACAGCTCTGAAGTCATAAAAGTGTTAAAAACCAATTTGAATAAATGAAAAATATAATTTCGTTATAAAAGAAATACTTTTTCAAGTTGTAATGAACATTAGCCAAATCACTCACGAATGCTGTCATTATTCATTACTTTACATGATCCCTCCAAAGCAGCATATGGAAGACTGTTCTGCATCAGACCATTTCGCAAGAAATGCTCTCTCTGACAGCAGTGCCAAGGGATATCTTGTTGATGGATATAATCAATCAGAGTCCTCTGTTCCCACATCATGCTTCATCCAATCATGAAATATTATCTGTACTTTTCTTTATGTACAAAGCTTCCTTCTAATTTCCATATTCTAGGAGACTGAGTCATAAAACCTGCCTCTGTGAGACCACAATCCACTCTAGAAGACATCCAGATACCTCTACTATAGGAGATGTAAATACCACCAGAATTTCTTTTAGGATTTCTGAAGTGTGATTATCAAATATTCTAGCTCAGTTATTTGTGTACAATCAATATTTGTCAGATGGACAAATGAATGAATGGATTATAAATCCAAGAATTTACCTGATTTTATATAACTGTATTTGAGATTTTTCAGCCTTTGTCATGTCTGAAACACAAGATTTAGTGTTAGCTAAATGTAGAGACATTATGTTCATATATGTGCATGAAAATGATGTCATGCAAACTTCTAAGAATAACACTGCTTTCATGATGCTTGGGCAAATTACTAAATATGAGCACCACATGTGTGATTTTATTCACTTTGACCACATGTTAGCTTTAATTACCTACGACTTTAAATGTCCTAATTTCCCCTTATTTTCTTCAAAGATTCTCCTACCTCCTAGTTGTACTTCCACTCTTCTGGCCTCCTGTTTTTGGTGCCTTTGTGGACTTCCATCTTCCACATATGCTTTCTATTTTGTTCTCGCTAGGGTCCTCTCCTTGGCTTTTTACTCCCTTCATTGTGCATTTTGCTCTAACTGAAACATCCAGCCCCATATTTCAGTGACCCACTGCCCTTCTACCATTCCCACATCATATTTCCCAGGTTAGATATATTCGCCTAAGCTGAAATCCATACATCCAACCCTATACTGGAAGCTATACCTGGATGACATGACACACAGGTACCTCAGATGGACTAGTTCAGTATCACTTTTCTGATTTTTCTGTCTCATGCTTACTTCCTCACCATCACACCAATATCCGTTCTCCACACCACTGAGAGATTAATCTTTGGAAATCTTATCTGATTTTGTTCCTTCCCAAGTGGAACTAACTTTTAAAATAATTAACATATTGTATGTTTAGTATCTATGATCTGGGCCCTGATATTTCTGTGTTCACCTTTGATAATATTCCTTATTCTCTGTAAACCAACCATTAGTAAATTTGAAGATTCATAGAATCTATGGGTCCCATGCCTTTACAAATATTTCCTCCTCTGCCCTTTCTTTCTTCTTCATCAGGTTAATACCTGCTCATATCTTAAGCATTTCTTCTAGGATATCTTCTTCAGAAAGTCTTCCCAAACCATTGCAGATTTCTATGTATGGCCCCAGATGTAGTAGACAGATTATAATCTCTTTTGTATGTATGAGTGTTTCTCAAAGATCAGTTTAAAGCTTTGAAGACCTTTTATTGCTACTGGGAAAACTGAGTGCAAAGATCATGTAGATTAAAATGTTATAGCTGTGTCTGTTAGTGGTTAAGAGCTACTGAGCTACAGATATGGGTTTTATTCCTGTCAATTACCAGTTCAGGGACGTTAAGCAAGATTTTTCTTTTCTTTTTAACCTCTCAATTTTCTATTCTCTGAAGTGAATATAATTAACTGCTTCACTGGGGTTTTATCATGTTAAATGATGTTAAATGTAAAGCAAACGGCATCATATGGAAATAAAAATTCTCCTAGAAAAGCACTTCAAATCATCTACTAAGTCCATTAGATATAAATTGTATCATTTTTAAAAGGTGTGGTCTGAAGTATTTATGAACAAAATGATATATCATCTGTGAATTTCTTCAAAATGATCCATGAAAAGAAAAATCAGGGGCATGATTTTATAGATAAAATAAGATTATGAGTTGCTAACGGCTGAAGGTCGGTGATGGGTATCTGGGGGATTCATCATACAATAATGTATACATGAGTATGATAATTTGCAGAATATGATATTTTAAACTTCTTTTTAAAGTATACTATTGTAATAACTATATACATTATATTTCAGTGCCTAAGGATACACAACTTATGTTTTTTTTATTCTTAATGGATTTTATTTCAATTATAGGTGTACATAAATCATCACAAGTCAATATGACAGATTTTCTATCCCAAACACACAGCGCATCCCCACACCCCCCAGATTGTCTTACTTGGAAAACCAAGGTTTTCCAAAGTCTGTGAGTCATTATCTGTAATGAAAAGAAGTTCATTGTGTCTTTTTAGTTTCCACGTGTAAGAGGTAGCATTGGGTGTTGCTGTCTAATTGTCTGACTGGTTTCACTTCGCATGATAATTTCCAAGTCCATCCTTATTGCTATAAATGTTGGTAATTCGTTCCTATTAATGGCTGAGTAACATTCCATTGTGTGTATGTACCATATCTTCCCTATCCACTCCTCTGTTGATGGGCATTTAGGTTGTTCCCATGACCTGGCTATTGCATAGAGTGCTGCAATGAACACTGGAGTACATGTGTCTTTTCGAGTCATGATTTCTTCTGGACAGATGCCCAGGAATGGGATTGCTGGATCAAATGGTAATTCTATTTTGAGTTTTCTGAGGAATCTCCATACTGTTTTCCACAGTGGCTGCACCAATTTGCATTCCCACCAACAGTGTAATAGGGATCCTTTTTCTCCACACCCTCTCCAGCACTTATTATTTGTAGACTTTTTGATGATGGCCATTCTGGCAGGTGTAAGGTGGTACCTCATAGTGGTTTTGATTTGCATTTCTCTAATGAGGAGCGATGTTTAACATCTTTTCATGTGTTTATTTGCCACCTGCATGTCTTCTTTGGAGAACTATCTGCCTAGATCCTCTGCCCATTTTTTGATGGGGTTGTTTGATTTTTTGGTATGGAGCTGTAGGAGCTGTTTGTAAATTTTGGAGATTAATCCCTTGTCAGTTGAATCATTTGCAAATATTTTCTCCCATTCTGTGGGTTATCTTTTTGTTTTGTTTAGGGTTTCCTTAGCTGTGCAGAAACTTTGAAGTTTAATTAAGTCCCATGTGTTTATTTCTCTTTTTATTGTCCTTACTCTGACACATGGATCTGAGAAGATGTTGCTATCATTTATGTCAGAGAGTGTTTGGCCTATGTTTTCCTCTAAGAGTTTTATAATATCTGGTCTTATATCTAGATCTTTAATCCATGTTGAGTTTCTTTTTGTGCATGGTGTTAGGAAGTGTTCTTGTTTCATTTTTTTACATGTATCTGTCCAGTTTTCCCAGCACCGCTTACTGAAGAGGCTGTCTTTTCTCCAATGTATATTCTTGGCTCCTTTGTCATAGATTAGTTGACTATACATGCGTGGATTTAATTCTGGGCTTTCTATCCTGTTCCACTGATCTATATTTCTGTCTTTGTGCCAGTACCATATGGTTTTGATGACTGTAGCTTTGTAGTACAGTCTGAAGTCAGGAAGTCTGATTCCTCCAGCTCCATTTTTCTTTTTCAGGATGTCTTTGGCTATTCTTGTTTTTTTGTGTTTCCAGACAAACTTTAAAGTATTTTGTTCTAGTTCTTTGAAAAATGTCATTGGTAATTTGATAGGGATTGCATTGAATGTGTAGATTGCCTTGGGTAGTATAGTCATTTTGATAATATTGACTCTTCCAATCCAAGAGCATGGTATGTCTTTACACCTGTTTAAGTTATCCTTGATTACTTTCATCAGTGCCTTATAATTTTCAGAGTACAGGTCTTTTGTCTCTTTAGGTAGGTTTATTGCTAAGTATTTGATTCTTTTTGATGCGATGGTAAACGGGATTGCTTCTCTAATTTCTCTTTCTGATCTTTCATTGTTGGTATATAGAAATGCAGTTGATTTCTGTGTATTAATTTTGTATCCTGCGACTTTGCCAAATTCATTGATGAGCTCTAACAGTTTTCTGGAAGAGTCTTTAGGATTCTCTAGGTATAGTATCATATCATCTGCAAAAAGTGATAGTTTTACTTCTTCTTTCCCAACCTGGATTCCTTTTATTTCTTTTTCTTCTCTGATTGCCATAGCTAGGATTTCCAGAACTATGTTGAATAGTAGTGGCGAGAGTGGTCATCCCTGTCTTGTTCCTGATCTCAGCAG
>PVHT021183693.1:10056869-10075025 GCA_004024745.2 Catagonus wagneri
AAACTCTTAGAGGAAAACATAGGCCAAACACTCTCTGACATAAATGATAGCAACATCTTCTCAGATCCATGTGTCAGAGTAAGGACAATAAAAAGAGAAATAAACACATGGGACTTAATTAAACTTCAAAATTTCTGCACAGCTAAGGAAACCCTAAACAAAACAAAAAGATAACCCACAGAATGGGAGAAAATATTTGCAAATGATTCAACTGACAAGGGATTAATCTCCAAAATTTACAAACAGCTCCTACAGCTCCATACCAAAAAAACAAACAACCCCATCAAAAAATGGGCAGAGGATCTAGGCAGATAGTTCTCCAAAGAAGACATGCAGGTGGCAAATAAACACATGAAAAGATGTTCAACATTGCTCCTCATTAGGGCAATGCAAATCAAAACCACTATGAGGTACCACCTTACACCTGCCAGAATGGCCATCATCAAAAAGTCTACAAACAATAAGTGCTGGAGAGGGTGTGGAGAAAAAGGAACCCTATTACACTGTTGGTGGGAATGCAAATTGGTGCAGCCACTGTGGAAAACAGTATGGAGATTCCTCAGAAATCTCAAAATAGAATTACCATTTGATCCAGCAATCCCACTCCTGGGCATCTGTCCAGAGGAAATCATGACTCGAAAAGCCATATGTACTCCAGTTTTCATTGCAGCGCTCTATATAATAGCCAGGTCATGGGAACAACCTAAATGCCCATCAACAGAGGAGTGGATAGGGAAGATATGGTACATACACACAATGGAATGTTACTCAGCCATTAAAAGGAACGAAATAACATTTTTAGCAACTTGGATGGACCTAGAAATTATCATGTGAAGTGAAACCAGTCAGACAATTAGACAGCAACACCCAATGCTACCTCTTACACGTGGAAACTAAAAAGACACAACGAACTTCTTTTCATTACAGATAATGACTCACAGACTTTGGAAAACCTTGGTTTTTCAAATAAGACAATCTAGGGGGTGGGGGGATGCACTGAGGTTTTGGGATGCAAATGCTATCAAATTGACTTGTGATGATTTTTGTACATCCATAATTGAAATAAAATTCATTAAGAAAATAAAATAAAATAAAGTAAAAATAAAATATATAAAGAGCTCATTCAACTTAATATCAGGAAATAACTCAATTAAAAAATTGGCAGAGAAACCACATAGACACTTTTCCAAAGCAGATACACAGATATCCAACAGGCATGTGAAAATATCCTCAGCCATCACTAATCATCAGGCAAATGCAAATCAAAATCACAATGATATATCACCTCATACCTGTCAGAATGGCTATGGTCAAAAAGACAAGAAATAACAAGTGTGGGTGAGGATGTGGAGAGAGGGAATGAAGACTTGTGTGGGAATATAAATTGGTGCAGCCAGCATGGAGTTTCCTTAAAAATTAAATACAGAGCTACTATATAATCTAGGATTTACAGTCCTTTGTATATATCTGAAGAACAATAATTACAATGTACTTAAATGTTCATAGCAGCATTATTTATAATAGGCAAGATATGGAAGCAAGCAATCTAAGTGGATATCAACAGAAAAATGGATGAAGTTGTGAGATACATATTTATATAAAACATAGATGGACCTTGAGAGTATTATGCCTAGTAAAGTCAGATAGAAAAAGACAAATACTGTATGTTTTCCCTTAAATGAGAAATCTAAAAATTAAAACGAATGAATATAATAAAACAGAAACAAACTCATAGAGAACCAGCTAATGGTTACCAGTAGGGAGAGGGGTTGGGGGCGCAAAATAGTGGAAGGGGACTAAAAGGTACAAACTACTATGTATAAAATAAGTAAGATTTGGTGTATTAAAAATATCAAATTACTATGTTGCACACTGAAATTAATATAACATAGTAAATCCACTATTCTTCAATGTAAAAAAAATAGAAAGAGAATGGGAAGAATTAATGTATCATGCATCTACCATGTGCCAGGCACTGTGCTAAGTTCCTTAACATAAAAAATCATCCTTCAACAGTATATTATTTTCCGTTTTTAAGTTAAGAGAATTGGTGTTCAAGGAGAATAATCAATGAGATAATGGAGTCAAAAATTTCTTTGGAATTACTGGATTTTAATAGGTGGATCTAAAGAATTTTAAGACAGGTCTTTCTCCTGATTTAAAACTACAAAATATTCTTCAGATGCCTTTTGTTTTTTGCAAATTATTTTCTTTTTGTGATTTTTGATATTATATTGTGTCAAATCCATGAATTGGCCACCTGAAATTCTCAGAGGACAGTTTAAATTCTGATTTACAATTAAATGTAATGAAAATTTATTCAAAAGCTTGAGATAAGTGTGAGAATTAATACACATGACCTACACATTATTTGTAAAATAAATAAATGATTGAATAATTGCATGAATGAATATACCTGTGAAGAGCCTGTGATGTTTCTGAGTCTAATAATAAAGATGTGTATACTCAACACTCTTAATATACACATTTTTATTATTAAAAATTGTATGCACATTTTATTTTCAAGAGTCAGTTATTTTTTTAAAAAATTTTATGTTCCGTGTAGTCTGCCTTTGTGAAATTTAGGAGGTCTTCATGCTTGGGGATTTTAGTTGAAATAGAATGTAAAGTTTTTTCAGTATTGAAATGTCTATTGGAATGTGACAATTCCAATTTAATATCTGTATTTATTTATACTTGACGCCTCAATTTACATACATAGTGGTATTCATTGGGAGTTATGTAGCTTTTGGCTTTAAGAATTTATAGCTTTGTTTCCAAACTGGAAGTCATATTTCTAATACCAAAATAAGTGAAATTACTCCCCAGTACTTTTGGAAATTGTTAAAATAATTGAATGATGCTTTTCATTGTGTTTATGAAACCATGAATACTAAAATGGTAAAAAATAAAGTCTTACATAATTTAAAAATTTCAAAAAGTTTTCCTGATTTAGTATGCTTAGTCCTGGAACTTAGAAGTATTTTAGAACTTATACATATAGACCATAATAAGAAATAGAATTTAACTTGACTAGAGCTTTATGTTAACATTAAATTCCTAGATCATTTCTGACCTCAGATATCTTCTTCAGCTGACTCTGGGTTTATCTGTATAAAAATTCCTGCTACTTGTTATCAATCTTTTCTCCCTACCAAGTCCTCTCTAACTACTACCCTTTTCTATGACCCTTGTCCCATGTATTGAAGCAAATTATTCTTCATCAAGCAAAATAGCTTAAAAGACTAGGTTATGCTAAAGATCTAGGGAAAAACACTTAAAAGTGAATATCAGACCTCACTTCTAAATTCCCTCAACCATGAATCTTGATTTGGAATTCTAAAAATATGACCACAATGATAAATACATTATTTATCTTTCCCCAGCAGCAGAGGGAAGAGGGTATGTGAAATGACAACTGCAGGTTCTTTGACTTCCTTAGAGAAAAGTTTCAATCTAATATAAAGACACAATATAAATAGTATTACAAGTGATCAATGTGTTATTTATCTGTAATTTATATGTCTCTGAGACTATGTATGAGAAGACTTCTTTCTGTAATGTGATTAGTAGGGTTGCACTATTACTCACCTAAAGACAAAATGTGATTGTTTTCTTGTGATATCACTAATTATTCTTCCTTTTCTTCTTCGTTTTATTCTTTAATTTTTTTTTATTTTTTAAAGTTTTACCGAAGTATGGTATATTGAAGTGTATTGATTTACAGTGTTGTGATAATTTCTGCTGTACAATAAAGTGATTCAGTTTTACATATACACACACCCATTCTTGGTCAGATTCTTTTCCCATATAAATTATCACAGAATATTGGGTAGAGTTCCCTATAATATACAGCTAGTCCCTGTTGGCCAATCATTCCATATACCAGTGTGCGTATGTCAATCCCAAACCCTTAATCCATTCCTCCCCCAACCTGTCCACTTTGGTAGCCGTAACGTTGTTCTCAAAGTCTGTAAATCTGTTTCTGTTCTGAAAATACATTGACTTGTATTGATTTTTCTAGATTCCACAAATAAATGTTGCCATATGATATTTGTCTTTGTCTGACTTTCTTCACTTAGTATGATTATCTCTAGGTTCACCTATGTTACTACAAATGGCAGTGTCTGATTCTCTTTATGGCTAAGGAATATTCCATATGCCACATCTTCCTTATCCTTTCTTCTGTTGATAGATATGAAATTAATGCAGATAAATAACTCACAGTTCTGTACACTTATGATGAAAGATCAGAAGAGGGAATTAAAGAAACAATCCCATTTACTGTCACATCAAAAAGAATAAAATATGTAGGGATAAACCTACATAAAGACACAAAGACCTGTACTCTGAAAATTTTAGAGATGCTGTTGAAAGAAATTAAAGATGACATAAACAGATGGAAAGATATCCCATGCTCTAGGATTGGAAGAATCAATATTGTCAGAGTGATTATACTACCCAAGGCAATCTGCAGATTCAACACAATCCCTTTCAAATTATCAATGGAATTTTTCACAGAACTAGAACAAAAAATTCTTAGATTTGTATGGAAGCACAGAAGACCCTGAATAGCCAAGGAAATCCTGAGAAAAACAGGAATAAAGCTCCCTAACTTCATACTATACTATAAAGCTATAGTCATCAAAACAATATGGTTCGACACAAAAACAAAAATACAGATCAATGGAACAGGATCTAAATCCTAGAAATAAACCCATGCACCTATGATAAACTAATCTACAACAGTGGAGGCAGGAATATGCAATAGAGAAAAGACATTGTCTTCAGTGAGTGGTGCTGGGAAAACTGGATAGCTACATGTAAAAAAAAAAAGTGAAATTAGAATACTCTGACACCATACACAAAAATAAACTTTTCTACTACAATTTAATCCTAAAGCTATTAGATACAGCTGATAAGTGTGCTCATAAGTGCCAAGGGTTGAGGGGATTGGGAATTCCCTGAAAAGGAGTGTTGCAGTTTGGTGTACCCAAGCCCAAGCAGAGTAAATAGGGCATCCTTTCCTGAGAGCAGCCTAGCCTAAGGTATCATAACTCAAGAGAGTAAAAGAGGATTTCACATAGGAGACAGTCTGGCATGAGGTCTAGCAAGGTAAGGAGGAGGGTATTTGTACAGAAGAAAAGAATGCAGTGGTGATGAAAGACTTATTGATGATATACAGGAAGATTGATCAAATGACCTACTTAAGCCAGATTTCTAATTGTCAAAGAAGACAGTTTAAATACAGACATGGAAAAACTAGAATTAACCTTGTATTGGAATTAGTGAAAATCAGTATGAAATAATGATTTTTAATATACAGAGAAAGACAAAGGAATAAGTATAGATATAAATGTGTATATAATATATAGAGTACACATATGTACTTTATCTCTGTCCACCGAGAGGTCTGGGAGTAGCGACACACTAATAGTCAGAAGCACACCTAGCACCCAAATATTGGCTTCAAAATACCATTCTTCTCTAACCGGAAATACGTCTTGTTGGAGAAAGGACTAATTTTTCGTCTGAGCCAGGGCAAAAAAACATATACGTAGATTATCCTTTCCTGCCAGAAAGTAAGGAAGTGCTCAAAGAAGATATGTCAAAAGAACACAATAGAAACCTTGAGACATATTTATTTACCAAACTAAGGAAAAGTTGTGTTTTTAGCATAAAATTATATGTAGGTCAATGGAACAAAGCAGTAGTCTAGAAATTCATGCATACATATATACATGGTGGAGTGTTTTTTCAACAATGAAGCAAGATAATTCAGTATGAAAACTATAACCTTCTCAATCAAGATGCCAGAATAATCACACTATATTCAAAGGGGGGGGGGAGACCATCAACCCTTATTTCACACACCATGTTAAAAAAAATTAATGCAAATGTATATAGACTTAAATGTAGAAACAAAACCTATCAAACTTCTATAAGAAAATATAGGATAATCAAACTCCTAGAAGAAAACATAGGATAAACTTAGTGAAGTTTTTGTGAATAATTTTTAAAATACAAAGCAAAGGACCGTAATCATTTAAAATTTTTGGAAAAAGTTGTATTTCATAAAAAAATTTCAATATTTTGAATAGAACTTGTATCTAGAATATATAAAGCACTCCTACAACTTAATAATAAAAAGGCAAACCAAATAGGAAAAAAATATGAACAGGTATTCACCAATGAAGATACACAGGTGCTAAATAACCACGAAGGAGTAACAGTACACACTCATTAAAATAACCACAATTTTAAATATTAATACTGACCATATGCAAGTATCAGTGAGGATGTGAAGCAGTTAGAACTTTTGTACACTTCCGATGGAAATGTAAATTGGCACAGTTTATTTGGAAATGAGTTTGGTATATTTTTAAAAGTTAATGTGATACAGCCATTTCACTTCTGTGTTTTTACTCCCCCAAAAATAAAAACCTATGTCCATACAAATACTTTATACAAATTTTCACAGCATCTTTTTTTTTTTGCCTTTTTGTCATTTTAGGGCCGCACCAGCGGCATGTGGAGGTTCCCAGGCTAGAGGTCTAATCGGAGCTGTAGCCACTGGCCTACACCGCAGCCACAGCAACGCAGGATCCGAGCCATGTCTGCAACCTACACCACAGCTCACGGCAACGCCAGATCGTTAACCCACTGAGCAAGGGCAGGGATCAAACCTGCAACCTCATGGTTCCTAGTCGGATTCGTTAACCACTGCGCCACAACGGGAACTCCTCACAGCCTCTTTATTTGTAAGCATCAAAAAAAACCCGTCAAATATCTATCAGCAGGTAAATGGATAAACAAATTGAGTATAGCCATATAATAGAGCACTATTCAATAATAAACGGTAATGAATTATCAAAATATATACCTAAGTTCTTTTATTTGTACCATTCCTTCAAATAATTTGTTCCTTTCCCGCCTCCCAAAAAAAACTGTTGTTTGTTTGTTATTTCTGCCCAGTCTGTTCATTTTAATCCTATATAGCAATTTAAAGAGTCCTTTTATATAATTTTCAAATTCTTCTGGTACAAATTCTCAGCTTACTTAGGTAGTGTAACCACCAAATTAAGGTGTTCCTAGGCAGCAGACATCCTGAGTCATATTAAGAAGACAAGGGAGAGTTGCCAATTTAGGCTTGTGATATTGGGGATTAGATATTCTGTTTTTCCTTTCATATGCTCTCCATCTTTTGTTCTCAAAGACAATGACACTCTTCTTCTGCTTGCCGATGTGCTGGCAGAAATAACTGGGCAACCCACATCTGCCCGCTCTGAGTCCTTTTAGGGCCATATAGTCTCTCCACTACTTGGGTCTTACCCTACTTTAGCTTTCATAGCCTTACAGACACTCCTGAGATCTGCTTGGCTGTGACTCCCATTTGGATCAGTCTCTAAGGTTCTTACCGAAACTGCTCAGTCCTGATAATCACCTCAGATAGAATTTCAACCCCTTAGAGGTTCTGCCCATATCAGAAGGGAACATGGAATGGTCCAGAAAAATAAGTATTGGGTCCTTCTCTGTTTTCTTCTTCTCACTGCATCTCTGAACTTCTTTGTTAAATCAGTGAAGACATATTCATCTTCTTTTGAACTTTAGCCTCTTGGCTATATTTCAAAAACCCACATGGGTACTTTCTCAGTGTTAGAGAAAATCTAAGGTTTGATTATTATATATGGTCCTTGATGTTATTACATATGAGCTAAAATAATTTGTAAATTACCTCCTCTCAAAAAAAAAATCTCCTTTTGTGCTGCTTAAAAATCCTATTTTAAATGCCAGATGTTGACTATTAACCCTTGCTTTCTCATTGCAATATTTCTGTAACCATCTTAATATGACTCTTTTTTTTTTTAAGCTGGTCAGAGAAAAGCTCACTGCAGAAAGACAAAGGAAAAATCAGTAATATTTTTTCTAGTGTTTTTTTTGTGATACATTTAACTTAGGTCTTGTTCCATGAAACTACTGAAAGTCCAATAACCTCCTTTGAAATTCCAAGGATCCCAGGGTATATGAAGGATAGATATGCACTTTTAATATTCATCTTATTTCTCTGAATGTACATTTCTATTACTGATTCAATTATCAGCCTCCTCTTACCATCTTGCCTTCTAAACACTACTTTCTCCACAGTCCACCTTAAGCATTGGCCCTGATCATTGTCCATCATTATACAAAACATCTCATATGGTCATTGTGTGTAATAGACTTTTGCTGACGTTTCAAGGAATATAAGTAAGGATGTTTAAAAAAAAAAACTTAAAATTGAATAACAAATATCACTCTTTCTGTACCTATCTGTAGTTCCACAGTTGCTCTCCTTTTAGCTTTCCAACACTTCTTGGGAAATTCTTAGGCCTTCTAACCCCTTCTTAACTATATCCAGGAATTCAAAACCTTTGGGATTCTTTTTTGTTTGTTTGTTTGTTTGTTTGTTGTCTTTTTGCCTTATCTAGGGCCGTACCTGCGGCATATGGAGGTTCCCAGGCTAGGGTTCTAACAGGAGCTGTAACTGCCGGCCTTCTCCACAACCACAGCAACGCGGGATCCGAGCTGCGTCTGCAACCTACACCACAGCTCATGGCAACGCCGGATCCTTAACCCACTGAGCAAGGCCAGTGATCAAACCCGCAAACTCATGGCTCCTAGTCGGATTCATCAACCACTGAGCCACGACGGGAACTCCATGGGATTCTTGTTACTTTGTTTTTCAAAGAAATTCCTCTGCCTTTTTGCATCAAAAAATCTCCCAATCAGACAGGCTCTCAAGCCTTCCCTTACCTTACATAATGTCTCAATAAGATCTCCAAATGTACAAATCTACCACCCTCCTCCAAGAGAAGTCTATGACCAGGGATCCTAATGTTTTAATTTGGCCAAGAGACATAGTTTATTCATTTGCAGAATTTGTGTCTTTATTTTCCTTCTATACTTATTTCACCACTGTATTTTGGAAGTTGCTTACTTTCTAGTTTTATGGGTACAGAGGTGAAAAGAAATTTTGTTCTATGATGAAGCAAACCCAGAGTCACATTCATATCTGGTTTAGATGATTTAGATGATTGTACTTGGTGTTTGAGAACTGCTGAGATTTTAGACTTGAGCTGATGCTGAAAAGTTGAACCCTTACGGGATCCTGGGATGGGGCCAGTGTCCATGTGGAATGAATGTGAGCCTTTGGGATGAGAGGTGGACTGTGACTGTCTGAAAACTGACCCCCTACACACCTTAAAAAAAAAGAGAGATTTATGTAAAATCCATGGAAACTATGACTGTTAGCTTATTTTGGAGAAAGGGCCTTGTCAGATGTGATTATGAATAGTGAAATGAACAGATAATCCTGAATTACCTTGGTGGGCCCTAAATCCAATGACAAGTTTCCTTTGAAGGGAAATGCAGAAGGATATTTGAGACAGAAGTAAAGATACTGACACAGAGTGAAGAATATAATGTAAATACAGAGTCAGAGATTGGAGTGATGTGACCACACGTCCAAGAATGCCAGGATAGTCAATAAAAGCAGGAAGAGAAAAGAAAAAAGTTGTTCCTTAGAGCTCCTGGGGGAAGTAAAGGCCTAGAAATTTCAGATTTCCAGACTCCAGAACTGCAAGAGAATACCAAAAAAAGTGAATTCTTGTTATTTAGTTGTAAAAACATTTCTGGAGAAAGGCTTTTAAAAATAAGAGAATTGGGTTTATGGTGTTGTGGACTATCATTACCATACATGAAGATATTTTTACAGAAGGAAATGAAGCCATTTTTATCATAATATGGTAAAACGTAGTATGAGTCCTATATAGTATACTAATATAAGCAAGAGTTTATTATTGGAACTGACGTGATTATTGACCAAACTAATTCTCTGTGAAATTTAACCAGTCTACTTTTTGCCTTTCACTTAGTTTATTCTTTAATAGCTTTAGGAGAGATGGTTTTGAACAAAAGGTTATCAATTAAAGCTGAAATTAATCATTTAAAATTGTTGGCAGTATAGGTGATTAAGAGCACTTCTTTCTTTTTCTTTTTTAGTTAGTAGCATCTGGTTTTAAATCCTGGTCTGAATACTGACTAGCTGTGTGACTTTGGACAAATTGCCTAATCACTATAAGTTAGGATAAATGTTTAATGAATAAACGACAAAGAAAATTTGAGGCTATTGCTAGACTTCTTAGATGTATAAAGTAAATATCAGAGGGGGAACCAGACTAGTCACCTGTAACCATTATCCTCCAAGGACTACCCAGAAGACATATATAGTATCACCTTAAGATGAAATTGTGGGCCAGTAATTGGGTTTGCTTCATGAAAGTTCTAAGGTACAATTTAACAGAGTTCCACAAATCTGTTATCTTGGATAATTTCCACATTCTCTTGGGTTATTTTCATATTTCATAAAAAACTCCATTATAAAAAAAATTGAGGGAGTTTCTTGACCAAATAGAAAACCAAGATCTAACCAGCTATCTTTTAAAGAAACCCCAAGCCCAGACCTTGTGCCAATAGTTAAGAATGATGCCTCTTGAAACCAAAGATTGAGCCTAAACCTGAAACTTCCAGAAGATTCCTGAAGGAACAGAAACCTAAGAAGAGGCCAGGGAAATTTAGTTATGACAATGAGAACAGAGAGCAGAATTCTAGATGTAAGAAATGAGAGAAGAAACAGTGGATACTCCACACAGCAGGCAATTTGATCTATTATTGGACCATCATGGAAGATAGAATACACCGTGGGCCTCGAAACTTTGCATTTAAGATTTAAAGAAGCTTGGAGTTCCCGTCGTGGCTCAGTGGTTAACGAATCCGATTAGAAACCATGAGGTTGCGGGTTCGATCCCTGGCATCGCTCAGAGAGTTAAGGATCCGGCATTGCCGTGAGCTGTGGTGTAAGTTGCAGACGCGGCTCAGATCCCGCGTTGCTGTGGCTGTGGCGTAGGCTGGCAGCTACAGCTCCGATTAGACCCCTAGCCTAGGAGCCTCTACATGCCACGTGTGTGGTCCTAGAAAAGGCAAAAAGACCAAAAAAAAAAAAGATTTCAAGAAGCACTTTTATTTAATCGTTACAGTACTGCTTTGAATGACTAATATATCCATGAAGTCATGCTACTCTATCTCATTCCCAAATCCATGATCTTTCTAGGCAATTTAAAAGGAGGGAAGTTGTCATATGATCCCTAAATTTGAGCTGTGAACCCCACCCAGAATGTTAGGAACATATTCATGAAGAAATTGCAAAATAGCATCAGGATGAGAAAGGTCTTCTAACCCTGTGGCTAGGCTACCAGATTTGGGCATTTCAATTTGAAAGCAGTCAAGGAAATATCAGTTGCCTTAACTCATCTAAAAGTATCTTCATGATTTGGATAAAACTTATTCCACAAAATGGAGAAAAGGTCAATATCTTACAAGATGACCATGTCAATTTCAGATTCTAGAAACTGTATGAGAGAGGTCCTGCTAAGTGACCATATTAGAACTCAGGTTCTCAAGAAAGGTGAGGTGGTAAAAACTTTGAGCCAGAGGTAATTTCAGAGGAAATAATGATCATGAAGATAAGTTCCACTTTGGTTTGGCTTGGTTTTGAAATGAAACTAGTTCAACAGAGAACCTAGTGTAAACCACAAAAGGAGCCTTAATTTTTGAATTTAGGTAGACTGTTGAGGTAATATAGATAGATAAGCATCTTGGTTTATTGCTTGGTTTGTTTTGCTTTTCAAAGATGTATTGCTGACATTTATAAATAGTAGGTCTTTGGAACATGTTTGTTTAGAAATATAAAAGTGACTATGTTCTTAGGGGTTTTGTTATTGCTGTTTTTTCTGGGGGTTTTGGTTTGGTTTGCTTGTTACCACTTTTCATTGTTGACAAATGCATACAGGTAAAGGAGTGAGCACAGTCTAAATATCTTTTACTAAAATTCCTTCTACTGTATCCAATAACAATACACCAGTTATCTCAACAAGAACAAAGGAGTATTCTTTTCAGATACTTTGCAAAATTTCTCTGACGGGTTTTCTTTGTAAATTAATCTGGCAATAAATTTTCTGTTGACATAAACCTTATCATCCTCTTTCAGTTTGTAGAGGTCTAGACCAGCCTCATATGTTAATTGTATTTAGAAAAAAAATGGTTATTTGGATTTCTATCAACAGAAAAAAGTTTTTATTAGGTTAAACTACATAAAATTACTGATATTAAAGTATTTTTTGCTTCCAAATTGCAATTTCATACACTTCAACCTAATGTATTCCTGGCACTTTTACTGGGAATAAGCTAATATCTCTATAACTCAGTAAGATTCTGGAATATATTCTTGATTATAAAAGAAAAAATATGATTATGGTCTGAGAGACTATCATCTAAAATTTTGGAAATAGTAATATTATAAAGCATAGCATTCTATTAATCACACACTCATTAATTTTTTGTTTATTCAACAATATTAGTGAGCTGTACTATAACATGATGGTTTTAAAATACAGAATAAACTATAGGAGTCGAAATTCATGGATTTCAGTCCTGATCTTCCTCATATTTTAGTGTGTAACACTCTCCATATTCATTTATGTCTTCATGTCAAATATTTCTTTCCTGTAAATGGGGACAACAATGACGATGTCTGACTCACAGAATCATATGAATTAAGTGAAATAATACCTGTGCCTCACAGAACCTGACTCATAGTAACCACTCAGCAAAAATAAGCAAATGTTGTCATGGATCTTATAGTCTAGTAAGGGAGACAGACATAAATTATCATAACTGTCATAAGTTTTATAAAGGTGGGGGGTGTTCATAGTCCTTCACAGGTGTGAGTAAGTGTACTCTGCGGCAATCAGGAAAACCTTTCTTTGGAAAAATGAGAACTGAGCTGAGGACTGAAGGATAAACACTAATAAATCAGGTGAAGGGTTTTTTTTTTGGTCATTTTTAGGGCCACACCCACAGCATATGGAAGTTCCCTGGCTAGGGGTTAGGTTGGAGCTGTAGCGACTGACCTATACCACAGCCACAGCAATGCCAGATCTGAACCATGTCTGCAACCTATACCACAGCTTACAACACCAGATCTTTAACCCACTGAGCAAGGCCGGGGATTGAACCCATGTCCTCATGGATACTAGTTGGGTTCATTAACTGGTGAGCCGTGACAGGAACTCCTTCAAGTGAAGGTTTGATGAAAGGCATTCCAGGCAGAGAAAAATCTATGCCCTATATTTTTCAAGAGCATGACATTTTGAGAGAACTGAATAAGGCCAGCAAGGGTGAGGCAACCTCTTCATGTGAGGCAAAAGTAGGGGCCAGGTCACAGGGAGTCTTTTAAATCATGTAAATTCCTTTAAATAGGGGAGTGAAATAATTGCCCAACCATGCTGCATAACAGAAAGTGTATTCCTTTTAAACTAGCTGGTGTGACCACACCCACCACAATGTAGGATTTAAGCCATATCTGTAAGTTACCTACACCACAGCTCAACTCACTGGATCCTTAACCCACTGAACAAGGCCAGGGATCAAACCTGAATCGTCATGGATACCAGACAGGTTTGTTACTGCTGAGCCATGATGGTTAACCGCAAGTTGATTCTTTTTTTTATTTTTTATGTTTTTAATTTTTTTTTTTTCTTTTTAGGGCTGCACCTGTGGTATATGAAATTTCCCAGGTTAGGAGTTGAATTGCAGCTGCAGCTGCCAGCCTATGCCCCCAGCCATAGCAATGTGGGATCCAAGCCATGTATGTGACCTACACCATAGCTCACAGCAAGACCAGATCCTTAAACCACTGAGGGGGACCAGGGACCAAAGAACTCACATTCTTATGGATAATAGTTGATTTTGTTACCACTGAGCCACAATGGGAACGCCAAATGATACTTTCTGTACTTTGCAATTTTTACCTTTCTACATTTGGGGAATGTAGCAAATTCTTTTTGTTAAAAATGTATATATTTCCACTTAATTATACTTTTTATATGACTTTGATACATTGACATATATTTTTATTATCTCTTATAGACATTGTCTTACACACAATAAGCATTCAGTATTGATATTCTGGAAAGAAAACATGAACATAAAAAGCTCTGAAAGACAGTAATTTCTTTTGCAATTTATAGAAAGCAATTATGTCAAACAATTTTAGTGAAGATGTGGACTAATCATACCAGAGCTTACCTAAAACCTTAGGAAGGTTATTTGCTGGACTTCTTGCTATTTCCCCTTGCTTTTTCTATTGCACTTGATCACTCAAGAATTATTTCGCTGCATCTACCTATTATATGTTTCATCTGATATATTTTAATCACATTTGTAAAAAATTACAAGAATCTTTTGCCTCAGATTTGTTTTTTAATCCCATGGTGTGTGTGCAATTTTTGTTACTTCCTACATGTAGGGACCAGGATAGTCAAAACTATGTTTATGGCAGAATTCTATCATGATATCTTTTTTAAAATCGCATACATACATATTTAATCAAGAAACTAATGACGGAGAATTCCCATTGTGGCTCAGCAGTAATGAACCTGACAAGGATTCATGAGAATTCAGGTTCAATCCCTGGCCTTGCTCAGTGGGTTAAGGATCCAGCATTGCCATGAACAGTGGTATGGGTCATAGATGTGGCTCAGATCTTGGGCTCTTGTGGCTGTGGCCTAGGCTGGCAGTTGCAGCTCTGATTCAACATCTAGCCTGGGAACTTCCATGTGCCACAGGCACAGCCCTAACAAAAAGAAAATAATTATGGAATATTATCCAAATAAAAAGTACGCACATGTTCAACTGTCATGTTCCATACTTCAGAGAAGAGGCATTAGGGCTTTACAACATATCTAATATATTGACTACAAGAGTTTGGCCCTTTTTTCAAAGAGATTGCACCTCTTAAAATACTCTTCATTCTGTCTCCTGGATTATTTTTTTAAACAGTTAGTGTCTCATTATAAAGAAAGGAGTAGCAAGTCCAGACTGAAAGTACAAGTTCATCATAACTAGTAATTGCCACTTGTTTTCCACTGAAAATGGTAAATTCTTCCCTGGACCCCCCTCATAATGGCTCCTATGGACACAGAGGTTGCGAACCTCAAGAGGCCCCACCCCAACACAGTGCTGCTGAAAGCTCTGTAAAAGGAGCACAGACTGAAGGCGGAAGAATCGGCAGCTGCACACACCAAGCCCTCCTTCCCTCATGACTTTGTTCCCCTGGGTGCAAGGATCCCTTGTAGGATATTTTTGTCCATACTCTGTCAAAGTCTTTTATATATGAGCCTAGTAAAATTAATGACCATTCCTGATCTCTTGTAACTTAAATTACACTGGGCAAGGCAGATGCTAATTAAATAATCTTGCGGGTAAACAAAAATTTATAACTGAGGGAAGTGTTACTGAGGATAGGTAAAGAACTATAGAAGGAGAAAATAATTGAGAGAGAAATCTGTTCAGGAAGTTAACACCAGAGAAAACTTTCCACGAAAGTCACAATGGAGGGAAGGAAATAGAAATGCTCTAACACTGCTACTTTACATGACAGCTTTTTTTTTCTTTTTCTTTTTAGGGATGCATCTGCAGCATATGGAAGTTCCCAGGCTAGGGGTTGAATTGGAGCTGAAGCTGCCAGCCTATGCTACAGTAATGCAATATCCGAGCTGTGTCTGTGACCTACACCACAGCTCACGGCAACACCAGATCCTTAACCCACTGAGCAAGGCCAGGGATCAAATCCTTGTCCTCATGGGTACTAGTCAGGTTAATAACCTTCTGAGCAACAACAGGAACTCTGACAATTTTATATTCAAGGTATGTGTGTCTAAATTCCCTGCTACAAACAGTAGAAAGCCTAACTGTACACTGGGATGCAGAAAAAAATACTTGTTTTTCAAGGGTGACCCAGTGTCTTTTCTATTTGGTGTCTGACTGAAAATAAAGCCAGAGGCTACAAGTTTTAGCCCTGTGGGTAAAGGTGGAACAGGAGGCTTCACTTTGGATTTTCAATTCCCGATACTAAGGGCATTTTGTAGGATCAGAGAAGAAAAATTACTTGTCCCATCAGGCCCCTGGCCCTTGCTCCTGCCAGAAGTGAGAGGGAAACATGCCTAGTTCTAAGTAGGAGGGGAGACTGTTCAGCACAGGCGGGTGGGAAAGACACAGCTATGATGCACTCACACACCAGGGCTGCCAGACAGGAGTGTTGCAAGTGACCACACCCAGTAGGGCCTTGGGCAGGGTTTAGCCACTCAGACTTTCCCAACAGCCCTGCTTGTGATTCCTCCCACTTCCCAAGTTTCTCTGTGCCTGCAGTATAAAATGATGGTCTTGAACAGTTTGTATTAACTGTGCAGCTTTTGAATATGATCATTATTCATCATCATCATAATGAGAACACAATCCTGCCTCAGGTTTATATGTTTATTCCCATATGTTCAGGCCCCTTTAATTATCTTATTTATCTTTATGATGTCTGCTAAATAAAAGAGGCAGTGACTGTTATTACACTAGTTTTTATGGGTGCCGGAACCTGAGTATAGTCCCAAGTTGCCGAAGTCCTTTTCCTGACATGGTCCACAGCAGGCTAAGCTTGACAGTTGACCTCTTCTAACTTTGTTAGGAGCTGTATCAAGCTCAGATTGACTGACTAAAAGAGAATTATCTTGAAAAATATATTTGTAAATATAAATAACATTAAATCACAAAGTGCTAGGGTCAAATAGTTAAAATAATGTTAAAAACTAACCTATGTAATGATGTAAAAAATGCCACCTTTTAAATTGTAAAATTATTTGATTCCATGACCATAGTGTTATGCATGGCAAACAGCATTATTAATGAGTGTAACATTGTACTTCCCTAAAGTAGCATATACTCTAAATTTTGTGTGTATTCAAAATCTGTAAATTTGGGAATATTTAGGCATTTTTCAAAAATTATTAAGTATTTTTGAATTATAATAGAGTAGTATATCCTTTCATAAAAACCAGTGCTTGTGGGGGGTGGGATTGAAGAAATATGTGTTTTAAATATCTCAACCTCTTTGTGTAGCATTTTGTTTTCTGAATAACAGTATTATTCATAATTAATCTATACCTTACCTTAAAATAATTTAATGTGCAGTAGACTATAAAGTGTATAACTATCAAATGTATAAAATATCTATTGATTTTATAGTATATAATGCTGTATTTTTTTTAATCAAAGACTGTATTTTCCTAGGAAAGTTTTAGAAACCAGAATACATGTGGTACTTTGAAAGAGTCAGGTTTGTTTACTCAGCTTTATAAAAGCTAGAGAATTCCCTGTGTATAACCAGAAACTCTGCTATTTTTTTTTCTTAATGGATTTTATTTCAATTATAGGTGTACATAAATCATCACAAGTCAGTTTTACAGATTTTGTATCCCAAACCCACAGTGCATCCCCCCACCCCCCAGATTGTCTTACTTGAAAAACCAAGGTTTTCCAAAGTCTATGAGTCATTCTCTGTAATGAAAAGAGGATCATTGTGTCTTTTTAGTTTCCACATGTAAGCGGTAGCATTGGGTGTTGCTGTCTAATTGTCTGACTGGTTTCACTTCGCATGATAATTTCCAAGTCCATCCATGTTGCTATAAATGTTGGTAATTCGTTCCTTTTAATGGCTGAGTAACATTCCATTGTGTGTATGTACCATATCTTCCCTATCCACTCCTCTGTCAATGGGCATTTAGGTTGTTTCCATGACCTGGCTATTGCATAGAGTGCTGCAATGAACACGGGAGAACATGTGTCTTTTCGAGTCATGATTTCTGCTGGATAGATAGATGCCTAGGAATGGGATTGCTGGATCAAATGGTAATTCTATTTTGAGTTTTCTGAGGAATCTCCATACTGTTTTCCACAGTGGCTGCATCAATTTGCATTCCCACCAACAGTGTAATAGGGATCCTTTTTCTCCACACCCTCTCCAGCACTTATTATTTGTAGACTTTTTGATGATGGCCATTCTGGCTGGTGTAAGGTGGTATCTCATAGTGGTTTTGATTTGCATTTCTCTAATGAGGAGCGATGTTGAACATCTTTTCATGTGTTTATTTGCCATCTGCATGTCTTCTTTGGAGAACTGTCTGCCTAGATCCTCTGCCCATTTTTGGATGGGGTTGTTTGTTTCTTTGGTGT
>PVHT021183693.1:10076025-10100703 GCA_004024745.2 Catagonus wagneri
TTTGGGAGAGAAGTTGAGCTCCAGTCCTTCTCTTCCACCATCTTAATCCCAATCCCTTCCCGAAACTCTGCTATTGAAATCCGGTGCCTTTATGTGCTGATTTCAATCTTGTTTCTGTGAAAGTCGACAGGTGAATTTCAAAAAAGAATGATTATTTCCTGATCAGAAATCAAAAATAATTTTTCATTTTTTTTTAAATTGCGTATGTTCTGTGACTCTGTCTTGGATACTAAAGAGCAGCAGGGTCTCCAGATTCTTTATAGGTCCCTCTCTGCAATCAAAGAAACTCCCACTTTTATCTGCACAGAAAAGGTTTCAAATCAAAATGATTTCCGTAGAGTTCCCATCATGGCTCAGTGGTTAACAACTCTGGTATCCCTGAGGACGCAGGTTTGATCCCTGGCCTTGCTCAGTGGGTTAAGTATACGGTGTTGCTGTGAGCTATGGTATAGGTTACAGATGTAGCTCAGAAATGGCATTGCTCTGGCTGTGGCATAGACCAGGGACTACAGCCCCAGTTTCACTCCTAGCCTGGGACCTCTATATGCCACAGGTGTGGCCCAAAAAGCAAAAAAAAAAAAAAATGTTTCCCTTAAAAGCAGTGACATTAGGAAATGCAGAGCACAAGCACATCTTCTAGACAGATCAGACCATCTGTATGGCATTTTTTGCTTTTTCTTTTTTTAAGTATTGTTGATTTACAATGTTTCTTCAATTTCTGTTGTACAGCAAAGTGACCCAATCACACACAATTCCCTGTGCTATACAGTAGGACCCCCGTTGCCCACCCATTCCAAATGTGACAGTTAATCTTCCACCAAACTTAATCTTCCTGTCCATTCTACTCCCTCCCACTCCCCAATAGCAACCACAAGTCTGTTCTCCTTGGCCATGATCTATTTCTGTTTTGCAGATAGAATCATCTGTGCTGCATTTTAGATTCCACAAATAAGTGATATCATATGGTATTTGTCTTTCATTTTCTTACTTACTTCACTTTAGTATGAGAATCTCTAGTTCCACCCATGTTGCTGCAAATAGCATTAGTCTTAACTTTTTATGGCTGAGTAGTATTCCATTGTATATATATATATATATACCACATCTTCTTAGTCCATTGATCTGTCAGTGAACCTTTAGATTGTTTCCATGTGTTAACTATTGTGAATAGTACTGGGATGAACATAGGGATGCACGTATCTTTTTGAATGCATGTTTTGTCTGGATATATGTCCAGGAGTGGGATTGTTAGATCATATGGTACTCATATGTTTAATTTTCTGAGTAATCACCATATTGTTTTCCACAGTGGTTGTACCAACTTACATTTCCACCAACAGTGAAGGAGGGTAAATTTTTCTCCATACCCTCTCTCACATTTGTTCTTTGTTAACATGTTAGCAATAGCCATTCTAACCAGTGTGAGGTGGTATCTCATTGTAGTCTTGATTTACATTTCTTTAATTGTGATATTGAGCATTTTTTCATGTGCCTGTTGGCCATCTACGTGTCTTCTTTGAAGAAATGTCTATTCAGATCTTCTGCCCATTTTTCTTATAGTTAGTCTTATAGTTTTCAGAGTATAGGTGTTTAGTCTCTTTAGATAGGTTTTTCCCTAGGTATTTTATTCTTTTTGATGTGATGGTAAATGGGATTGTTTCTTTTACTTCTCTTTCTGATCTTTCATTCATAGTTAGCATATAGAAATGCAACTGATTTATTTTTAGGGCAGCACCCAGCAAATTATGGATGTTCCCAGGCTAGGGGTTGAATTGGAGCTAGAGCTGCAAGTCTACACCACAGTCATAGCAACACCAGATCTGAGCCATGTTTGAAACCTACACCACAGCTCACAGCAATGCCAGATCCATAAGTAACTGAGCCAGGCCAGAGATTGAACCGACATCCTCATGGATGCTAGTCCAGTTCATTAACCACTGAGCCACAATGGGAGCTCTGCAATTGATTTCTGTGTATTAATTTTTTTTTATCCTGTGACTTTGCCAAATTCATCGATGAGTTCTAATATTTCTGATAGTGTCTTTAGGATTTTCTAGGTATAGTATCATGTCATCTGCAAAGAGTGAAGTTTTACTTCTTTTCCTATTTGGATTCCATTTTTTTTTCTCTTTCCTGATTGGTGTGGCTAAGACTTCCAAAACTTGATTGAATAGTAGTGGTGAAAGTGGACATCCTTGTTTGTACCTGATCTTAGTGGAAATGTTTTCAGTTTTTTTACCATTGAGAATGATGGTAGCTGTGGGTTTTTCAAATATAGCTTTTATTATGTTGAGGTAGTTTCCCTCTATGTCCACTGCCTGGGGAATTTTATCAGAAACAGGTGCTGAATTTCATCAAAACTTTTTTTGCATCTATTGAGATGATCATGTGGTTTTTATTTTTCAGTTTGTTGATACTGTGTATAACACTGATTGATTTGCTGATATTGATGAATCCTTCCATCCCTGGGATAAATTGCAACTATGTGTAAGATATTCCCACTAGATTTTGAAATTAATTACCTGAACTCTGAGGATTATTTTATAGTGAACATACCTGTGACTGATGAGAGTGTAGTGTTATATTTCAGATGAACTAGGATTTTTAAATGAAAGAAGAAAGGGAAAGAAGGCAGAGAAGAGAGGGAAAGAAATCTGGTTTTAGAACCATTACACACCATCTGCAGAGTGTGCAGAATTCCCTCCTTAAGAGAACCTGAGCCCAAACTTTGTGCCAATTTCCAGGGTGCCAGAAACTATTTCCGGTGAATCCTTATCACAGTTTGATGATACTGGCATATTAGTTCTATTTTTAATGAAGAGGAATAAAAAACTCAAAGATATACTAAATGAAATGGATTTTTCCAGCTAAAGCAAATAAAGGCTTTAAAATGCTTTCCTATTGCGTATAAGGCTGTATCGGCCAGATTTCCAACTGAGAAATGTGGGGGGTTATTTAGAGAAGAACAGAGAAAATTCTTTGGAAGCAAAAGTTGACATAACGATAGCCTTCTAGGTTGAGGTACTAGAATGGATGTTTGGATGAATCGTGGTGGTTAAGAAAAGTTCCCAAAGCAGAAAATTTTAAAGGAATTTGAGAAAGTGCTGTAATCTCCTGCCTTCACCCAATTCAACCTTGCACTAGCATCCACCCACCAAATGTAGGAATGAAAAATGATTGGATATTGCCAAAGCCAGAAATTTACCTGCTTCCCGATTTCATATAAAGCTGGCACTTTGGTGTTCTTAAATTCTGCTTTATTTGGGCCACACTACTACTGGATTTCCCAGATAATGAATAAGTTTATTGCTTTCATTTCCCAGATTGCTAAGGACTTGAAAAAATCCTTTTGTGATTTGTTCTGTTGCTATTTGGTTTCTCACTGTGGTTGTTGCTTCACTTGAATGTTTTTACAAAGAGTCTTAGCAAAGTTAAATTTTTATTATACTCACTTTTGCCTTACTAAGAAAGAAAGATCACCAAAATCATATTTTAGTGCAGACTCACTGTTGACTCTTTTTAATAATTACATTCTCAGCAATCAGCAGTAGTGTCACATTTCAAAAGCCTTGGAATTATTTTGCTTCTTAAGATTCAGATTTTTTTTTTTTTTGGAATCTTATCTAAAATTAAACCACTTCCATCATAGCTTGGTTTTGGAATTTGTCATATTTAACATTACCTTCTCCTTTTGTATTGTTTAAACTTACTACAAAAACTGTAAGAGAAAATGACTAGATTCTAAATAATCAGTTCTTTATAAGACATTGTCAAGTGGAAAGAATAATATTTTAGATGTTCTTACCAGTCCATAAGACGTTATTTCTAAATGGAACTACTGAAGAAATAATGCTTACCAAGTTCCATCTTTGTTTTACCTGAAAAAAGTAAATTGTTCTTTTAATTTTTTAGTCATCCGTGACTGGTGTCTCAGGTTTTTCCTGAAAGTTGTCCTTATAGCCCTTACATTCAGAGAACATTTTAATCGAGTTAGGAATTAATAGAATCTAGGTAGAAAATTGGCTTTTAATCAAGCATCACCTGACATTCAATAAAGACATTTTGAAACATTAATACCTGCAATAGGGAAGAACTCATTGCAGCACTATGGATTGGTGTCTGGAATAATTCTTTCCATCAGACCTCCAGGTCTGTAGAGGCCACTCTCACACACAAACATCTGCTCAGCTAGCTCAGTTTTTTGTCTTCTTTTTTCAACTCAAACAGATTTTGTAGGAATTTGTTGTGTTTAACATTTCATCTCGTAAACAGTAATTTATCTTCAGAACAACAGCAAAGAAACTATAAGAAAATATGAAATAGACTCTAGCAAAAAATGTACTTTATAATTATGAATTGTTTTGATATATTGTATGCTGAAACATCTGAACACATTCTAAAGTTTTAAGATGTACATTTCTTGTCTATATGATGATACCATACACACTATAAACAATAATCCCATCAGTATTAATGTTTTACTCTACTGTATTTAATACCACTTTTTTCATGGGTATATTTTCTTTTTCTTTTTTTGTCTTTTTGCCTTTTTTTTATGTAGAGCCGCACCCGCGGCATTTGGAGGTTCCCAGGCTAGGGGTCTAACAGGAGCTGTAGCTGCCGGCCTTTGCCACAGCCACAGCAACGCGGGATCCGAGCCGCGTCTGCAACCTATACCACAGCTCACGGCAAAGCCGGATCCTTAACCCACTGAGCAAGGCCAGGGATCGAACCCGCAAACTCATTGTTCCTAGTCAGATTCCTTAACCACTGAGGCACGAAGGGAACTCCTTCATGGGTATATTTTCTGTCCAAGAACAAAACAAACTAACAAAATAAATGTCTTCATTTTACGTAAAATCATAATATTAAAGTGAATCAGTCATACAAAGATATTATTTATAAAACTTCTGATTTTTTCAGATGATTGCATCCCAAATAATAAAACAAGTCATGAAAAATGACAATTAATATTCTGAGGCCCAAAGAGAATTGACTTGGGTGTTCAAAAAATTAAAATAAAACCATGATCTATACTGCATTTCTGTATCTGTGGGATTGTTTTTGCCAAAAGTATTGATCAGAGGCAACTCTTGTATGTTCTTAGTTTAGTGATTGGAGTAGGACGGAGATGAACATAGTGGGAAATGAGAATAGCACTGGTAAGAAATTTTGCAGTCTATCAGATAGAAACCTAATAGTTTTTGAAAATTATGCTCAAGGCCAAAATTTTTTAATTGTGAAAGAAAGAACTTAAGTCAAGCTTTGTATACTATTTAAAATGTTCCATGATGCAGTTTGTTTCATGGCATTTTTTTGTTTTTATTCCATTTTTTGGTTGCCAATATGTTTGTTTTTGAGCTTAAGATTATATGTTGAATCTCAACTGTGGTAAGCCATAAGATTTGGAAAGCCATGTAAAGAGCAATCTGGTTCAGACAATTTCTAAAATGGTTTCCTATTTGCTAATAGACTATACATACACTGAATATTAACCTAATTCCAGTTATGCGAATAGAAATCATTCTTTGCCTAAAAGTTACATCCTAATATCATTTTATACCAGAGGTGAACATACAACTACTAATTGTCAAAGAGATTGGAAACCTTTAGCTAAAACTAAACATTACACATTCCAATGTTGAAAGATAAGCTTGGATTTTGAAATACCCAATGGTGGGGAGCATGGAACATACTCCAAACAGCCCACTAAAACTGACCATTATTTCCAATTTCCCCCGTCATTGCTGCCAGTATTCCACCAGTTAACCAAACTCACAACACGAAGGGTTAATACTATCCTTTGCTTGTCCTCCTAAGCAAGCAAGCAACTTTATTTTTCAGCTGTTCCAAAGTAGCCTGATCTTTATCACTTCTTTCTAAGGGCATTTGAATAGGCTAATTGTATATATTCCTTCTCACCAAAGGGAGAAATATTACTTGCTGATGCTACAGTGATATTTCTGAAAGAGAGATGATAGATGTTAGATAGGTAGATGTTAGAGATGAGGTTCAAGGCAAACTACCCCAAGATGTGCCACTCTGACCTGTGGATTATTTGGAGCTGAAAATAAGTCCCAAAAGACTTGGAAAGAACCTCTGAACTTCCTCCTTGCTGCCTAAAAGAATTTAAGACAGGAGCCCTGCCCCAAGAAGGCGCTATCACCATAGATAACTAAGTATGAATTAAGTGTGGTAGACAGGGAGGAACCTTACAAAGCCCATTTGATCAGAGTCCTCTCTGCGTCCCATTGTCTTTGAAAGGTCCAGCAGACATTTATTTACCAAACACTAACTCTTTTTATCTTCCTGTGAATTATCTTACTTCCCTTTGAAGTCTCAGGACCCTATCTCCTTCTCCTAGGTCCAGAATAACATAGATACCTCACTTGGCCTTCCTGTCTTTAGAATTCACACTTATAAGAGTTCCATGTGCCATGCAATGCATTTTATTTTCTCCCGTTAATCTGCCTTATGTCATTTGAATTGCCAACCAAAAGAACAAAGAAGAAATTTTCCTTCCCTCACATTTGATTAGAGAGAGAGAGAGAGAGAGAGAGAGAGAGGAGACAGGTGACAGATAGATAGATAGATAGAAATTTCCCTTCCCTCACATTAGAGAGTGAGAAGAGATAGATAGATGATAGATAGATAGATAGATAGATAGATAGATAGATAGATAGATAGGAAGGAAGGGAGATAGAGAGATAGACATTTGTATTTTACACCCCAATGTAAAATATACTTTTTATTATGGATCGTAGTCATAAATGTCTTTTGAAATTTATGAAACATCACATTTATACTCATTTAGATGTAGAGTTATTCATTTATTCAACATGTCGAGTACACTGATAATATAAAAATAAATAAATAAAATTGTCTCTATTTGGAGGACCTAGCAATCTCTTAGGAGAAATCCGTATGTATACAAACAATTTTAATAGGACACATAAATTCTGACGTGTAGAGTACAGATAATTCTCTGGGAACACAGAGGAGGAAGTAACAGCAGTTCTTTAAGAGTCTCTTGTTGACTCATATTCTGCATTCTTCTGGTGAGAAATCAGCAAGCTAAGTTTTAATGAAAATATTTTTAAGATGTTAGTCTCATGTCCATTTTCTTCTTTTCTTTTAATGGCATATGGTTATTGGCAAATAATGGAGCTATAATATAAAATTCTGTGTGGTGAAGTTGTTAAAATAATAAATTCCTTCAACAAGCTTGAACAATTTTCAAATTGATATTTAGGCTCATATATCAGAAAAACTATATCTTTTTAGAGGAAAAATTGTTAAAAAAATTAGCTATGTAAGTTATCCTTTATAAGAAGTGACAAAACTTGGTTGCAGTAAATTATCTGTCTTAATCTTTTCTCATATCATTAACATACTAGAGCATAATATAAAATTTTAACAGTAGCGTACATAAGAACTTTCGTATTGATGCTTAAATGCATATCAATGATTCAAAAGTATTTGGTAAATATAGCAGATTTAAAATATCAGAGACTGGAACTATGTTTTAATTTTGCTTTCCCTGAAATGCAATGTACTTTGGGTGGATTAGATCTACATTAAGTGCCAAACAGAGAAATATTTTTGTAAGAGGATTTAAAAAACACTTGAGAATCTCTTTGATATGGCAGAAATTAGAATTCCAGTCAGATTATAAAAGAAAACAGCAGAGTGTCCTTCAGCAAATGTAACCAAAACACACTACGGATCTTTAAAGAGAGTGCTTTCTTGAAACTTCATTAAACATCCCCTGAATGTGTAACCTCTCTGTTCCCTTGGATTCTTAGCACACGCTTTTTGAAGAAGTGGTATTCTTTCTCCAGCTCTAATTAATTCTGTCATTATTCTTCATTTGGAGTCCAATAGAAGTTTCTATATGTTCTGGTTCCAATGCATAATTCTAAAGTTAAAGATCTTCTCTGGACAGTTAAATATGTATGTGCAGTCTTTCCTTACACTGTTGCATCAATTAAAACACGTTTGCTACATTATACTGCATGAAGTTTTTGTGTAGCATATTTCCAGTGGCTGAATCATGTTATAAAGTCATGGGAAACTGTTTGCTTTGAGTCAAGGTCCAGAGTCTAATCCTCTGAAGTTTCTGCCCATATTAGGAGGCTGACTGCATAACCTAAATAAAATAATTTTTTATTTTATTTAACTTCCCGAAACAGCTTAAAATTGTATTACTTAAAATTGTAATATATTAAATTTATATTGGTAATAAATATAAACTATAGCAATAAAATCTCCAGGTCAATAGTTTTTCTAGTGAAATAGTCTAGATTTTTTGCTGAGAATTCCTGAATTTCTCATAATAAATATTGTGTGTATGCATATGTGTGTTATAAATCTCCGACAATTTTTATATGATTTACATAAACTGTTTATATACATTGAAAATATCATTTTGTTTCCTTGAGAATTTTTCTCTTAATGATTATGTAGTATTTAAAAATGTAATCAATTTGTCTTAATTCTTATATCACCTCTAGGATATTATATATTGTTAATTCACCTAGACCAAGAAATGATAGCTAACAATGTGTGTAAAATTTTATACTTTTGAAGATTTCTCTCATACACTAATTACATTTGATTCTTTTAATAATCACTTGAACTAGACATAGTGTAAAATATTTTGGTTGCCAATTTACAGATGAGAAAACTGAGGCTTAAGTAGGTGAAGATATGTGCTTAAGAATGTTGACCTTAAAAACAAAATAGTTATTTTATTAGCAAAAATGGGTTTGGGAATAGCGGAGAATTGCAATTCATGACAAGCAAGCTATGGCAAAAACCATAGGAAAGTCCAAAAAACAAAGAAGAGAAACATTAATTTACAAAGAAAAAGGAAGCGGTTGAGAGGGGTTGTTTTGAACAAAAGTCCATCAGAGAAATGTGAGAATTCAGGGTGACGAAGGTTTCTCACTGGCTAAGTTGCTGGGGTAGTTGGTTTCTTATAGGAGATGCAATATTTATCTTTTCCTGTTAAGACATATAATTGATGATTCTTTCCTAATGATTTTTCTCTTGGGTCTGTAATTAACAATTCTTCCTATAGGAGTTCCCTTCATGCCTTAGTGGTTAAGGAACCTGACTAGTATCTAGGAGAATGCAGGTTTGATCCCTGGCCTTGCCAAGTGGGTCAAAGATGTGGCATTGACCTGAGCTATGGTGTAGGCTGCAGATGCGGCTAAGCTGTGGCCATAGCGTAGGTTGGCAGCTATAGCTCCCATTCGACCCCTAGCCTGGGAACATCCACGTGCTGCTCCAGAGGTGGGGGTGGGGGGCCCTAAAAATACAAAAAAAAAAAATTCTTCCTATAGTTGTAATACTTCATGAGAGCTCCCCCTTCTGGCCTCCCAACTCCATTTTAGTGAGGTTCCCCATTTTCACAAGAACTGGGTAATAAAATGTGGAGACAGGGCATAAATCCATATCTTCTGACTCTAAATTTTAACTTTTGCATATAACCTGAATATAAAATCAGCCAAAAATCCCACTTGTGTTAGTCAAGAGTCTCCAGAGAAATGGAACAAATAAGTGATACATAGATATGTCTAAAAGAAGATTTATTATAAGAACAGGGTGACATGGTTACGGAGGCTTAGAAATCCCAAGAACTGCCATTGGCAAGCTGGAGAACCATGAAAATAATTCAGTTCTCATCTAAAGGCCTGAGAATGTGGAGATGATGGTGTAAGACCCGGTCTGAGTCAGAAAGCCCAGGAATCAGGAGCACCAGCATTTAAGGGCTATTGAAGGTAGGAGTTTAGGTTCAAAGAGAGAGAGAAAATTCACTCTCCCTTCAGTTTTGTTTTATTCAGGCCCTGAATTCATTGGATGATGCCCACCTACACTGGTGAAGGCCATCTTTTTCACTCAGTCTATTGATCCAAATGCTAACCTCATCATGAAACCCATTCGTAGGTACACTAGAAATAATGTTTTACCAGCTGTCTGGGAAAACCTTAGGGCAGTCAAGTTGACACATAAAATTAACCATCACACCAGTACTCTTAGCATTGTCCATGATAGCTGACAGTCTGCTGAGATTCATCTTTTGAAAGATCCATAAAGCTTCATTTCTGCACAGATAGCTAAACCCTCCCTACTCCTCCACATCTTCCCTACCTAAGCTGTCTGCTTTGGCGTTTCTGTGTCCTGAATCCTACTTCAGTAGAGTTTGGGAATGCATAGTAGTAAAAAACTCTGTGAAACGCTTTGATAAATTAAAGTCCATAGAGGAAGGTTTGGTCAGGGAATGAATTTTCTAGGATTTGAGGGCCCACTATTGCTTGCACTGTGTCAGGTTGCTTTCTGTGTTGTAATTATCTTGTTACATACAATAATATGTAATGATTTATGACTTAGGCATTTTCAGTCCCACTCTAGGATGAGCTAAGTAAGAGATAGGAGAGTTAAATTCATTTCTACCAAAATTCCCTTGGTAGACAGGTGGGAGCCTGGGATTTAATGCAACATCCATGTGGCCTGAGGTCTAGGATCTTTCCACTATACTAATCTCTAGGAACATGGTTTTAAGAGTGCTTTTTCTGAGATGTGAGTGATCTGGAGCAAGTTGTTGAATTGTTTAGATGCTGTTTTGTTGACCTTTGTCCAAAGATATAGGATCACTTATTGTTTTTTTTATTACTATTATTGAGGAGTTTGCATCAGCTATTATTTTTCACTCATCTAGGTAGAAGACCTGACACATACAATGATCTCAGAACTTCCTCCCTAAGATCTTAGGAAAGGATTTGCTCTAAGAAGCTATGCAGACTGTGGTTATCAAATAGGACTAGATTGAAACCAAAAGCAATTTTTATGACAATTGTCAAAGAAAGTCAAGGTTAAGCTGCATTACATGATGTTGTTTTATAGATTAGCTATACTCCATAGACAACATATTTAATTCATGACAGTTTTTGCAACCCAAGCAATAAGGAGAGACCTTGCAAAGCATATACTGCTAGATAAGGACAATCAGGAAAATAAAAAAAGCAGAGTGAGAAATGCTTGTTAAAATTTTAAATTTTTAAATTAAAGAAGTTTTTCAAAATTTCATACATAGGTGCCAAAATAATATAATTTCCAGTATCTTAATAGTTCATAATTCAAATATTTTAAAAATGCAAATTATCTCACGGATCTGGTAATACTCTTTAACTCTTCTGTTTATGTATAGCACATGATATTTCAGTCAGGTTGAATCTAAAACAATGCAGATATTTTCGAAATAGACTAGTGTGAAGTCAGGTAGATAGATGGGATCTATAACCAATAGTTTTACCAAATAAATCAGTATTTCCAAGTTTACAGAGAAACATATACAAGTAAATCTCAAGTGTTCAATTTACAACATAGACAATGTATGCTTTGTTTTCATTGTAGAAGGACCTCATTCCTTCCAATATTGCTAAAACAGATTTAAGTTTCAAGACAGCAGGAATATTTATCAAATATTCAAATTTTCTGGGTTCTAGTGAGTGTAAAATTTGAAGACTATATTTGATTGTTAATTTCATTTTTCTAATTGCCTGAAAAGAATACCCCTTCTCCCTCACTCCCAAAATGTCATTCTCCTGCCTAAATTTCTAAGTAAATTTGAGGGATACTTCCATATATGTAGCATTAAATTATGTACTGATCAAACTTAAAGTATCAGAGAAAATATTTTCTTCCACACAGCTAATGGCTCAAAAAACATGCTAGGCTGAGTACTAATCTTCAGAATGCTTGGAACTTTTATAGGACCTCAGAAGAATTTCCCTGCGTCAGACAGATCTTCTTGTTCAGTAATTTCCCTGGGAATTATGAACCTTCTTTTTCTGTAGTATGGTAATATTAACTATTCAAAAGGCATGCGCTTAAGATAAGTCATAAAACTCTACTGGCTCTTTGTGTTTTGTGATTAACCTTCATTTTTCAAGTGGTTAAAGGGATTGAATAAATCTTTGAGATAAAGTAGTTTCCATCAAACATCTTAATCCACTGACAGATGGAAACTAAAAATAATTCTGGCGTAAAAGTTTTAGTGGAAAAGCCAGATAGAGACGCATGTTCATCAATGACTTGAGAATCCCTCAAAAGGCAATACACCTCCTATAAAGGATACAACCCTAGTGTTGTATTGATGAAATAGAATTTTTCCGTAAACTGAGGATTAGTCTACCAAATATGTTTTCCAGGTTCATATTTATATGTAAATGAAATATGGTTGTAATGTTTTGGTGCAAAACCTCCTGTAGCAAAGATCATAAGTTTTTATGTAGACAAAAAAATTATATTTTTGTAAAAAAGTTATGGTATTGACAACTTCAAAAATAATGTTGGGAAAAAATCACAAGATTGTAAAATATAAAGTTAGTATTCTGCCTCACACAATACCTATAAAAAATTCCAAGTGGATAAAAGATCTAAATGTTAAAGCCAAATAAGAACTACATACTAACAACCATAAAAGCAAAATGAACTGTAGGTATACACATCTATAACTATGATTGGGGAAGATTTTTCTAAGAAAACATAAATGCCAGCATTCATCATTAAAAATATTCAGTATTTGCTTTAAAAGATTCCTTGAAACAAGTTTAGAGAAATTATAAATTGAGCAACAAGTAAAGCAAAAAAAAGAGAGAGAGATTCATACTCAGAATATGTAAAGAACTCTTACAATCAATATGAAAAGACAAAGAAATAGAGAAATGAATGAGAGTTCAGAAAATACAGATGCTAAGTAGATGTATGAAAAGATAATTTGCTTCCTTAGTAATAAGCGATATAAAAATAAAAATACTGTTACATCTTTTTTTGACCCATTAGATTAGCAAAAATTTATAAGACTATTAATATCTAGCACTGGAGAGAAAGTGGATACATAAACTGTTGGTAGGAATGTAATTTGGTAGTACCTTTTTAGAAGGCAGTTTGACTAGAACATTCTTATTTTAAATGCTAATATCAACATAAATTCCAGTAGTTAAAATTCTAGGAATCTATTCTAAAAAATCTAGTTTCTCATATGCACAAAACTATATGTGTTAAGAATTCAAATATGGAATTATTTCTAATAGGGAGGAAAATGTTAAGGTAATTTAGAGTTTTCCTGGGTTCTAGAGTCAAAGAGCCTGTGATCTAATCAGGGTGTTTTATGCACTAATAGCTGTTCTTTTATATACTCCTTGATTTTTTTCAACCATAAAATATTTCACAGAGTTGTCTTAAGGATTAAATAAAATTATACAAGTAAAGAGTGTAGAACTCAATAAGAAAGAATACCCAATATCTAGTGAATTATCTTCCCTCAGAATGCTGGTTTTTATAGGGGTAGCAATATACTTAATTATAAAAAAAATGTAATTCCCATACCTCCTTGCCTCTAAGTATAGCCAAGTGACATACTTCTAATCAATGTGATATAACCGCGCACACACACAAAATCACTGGGTGTGTGTGTTAGTTTCCAAGGATACCATTAAAAAAAAAATACCATAGACTGGATGACTTCAACAATGCAAATTGATTTTCTCACAGTTTTAGAGGCTGGAGGTCCAACATCAAGTTGTTGTTAGAATTATTTCTTCTGAGTCCTCCTTCCTTGGCTTATAGATGGCTGCCTTCTCCCTGTGTCTTCACATGGCTTCTCTGTGTGTGTGCTTTTGTCCTAATTTCTTCTTTGTGTAAGAACACCAGACATATTATATTAGGGCCCACTAAAATGACCTCATTTTAATTTAATTACCTCTACAAAGACTCTATGTGCAAATACAGTCACTTTCTGAAATAGTGGGAGTTAGCAATACAAAATATGAATTGGAAGAGGTGGTACAATACATCGTGTAACAGTATAGCTTCCAGGAAAGCATTTTAACAGGGTCATAAACTTTATGTAAATGTTTGTATTTTTTCTTCATTTTCTCAAGTATGTGGATAAGAGTCTGAAGCTGGAACAGCCATTGTGTGACCTGGAAGGAAAGAAAGGAGAACCTCAGAATCCTTAACTCTGATATTCTTGAACTCCAAGAACATCATCAACTAACCCTGCCTCTTAACATCTTGATAACTGTATGTGGAGGAAGTTAGAACTTAACTTGTTATTTGAAATTTCTGTTACATGAAGCTAAACCCAAATCCACTGAGGTGATTAGTATTCAATAAAGTCTAATTCCAAATATAATTATAATTAAAAGTAGTTTTTATGTACTTTTTTCCATACTATCTTTTATCATATTCTAATCCAAGAGGTTGGGTTATTTCCCTGTGCTGAACAGTAGGACCCTATTGCTTGTCCATTCCAAATGTAATGGTTTGTACTGTTATACTGATCCTATCTGTAATTAAAAGTTTAAAAAAGAAACCTAAATGTCCATCAATACAGGAGTGTTTTAAAAAATGAGATCTGCATTATGAAATATTTTCAGCCATTAAAGAAAAACATGATGAGAATACATAACTAACAAGGAAAATTTTCTAAGATCCATTGTAAAGTGAAAAAAAACGTGTTTCAGAAAAATAGATGCATTTATTTTTTAATTATACATAAGTAATTGTCTATACAAATAGGTTAAAGTTCTATGGGGATACAGAATTTCATTACTTAAACTTTTAATAACAAACATATATTAATGCATTATAAATACAATATACAGGGAAATATGTTTTGTGAAATTAGTCAGATCGCTACCTATGAAAGTAGTATGAATTACTTTCAAATCTTACAGTTTGTACACAAAGCCTTATTAAATTTTTTTAATTATAAAAATCAAACCATATCTTAAGTCTAATCAAACATACCTTAAATCTAACTGACCAAGACACAGATTTTACTATAAATACCCCAAGTTCTGACTAGGTTGCAGAAGATACCACAAACCAATTTATAATAAGAACATTATGAACAATTTCATGATTCAAACTGGTTTTCAGTGAAGGGGCAAGAGTTTAAAAACTGCTTTCAGAAGAGTTTAAAAAATGTAAGTATTTTATTAAAATTATATTTAAGAATTCCATTTACAGTATGACAGTGTGAGGAGCATGGCTGACCCATTCTCCAGCAAACCCGGCAAAAAAAAAATTATTATAGTAGATTTACAGAGTTGTGTCACCTTCTGCTGTATAGCACAGTGATCTAGTCATACATATGTATACATACTTTTTCTCATATTTTCTTCCATCATGTTCTGTCCCAATAGATTTGATATAGTTCCCTGTGCTATACAGTAGGACCTCATCGCTTATCCACTCTAAATATAATAGTTTGCATCTACTAACCCCAAATTCTCCATCCATTCCACTCATTCTCCCTCCCCTCTGGCAACCACAAGTCTGCTTTCCATGTCTATGATCTGTAGATAAGATCATCCGTGCCATATTTTAAATTCCACATATTAGTGGGAGAAAAACTTACTAAGAACAGTTAAAATCTGTGACATTTGAAACAAAATGGGTTTCCTCTCCCCTCCTCCAGGTCAGTGAAAGAGAAATGCACCTGAGAATAGAAGGTTTCCCTCCCTCCCCAGCTTCCCACTAGAAGTTTTTTTTCCTAAGAGGAGCAAGATGTCAGCATTTCATATCCTGCCTCCAATTAGTTTCCTGTTGCAGAGGCAATCCGGATAAAAAAACCCAGTGATTTTTTTTTTTTTTTTAGAAATGGACAAATGCTATAACTCACGTGGAATTTCAAGGGACTCTGAATGATAATAACAACTTTGAGGGAAAAAAAAGCTGAAGGACTCAGACTTCCTGATTTCAAAATATTCTAAAAAGCTAAAGTAGTCAAAATTGTGGTTCTGACATAAGAATAAATAAATAGGCCAATAGAAAGGAATTGAGAACCTAAAAATAAACTTACATCTATGGTCAACTTGTATTTTGATAAGAATAAGACCATTCAAAGGGGAAAGAACAGTCTGTTGACCAAATTTTTCTGGAAAACTCTATACCAACATGTATAATAATTAAGCTGGATATTTACCATGTACCATATACAAAAATTTTCTAAAAAGGAAATGGAAATTGGACTTGATTAAAATTTAAAAGTCTGGTTCATCAAAGGACACTATGAAGAGAGTGAAAAAAACAAGCCATTCAACAAATGGTGCTGGAACAACTGGACATCCACATGCAAAAAAAAAAAAAAAAGAATCTAGACACAGACCTTAACACCCTTCACAAAACATAACTCAGATTGGAGCATAGACCTAAATATGCAATGCAAAACTATAAAACTCCTAGAAGATAACATGAAAAAATCTAGATAACCTTGGATTTGATGACAGCTTTGTAAATAGCAAAGGACAGCAAAGGTGTGATCCCTGAAAGAAAGAATTTTTGGGTTGGACTTCATTAAAATTAAAAACTTCTGTTCTGTGAAAGATAATGTCAAGAGAATGAGAAGACAAATAACAGACTGGGAGAGAATATTCACAAAAAACACATTTGTTAAAGGACTGTTATCCAAAACATACAAAATTCTTAAAACTCAACAATAATTAAACTCAATAAAAAGAAAATAGACCAAAAGAGTTCCCATCGTGGCTCAGCAGAAATGAATCTGGCTAGGAACCATGAGGTTGCGGGTTTGATCCCTGGCCTCGCTCAGTGGGTTAAGGATCTGGTGTTGCCATGAGTTGTGGTGTAGGCTGCAGATGCGGCTAGGATCCTGTGTTGCTGTGGCTGTGGTGTAGGCTGGCAGCTGTAGCTCCGATTAGACCCCTAGTCTGGGAACCTCCGCATGCCATGGGTGTGGCCCTAAAATGACAAAAAAATAAAAATAAATGAAATAATAAAATAAAAATAAACCAAAGAATTTAACAGACCAAAGAAGACATACAGATGGTAAGTAAGCATGTGAAAGATGTTCTACATTATATATCAGTGGGGAGATGGAAATTAAAATGTGGAAATATCACTATACATCTGTTAGAATGCTCAATACCCAGAACGCTGACTACAACAAATGCTGGCAAGAACGTAGAGCAAAAATAATTCTCAATCTTTGCTGCTGGTAATACAAAATGATACAGCCACTTTGAAAGACTGGTTGTTTCTTACAATACTGAACATATTCTTATTCATCCAACAATGCAATCCTAGGCATTTATCCAAAAAAGTTGAAACTTAATGTTCACACAAAACCTGCACACAATGCCTAATAGCAACAACCAAGATGTACTTCAGTAGGTGAATGTACAGATAAACTGTGGTCCATCCAGACAATGAAATATTATTCAGCACTGAAAAGAAGTGAGCTATCAAACATTGAACATTGTGTAAACTTAAATGCATGTTATTAATTGAAAGCAGTCCAAGTGAAAAGCCTATGTACTTGATGATTTCAACCATATGACATTCTGGAAAAAGCAAAACGATGGACACAGTAAAAAGCCCAGTGGTAGCCAGGGGTTGGAGGGAGAATAGGATGAATAGAGTTTACAGGATGCTTAGGGCAGTGAAAATACTTTGTATAATACCACAATGATGGATACATGTCATCATCTGTAGAATATACAACACAAAGAATGAATTGCAGAATAAGCTATGATCGTTCAGTGATTATGATGTATTAATTTAGGGGTTCATCCATTGTCACTAATGTACCACTTTCATAGCGATGTTGATAATGAGAGAGGCTCTGCATGTTGTGGGGGCAGGGAGTATATGGAAAATCTCTGTACCTTCCCCTCAGTTTTGCTGTCAACCTAAAACAGCTTTAAAAAATAAAGTCTAAATTTAAAAAAAGGCTACCCACAGAATGGGAGACACTATTTATAAATCATACGTCTAATATTGGATTAATAACTGAAAGATGTGAAGAACTGTAACAACAAAAATATCAAAAAAATAAAAATAGTTTGAGTGCTTGAATAAGATATTTTCCAAAAAGATAAACAAATGCACAATAAGCAGATGAAAAGATCCTCAAAATAATTAGTCTCAAGTGAAATGCAAATCAAAACTGCAATGAGATATAACTTACACCTACTAGAATGGCTACTATTTTTTCAAAAAAAAAGATAACATAAAATAATACATATTGGTGAGAATGTGGAGAAATTGGAACCACTATGCATTGCTACATAATGAATGGTACAGCCATTGTGGAAAACAGTTTGGTTTCTCCTCAAAAAGTTAAACCTAGAATTATCATATGACCTAGTAATTAAACCTCTAGGTATATATATCCAAAAGAATTGAAAACTGAGATTCAAACAAATAATCCTGTACCAAGTTCACAGGAATATCATTCACAAAAGCCAAAAGGTGACAACAATCCACTGTCCATCAAGAGGTTGATGGATAAATGAAATGTGGTATGTAGATACAATGGAATATTGCTCAGCTACTAAGAGGAATTAAGTTCTGATATGTATGACAACATTGATGAAACTTGGAAATATTATGCTAAACGAAATAAGCCAAACATGAAAGGATAAGTATTGCATGATTTCCCTTATATGATATATCTTGAATAGGCAAATTTATAGAGTCAAAAAGTAGATTAGAGTTTATCAGGGGTTGGGAGTAAGGCAGAATGGAGGTTATTATTACTTAATGGATATAATATTATTATTTGGAGTGACAAAAATTTTGGAAATTGGATGGTGATGGTTGCACAGCATTGAGAATGTAATTCATGCCACTGACTTGTACAACTCAAAGAGATTAAAATGGAAAATTTGTTGTAGATATTTCAACATAATAAAAATAGTTAAAAATCAAAGCTATTATATTATAGTTATTATAGGAAGCGCTATTAAAAGAACAGAATGAGAGAATTTCTGTTGTCACTCAGCAGAAACGACCGTGACAAGTATCCATGAGAATGCAGGTTCGATCCCAGGCCTCACTCAGTGGTTAAAGATCAGCATTGCCGTAAGCTGTGGTGTAGGTCGCAGAATAGGCTTGGATCTAGCGTTGTTGTGGCTGCGACATAGGCTGGCAGCTGTAGCTCTGATTCGACCCTTAGACAGGAACTTCCATATGCTGTATGTGAGGCCCTAAAAAAGCAAAACAAGAACAGAACAGTACAACAAGCCCAGATGGGAATAAAATATTTGCAAAATATATATCTGATAAAGGATATTTATCTGAAATATACAAATAACACTTAAAACTCAACCAAAAGAAAACAACGCAGTTCAAAAATAGACAAAAGGTCTGAAATGACACTTCACCAAAGCAAATATGCAAATGGCAATTAAACATGTGAAAAGATGCTCAGCACTATTTATCACCAGGGAATTACAAATTAAAGCAATAATGAAATATCACTACACTTACTAAATGGAGAAAATCCAAAACACTGACGACATGAAAAGTTTTTGATGGTATGGAATAGCAGAAATTCTTATTCATTGCTGGTGGCAATGAAAAAGGGTGCAGCCACTTCAGAAGATACTTTGTTGCTTTCAAAGCTAAGCATAGGCTTACTGTAAGATTCAGCAATTGATCTCCTAGGTATTTACTCAAATAAGTCGAAAACTTATGTCCACACAAAAACGTACACACAAATGCTAAGAAGAGCTTTATTCATGACCATCAAAAATGGAGCACAACCTAGATTTCCTTTAATAAGTGACAAGATAAACAAATTTGGCACATCATTAAGTGGAATATTATTCAATTATGAAAAGAAATGAGCTATTCAGCCATAAAAAGACATGGAGGAACCAAATGCATACTGTTAAATGAAAGAAGCCAGTCTGAAAAGGCTTCATATTGTATGCTTCCATAAGAATATGACATTTAGAAAATGAAAAACTATAATGATGGTAAGCATACCAGTAGGTTGCCAGGAGTTCTGTGGGTGCCAGAGGAGAGTTGGTTGAAGAGGCAGAACATAGGAATTTTCAGGGTAGTGAAACTATTTTGTATCATACAATGGTGGGGAATAAAAGATGTTCAGTATCTATCAAAATCCAGAGAATTTTACAGCAATAGAATAAATCTTAATATATACAAATTTTTAAAAATTAAATAGGAGTTTGGAGGAATCCCAGAATGAAATGCAGAAATTCACTAAAGGATTTAAATGCATTGCAAGTTGTGGGACATTCTGCAAAATGTCTGAAAATAACCTGTAAATAATCTGTAAAACTGTCAAGGTGATCGTAAACAAGCGGAGTCTGAGGAACTGTTAAAACCAAGAGAAGCCTAAGGAGACGTGACTATTAAATTTGATGTGGTATCCCTGATGAGATCCTAGAACAGGAAAAGGAAATTAGAACGCAGTTAGAAGAAGAAAGGATAGACCAGGAAGTGGGAGAAAATATTTGCAAAACACATTTCCAATAAAGAACTTCTATTTAAAATAATATTAATAACTCTTAAAACTCAACAAATAATAATTAAATTTAAAAGCTAGATGGGGCTACATGAAAACTCTCTGTATTATATTTTCAATGATTCTATGAATCTAAAACAGTTCTAAAATAAAACTTTATTTTTAAAATGCTTAATAGTTCCATATCCACTTAAAACAATCCAAATATAAGATTTCATTCCATCTTAGAACAGACAAGTTGGGACAAAACAGTGAAGTTCATTTATGTTGCATTACACCTAAAGAATGAGTGATAAGTTCTTGTTTTATTTTTCCAAGGAGCTGTGTTTTTTGTGGTGGGGGGGGCGCACTGGGGTAAGTAGAGGACAGTAGAGGAGATAATATAAAACACTTTTTCCATTTTATGACACTTTTTTTTAACTTTTTAAATTTCTAAAGCCAGTATGTATTCTACAATTGAGGGGAACATTTAATCTAGTAAGAGTTGTCATTTAGTTTGCTTCGTTTTCCTTTCTGTAAAGCTGTTGTTAAATCGGTTGTGCATCTTAAAATCTATGCATTTTATAATTGAAGAAATGTGGTATATGAACTCCATAGAAGTGTAAAGAACAATACTATCCTACATAAAAGAATCTTTTGGTTCCTGTTGCAGTTCATATGACAGACTAGCTTCCCCCCCCCCACTCCCCAGGAGGAAGTATCATTTGTTTATTTTTATACTTGCAGTGATACTTTGTGAGCGAACAGGTCAAGGTTTACTGAACACAGCTTTCCACTTTACCTTTAAATACTGTTTTACATGCATGTGCCCAGGGCCTCTAACTGTCACAAACCATGTTAAGAAAAATTTCAAACTGGTGGTAGCTGAATGCTGTATACTTTTGGGTTTCATATCAAGCCCCTAGAGAATTTAGTGTGATACTGGATGATATTAATACTAAAACCTGGCTCAAACCTTAGCAAAACTGCAAAATAGGTGAAATTTGCTTTAGTTGTTAGGCACATGCTCTTACAAATGAAGGTTACAACTCATCCTCTTCTCCTTAAAGCCCTTAGATGTCCATGTGACTCCTTGAAGTGGGTAGCCATCTACTCGCCTCAGGGAAAAATTTTAATTTTCAAATTCCCTCTCTGAGTTCTCTCATCCATATTTATCCTTTTAGAGACTCCTCTATAGTTTCAAACCCTACTGATATGATCATTGACAATGTATTTTTACTAATATATTAATACAGGGGTCAGCAAACTGGGGCTATGAACCAAATCCAACTTGCTTGTTTTTGTAAATAAAGTTTTATTGTAATGCACCCACACTCATTTCTTTAGTACTGTCTATGGTTGCTTTTGCAGAGTTGAAGATTTACAACTGAGACCACATAGCTCCAAACTCTAAAATATTGACTCTCTGGCCCTTTACATAAAAAATTTCCTGACACGTGTTTTAATCTATCATTTGTATTGGGACATAAGAATTATTGGAGTGGTAATTGATTTGAATGGGTCCTATTGCATAGCAAAGGTGGTTTCTATATTCTACCTCGCTTTCATTTTACAAGGGCCTTGTACAAACAACACATTAAGCAAAAGTTGTGATAATAATGTTGAGATAGAGCTTATGAAATGGAGAATGCTAAAGGCAAAGGCAACCAGTATGTCAGCAAGATACCTTACATATAGCATGTTATACTTATGACTGAGATTGAGAAATATCGGTCAGGTTACAGTAAGATTAAGAGAATTTCATAAATGTTATTTTCTAAATAATTCATGTGAATCCAGACAATGATCATTTAGTAGTGTATTTTCTTTCTTTTTTTTTTCATTTTTAATGTTATGTAGTGCTTTCTTTCTAATTTTATAGGAAATACACATTCAGTGCAGACAACTAGAAATATGTAAAAGCACAAAGTAAAGATAAACAATTATCCATTATCCCCACCCTCCAGAGATAGTTGTCATTAGTATTTTGATGCATTGCCTCCCAGGGTCTACACAGTTTTTTAACTGAGGTATAATTGACCATGGTATGTCTAGTTACCATATGTCACCATGCAAAGATACTACAATATAATTGACTATATCCCCCATGCTGTACATTTCATCCCCAGACTCCCCCCTTTTTTTTTTTTTTGGTAGTTTGCACCTCTTAATTTCCCACACCTATTTCACCCATCCCCCAACCTTCTTTCCTCTGACAACCACCTGTTTGTTCTTTGAATCTAAGTCTGTTCTGTTTTGTTGTGTTCGTTCATTTGTTTTGTTTTTTAGATTCAACCTGTAAGTGAAATCATAGGGTATTTGTTTTTCTCTGACTTATTTCACTTAGCATAATAGCATCTAAGTCCATCCATGTTGTTGCAAATGGTAAGATTTCATTATTTTTTATGGCTAAGTAATTTTCCATTGGATGTATACCACTTCTTTTAACCATTTATCTATTGATGAGCACATAGGTTGTTTCCATACCTTAGCTATTGTGAATAATGCTTCAGTGAACATAACAGTGCATATAATTTTTTGAATTCGTGTTTTTGTTTTCTTTGGGTACGTACCCAGAAATGGAATTGCTGGATCATATGGTAGTTCTATTTCTAGTTTTTTGACGAACCTCCATATGACTTTCCTATAATGGCCACACCAGTTATTGTTCCCACCAACAGAGCATGAGGGTTCCCTTTTCTCCACATCCTCACCAACATTTGTTATTTGTTGTCTTTGATAGTAGCCATTCTGACAGATGTGAGGGGTTATCTCATTGTGGTTTTGATTTGCATTTCCCTGATGCTGAGTGATACAGATTTCATGTGTCTGTTGGCCATCTGTATGTCTCCTTTGGGAAAATGTCTGTTCAGCTCCTTTGCCCTTTTTGATTAAGTTGTTTGTTTTCTGATGTTGAGCTTTATGAGTTCTTTATATATTTTGGATATTGGCCTCTTATCAGATATATCATTTGTAAATATCATCTCCCATTCATGTGCCAATTCATGTGCCAATTCATGCTGCCAATTCATGTGGTTGATAATTTCCTTCACTATGCAAAAGTTTTTTAGCTTAATGTAATCCCATTTGTTTATTTTTGCTTTTGATTCCCTTATCTAATGAGACTCATCCAAATACACACACACACACGCACATATATATATATATATGTATGTGTATATATATATATATATATATGTGTGTGTGTGTGTATATATATATATATATATATATATATATATATATAGCTAAGGTCAGTGCCAAAGAGCATACTATTTATGTTTTCTTCTTAGAGTTTTATGGTTTCAGATCTTACGCTTAAGTTTTTAATCCATTTTAACTTTATTTTTTATATGGTGTGAGAAAATATGTGGCGGTGTACTTAGAATTCCATCTTATTAGTTTTATGAAAGGCTTAACAACAGTAAGGACTTTGTTGCATGCTAATCAAAGCTGCAGATGAAAATTTTGATAACAACAGGTAATATGCTGACTCAAAAAATAGCAACTTTAACAGATTGCAACAAGGGGTTAACTATACCCAGATGTCACCAAATAGGAACTTAATGAAAACTCTTAGCTGTAGTACACAAACCCATTTGAACAGCTATAAAATATGGGTTTTATGGCTTAGTAGTCTGGGTAGGAAATGCATTAGGTTTTAGCTAATAATAAACTCAATATGATTCTGCTTTGTATAATTGCCAAGAAAATCTAATTGTATTATTACATATTAATCATTTATCAATTAATCATTAATTAATCATGGGTTGCAGCTGCAGCTTAGATTCAAGCTCTGGCCCCAAAACCTCCATGTATCTCATGTATGGCAAAAAGAAAAGAAAGGAAGGGGGGAAGGGAGGAAAGAAGGAAGGAAAGAGGGAAGGAAGGAAGGAAGGAAGGAAAGAAGGAAAGAAGAAAGGGAGGAAGAGGCTGTTTAATCAGGTATCTTCAGATGTTTGAAGGGACCACCTGAAGTTTTAACCTTGCCTATAGCACTTATCTTTGGTTCAAGATTAAATAAACAAACACACAAACAAATGAATCAAGAAACAAACAAACCATTAGAGTTGACTCAAAAGAGAATTAGCTGAATTAGGTGTACATTCATTATCAACTAGATGATAAAAGCAAGACAATGAACAATAAATCAGAGGTTACAAGTCAAACTAAGTTTTCCTAAGATTCCTTCCCTAGCAAATTCTAAGATTCATAACTCTTTAGATTTCAGATGCTATGTTATTGATGAGGTTTAAAGGAAATGCCTCACACAAGCAACTTGCCATGATATTCCTGATTCCTTCAGAATCTGGCTCCTCCCCACATATCCACATTTGTCTTCCTGTATGCCAGACTTGCATCTTACAGAACTAGGTACTTTTGATCAT
>PVHT021183693.1:10100803-10148398 GCA_004024745.2 Catagonus wagneri
AAAAAAATAAAGTTCAATTTGTCCACGCATCCATGAAGCCTTCTTTAGTGATTCCAACAATCTGATTGTATCTCTTTCTGCACATCCTTAGGATTTTTTTTTCACCCAAAATAGATGATACAGTTTTATACGGTTATTTGCCTTTTCTTATGTAAGCCCTGGTTCTCATGAGTATCATAACCAAGCTTACACCTTGCCACTGTGTACCTTCCCACACATTAGGCACTCAACATATAGCTTCTGATGATAAGACCAAAATGTCCATAAGTGAGAAACCACAATGCTCCTGAATAGAACTGATTCTGAATGAAAAAATATAATGAGATAATTCCTCACAGATTCTCTCACCCATGACTCACTATGAAATGCGATTATTATACAGTTCTCATACTTTGCAGTTACCAGAGACAAAGCTGAGCATTGGTAGGTACATGCATATTAGGAAGGCTTTTGGCAGTGCTGTTACTGGAGTTGTTTGTGCAGAATTATGAATTAAGCAGTTCTGCCAAGGCAGATCTAATATTATTTTCTGCACAATGAAGTAAATCTTCAATTTCTGCATTCACTTCCTTTTTCATCCCTTTCTCTCTCTGAAATTTGTTTTGCAAGAACATTTTAATGCATTTATCTTCCTCCCTCAGCTTGTGAAATTACTCATCCCTGGGATGCGTAATTGAGAGGTGCCCTATTACACCCATGGGATTACAGGCTTTATGAATCACTATGATATGAGAAAAATGTTTGTATGAGAAGCACTAGATTTATATGAAAAGAGTACAGGGACTTTTTAATAACCCTGGCTCTTGGTTTGGGCAGGTCTACATGGGAGAATTTCTACACATGCAGCCTGAAAATTACGTATCGGTGGCAACATTTAAATGTGAAAAACCCTCATGCAGGCAAGTGCTTTTTAACTGAGAATTTACAGTGTACATTTTCCTTGGTTTCTGCTTCCCAGAAACCTAAGATTTTGACACTTTGGGAGGGAATGTCTTTAAACCTCAGATCAGGGCAAGGCAGACCTCCTTTAAAACTGGAATTACAATTTCTACAAGCAAACGGACCTCTGTGGTGTGGAAAAGAAATAACTTCCTTTAAAGAAAAGCTGCTAGGATGAGTTGCCTGAGAATAAATATGAAATGCTCTGCACGTCTTTCAGAATACCACAGCAACTTTTTAAAACTTGGCTGGTTAACTATATCCTACTTGAAATAGGGAGGGGGGGTGTTTGTTTTATTAGCCAGAAGTTCTGTAGTTCTGTATTCGTCATGGTTGTGATACTGTGCTTGTGTGAGTGTGTATGTGTCTGTGTTTGTGTTCTTTATAATCTAATTTACATTCACTAAAATTAATTTTGGGCTATCAAGAAAAATTTTTGAGAACACTGATGGCTCCTTGTTAGTCAGGAACCACTGGAATTTCACTAAATGATTTTTAGTATGGTGAGGCCCTCTTTTAAATGAAATGTCTAATACTGGTGACTTGGAGGTTTGAGCCTAAGAAAAGTGTGGTTTGTGGTTAAAAAACCCTAAGACTTCTAGTTCTCTAAAAGGTCCTCCTTGGGATTCCTTTTCTCTCCACCTTCCTTTTGAAGTGTTCTAATATATTTACTTTTCAGAAGCTCCTTCACATAAATGGAAATGAATCATTGAATGTAATACAAAATATCTGAGCTACAATGGGGACTTGAATCCCTCGAATCCAACTCCTTTATAAGTCTGGAGAAATGAGGCAGAGTCCAAAGACATATGAAACCAAATTATTGAAAAGCTAGACTCATGGAAAGTATGTTCAGGCCGTCTCACCCCTTAAGTCTATTCTATCAAACATCTCTTCCCTGTTCTGTGATGAAATCTGAGGCTGAAAGTATTGTTTTTCCAGCTACTGTTAGGTAATAATGAATAGTGTGAATGAATAGTCTGATTTTCAGCCATTGTAAAGCTTAATATTTGTATTAGGTTGGACTACCATAATAAAATGTCATAGATTGGGTGTCTTATGCAGCAGAAATTTATTTAACAGAGTTTTAGAGGCTGGGAAGCCTAGGATCAGGGTGCCAGGCGATTTAGTTCCTGGGTAGGGCTCTCCTCCTGGCTTGCAGAGGGGTCACTTTCTTGATGTGTCTATATATGGCACAGAGAAAGAAAGAGAGGGCCATCAGTCACCAATCCTATTGAATTAGGCCCCACCCTTATGATCTATTTTAACCTTAATTACCTTCTAAAAGCCCTATTTTCAAATAAGTAACATTGTCACATTGGAGGTTAGTCTTTCAGTGGGTGAATTTGTGGCAGTGGGAGGGAGCATAATACAGTTAATAGCAATTCCAAAGCTTCCCTCTCTTGTCTAATTCATAATGAGGTTTGGGAAGGTATCAGCTTTGCTCAGGTTTATGTTATTATTCTTCCCGGCTTTTGTATTCCTCTCCCAACACAAAGCTGCTCTTCTTATGGAGTGGGGAGGAGAGGAGGTTGGAGAAAAAAAGGGCAAGTGGTACACCATGTAGTTCTCTCTTAGCTGTCCATGACCATGGGCAGATCTTTAAAATTTAGTCATTTTCAGTGTATCTTTGGGGGTTCTTCGAAGATACCCGCCATTATCAGAGATCCTGCTAAGGACTCCATATGGCATATGGAGTCCTTGGGTTGGGTTTCCTGACTTAAGCCTGGAAAGGAATGTGAGACTAGAGCTGCCTTAGATGACAGTGAGAAGACAGACTTAGAGGGAAGGAAACTCCCTTAGAGGAAGGTATATGACACCTTCTCAGTCCCTGCTTCCAAATATCCCATACAGACTCTCCCTGCTGTGTCCCTGAAAGTGACACAGGATGATCTTAATTTTGTTTTCTTTCCAGATAACTTAAATCCAACTCTCTCTGTGGGTCCTCTACCTATTTTGTGAGAAAGAAACAATAATCCTGTTCCAAGCACTTAACATATTTCTTTCTTAAATTTTTTTTAATTTTTTTGCTTTTTAGGGCCACACCTGCGGAATATGGAAGTTCCCAGGCTAGGGGTTGAATCAGAGCTACAGCTTCCAGCCTACACCACAGTCACAGCAATGCGGGATCCAAGGCACATCTGCGACCTACACCACAGCTCATGGCAATGCCGGATCCCCAACCCACTGAGCAAGGCCAGGCATCAAACCCACAACTCCATGGTTCCTAGTTGGATTCGTTAACGGCTGAGCCACAAAGGGAACTCCCAACATATTTCCACTTATCTTATTCTCACCACACTCTTTGAGTTATTTCACAGAACCATAGAAAAATTAGTTACACAACCACAAACACTAAGTTAATAAGTGGTAGAGGTGAGATTTGAACTGAAGCAGAAGCGCTTCAGAACCTACTGGCTTACCCACTCTACCACACCGAGGGGGCAACCCGGGGAGTTTCCTTCCCTCTAAGTCTGTCTTCTCACTGTCATCTAAGGCAGCTCTAGTCTCACATTCCTTTCCAGGCTTAAGTCAGGAAACCCAACCCAAGGAGCAGGTATTGGGCTCTGCAAGGCTTCCCTGGGAGTCTGCCTCACAACGTTTGTGTGAAAAGTACAACTTGCTCTCCTCCATGAGGAGAAGGAGAAAACCAGGATTCCAATGCCTCCGAAGAAGTTCTATTTGATGAACTCTTACAGGGTCCACATGGTTTTGCCTGGCTAAAGATCAGGGAACTAATTTGGGAACACCTCATTTGTAAATGCTGTTCAGATGGTCTGGAACCTCCCATTAGACTGTTAAGGTCCTTTAAGGCCTCAGTTGAAACTGCCAAGAGAGGAGACATTCCCGTTTTACCATTCTATTTAACAAAGTGCTCAGTATCGCAAAACAGCTATTACATAGCCAGAAAATTTTCGCCTGGCTAGAAAAAAAATCAAGTTATTAAATCTTTTTTATTGTAAAACAAGGGTTTTTCAGGGATCAAACCTAAAGCATAAAATGGCAATGTTTGTGGGTATATTTCTGCCGGGCATGTGTGTGGGTGTTTAATGGCTGCTATCCATTCTCCTTTCTAATAGCAGCAACCTGATTTTATTTTAAGGAACTGCACTGCCCATACCTTTGGCTATGTGATTCAGGCAAGGTATTCCCAGTTCCCTTGGTTCCAGGGATGGGTATATAAACTCAGTCCAGCCAATCATGAAATTCTCTTTCTCTGGCATCAATAACTGGTTGATGGATGTTCAAGTGGCATGATTTAGCACAGTGAGAGCTTCCTTAGACTTATTCTGGAACTTTTGTAAACAAAGCGTTGTATTTATTCTGGGCTTGAACTGGTTGAATCTAATTGGTATTCAACTTCGCCACCAGTAGAGATGACCTACTTAAGTATGAAGTCAAAACACAGGACAACAGTCCAAAAAGACAGAGAGAATCATGATGGCATAATTGGAAACACTGGATCTAGTCATGTCAGATGCCAAAGACCCAAAATTTTCAATTATACTGATTAATAAATTAATTTACCAATCAACTTGCAACTAACAGATCATAATCAAGTATTGTTTTCAACATTAGTGAAAGATAAACAGTTTTCACAGGGGCTATCATTTAGTGTTGATTGATCTTCCTAATACTCCGAAATCATATTTTCTATGTCATTTGTTTCCCTGTGCCTATGACCCAGACACTGTCAACGTCCCTTCTACAGCTTTTTGGTAATCACATTTGTGTAGAACCACTGGCTGCCATCTTAAGGACCTGTGAGTCTTTGCTTGAGGGTTTCAGGCTATGGATGTTTTTTCTGCTCATTTGCTAATAGGTCAGGATTTCTGGGCAGTTAATCCTCAACTAATGACTGTCAGAAGTTGGTAGTTAAATATCCTAGTTCCATCAAAACTTATTTGAGATGATATACAGCCTACCAGAAATCCCTAGCAAGACTGAGCCACTGTTAACACGGAGGTAGCCCGCTCAATAAGAAACTGTTACTGGCTTCCGTCCTTATCCTAACTCACCATTTCCCACTCACCTATTAGTTTCTGGAGATCACTCCCCAAGTAAACTACTTGCATTCAGGGTCTGTTTGGGAGAAATATGATCTAAGCTTTGTCTTGGCTATATGTCCTCCAATACATATACATGTGTAGGAGTGATTGTTCATACTGTCACCATACACAGACAGATATCACCACCAGTAGGCTTTCCAAGACAGAGGAGTGAAACATCTCTTTAGAGAAAGGAATCACAGACTTACCTTGAATCTCTAAAGTCAGAGACTCTTCCTTCCTTCCTAAAGGCAAGAAGAGATTTTTTCCATAAAATTTATCATGCATTTTGGGACAATTTTGAAAGTAAAATAATCATTCCAGGACAACTAGCATAAACTGAGACTATCACTTGCAACCTGGGGTGTATAGTTACCCAAGTAAGATCCAAGGTATAAAACAAAGAAGCAGACCTCTCCATAAATGCGAGTTTCCCCAAATACCTCTGCTAATCAGGACTTTAATGTTTCCAACGCGGCCTGCCCTCCTTGCCAAGTCTTACGTTTCTGAATTGCTTTTCCATTTACCAATATGCTTCCCATACTGCCATCTACTTTCTATTACCTCAAACAAAATTTATGTTCCCTAAGACTATAACCATGTTACCTGCCCTCCAGGAACATTTTCGTTTTAAAAGATAATGTTTGTCAATTACAGAATGTATTATTTAAAAAAATACAGATAATGTGACAAGTAAAATTTTTAAATAATAAGGAACTGATATTTGGGGACAAAGAAGTATATATATATATTATATATATATATATATATATATATATATATATATATATATGTGTGTGTGTGTGTATATATGTGTGTGTGTGTGTGTGTATATATATATATATATATATATTCTGCTAAAAGAGGAAATTGAGCTTGTAAGTTTAGATTTCCAATACAGAGATTTTCAGGGGAGTCTTAAAATATCTCCCTGCCCTGTTACGTGAGGGGCGTCCTCTGGAGTTTCATGAGGAGAAGGACTCAGAGGGCAATCGTGGATAGATGTGCTAGACTTTGGCTACCCGCTCCTCCTCAAGCATTGTTATGTTCTCATATGGTCAGATTTTAGAGTTATGGAGTACCTGCCTCTCTTTTCCAGGGTACCACTGCCTGAGAATTTTTCATAAGTTACATGCAGTAATTCTATCTCTGCACTCACATATTACCATAATCTCCCACAGTTGTTGCTCTTTTTTTTCACTTTATTGAGCTAAGAAAATAGAAGCACATATCTATGCACACACATACACCTGATCTCTATGCCCTTTAGACATAGCTTTGCAAAAAAAACCCAAAATACAAAAAAAGACAATTAACTTTGACTTTCAGTCCTGCACGATCTCTTGGGTATCATTTTGAAAATTCCTAATGTGTTCTTTTGCGTCTCTGAAAAAAATAACCTTTGCCCTAAGTACCCAATACATGTCTAGGGGGAAATTACAAATTCTTAGCACAGAAATTCAAAGAGAAAAAAACATGCTAATTGTTTCAGTTAGGAATTTAGTTTGGCTGGCTGCTAGTGACAGAGAACTGACTCTAGTAAGTTTGGGGGTTTTATATTTTCAATAAAGGAAATCCAGAAGAGGACCCTCCAGGACAGGTATGGTGATTCCATGAGGTTGTCAAGATCTCAGGCTCTTATTTTTTTGCTCCACCACACTGAATATATGGCTTAAAATTTCAAACTCAAAAAATAGTTCATGGAGTATCACCATCACACTGACATTCCAGGGAGAAGTAAAATGTGGGGCCCAATTGAGGACTGGGATTCCTCTAGGAAGAAGAATGTGACATTGTAAATTATTGTTTAAACCAATCCCTCTAACTTTGGTCTAATATGACTTATTTCATGGTGGGCTTTTGCTGACATTCATAGGTCTCCCATAGCCAGTCCCGATGTCCTGCTATCTAGATGTCTTGCTGGCTCCCAGGACAAACATTGTGGCTGTTGAACTCATAAGGCATTTTTTGGCTACAGTGAGACACCCTAAATCTCTGCCTTCCTGTTTCTGCTTCCTCTCATCTCCTACTGAATATAGAACAATGCACCATATCTCTAACCTAAATATAGCCTCCTACTTGGCAACCCACCAAACACCTGTGCTCTCAAGTCACTGTCCACACTAGATGGGAAATAAAAGAGGCTCTCAAGTGACCTTAGAAATCCTTTGTGTCTAACCATGGGACTCTGGCCTCCTAAGTGAACCAGACTTCCCCCAAGGTGATGTGAATATCCCACACAGCAATCACCTCCTTGGTACAGAGCTGTCTAGAAGGGGAGAAAGGCAAGAATCCACTGTCTTGGCAGTACTGTCATTTACCAAATATACTGCCTTTCTCTGGGTCAAAGCTGGGAAAGGAAAGCCAGGATATAGCATCTTACCTCTTGGAAGCATTAATATATTTTCCACTTTTGTCTTTCTAAATATATGAACTCATAAGCTTGGCACTAATAGACCTGAAGTATCCATCTGCTGAAGGAAGATTAGAATTTATTACAAAAGAAAACCATTTATTACATTGAGAATAAAAGGAAGAAGGAGATATTCTGCTTCTGATATGCAAATCAGATAATGCAGTAAGAAAACTGCCTTGTAAGCCAGGACATTGTCTTGAAAAATGATCTCCTAAACTATCTGTTTTTTTCACACTGAAGCATTTCAATAACCAAGGGCAAAAATGCAGAGTTTTCACTCAGTGTCAACAAAATTCTCTTGTCAAAAAGATTTGAGAGGAAATCAGAGTCATAGAAGAGTGTAGGGCAGAGGGAAAAGCATCCAGGAGATGAAGGAAAGAGAGGTGGAAAGATAACAAAGAGGAGAAAAGAAGAGGTATCAACTGGCTAGAGAGCAAGACCACCAGACGTGTTCCCAAGACTTTTTTCATGTTTTCAGTTTTGATCATCTACATCAACCCATGAGCTTGCCTGTGGGGGAGGGGGCTAATATTAAGCTATTCTCATCACATTTGGTTTCTATATGGGATAAAAAGGACTTGGACGTGATTGAGAATCTGGTATGGAGTTTGGCAGTTGGGGTGGCTTGGACAGAGACAGATGGATTTATAGAAAAAGCTGCAGAACAGACCACCAGATGGAGCCCAAGTGGGCATCACACCTTGACCTCAGAAGGGTCTGTGGTAAAATCAGGGCCCGAGGTGAGGCAGGACCCTCCATTTCTTTATGCCAAGCACTGGACCTGTACCAAGCTATCAGAAAGACCAGAGAGTGCACCTCAGCCACATAGCAGTGCAGATTGCTAAACAGATAAGCAGCAACAGTGTAGAGAGAAGACACAGCTTCAGACATGGGGATGGAAGCATGACAGAGGTAACTGTGTCCAAGGATAGTAATTTTTTGCTGTGTCATCCCTCACCCAGATACTTAGTCACCACTTCAGAATTAAAAGCAAAGGAGAAGAGGTCACTGAAACTGGGCCTTTCTTTTTTCCAGAAAAAAGCGAGTATCAATTACCTGAAGGGATTTTATACATTATCTAATTGGGTTAAGTTTTAAGCTGGATTAGGTGTTTCTCAATTTCTTTCTCTAGTGTCTGATGGAGGACGGTTATCTTTGCCCATCTGAGTTACAGCAAAATTTAAGTTTTTGAATCCCATTATATTAGGGTTCTCACATATATTAGACTCAAAATCCTATTCAATCACTTGCTCCTCCACTTCAGCATTCTGGAAAAGAAATAAAATAGGACATATGCTACCATAAGTCTAGTTTGGTCTGATTTTTATGAATAACTAATTCCAACCTCCAAATCCTCTTGAGCTGTCTTGATGAGCTGAACCAAGCCATGAAGAAATCTTCACAGTTACACTTAAACATTTCCCTGAGGCCCACCAGTCTAAGCCCTTTTTGCTTCTTTTTATTCCGATAGCCTTCTCGACCCTTTCTCTATTAATATCCCTAAGTAGTGGACTGTGTAAGCATTTATAAGACACAGAGCAACCCAATCCCCATGTTAGAGGATAGGAAAGAGATATTCAGATGGGTCTAATAACCCCTTTATTCCTCCTATTAATTTTCAATTCTCTTGGCCCCCAAATTCTTTTAAGTGAGTGAGGGCATGATTCTGTGGCTGAATGGCAGTGGCTCCACTTCCTTCCTCCTCCTTCCACTTTTTCTTTAAGACAGTAAAATTCAAGAGCCATCTTGAAGATTTTGGTTGTTAGAGGTTGTTAGACCTCTACTCACTACCTAAGAATATTTGCAGGGAATTGCATAAAAGTTCTGCATGCGATTTTGGTCCACAATCATGAAAGATTTTCCATGAAGCAAACTTCGTACACACTTTTTTCCATGCTTCTCAACTGGGATTTTTGTTTTTGCATATGTGGGAGTGAGCCAGCAAGTATGAGAAACCATCAGCTCACATTTTCCCAAAGAATCAATTATACTTGAAGACTTGAATAAAAATCACAATCAAATTCATATGAATCTATGCTGAAGCAGGATTTTTTTTCTTTTTCTTCCTTTCTTTTTTTTTTTTTTTTTGCTTTTGAGGGCCACACCTGACTCATATGGAAGTTCTCAGACTAGGGGTTGAATCAGAGCTGCAGCTGCCAGACTACACCACAGCCACAGCAACGCCAGATCCAAACTGTGTCTGATACACCACAACTCACGGCAGTGCCAGATCCCTAACCCTCTGAGCAGGGCCAGGGATCAAACCCACATCCTTATGGATCCTAGTCAGATTCATTACCAGTGAGCCAAGACAGGAACTCCTGAAGCAGGACTTTAAAGTAATTTCATATTTGAAGCGGGCAACTTCAAACTCAAGTCCTAAACTATCCCACACTCTCTTCCCCATCCCTTCCCACAGTCCTCCATTCCTCAGAGACACATGCTGGGTCCATCCACTGCCAAACATCCTCATTTCATAGAGATTAGAAGCTTAGGAGTTTTTTGAATAATCCCAAACTCAAGACTGATCATAGTTAAGAGGAGAGTTGCTTTAGGGATATTTTCAACTACTATATTCCGACAGTGAAGTTAAGTCAGGATTTGACTTATTATTGTAATATATTATTGTAGTATACATTCAAGATAATTTGACATGTGAGTTTTTGATACACATTCTCAGGTGTAGAATTCTTGAATATTTAGATATAAATTATCCATATTCGATGAGCTCAGCAATACCATAAAGTTTTGAAAGAAAGAAGATTAGAAATTGTACTCTTGGCATTCCCATTGTGGCTCAACGTGTTAAGAACCCAACTAGTATCCATGAGGATGCAGGTTTGATCCGTGGCCTTGCTCGGTAGGTAAGGATCCTGCATTGCCATGAGCTTCAGTGTAGGTCATAGATGTGGCTCAGGCTCAGATCAGATCTGGCGTTGCTGTGGCTGTGGTGTAGGCTGGCAGCTGCAGCTCCGATTCGACCCCTTGCCTGGGAACTTCCATATGCCACAGGTGCAGCCCTAAAAAGAAAAAAGAAATAAATTGTACTCATATAAATTATGTTATTTGTGCCTGTTTGTGTGTGTGTGTGTGTGTGCCCATTTTCTAGTCCAGAATGAAGTTTGTTCTGCAAGCTACTAGCTTGGTTGAAAAGTTTTTGGAAACATGAGTGCAGTTCCAGTCATAACATTTAGACCTTCATTTCAATCCCATAATAGTTAGCTTAAGTAATGTCTAAATATTTCTTTAAGCCACAATATCCTATTTTCAGCAGTGGACTCTAAATCATAATACACTATATTTGCTTCTTTCTGACTTGGAATAAGTCCCTGTGTGGAATGGCTGTGAGCTCCTTTGAGGTTTGTCAACTATACCAAGGTATAAAGTAAGACTGGCAAAAGGAAGTATGTTTAAATCCTTGCTGTGATGGAATAATTTAGAATAAGAAATGTTATCCATATGCTCTACATCTGATCCTGTTCTGGCTTCATATCTGTTCCACACTGAGCAGAAGCATCTCTGTGCCTATTTAAAGGACAAAAGTTATCTTTGAAGCTACAATGATGTACAATTAAGGAGAAGTTATTTCAGTTATCAACATACAGTAACCCAACTGCCCATAGTTAAGAAAGTGTATAAATTCCAAAGACATTCAAAACATCTGGCTTTGGATGCTTCTCCCTTCCCATAATTGATGTGTTAGCTGTTCATGAGTGAAAGTATATATAAGCACATCTTAGTGACATCTGTTTCAAGTTAGGGTTAATTGATTTCCTTTTGTGCGGGTCTCTCTTTCTTCCCCAAAAAATATATTAGAAGATGCAGATCAGAGGAAAAAAAGTATGTTTACAGACAAGATTTTTAATTTCTTTGCATGTATTAAAAGAGAAATTAAAATTAATAAGAAACTTTCCAGAATTTTTTTATTATACTATTAACCAATTGTGATAATTGTCTCAAATCATAACGGAGACCTATTGAGTGATTAGTATGTTGTAGTCACTCTAAGTAATTTACATTCATTATCTTTACTAATCACAAAAACAACAACCCTATAGGGTCAGCCTTTTCATAAACACGCTTTTCGAATGTGAAAATAACCTACCTAAAGGCACAACTCTAACCAAAAGAACAGCCAAGACTCTCACATAAGTCTTGATACCAAAGCGTTCACTGTATAAATGTACCTAAAGGATTATAAAATGCCATAATGACCAACTTGTCATGTGGCATTGACAGTGCTATGTGTAGGGTCTTATATAAGGTACTCATGGAATTAAGGAAAGCTGCCATAACTGGCCACTGCACAGTCCAAGGGCCATCTCACAACATTTGAAAACTTATTGGGACTGATTTTTATTCCAATAGCATATGTGACTTTTCACATGTCTCTAAATCTTTCTGAACCTGAGTGTCCTAAGGTAAGCTGGTTATACCTGGCTCACATATCCAGTAGGATTGTTACAAAGGTCCAGGCAGTTAATCTGCCCTGAAATGTTTTGCATACTCTAAAGAATAATTTTGCAAAGTGTTAAGACAAAATTTTGCTTTCCAGAAATGGTAACAGATGTTCTGAGTGGAAATGGTTCCCAGGCAAATTAGTTTGGGAAATTCCACATACTGCTGCAAATATCCCCTGTGTAGAGGACATGTATTACCTTATTTAGAATCTCTGCCATTCTTTTTTGGTAATGGGACCTAGCTGTTGGGGCATTGCTTCCTCTTCCCACTCCACACGACGCTGATGGAGCTGCTACTCACCCAGGGATGACATCAGGGCACACGACCTTCTGCTCTTGAAACATTTTAGTCTTTGCAAGAATTGTGGCATAGCAAGATCTAAGGATGTGAACTCAGTGCTGCTGGCGGCCATGCCCTGTCTCATGGTAAAATCAACCTGCGGTACAGACAACACCATCTAACTCCTTTTTAAGGTCTTTGATTTGGACTTCTGTTTAATACACTTTTCACAGAGATTCACTATGAGAAATATCAGAAAATACTAGCAGATTTCAATGAAGCATGGTTTGAAAAATCAAACATATGAAGTGGAGTTTTCTATTTTTATTACTTTAAGTCATAGCCACCAAGGAGCCACAAAAAAAATGCCGCTAATATACTAATAAATTGTGATACTAAATAAGAGAATCACTGGCCAGGAATTACTTCCAGTGATGTTGAATAAAGAAGTTAACAAGGTACTGTAAAATATTCCTTTCAATTTTGATATTCTGAGGATTTTTTTTCCTCAAAATGCACTCTAGCTAAGAGTTCTTTTGTTGATTCTCATGGCAATATTCTTAGCAGATCATTGACTGGAGTTTTCTGTATAATCAGGGCCTAACAAAATAGTCAGAATTGTGTCAAGTTCCCTAAAAATCTATGTCTTATTGATTATTTTCAGCCACCACATCATGATGATTTTGTTTCCTCCATGTGATAATGAATCAAAATATTTCATATTCACTTTATAATAATTATTTGGCAAAAGAGAGAGGAAGTTTTCAAAATGCAAAAGATGTTCCAAAGGCAGGACTATAGAAGCTTAACTCTATGAATATATAATGTTCAATGTCAAAATTCTTTCAAAAACATAGGTATTTGGAATTTTGGAGTATAAGCCTAAGCCTAACTTGGTCTTCTTCTAATATCCTAAGTATCAAATTATAGAGCTTAATTGGCTGAGTCTGCACATTCAATAAAAAATCCTGAATTAAATGGCATCTTCTGAGATGAAATCATAGCCCCACTCTCAGTTGAAGCCATGAGTCTCCAAAAACAGTGGCATGTCTGTTAGCATGCTTTCAATGAGTTGCAGAGGATGCTACTTAAAGTGGCTTAAAACATGAGACAATTTATTAACTCACAAAAATTTTATAACTGACCCAGGGTCTTTCCATCTTTTTTCCCCCTAATTCCTTACCTTTTCCCCCAGGCTTATCTCATTCAAGTAACTGCAAGTTGGCTACTGTAGCTGCAAATATTGCATCCTCACCCAAAAAAAGACTACAAAATGTCATATCTTTTCTTTGTGTCTTTTATTAATAAAAATATCAATTTTCCTAGTTGCTTCCAGCAGGACTTCCCTTGGCTTGAATTGCATCAAGTGACCATTTCCATTTCTATTACTAGAAAGATGAATAGTTGTCTTAAACTCAGCAATAGTTACCCCTCTCTAGAGAGAATGGACTCTTGATATTTCAAAAAAAATCACACTTCTGTGTGAGCATGGAAGGGTTAAGGAGAGGGACAGCAGTGTTTATCACAAGTCCTTTGAAAATAAAATTTTCTAAGAGGTGATTTAAAAGAGAAAAGAATAATTAAAAAGAAGAAAATGTAAATTTAAAATAATCTGAGGAAAATTAAAAGAAAGTAGATATTAATTTTTAAATTGACAATAAATAAATAATAGCTCATTTTATGTTGTGATCAGAAACTATGTTGAGGGAAACTAGCGGAAGGAACTAAAAATAAAAAAGTAATAAAAGGGTAAAACTAAAAAAAAAAAAAAATTCCACAGCTAACAGCTAACTAAATTAGAGGAAAGAGAGCTAGGCAAATTCTTACAATTTTAACAGTTCTTTTATCCTGACCTATGAAATGGTCTCCAGTTGGCATCTAGACAATATACTTAATTAGATTCACAGATTAAAGCTTTCTACTATAATTTGACCACTTTATAAGCATATTTTTAAAATATGTGTATATATATATATACTCTTTTTAGGAACCAATACTGATTCTGTAGGACAGAAGCAGACTCCCATCTAGATTGCTTTTGTTTATTAAAAAAACATTATTTACATGATGTCTTTTATATACACCTGTGAAATATTTATCTCTCTGTAAATGAATGCTTTGGCACTCTGCCCCACAGAATTTAACAAATTTGAAATGTAAGTGTAGAAATGAATCCTTCCTAATCCCTTTCGTTAAATCATCTGTTTCTATCATTTGACAAAGAAATGTTTGATAGGGGCTCTAATGATATGTCCCCATCCTCGTTCAAGCCTGTGTTTGGGGGCAGAAGTTAAAAATAAGTGCCTCCTTTCAGATGTTAGAGCACAAGCCAGGCACTACAGAGAGTACCTCACCCCAAAGGTGAGGATGTGGTTAACTGATAGCAGAGGCATCAAAGCAGGCCCTGTGCTGTTTGCTCTTTTCTGAAACACTGCCTCCCTGTGCCACTTGAGCTAGATAGTCTTGCCTCCAGGATAGAAAACACCCGCTTTCCAGAGCTCCCTCTACCATCTAACATGGGCACATTCTTATGTGTCCTTACAACTGCTGGACCTGGTGTAAATTTCCTATTGCTTCAGACTATCTTTCCAAGGCTTGATGGTCATCTCTGTGTCAAGACTAAGAAGATAGATATATCCATGATATAATTTAAAAGAAGGATGATACACATGTTCTTTCATTATTCATTTAATAAGTATTTATTACCTGCCAGGAACCACGGATAAAGATACCAAGAATATCCCTATACTGAAAGAGTGGTCCCCACACTCAAAGAGGTTTCAGCTAGAGAAAAAGACAGACAATGGTAAAAATTATACATTTAGGGAGATAAAGAAGTGCCAAGAAAGATGTATAATGTGTGAGTAGGCTACCAAAAAGGAATTCTTCCTGAGCGGTTCAGAATAAAATGCAGAGGGATGATATTTTGTTTATAATTAAGTAGATTCACCATATTCCACAATTACAAAATGAATGCACTCTCTCAGCAAGGGAATAACTCCATGTCCGTAAATAATCACCAAGTAAACGTAATAATTTTTTACCCAGTCCTGCACTGTTGGTTGCATAGGTTTAAATTTCATCTTCTCTCAAAACAATATTCATAGTCACTAATTTTACAATATGTTCTTAGCTCCTCTGAAAGATGACAAAGTATGGTGATTGTTATTAATGAAAATATTTCAATGGTCATTATTTGTTTAACAGAGAGAGAAAGAACCTAAGCTTAAGCTCAGCATGTGCATGACACTGCCCACTGGGATCCTTAAAAGCCTTACATGAAATAAACTTGAATCTGTACACTGTGTCAAGAGGCAATGAATTGAAAGGTATGTTTCTGACGTCCAATTTCCTCTGCAGGCACTTTTTTGACTTCCTGCTGCAGGTAACTGTAAAAGGTCCTCATGAGCTTAGATAGTTTTAGTTGTCAACTGCACAAAAAAGGCCATAACCCATGGATCATTGACCAGACAGATAGTGAGAGGTAGCCTGTCATATCAGAGCTTAGTAATAAAGTTGATTGTAGCTTGTTGAACTGGAAGATGAGCTAAAAATCCTTCTGTTATTTTCAAAGGGGCTTCTCGACTGGAAAGAACAATTCAATCAATGACTCCATATTTATTCCAGGTTCTCACAAATACTTTCTAGCATTATACTTGTATGAACAAAGAACTAAACTAGTTCTTTCAGGCCCCCCAAATCACAAGGCTTCAGCTCTAGAATGTCTAGTCACATTCACTGCCAGTCACAAATAATGTGATAAATGAAGGTCTTTGCTGCTTCTGCTTTTTCTTCACACTTCCGTAAACTCATCAGCAGGGGCCTGAATGGCATGTGTTTTTCCACATCAACATCTTTCATTCGTGCTTGTGATGGGCGGGAGGGACAAAGAATTCACATAATGCAAAGAGATGAATGATCTCACAAACTATGCCTGGAACTTTGACTTAGTCATCTCCTAGAATATGTTCTTTTTTTTTTTAATTATTCAATGAATTTTATTACATTTACAGTTGTACAATGATCATCAAAACCCAATTTTATAGCATTTCCACCTTAAACCTCAGTGCAACCCTCCCACCCACCCCCCAATCTGTCTCATTTAGAAACCATAAGATTTTCAAAGTTTGTGAGTCAGTATTTGTTCTGGGAAGAAGTTCCTTGTGTCCTTTTTTTTAGATAGGTTTTAATAGTGACAACCATGAAAGAATATGCTTCAATTAAGAGGATCCTAGGAAGATCTAAATAAGTCACTGTGACCAAGTCAATATGGAGTTCAAGTTAGTATTTAAGGATGACTAGATTGGAGGATTAAGAACTTCTCTTAAAGGAGAATATTACGCATTTCCCAGCCATCCATCACATAACCAAGGCTCATATGATGTTCCTGGAATAAGGCTGACCCCAAAAGAAAAAATTACCCTGCAGAAGTACTCTAATTAGATCCCTTTAATCCTTGAATCACTCACTCACCCAAAACCTTTGTACTCATTCAAGTTGGCCAAATAATTGGGGGGGAACGTAAGTGGAAAATGAAAATGTGAGGCCCCTTTTTCAAAAAGTATTGAGAATGGAGGATGGTGACAGCAGAGGATTAAAGCAACGGTTGGTCCACACTCAGGAAGTGGGCCTCGTATTCACTACCCATGGGGCATTATCAATAATATGGAGGACAAAAATAAAAATAAATAATTCTTGCCTTCAAGGATCTTAGAGTCTAGTAGGGGAAATAAGACTTGTCCAAAATCCTTAAGTCAAGGATGGATAATTACATTAAAAATGTTCACTACTCAGGTTACAGGAAGGAATGGAAGAGCACATCTACTTTTGCTCCTGGAAAAGAGTGTCCATTCCATGTAGGTGCAATTCCCTCTCAGGTTAATCAATGGTCACACTTGTCTTCTTCAGAAAGTTCTTCATTGAATATGAAAACGCTATTTCTCCTGACTGAACTGACTTCCACCTAATCTTTGCTTAGGGAATCCTGCCTGTACTTTGGATCTCACAGTTTTTGTAGCTGAGAGATCACCAGATTTGAATTGGGTCTCCCTGTTTTGCACTCATGGCTCTACAGATATTTCCTTCTAAGTGTTTTCATAAATTTTTAGTTTTCTATTTAATTTGGGGATTTTGTCTTTGTTTGGCCCCACTCACAGCATATGGAAGTTCCTGAGCCAGAGACTGAACTCACACCACAGCAGTGATCCAGGCCACTGCAGTGACAACACTAGATCTTTAACCTGCTGTGCTATAAGAGAACTCCAGTGATTTGGGTTTTATTTACTGTAAGCTCTATATGTTCAGGGACCATTCTTTAGTTGTTTGTTGACTTCTCTCCATTTCCTAGCTTAGGGCCAGGGACATGGCCCTAAGCTAGGAAATTACATGATTTAGCAGGTAATTGTTAAGTAAATACCTATTAAATATAAATTCTGACAGAGGTGGATGTAGGGTATAAGAGGCTGAGAGGGAGATAATGAAAATAAAAAGGTTGAACAAAATTACAAGTTACAGTTGGAAATAATGAAGTGGGATTTGATTTATGATAGGAAATAGAAGAAATCCAAGTACGTGAAGGGATGGTCGGTGTCACATTTTAAATATGCTGGAGACCCTAACTGAGAAGTTTGTATGTAAGAGTAGATAATGAGGAATGACTAAAATTATTATTGCGTTTTTTCGTAACCCACTCACTTTTTTTAAAGCAGAATATAAGAAAATGCAAAACAGAGTAGTATTTTAAACAAAAGTGCCCCTAAGTAAGTGAAGGGTTTCTTTGGGAACAGATGATGATCTAAAGAGAAGATTTAAAGAAAGTGAAGACATGAATTTTAATAGAGGGAAAGGACTTGGGGAGAATACACAGAAACAAATATGAAGGCAAGAAAAAACACTTAACATTTTGTTGATAGAGTGATAGAATTTAGTCATTTAACCTGTCCATCTTGGGAAACACTTTTTAAAACAACCAATCTTTTTTTAAAAAAATCCCTTGTTGAGTTAATAGAGAAACTATTAACTATAGTACATTTGTCTGAAATAAGGAAGTTAAGTTGAGAAACATGCATAAGTTTAGTCTGCATTAACCACATACAAAGTTTCATTTTCAGTCATTTTAACTTACAGAACTGCACAGAAACTGAATCTTCAATGCTGTTTCTTTTTTCAGAGTGATTCTTAAATGGATTGTGAAAAAAATGACCATCTACTAAAATTTATATTACTCGGAAGAATCTGAAGATGTTCTGAAATGTGTTAAAGTGAAAAAAAAATACCACCTCTCCCCAAACTCAGAACATAGCAAAAATTACAAAAATATGTCCATCCTTGAGAGACTTTTTATGTAAATTAGGTTATGAAAGAAAACAAATGAACCATTTGTAAAATATACAAAAACATTACCTATTCAATCAGAATTTATTAAACGTTTGTTAAAGTGCTCTCAAGAGGTGGTGTAAGGCAAAAGTGCAACCACTACGTCTACTAAAAGAAAACAAAATACTAGATTAAATTTGGAGAGAAATTATATTTCTACACTCTTCCATGATAGGCTGGTCATTTCACATCTTGACATTTTCTGCTACTGAACATAGCATGTGAAGTTGGATAACAGCAAAAGAACTGTTGAAATTTAATGATTGCAACACATGCTTTAAAACTTAAGGCTTCTATTACTGGGTTTATGACTCAGATGTCATTCCTAATAGGGTTATTTTTTTTTTCTTGCTGTTTAGTTTTTAAACTCCTACTAGTTAATCTATGAAGATGAATCATAGCTGGCTTCAGTCCCTTCATCCATTTTGGGACTTTTTTCAAACTACCCAAATTATTAATCAAGACAATGAATATTAGTACTTATTCACTCGTGATTTCAGCACACATTATCTGTCGTGTACCAAGAACTCTGCAAAGTGCTGATGATACAAAGAATAATAAGATAATACTCCCAAAATAATAATTTTCAGTGCTCGATCTTCTACTTTGTTAGTTGTCCAGAATATTGAACATACATATTGTTGATCTCACTATATAAAGTAATAGTGATAAACAATACTTTGTTTCTCACACCAAGAAGTTCATACTTTCTATTCCTGAGGTTTCAATAAAGCAAAATATGTACCACTGATAATATAAACAATATTCCTAGATATATTTTTATAGCTCTAGAGGGAAAAGATTGACTTTGCTGCAAGTTAGTGAGGAAAGATGAAGAAAAAAACATTCTTCTGCAAAGAGATTCTGTCCCTGTCTTAGTAATTGCACTGCAGTCATTATTTTGCATTTATTTTTGTTGCTTTATTTTATTTTATTATTAAAGTATAGTTGATTTACAGTGTTGTGTCAATTTCTGCTGTACAGCAAAGGGACCTGGCAGGCATCCCTTTATAATATATAAAATTATTTTTGTCATACCATCTTCTGTCGTGTTCTATCCCAAGAGATTGAATATAATTCCATGTGCTATGCAGTAGGACCTCATTGTTTATGCATTCTAAACTTTTGTTATTTATGTAAAAATTTGTTGTAGAATCTTCCTAAATCCTCCACACACACTTTCTGATAAAAGCATTGAGACACAGAAGGTATGTGGTCTGTTTGACCTTAGGAGAAAAATCCACTGCAAGGAATTTCATGGAGTTCCCTTTGTGGCTCAGCAGGTTAAGAACCTGACTAGTATCCAAGAGGATGTGGGTTCGATCCCTGGCCTCAGTGGGCTGGGGAATCTGGCGTTGCCATAACCTGCAGTGTGGGTTGAAGACACAGCTCAGATTTGATGTTGCTGTGACTGTGGCATATGCTGGCAGCTGCAGCTCTAGTTCAACCCCTAGCCTGAGAACTTCCGTGTTCTGCAGGTTCAGCCCTAAAAAGTTAGAAAAAGAAAGCGATTCCATTTTGTGGAATGAGTAAGTGCTCACAAATTTTAGCTGGTCTCAGCACCATCATGCTGTAGATAGACAATTTAGCTTCTGACTGCCTAGTCCCATAGTTTGACTACTGTTTCCCACATCTTGAAGAAGCAGATAGAATTCGTGAGCAGTAATTTTGACTTGGCAAAAAATTTGTGGAAGAGAACCAAAATGAAGTGAAACAGAGCAATGTATATCAATATAAATCGAAATGAAACCTAGCTCTCTCTTCCGTTTCTATTGTTTTATGAGCATATTCGTATTTATATCACATTGACAAGTTAGTGAGAAGCTGACAAAGCTCAGGCCCCACTTTGTGTTTATGTTGATGTTATAAACAGATGGAAGAGACAAGCCTCTGCCCTGTACACCATAAAGTTGCTGACATCAAATATGTTCATGTGATATAGGCATACCACTCGAGAGTCTTAAGCATTTACATTCTTCTTCAGTTCTCTGTTACTTTAAGGACTTGGTTTGGGGGGGTTTTCTGTCTGTTTTGATTGTTTGGGTTATGTTTTTGCTTTTGTTTTGGTTTTGCTTTTAGTTTTCAATCTTTAGAGTGAGTCACAGCTTCCTAGGAGAAGATTAAATTGTTAATGTTTAAAAAGAACACTAAAGTTAAGTACTCTGCACACCTTCCTGGAAGTCTTAAGGGTGTGGTAAACGAGGAATGGATTAGAGGAAGGTCATAAAGGCACGGAGACATGCTTTGAGTGTCATTTTGTGAGATTGTTGCAAAAGTGAGCCGTCCCTGCATAGGCTAACTTGAGACATTACAAAGTTGCTGAAAATGCCCCTAAGAAAGCAAAGATGTCAAACATGCAGTAGACAAGAGCTGGTTCTGGGGCTAGGGGCATGTGTTATGTCAAAAGACCTGAGTTCTAGCATCGATTCAGCTGTAACCATCCATAACACAGATTCTCAAAATGGAGCAGGTATTTCTGGGTGAGACACTGAAACATAGACTGCTGGGCCCTGTCTGCAGAGTCTCTGATACAGTGGGTCTGGGTTGAAGCCCAAGAATTTCTAACAGGTCTTCAAGTAATGTCATATTTCTGATGAGACCATTGAAAGAGGAGTATATAAAATCCAGGACCACATAAGGAAAGTAAATGTGAGGAACTGCCACAATAAAATGTGAAAGAGCTTGCAAGAGAGAGAGAGAGATGCTCTGTCTAGAGCATTCACATTGGAAAGAAAATAATAACAGTAATAGTAATACTTGTAATCAGTGCTGTTCTAGGTAAACTAAAAGAATATGAGCCTGATTCATCCTGTTTGCTTCTTGAACTTAAAGATCTCATAGGGTCCTTCTGTATAATACTGAGATTCTAAATACTCCAAATACAGAGTTTATTATGACTTTATTAAATTTGATCTCTACATTTTGATAGCAGAAAACTTAAGTTCATGGGGGAAAGGACTATGGGAAAACTACTGTGAAACATCTCAACAAAACATACTTTTTAAAAATAATTACATGCACTTAGGAATTTATGGGTAGGCTGCCACCAGCTAATGGAAACTCAGGAGCAACTAATAAAATTGTTGGCAATGAGTGCCTTGCAGTAATATGTTTGGGATGCAAGGAAAAGTAACCAACATTTATTAGGTGCCTACGGTGTGTTATGATCTCTTCTAGGTACTCTTTGAATGTTGTTCTCATTTATCTTTTCGATCACTACCTAAGGTGGTGTCATTAAAACATCTTACAGTCGAGGGGTCTGAGACTCAGAAAAATTAGAAAACTTGCACAATGTTATGTATTTAGTAAATGTGAGATCTAAGTACTAAGGTATGAATTACTCGATGACTATTTTATTATATCACTGGCTTTCTCTCAGCTGGAGAACTAAGAATATGGAGAGGGTTGTCTGCATTGAACCCCTCCCTTGTTCTACTTTCCAATCTGAAAGTAAAATTACCAAATTCCCCTTTTTCTTACAGTCAAATACCACAGTCACCACTGTCCTAGAAAAAAGACTATCCATTTATGTATTTCATCAAAATATTCTGGAGAAAGTGGTGTAAAATGCAAAGAGCTGAATTTTTAAGGCCCAGCTAACCTAGATTTAAATCCTGGGTTCATTGCTTTTGTCATTCTACTTTTCTGGGTAAAGGAATAATCAGACCAATTTGGCATAACTAAGAATTAAATGACAGAAGCATAATCCCTGCCATATTGCAAATGTAACAGAAATATTACTTTCTTCTGCTTTGCTCTGAGTAATCTTATTAGCCAAAACACTCAGAAAACATTTTTACCACTTGTTACAGACTCTCTTGTTTTTCTCAATAGTCCCTTATCTTAACTCTTTTACTTTTATTTCCTGTGCCACTGGTCTCTTCCGCTTTGCAATGCCTGTAATCTTTTACTGAGCAAAAAATGTCTTTTGTCTCATTACTGCCTTAGAAAATACATGCTCACCAAGATCTGAATTTTTCCAGGATAAACAATGCTGTCTGAATGTAAACTTTAAGCAATCTGAAATTGCACATGCATAATTATACTTCATAATTTCATTTTTTGTATTTATATTCTTTTGAAATTAGTTTTAATCTTTCCTGATTATAAAAATAAACATGCTGAAAATTAATAAATGAATGAATGAATAAATAAATAAATAAATAAAATTTATAAAAGGGAGTACCTGTTGTGGTTCAGCAGAAAAGAATCTGACTAGCATCCATGAGGACACAGTTTCGATCCTGACCTCACTCAGTGTGTTAGGGAACCAGTGTTGCTGTAAACTGTAGTGTAGGATGCAGACACAGCTTGGATCTGGCATTACTGTGGCTGTAGCATAGACCAGCAGCTACAACTCCAATTTGACCCCTAGCTTGGGAACCTCCATATGCTACAGGTGCAGCCCTAAAAAGACAAAAATAATAAAAATAAAAGTAAACCTACTAATTGTAGAAAATGCTAAAAATTCAGACATTTGTTTTAAAAAGCAAGGTCCTCCAAAATTCTGCAATCCAGGAATAAACCCACATTTGTAATATTCTCAAATATTTTCTTACAGGATTGCACTCTGTGTGTGTATGTGTGTCTGTGTGTGTCTGTGTGTCTGTGTGTGTGTTTATAACTGAAATCTTATAGCTTATTTCACTTAAAATATCATATTCTCTTTCCTTTGTCATTATAAAATAATTTAATGACATAGTTTTTAATGGTTGCATGTTTCATTATATAGCTATCCCTATACTTTTACTTGTTTGTTTATGACCCCCCATGAAAGGAGCCACAATAAAAATATCTATTCAAATTAAGGTATAATACATGTTCAACCTCAAGATGGTTTACATAACAATCTGAAGAAAGTTAGAGTGTACATCTAGGATTTGGCAACAGAATAATTAATTGTAATATCAAAAATTTAGTATCGCTGAGTCACGCAGGAATGGTTTTATGATTTCATGTTATATATTGTTATGAAAATTCTCATAACATTTTGAACTGACATACCATTTTTGTTATTGTCCGGAAGGCAATCATTTTCTATAAATACCTGTTGGAGAATTTCCCATAGTGGATCAGCGATTAGTGAACCCAACTAGAATCCGTGAGGGTGTGGGTTCAATCCCTTGCCTCACTCAGTGGATAAGGATCTGGTGTTGCCGTGAGCTGTGGTGTAGGTAGCATGTAACATGGATGGGATCCTGCATTGCTGTGACTGTGGTGTAGGCCAGCAGCTACAGCTCTGATTGGACCCCTCGCCTGGGAACCTCCATATGCTTTGGGTGGGGTCCTAAAAATAAATAAATAAATAAATAAATAAATAATAAGTAAATAAATAAATATCTGTCGGAGTAAATAAAACTATAAATGACTTTTGTATCTTTATATTTCTATGATATAAAGAGTATTTTTCAATAGGGGAATTAGTGGCTCCTAATCTTACACAAAATATATGTGGTAGATGGATAGAAGCTTATATACTCACTAAAAGAAGGAAATTTCAGATTTTTCGATTGTAATTATTTTGTTTCATATCCTCTATCTACTCTTTATTCATACCTGCTATATTAATTGAGGCAGTTTTTTCATTCGGCACTCTTAAATTTTCTAATCTGCAAAATTAAGGCAATTGAATTAGATCATTTCTTAGGCTCATAACAGAGCCCTAAAATCATGACTTTCTGTATTCTAAAAGGTTATTTTAGTATGGTTTTTAAAAATCAAAGCATAATTAAATCATATTAGGCTCCTTATTTTTGAGATGGGAAAGGATGTGCTTTAAAAGCTTTATTAGATTTTTTTTCAGACATACTATTACATATCAGTTAAAGTTTTAGAAATTAAAAAATTGTATAAAATACCATGGTTAACTATCACCACTGATTATGTAGAACTATGTTATGTTTCCATGCTTCTTTATAGTGGTCATTATTAAATACTTAGTGAAATCTAAACAAAAAGGTTTATAAAGAGAGTAAATCAGGCCAGTGATCAAAGTCTAATTATAAAGAACTTCATTCTAAAATGCTGTTGTACAAATAAATGTAGACACAAAACATCCTTTTAAAAAAAAAGAAAAAAATCCTGCTTGATTTAAAAAAATTCCTATTATCAGAGCACCATTAGTTTTGACAAAACACCCATTTCAGTAAGAAACAATAAATGAAAATACTCCTTTATCTTGTAAGATAAAGGATTACATAAGAAAAGATGCATCATTCAAAATTTCAATAGTTTAAAATATTTGATAGATTATTTTGGTTGGCCCATAAATACATTCCATAAAAAGCTGTTTTTGTGGAATGTTTCAGGAGCTACAGTCTCACCAATATGAAAGCACATTATATGTGCTTTCTTGTTAGCAATACCCCTTTGGCTTCTTCTTGACCCTTTTACCTAAATCAATTTTCACTTTCTTTAGTTATATGTAAACAAAGCCAATACATTTTTGTCAAAACCTAGGAGAAGGGTAGTCAGAGCTTTTGTTGGAATCCTGTCGATAAGGACATGTTTTATTTCTTCTGTTTCTCTACCTCATGGCTCATGTAGCTGGGCCTGGAGGTGTGGTCGGTCTCCAAGGAGACTCCCAGAGGATCACTTCAAATGTGGCTACAACCAGTATGGCTTCTACTCTTCATTCCTGTTTTAACAGTTGCTCAAACTTTTTCAGGAAATGTGTAGAAACATGTTTGAGGCGTAGCATGCTTCTCTTATTTTGCTGATAAAGAGTCTCTGGCATTAGCCAAACATACTTCTTGGAATAGTAACCGTTTTTAATGGCAAGCTACCATGTCCTCTAACAAAAACCTTCCCTTCACATTTTTCTCTAAGCAATTTGTTTATTTCCATGTTAGTGTTTTCTTCTTTCTTTATAAAAGCCTAAAATGCCTCGCATTTTGACAAAGTGAACTAATTTCATGGGGGGAGTTTTCTAATTTATTTAAAATAAGCAAAAAACATGTTGATTGCATGAACTTTCAGTTTCATATCAGTTGATATTCCAGATCTTTTATAGGACCTAATGTTTCTGAAGGTATGAAGAGGCCACCATTTCAGTAATAAAAATAAATAAGAAGAAAGCACAATCATTTACTATTCTAAACTACCAAATTTGTGGTGAAGAATCAAAATGAAGGTATTCCAACCTGCAAAATAGCTGTAGTTAAAATATAAGCTGTTTAACATTAACTGTAATGTTAGCAACTTTGCAAATGCCTCCTCTACAAGCCAGGGCCTTCTAGAAAGCCATAAAAGGGAAGGAATACAATTTTCTTTTCTGGCACTTACTGAAAAGCTAAAATAGAAGAGTAACAGAAATCATACTTGCTCTAACCAGAGGAGTTGTGAAACATCATCTCAGAAGATTGTAAGTTATTGTAAAAATGTTGTAGTTACCATGTTATTAAATATGTTTTATAATATTTGAAACTTTTGTTTAGCTGAAAATTATTCAGAGCAAAAGGCAGTAATTAAGTAACATAGAAAGATCTACATTTTTTTTTCAAAATATATTACATACAGTGATATGGAGCATTTTAAAATTTAGCTTTAAGTTGAAATCTGACAATTTTTTACTTCCTGATGAGATTTGGAATTTTCTCAATGATAGTTTCTAATTATGACAATATATATTGAGTAATATCTTTGAAATAATTCATTTCTTTTTCTGATTGATGGGCTGCAAGAACAGTGAAATTATATGTTGTTTATTTCATAAATTCTAAATTTTTAAAGCAAATTTTGGCATGTGAAAGTTAGCTAAAGGTACACTTGTAGTAAGAACTGGCTTGATCCTTACAGTGAGTTATTGCTCTTTTTAAAATCGGCTCATTGGCTATGGCTTAAGTAACATAATCCTTTCAAGTACATGTATGTATGTATAGAGATTGCACAGACCTCATAAAATTCATAAGCTTTGAATTACAGATATGGATCTGTGAGTCGCATAGGGAAAATCTGAATAATATACCACTCTGCCGGAACTACCCCCAAATTGGTGTCAGCTATGCAGTCTTTGCTGTTGTTGCAGTAATGTACACTTCAATTCACCTTAAAAAAAATGACTCCCTATGTTGACAACTGAATTAAGTCATTACATTACAGTGGATTTTCAAGTGTAAGTGTGGAAGCTTTATGGAATTATTTTTCATTCCTTTTCTAATTACAATTTTTAATCTATGCAATATCCCAAGGAACATAACAGGAACATAAATCAATTTATATCTGTGTGTCTTTTTTTAATAAAAAGAAAACTAAACTTTTCTGACATCTTTTCTGAGATTGCTTTTTTAAAGTCTGAAAAACACATTTATCTTAAAATTTAAATTCAAATATAGAGCCCCTTGCCAGATATGGATTTAGCTTTTTTTTTTTTATTTCAGAGAACATTGTTCCCTGCAAGAACAATTTCTACTGTTGAGGCTCTAAGTCCTAAAATAGTTTTCAAGTGGAAAAAGTGGAGTTCAAGGAACCTAAATACTCATTTTCTGTGTTAATTGAACTTACCAGTGCCTCTCTCTTTCCTTCCACTATCTTCACTCACATATCCTTCAACAAGCCCCACCAAACACTATTTCTACCCTAGATTCAGTGCTTTGCAGATGCCTAATGGATTGTCCATGAGGCAATGCAAATGTCATACAAATGAGTCCCTGGGGGAGTTCCTGTTGTATCACAGCAAAAGCAAATCAGACTAGTATCCGTTAGGATGCGGGTTTGATCCCTGGACTTGCTCAGTTGGTTAAGACATTGCCTTGAACTTTAGCATAGGTAACAGATGCAGCTTGGATCCTGCATGACTGTGGCTATGGCTGGCAGCTGTAGCTCCAATTAGACCCCTAGCCTGGGAACTTCCATATGCTGTAAGTGTGGCCCTAAAAAGCCAAAAAAAAAAAAAAAGTCCCTGGGATATATGTTAATAAGTTAATAAAAGGTATACAATGCAGTTCTATGAACTAGCTGGCTTCTTCATCTCCAAATACTGAGCTGTTACATATTTGCTAAATAGGTTGAGCAATGGATGAATTTTCATACAGCTTCATGCTCTGCAGGAAAATATAGTTGCTTCAGTGTTAGAACAGCAAAACATGGCTCCTCTGAAAATCTTGACCTTACCTCCTTCCTTATTTTAGTGGTTTGGCTTAACAAAGGCTAACACCCTTAAACTATTTGGGGAAGTAGTTTCTTTCTCATCCATTTGGGGACTTCTCCAGACTGTTTTATGTGCTCTTCAACTCTGGCTGTGATGTTTCCTGGTGTCTTCAAACACCTGAAAAGACAAAACTTCAGCTCTCAATTCTGCATTTGCTTCTTGTCACACTAGGAATTCTCTCCCAATATCAGTTGCCCAGGCATTTTTTCTTTTCTTTTCTTGACTTTCTACCCATGATATTTCTTAATTTACTGCTTTTAATTTCTATGTTGAAGATCATCCGTTTTCTGTATATTTCCCACCTCACTCTTCACTGCGTCTGTCAATGCTCTGATGCCCACTCTTCTTAAAAAAAAAAAAAAAAATATATATATATATATATATATATATATATATATGGGAGAATAAGATATAAGTAAAAATTGAGGGGTTGTCTTAAATTTCTTTTTTTTTTTTTTGCCTTTTTGTCATTTTATGGCCGCACCCGCGGCATGTGGAGGTTCCCAGGCTAGGGGTCTAATCGGAGCTGTAGCCACTGGCCTGCGCCGCAGCCACAGCAACACAGGATCCGAGCCGCGTCTGCAACCTACACCACAGCTCACGGCAACGCCGGATCGTTAACCCACTAAGCAAGGCCAGGGATCGAACCCGCAACCTCATGGTTCCTAGTCGGATTCGTTAACCACTGCGCCACGACGGGAACTCTTTAAATTTCAAACAATGAAATTATTGACATCACACCTAGATGGTATGATTCTAGTATGAATTATGAATATCACACCTCCCTAGTGAACACTCAGGTATTCTGGGAATTAAATATTCTTTTAAAATCATTTTTATAAAGTGTAATTCCAACTCTGAAACCCCTTCCCATTGGGATGACAGGAAATCCAACCCCAGACCTCTTCAATCCACCTTTTCTTACCTTCTTTCACCCCATTCAGCCCCAGAGTTGTATTAGGGGAAAGAAATCAAATGAGACACAAAGGCAGTAGCAAGTGGTACATTCATAAGAATTTAATCCTCCCCTACTTAGGACCATCTAATTGTTGAGGCCGCTTAGACAGATCTGTGTTTTCAACAGAAACCATAAATTCTGATTGTTGTATGAATTCTCCCAAATTGCAAATGTTTATTTTAATGATACAGTTTATATAAAATACAGCTTTGAGTGCAATGGCCACCGTTTTACAGTTTCTGCCTTGGACTTGATAAATGCCACAGGGTAGTTGCCAGTTGAAGCTCCTATTTTCTGCCCTGCCTGAAGGCAAAGAGTCAGCTTGGCTACCTTTTTCTTCATCTTTCAGGACCAAGGGGCTCAATGGAGATTTTACTCACATGGCCTTCACTCTAACATTCTGTAATTATAACTTACTACATAACATTTCTGGATTTTTCTGGCACTAAAGACTATGCACATAGGCACAACTATAACAAACTAATTATATCTAATAACAGGTATTGCATGTCTTCTTGATTTAAGAAGTATAAAGGAAGCAGAGTTAAACCACACTTTATAGTGATGACCTTAGCTTAACTATCAAATTATTAATATGGAGCGCTGCACCAAAGCTATTTCTAAATGTTTCCAGTAGCTTAGCAGTGAGTCAGAAATTTCAGTAGCTTCTAGATTCAAATTGATATTTACTATGTACCAACTTTTTTTTTTTCATGCACACACTCACGGCATATGGAAGTTCCCAGGCCAGGGACTGAATCTGAGCCTCAGCTGTGGCCTATGCTGCAGCTGTGGCAATGCCTGATCCTTTAGTCCACCGTGCTAGGTCCGGGATCCAGCCTGTGCTTCTGCAGCTCCCAATGCACTGTAATCAGATTCTTAACCTGCTACAGCACAGTGGGAATTCCAGTACCAACTTTTTAAAAAGTTGAGGTGCAGTTGATGTACAATATTATGTAAGTTTCAGGTTTACAATATAGCAATTCACAATTTACCAGCATTATGAAGAAGCTAACTCAATGCCTCATTTTGGATGGTAGAGATCCTATTTTCTCTGAGGTGGTACCAGGGATGAATGAGTCCTTTGGTCACATAGGTTATTTGGAATAAGGAGTTAAGCTGCCCAGTGTGCTTAGGGACAAAGCTATTAAACTTGAGTTTGGGGGGTTCATCAGAGGGAGATGCTAATGGAGTTTACATATACAAATATGGCATGATTTAGTGTTAATAAGGAATCATTTTCTTAGATGCAAATGTAAAATAAGAAAACAAAGCACCAGCACAGTGCTTCTAAAATATCAGGTGCTCAACAAAGGTTTAATAGAAAGAAAGAAAATCCTTCACAAATCAGATGGACCCAGAGAAAGCACTTGGCATATTGACTTATTCTTTGCAGAAATTCCATAATTCCAACATTATTGGGAGTATATTAGTGAAAAGGGAGACACTAGAGGCTAGGACCCTAATCCATGATGTGCTTCAAAAGTCCAAGCAAGAACCTATTGGTGAGGTTTGCATCTGGACATGGAGTATGGGAGGAATAGAAAACCAAGTTGCAAGAGACAATGTAGAGTAAAATGGATAGGGTTTGTATCAAAGATGTAGAGAGTGACTGGGGAAGGGCAGACTAAACACAGATGCCCCAGTCTTAAATACTAACTGGTTAGGAGTATGAAATTTCCATTAATCAAAATTTTGATAAATGAAGGGTTAGTTTCAGAGGCTATAGAATCTATTCTATTTTGGATAAATCACATCATGAAGCTGCACATCTTAAAAGCCTCCATTGGGTCCCTCGTGCCAATAGGACAGGTTTTAACCTCCCCTACCTGGTCTAAAACGTCCTTTAACATAAGACCTCAAACTGCCTCACTAATACCTATATGGCACTCAGAGTGCTTGATGTTCTACATCTACTCACATAAACTAAAATTTTCCAAAACATGTCAGGCAAGTGCCTCAACCATGTTGTCTTTGTTTTCAACACCCTCCTTCCCCTTTTCCACCTAGCAACTGCATCCCAGTCCCAGCACCAGCACTGAAGATGCCATATTGGAGAAGCTATTCCCAGCTTTCCCTGGCAGAGCTAATCACTCTTGCTTTTCTCTGTTAAACTGGTTATTGTTTGTAATAACCAGTTTAACAGAGTCTAGAGGAAGTCTAGACTCGCAGATGCTAAAGAAGTCTATGGGCTTCTTAAGGAAAAGGACCATATGGTATTTTTCTTTCCATTGCGTGTATTACATGCAGTAGCAATTTAAATATTTGTTTGTTTGCGGCATTCCCGTCGTGGTGCAGCGGAAACAAATCCAACTAGGAACCATGAGGCTGTGGGTTTGATCCCTGGCATTGCTCAGTGGGTTAACGATCCAGTGTTGCTGTGAGCTGTGGTGTAGGTTGCAGATGCGGCTCGGATCTGGTGTTGCTGTGGCTCTGGCGTAGGCCAGCAGCACCAGCTCCGATTAGACCATAGCCTGGGAACCTCCATATACCACACCTGTTACCCTAAAAAGACAAAAAATACACACATACATACATATATACATACGTACATAAATGTATGTTTGTTTGTTTTTTGTCTTTTTAGGGCCACACCCATGGAATAGGGGTCCAGTTGGAGCTGTAATTGCCAGCCTGTTCTACAGCCAAAGCAATGCCAGATCTGAGCTGCATCTGTGACCTACACCACAGCTCATAGCAATGCCGGATCCTTAACCCACTGAGTGAAGCTGGAGATCGAACCCACTTCCTCATGGATACTAGTCGGGTTCGTTAACCACTGAGCCATGGTGGGAAATCCCTAAATATTTGTTAATAAGATAATTTGGGCATTTAAGATGGAGAATGATCTATGGTGTTTGATTAAAAGTTGAGGTAGTTTAGGGAGAGACACTGAATATGGGGAATTGTGTGGTTATCTGGGAGAAAAAGGTTGCAATAGACCAAGGAGGGGAAGTCTAGACTCTCAGATGCTAAAGAGAGTGCCAAGGAAGAAATAGGGAGCAGAAAGAAGACTATCTTTTAAAGAGGTTTAGTTATGAAGTAAGTGAGAAAGAAGGTGCATTTTTTTTTTTTTTTAGATGACAGCAGTAATGAGAAACGGTTATTTAGTTTGGTGACAACTTCATTCATAACCTTCATTTATAAGGAAAGGAGAGATGAACTGAAAAAACACAAATGAAGGGGAATTAAAGGAACTAGAAGAAAGTGTGTTCAAAAGATGGGAAAATTCTGGCTCAAAAATATAGATATTATGTAAGGGTTAGCAAAGAAAATGCAGAGATCTCTGTTTTTCTCTAAACAAGAGCTAGAAAGAAAAGGATAGTTTGAGTTTTGGTGTTACAGGAGAGAAGGGTGCCATTTACCTGCTGAGAGGGAGAAAATCAAAAGTAAGTTTTAGGCAGATAACAAACAATAGTGAAGTCAACAGAAAATAAGCCAGTAAAATCACAAAATCCTCTTGAGAAACACTGAAAACCCAGCTGAGGTCAGGGCACATAAATTTAGAGTCCCCACAGTGCACATCACTATGCAGCATCCTTCAGCAATATGCAGACATGGAATAGGAGTGGAGAAAATAGATGGTGAACCATGTCCAGGATTGGGGAATAGAGTGAAGGTGCTAATGAAAGGGAAGTTTAAATGATTCATCATGGAATCTTTAAATAGTAAGGTCAAGGAGGTAGTGAGTTTCATCATACCTGAAGAAGAAAGGGGTTAGAAACCAAAAGTCATGACAGGCACAAAACAACAGATTCCATAGGAGTATGGGATCTCATGTTTTGAGGAGAAAGATATTGTGGACTGAGGGGCAGGTTTCAGGTATTGATATCTCAAAGGACCAGTTTTGGGTAGTGACCAGGATGTCTCTGCCTAAACTGGGCAACTGGGTCAAAGATGTTGGAAGGACCACCAGTGACTGTGATGGTGATGGGGCGTGGAATGAAATGAGACAGAATTCAGTCCTGGTGCTGAAGCTGTAGAAACTGAATTTCCTGGAGGCCAGTAAATGGAACCTGTAAGGAAAGCAGCAACAACATAAAGGTTACAAAAGAGAAGAACTTGATGAACTATAGTTGCAGAGCCATGGAGCCTGAAGGAGAGTGGGGAGCAAGAATCACATCTGTTCTTCTTCTTGGTTCTGTTTTGAGGGAGCAGGCCAAGTACAGATGTCATTTTAAGGAGGTGAAAAGGAAGTAATATCATAAAGGAAAAACAGTAAAGATAAAAAGAAAGACGGAGTGTCCTAGGCAAATTTTATGTTTGTAAATGAATGTATTCACAATAGACAGATACTAAATATGTACTAAGATAAATATAATTAACACTGAAAAAAAATTGCTATTCAGGGGTTATCAATTTAAAACATAAAAATTTTACAACCACAGAATTTTGTACATAAATGTACTGCTATGATTCATGGAATACTTTAAAAATAATCTTACATCTCAAAATGTCCTATAACCAATAGATCCTATCTGGGACTTATTTGATTATTGAATTATGCTTTTTGGGAGGATTCTTTTTTTTCATTGTTTTTTTTCTTTTTTTATTATAGTTGATTTGCAGTGTTCTTTCAATTTCTGAGGTACAGCAAAGTGACCCAGTTATATATATATATATATACATTTTTCCCCCTCAGGTTATCCTCCATCATGTTCCATCACAACTGATTGGATATAGTTCCCTGTGCTATACAGTAGGATCTCATTGCTTATCTGTTCCAAATGCAAGAGTTTGCATCTACTAACCCCAAACTCCAATGCCATTCCCATTCCCTCCCCCTCCCTCTTGGCAACCACAAATCTGTTCTCCATAACCATGATTTTGTTTATTTTCTGTAGATAGGTTAGTGTGTGCCATATATTAGATTCCAGATATAAGTGATACCATATGGTATCTATCTTTCTCTTTCTGAATTACTTCACTTTGTAGGGGAATCTCTAGTTCCATCCATGTTGCTGCAAATGGCATTATTTTGTTCTTTTTAAGGCAGAGTAGTATTTCATTGTATATATGTGCCACATCTTCTTAATCCATTCATCTGTAATGTCCTCTTCTTGAATTGATCCTTTATCATTAAATAGTGTCCTTCTTTGTCTTTCTTTATGGTCTTTGTTTTAAAGTCTATTTTGTCTGATATGAGTAATTCCCACTTTCTTTTCTTTTCCGTTTGCATGAAACATCTTTTGGCACCCCCTCACTTTCAATCTATATGTGTCCTTTGCCCTAAGGTGAGTCTCTTGTAGGCAGAAGATTGTAGGTTTTTGCTTTTAAATCCAGTCTGCCACTCTGTGTCTTTTGATTGGATCATTCAGTCCATTGACATTTAAGGTAATTATTGTTAAATATGTATTTATTGCCATTTTAAACCTTGTTTTCCAGTTAATTGTATGTTTCTCCTTCGTTCCTTTATTTTATTGGGGGGGGTTGGGTGATTTCTTTTATTTTATGTTATTTTATGTTTGTGTTCTCTTCTTTTTAGTTTTTGTGATTTGTTTTTCAAGTATGCTAATCCATTCTTGTATCTGCTTCCTTTAGCCTGATAGTCATATAGACTCAAACACAATCTAAAAAATAAGAGGTTAAGATTTTCTTTCTCTTCTTCCCCACACTTTATGATTTTGATGTCCTTTTTTAACATCCTCATGTTTATCCTTTTGCTGTTCCTTGTGTTTATCATCACTTTCACCATAGGGTTTTTTTCCTTTTAGATCTGTATGCTGGCTTATTTAAGTGATTACTTTCTAATTATGATTTCCTCCATCCTATATCTTACTTCTTTCCTATTTGGAGGATATCTTTCAGTATGTCTTTTAGAATGGTTTTAGTATCACTGTATTCCTTTTAGTTTTTGTTGATTGGAAAAATTATTTCTCCTATTTTTTTTAATTTTTCTTTTGTTTTTTTAATTATTTTATTTTATTTTGTCTTTTAACCTTTTCTAGGGCTGAACTCGCAGCATATGGAGGTTCTCAGGCTAGGGGTCTAATCAGAGCTGTAGCCGTGGGCCTACACCATAGCCACAGCAACGTGGTATCTGAGCCACATCTGCGACCTACACCACAGCTCACAGCAATGACAGATCCTTAACCCACTGAGTGAGGTCAGGGGTCAAACCCACAACGTCATGGTTCCTAGTCAGAGTCATTAACCATTGAGCCATGATGGGAACTCCTCTCCTTCTATTTTAAATAATATTCTTGCTGGGTAGAATATTCTAGGCTGAAAATTTTTCCCTTTTAGAACTTTGAAAATATTTTGCAACTCTTTTCTGCCCTATAGTGTTTCTGTAGAGAAATCAAAAGATAGTCTTGTTTTTCTCTTGCTGCCTTTAGAATCCCCTCTATCTTTAATTTTTGCCACTTTTATTATAATATGTCTTGGTGTGGGTCTGGTTGGATTCAGCTTGTTTGGAACCTTCTGTGCTTCCTGTATCTTGATATCTGTTTCCATTAGATTTGGAAAGTTTTCAGCCGTAATTTTTTCAATATATCTTCAAGCCTCTTTTCTTTTTCTTCTTCTTCTGGAGTCCCTGTTATGTGTAGATTGGTCCACTTTATATTATCCCATAGATTTCTTATATTGCCCCTTCATGTTTTTTTCATTGAGTTTTCTGTCTGCTGCCCTGATTGGGTGATTTCCATTATTCTATCTTCCAAGTCACTAATTCACTCCTCTGCATTATTCATTCTGCTCTTCAATGCTTTTAATTTAGCTTTAGTGTCTGCAAATGAATTTTCTAATTTTTCTTGGCTCCTCCTTATATTTTCTAGTTCCCTTCTAAAGTAATTTTCATTACTGTTCATATCTGCTCTTAATTCCTTCATATTCACTCTTAATTTGTTTAGTATTTTCACTGTCTCGTCTTTTAATTTGGTTTCAGTCAGACGGCAGAGGTCTGTTTCATTGTTTGCTCCTTCAGGGGAAGTCTCATGTTCTTTTAATTGGGAATGATTCCTGAGCTTCTTCATTTTGCTTATATTTTTCTTATTCTGTGAGTTAAGGAAAAATAACTACTGTAGCCTTGGAGGGCTATTTATATGGGAGAGTGCCCCCTGGGTATTTAGTGAGGAGTTTTGTTTGTTTTTTATTTTTGTTTTGTTTTTTGCATGAAGGCTGCTTTTGTTTCGCATGCCTTGTCTCTTTCCTAGGTGTGTGCAGGCTGTTATCCTCCTGCTGGTTTACAGCCTGCATGTGCTGCCAGGTAGATGGAGGCAATGGGCAGGGCTAGTAGCCAGTGCCTGATTGCTTGGCCCTTGAGAGAGGCAAGGACCCCCAGGGAGGTCATAGGCTGTTCTTGGTTGCAGGGCCCTGGGAAATGACAGTGACTCTCAGGCAGGTGTAGGCTGTGCCCAGAGCATTCAGCAGTGGCAGCAATAGGGAGTGTGTGTTCCCAAAGGAGTGAGGGCAACAATTGGTGGCACTCAGTTGCAGTGCTCTTCTTTGCACTGATCCCTGAGCTGACCAGGGCTGCAGGTGGTACCTGTTAATGGATCCCTAGTGGTGGTGTGCCAGGCCTACCTCCAGAGTCTGAGATGGCTGAGGTGATTTACCCCCACCACCCATAGCCCACAAAAGAGGCTGCCCTGCAACCCTTAGCCCTCAGAAGAGGCGACCAGCTGCCCACAGCCTGTGCGAGAGGCACCCAGCCACAAAGAGCCCATGCAAATGCAAAGAAAAATATTCCTATGGTGGTCCACCCCTTATCCTCTCACCCTCCCCAACAATGGTGCTTTGTTTCTCCTATGGGCCCAGGCCTCTTCCTGGTTTCCCTAGAGGTGTTGTTACACTCCCCAACCCAAAGCCCACCACTCCCTAGCCTCTCAGGCTGTCTCCATACAGCCAGCCCTAGTCCTCTCCCTGGAACTGACCTCTTGGAGCCTGAGTCTCAGCATCAAGCCCCTGCTTGAGCATCTCATGCTGTGGTGTCCATGGCATTCGTAGTGCCAGTTTGTGTGGCTCTCTCTCTGCTTTGCCCTCCTCAGTCTGGCTGCTGCATTTTTCTCTGAGGCTTTGAGGTTGCTCTGTGTCAGCTGATCTCCCCATCAGTTAGTTGGCTTCCCAGGGTGCAGGTTCCTTTCCTCTTTTGCAGCTCCCTTTCAGGAGTGCTTGTCCCATCCTGATGCCTTTTTTCCTCTTCTCTCTCTCTTTTTTTCTTTTCTTCTACCCAGTTATGTGGAGGATTTCTTGCCCTTTTTGGAGGTTTAAAGTGTTCTGCCAGTGTTCAATAGATGTTCTGTGCAAATCATTCTACAGGTAGATTTTTTTTTTTATGTGTTTGTGGGAGAAGTTGAGCATCACGTCTGCTTCTCCACCATCTTGATCCTGCCTAACAACTTACCCTTTACTTCAGATCATAACTTTTTGATGCTTAAAACTTCCTAGATTTCCTCCAATGTGCAATACAAAATTTTAAAATATAATAATACAATCCACAGTAGTTCACTATATTTTGTTGTTTATTTATTTTATTGAGTATAAAATATATACCAGGCACTGTGCTGTGAAGTGAAGATGCTGAGAGGGGGTCATCGGAGAATATTTCCTTTTTCAGTAATGCTGAGCTTTTAGTCTATTTTTTATTAGGTTAATTATGCAAATAATATTTAAATAGAATCAGAAATATGGGTGGCATTTCAAAAATATTTTATTTTTGAATGTTAACCTTATTATTAATAGATATATTTAAACAATTTAAACATTAAAACTACAAGATTACAATGCTATTTTAGAACATATATCAAATATAATGAAACTATGTTGTTTATGACTGCTTACCCATAAGGCTTGACTTTAAAACACTTCACCTTGAATGTATTTATGTTCTGAAAAGATTTGGAAAATGTAGGTTTGTGTCTATTGTATAACTATTACTGTTTTACAGCCTAAATAAATATTTAGAAATTATTTCATTTGGGTAGAAAGTGGAGAATACATCTGATGTCTTATTTGAAACTTTTAAAATTTTGTGGTTTTATATTATCTGAAATTTTAATATATTTTCAGCTTACAAGATATTGTAAATTAAAAAACAGAAGTCATTGAACCATCAAAGAAAAATGGTTTTGAAATGCAGTCCTTCGTTGTGGTGAGTATGGAAAGCAATCTTTTGCTTATCATATAATTTTCCTATTGGATAAGAAGCAGGAAAACTGTTTCATGATTAAACAGTGACCAAACAGCTTATTTACTTTTTTCTGCCTTTTTGTAAAGTAATAGGTATATGGCTGCCAGATCACAAGGAGCCACAAAAGGGTGTAGGACCAATGGGGAAGATCTGTGACTACTGTTAAGGATGATATTTTCATAGTTATGCTGGCCACTGACTCTGTTAATTGAATCACTGTAAATTAAAGCCACCGTGTTTACAAATCCTATTGCATAAAGCAATATTTCTCCACATATTAAGAAAAAATTGCTAAACTAAAAACTCTAATATTTCACTTTCTCTGATTATTTTACTACCAAAGCTCCTCTAGTTTCAGGTATTCACTATCAATTTAGTATAATGAGTTTGTTCAAATCGTTTGTAGGTGCCTCAAACAGCTCTCAGGTTTCACTCTAGCTTATACTCCCCCTACCTTTGAAAACAACTTGAGGTGGTATACAGAATTAGTGTCATTTACTGCCTTTTTTTTTTTTTGACTTATAATTCACTTCAGGGAAAATGAAAACTCTCTACCATTTTTACTAGTTGAGTGGCTTTGAACAAGTGGCTAAACCTCCTTAAAAAAAGATTGGGGAAGTTCCTGTCATAGCTCAGCAGTAATTAACCTGACTAGTAGCCATGAGGACACAGGTTCCATCCCTGGCCTCTCTCAGTGGGTTAAAGATCCAGCATTGCCATGAGCTGTGGTGTAAGTCACAGATAGAGCTTAGATCCGGCATTGCTGTGACTGTGGTGTAGGCTGGCAGCTGTAGCTCTAATTCGAACCCTAGCTTGGGAACTTTTATATGCTACAGGTGCAGCCCTAAAAAGATAATGAGTAAGTAAATACATACATACACACATACATACATACATACATACAGATTGGGATGCTTACTTCAAGCACTGAATGAGAGCATGTTTGCACTCAGCAGATATTAAATTCCAACTAACTGACTGACTCTTTGGCCAAAAGGAAATTGAGGCTGCAAAGTTATAGGGAATGAGAAAGAGAATTGAAGGGTAGAATGAAAAAGAAAGAATAGAAAGAAAGAAAGAGGGAAAGAAAGAAAAGAAGAGTTGCATCCCACTAACAAAGTTCCTTCAGATGCTTTATACTCAGAGAATTAAATAGGCTCTTGCCAGAATATTTTAAATATATATTTGTTAATTTAGCAAGTGTTAGGAGTATATACTTATTTAATAAAATATTACTTCAGTGGAAGAATTTGGATAGCCCTGTGAATGTGTTATAAGATTTGAGTCGTATTCTATTGTGTTGGAAGTCTTTAAAATAAATATCTTTCATTATCAAAATCACACCTAATGCAGTATTTTTGCATAAAAAATATCTTTTATTCTTGACAACAGATGAGGGTATAATAAACATTAGCGAATTTCTGTGCTTCCCAAAAGACTTCTCAAAGGTGAAACATGAATGAGGACCATTTTTTTCCCATGTCAATGAGCTGGGTTTTGAGAGCACAGGAGGTGATAAGCTTGGCCAGGAAAATAAGTCCTGTACCTCTAGTGCCTGGAAGGAAGAAAAGGTGGGAAAAGGAAAGAAGGAGGAAGAGAGGGGAGAAATCTTCCTTTGTCTGGATTTTCAGCCACAATTCCAGCCTTATATTTGCTAGCCACATGTCCAGCTTACTTCTATTGCTGTCCTGACCATTTGTTGCTAGATGCTTGGTTCTCACATCTCTGGCTTTAAACTTGATTAAAACCTACCCTACTCTATTCTCTTTTCCCCAAAGGTTTTATATGTTCACTTCCAGCCAATGATTGTCTTGTGCCCAATATCATCCTCTCTTCAAGCTTCCCTGCCTCACCTTAACTCCAGAAAATCCTATTCACAAATCTCCCACTCCCACTTTTATCACTACTGCACAACCACCTATTCTTTCCACAAAACTGAACACTCATAAGAAGAGTATCTTTAGGAAAGATTGTTGATGACTATGGAAAGTTCAGACATATCCCTCTGCCTCAAAGCAGGAGTTGATTCAAGTCATCTCAGACAGATAAGGTATCTCTCTCTCTCTCTTTCCTCACCCCACATCCCTAAAAAAATAATGTCTTAAAGTGATTGGTGATTCAGCTCTTGCAGCAAGATGGGCATTTGTAGTCACAAGTTAAAGAGTTTAATCAATTGCCTTTGTTTAAAAACAAATCAAAACAAACCTTTGGGTTGAGAAAGTTACAAGTTACATTGACAAACCAGTCAAGATAAGTTCTTCAAAGGCAGAGTCAAATTTACAGTGGAGATTACTAACAGAGGGCAGTTAAATTGTTCCTACTGTCGTCCTGCCCTATCACTTTCCAGAGGGTTCGGAGAAAAAAAGACACAGAGCTTTTCAGGGAGTTCATTTCAATGACTCCCCTAGGCTTGTGTCGAAGTTTAGTTTTTCTTCAGCCACGGCAGCTGTTGAAGAGCGACGTTCCTTCTGCCTTGCTTCCTTAGGCATAAACTCGATGTTTTTTTTTTTCCATCATTTTTCGGTTTTCAAGAGCTTCATCTTAGTTATCTGTGTCCTTGTCTGTATATTTAAGGACCAAGATTGCATAACAATCTTAACAGAAGTGTAGAGAAAAATAAGCTTTTTTTCTTTTTCTTGTGAAACAAAAAATTTTTTAAGCTGGTTCATCAGCTTAAAAAATGTTAGGACTTAGGTCTTTCTAATCCTCTTGACATTTGTGATCACATTTGTGACTGGATTCAGTCATCAGGTCCAAATTCCAGTTAAGGCAAAGGAGAATGGGGAAAGGGCTAAGGGGCCACATACCAGCTGAATCAGCTTGTCTCTTTAAAAAGATTTCCCAAAACTGCATCTAGTCATCTTAACTTCTGTTTCACTGGCCAAAAATAACTGTAGGAAAGATTAGAAAATTTAACATTTTGGATAGGCTCATTGGCCTTCACACAAAAATTTTAGGTTTTGTTAGAAAGGGAAAGAGGAGAGTGAGTATTAGGTGAGCAACAAGCAGCATATGCTATACTGTCCTTTCCTATTGGATCATAAACTGTTATTCATACTGTAAAGAACATAGGACTTTTGAATTAAGAATACTGAATGTGATGGTTAATTTTATGTCAACTTTACCAGGTCATGATACCCAGATGTTTGGTCAAACACCAGTTTGACACTGTGAAGCTGCTTTTTTAGATGCGATTAACATTTAAATCAGTAGACTTTGAATGAATTACTTTCCATAATGTGGGTGGATCTAGTTCATCAGTTGAAGGCCTTAATAGAAAAAGACTGAAGGAAGAGGGAATTCTAATTCTAGACAGCCTTCAAACCTGAGCTGCAAAATCAACTCTTCCTCGGGTTTACTAGCCTGCCTTGCAAATTTCAGATTTCCCAGTCCCCATAATTACTATACAGATACCACACTATTGCTTTTGTTTCTCTTGAAAACTTTGACTAATACACTGGTTTTGAGTTTGGGGTCCTAGACTTACTTGTTTGTTACTGGCTGGACAAAGTGCCTGGTACTCAGGGTTGGTTTGATTAAATCAGGAATGTTAAGGCTATGCTCTAAACACCTTGAATGGGTATATTTATGGTCGGTTGGTAGGGAAGAATCTTTGACTTCATTTCTGTACTTTTGTTTCAACTGCACCTTTATTTCTATTTAGTTGTTTTTTTTTATTTTTTTTCATTGAGCTTCTCTATTAAATTCTACCTGAGGAAGTAGATCTACTGATTAAAATAACATGCCAAGGTAAATCAACTATACTTCAATTTAAAAAATTAAAAATAAAAAATAGCACACCCAGGGATCTTTAAATTGCATTCCAGCTCTAACAATTAAGTGTCACAATTAAATGGATTCAGCTTGAGACATGCTGGCATCTTTAACTGGTAGGACTAGTTGGGAGTGTGGCTAAGAGAACTGATCCTCAAAGTAGATTAGCTTCCCCAAATATATCAAGGCCCCAAATGATGGTACCCTAAGAAGAGTTAGTTGTGAACCTGGAGTAGTGTAAATATACAAGGGGTTCAGTCTAGTGTGTGGGCATTTGCAGATCGCAGGGATAGGCAAAGTTAGGTAGATTACGGTGTCATGGATTAAAGCCATTGTTTAGTTTGATCTGAGGCTACAGGAGTAATTGTTTGCCTTTCCACCTGAGGTGAGGGGGATGCTCCTGATACGCTCACTTCAAAAACAGAGGGATTAATCTTGATATGCAAGTCTCTGTTATCATGATGAGCCTGGGTCCAACAAGTAAGGTTTGACACTGGGCCCGTAACTTTTTATTGTCTGAGATTCTTTGTACACAGGAGATGGTAAATCCAATTATATTAAATAAATAAATCCTCTGTAACACTGTAACTCCACATATAAGCCTAAAGGTTGGCACAGTATCAGATATAAAAACATCATTTTCACATTCTTAGGGGGATGTTCCCATTAAAGTTTAGGAGATTATTCCCCGCACCAAAAAAAAAAATAAAAGGCAAATCCTTGTTACTCTAGTTGTAAGAACATTTCTGGAGAAAGACTTTAACAGTAGAATTGGTATATGGCATTTTAGACCATTTTAGCATGCCACATGAAAATTCTTCTACCAAAAACAAAGCCATTTTTGTTATAATATGGTAAAATATAATACCAGATGAGTTTATTACTGGAACTGACTCTCTTATTGACCAAACTAATTCTCTATGAAATCTGACTTGTCTGCTTTTTGCCTTCCATTCAGTTTATTCTATAATAGTTTTAGGAGAGGTGGTTTTGACCAAATGGGTATCATATGTAACTTAAAATTAATATTTTAAAATCTTTGGGGAGTTCCCATAGTGGTTCAGTGGTTAATGAACCGACTAGTATCCATGAGGATGCAGGTTCGATCCCTGGCCTTCCTCAGTGGGTTAAGGATCCAGCACTGCTGTGAACTGTGGTGTAGATTGCATCTGGGGCTCAGATCCTGAGTTGCTGTGACTGTGTTGTGGGCCAGCAGCTGAAGCTCCAATTTGACCCCTAGCCTGGGAACCTCCATATGCTGCAGGTGCAGCCCTAAAAAAAAGATAAAAGACAAAAAAAAGAAAAAGAAAAAATCTTTGGCAGTATAAGTGATTAAGAACACTTCTCTTTTTTTTTTTCTTTTTAATTAGTACTATCTGGTTTCAAATCCTGAGTCTGTATACTTACAAGCTGTGTGACCGTGGACAAATTGCCTAATCTCTCTGTCTCAATTCCCTTACACATAAAGTAAGAATAATAATATTAATACCTATTGCTTGATAGGGACTGATTTTAAAGATTTTATGAGGAAGTTCATGTAAAATACTTAGTCAATACTTATGCCTAGCACATAATGAAAATATGATAAATGTTATTTTTCCATTTGGGAACAAAATGATGACTACATTTAATAGATATAAATCACCCTTAATTTCTAAATAAAAGTAACATCTTATAAATGGTAACAATTACAATGATCTCCCATTTCCAGAGTTTCTTGTTTGCACATTTAAAACATCTCAGTAGTGGAGTGCTGTTGTGGATCAGTGGAAACGAATCTAACTAGGATCCATGAGGATGCGGGTTCAGTCCCTGGCCTCACTTAATGGGTTAAGGATCCAGTGTTTCTGTGAACTGTGGTATAGTTCACAGACGGGGCTCAGATCTGGCATTGCTGTGGCTGTGGTGTAGGCCAGCATCTGCAGCTCTGATTGGACCCCTAGCCTGGGAACTTCTGTATGACATGGGTGCAGCTCTAAAAAGCAAAAAAAAAAAAAAAAAAAAGGGCTGTAGTATCATGGTCTAAAAATGGCTCTGCTGACTCTGACTTTGGGGAAAGTTTCTCATGAAATGAAAAGCCATTCTTCAGTCAATAAGGGATCAGAGAGGAGATGGGGTCATGAAAATCAGTAATGAAGGATGAGGATGGGGGAGAGAGGGACTGGGGGAGAAAGTGACGGAGAGAGAGTCTTTATAAACAGCTTAGGACAACTGGCTTCTGGGTAATTTGAACCCTCAGCCCTGGGGCTGATTAACAGCTGAACCTCTGCCCTCCCCTCCTTAGAGACCACCTTCACTCAGCATCCCTGTTGTTCAGGCTCTTTTCTTCCTAGTAATAATCTCAGGGATATCTCAAGGTGACAGTCACAGGAGCTACTTTCAAAATACCTGGAGATTAATGAATTGCAGCTATTTATATTAGGAATAATTTATTTTTACTATTTATAACTTAGGAATTCAAACTCTATAAGATCAAAAGAAAAAAACACAGGGAGAAAAAGTTATGAAAGATACTGAGCTCACTTAGGAACCACCAAGGTAAAAATTTAGCTCAGTGGCCTGAGATTAGTTTGGAATTGTGAAATAAGGCACTTAGGTTTTAGCCAGAGTCTGCAAGCTTAAAGTTAAGACCAAAAGACTGCCAATGGGCAGGAGATGTTAAACACAGGGCTGACCGGGATACCTGGCTGCGTTAGTGAGAAGGCAGTAGGTATCACAGGGAGACTGGCACTGTTAGGCATGTATTTAATCTGAGAGGCAAGCCAAGGAACAAGCTGGCAGTCTGAAACTCCCATACCCTTCAAGAGCATCTTGATCAATATCTCTGATCCATTCTGCTGTGATAGGAAGTCTGTCTCTGTCTGTCTGATTATTTAACTTTAATCACTGTTCAATTAGAAATACCAGAGTTGCTTACAAATCTATATTTAACTAATATTTACCATGCACTTTTTCTGTTCATTCTTATTCTTTCAAAAGCAGTATACATTTTTAGTTCACATCTGTAACTAAGGATACATTTTTATATCTGTTTTTTTTTTTCCTTTTGCTGTCACTTTTTCTGGTGCAAGTTCTTCATCTTAGCCAAGAAGACTGAAATGCTCAGTAACTGCGGAGGACAGTTTTCAGTCCAAGTAGGTGTGTCATCTTGCTTGGGAAAAACCTCAAGAATTTTGTTAAGACATAAAAATATCTCCAACTCTATGTATCAAATAATAGCATTCAAGTATTCTTGCGTGAAAAATTTATACAAATGTCATTATTATTGTTTTTCTTATTTCTGTTTTGAGTGATAATGTGATGAACTGGAAAGAACATTATCTCTTGGGCTACACAGACAATCTTTGAATCCTTACTCTCCCAACTTACTCTAGTTGTAACCCTGAGCAAATGACTTGACCTCTTGGTATCAGTTTTCTCTTCTGTAAAAGTGAGATGCTCCCCATTTTGGAGAACTATTAGAATGAGATGAGAAAATGTGTGGACAGATGTAGCACACGATAAGCATTCAATGAATTACTGTTTTTATTTTTTCATGTTGTTTGTTATCATTAATAATATTTGCTCATATTGTCAAATCACAGTGGTGATTTCGCATATATTTTATGCAAATACATGCCTTTTTATTTCACTATTTAGAGAACATCTGTCATTGGACAAAGCTCTGGAAAAGATAAAGCAGATAACTTACATAACGTGGCAATAGTGGTGATGGTAATGATTTTTACTTTTAAAATTTTGGTGCTCATTTCTTACTTTTACAATATTATTACTACTAGAATAAATGCAGAGTAGTACACAATTCATTCCTATGAGAAAAATAAACCTAGTGTGGAATATAAACAAAACACAGGGAAGAAAATCCAATGCGTGCACTAAAGATAACATAAAGTGAAGAGAAAGTTCGATAGATGGGTCAATAAAGGCTTTGATGGCCATGGAAAGATTGAACATGGTGACCTGGGGGATGAGATGAAGAGACGGGAATTTCCAGTAAAAGAACCAGCATGATAGTAGATACAGGAAATTAAGGCATGTTTAGAGATAAAATGGCAGCATGCTGTAAGAAAAAAATTTTTTCCCAAATTCTTTTAATAAACCAAAAACATTTTCAAATGAAATTGTATGCAGAACCCTAATATGTAAAATATTTCAGAGTAGTAACTAGTTATCCCATGACTTTAAATTTAGCACAATTACTCTTCTAAGGCTGTGGTCTATTGGCATGCAGATATTTGAACCCCAAAGTCACGGACAATGTTTTCAGTCTACTCATCCATTGCACTTGGACCACAATTTCATGTAACTTCTGAAGCACATCTTTGGATCATTAGGATTCAGGAGAATTCATCTGAAAAGCCTTTGGGACAGAGGGATTTAAAATTCAGCCTGACAGATTTGTCTTATTTAAAAAATGGGAGCCTCTGAAGGTTTCTTAGTGTGGGAGTGATATTGGATATCACTGCTTTAGAAAGATTAATCTTATCGAATGAAGAAGATAAACTGGGGGGAAAAAGATTAGTAATAAGGAGAGCATTTAATTATCAGACTATTGAAATAGAGCAGAAGATGCTGAACTAGGGCCCAAAACTAGAGTGGGTGGAAACAAAGCATTCATTTACATTCTAGTTTAAATTGGAACTTTATTTTCCTAATAAGAGAATTGTATTTTAATATAGCAGTCTTAACAGTACTATTGTTATTAATTCTATATTGAACATATAAATTTTGTTGGTTTTTAAAATTTTCAGTCCTTTGGAAATTAACTCTTTACATAAAAAATGAAAATTTTTTTGTAATTACTCTTCTGGAAGGTAAATTTTTTTTAGAATTGTATTTGTTTGGAAATGTTGATCTAAAGCTTTTTCCTTTTTTTTATTTTAGAGTTTTAGTTCTTTAGCTCTTGGTCCATAAAGACTCTTAGGTTACTCTTTTCTCATTACTTTTGAGTTACTCAACTAAACATAAATCACATACCACTTTTAAATGTATAAATTTTTTAATAACTTGGTTTAAATGAGTCCAAACTCTTTAATTTCTATTTTTTGTTGCATACTTAACCTAAAATGGGATCTTAATTGTTCTTCGAATCTTTCCAAAAAGAGTAGCTATTTTTTTTTCTTTTTAGGGCCACACCTGTGGCACATGAGTTTCCCAGGCTAGGGGTTGAATTGGAGCTGTAGCCGCTGGCCTACACACAGCCACAGCAACGCGGGATCTGGGCCATGTCTGTGACTTACACCACAGCTCATGGCTCATGGCAATGCCAGATGGATCCTTAACCCACTGAGAGAGGCCAAGGATCAAAAACCTGCATTCTCATGGATACTAGTCAGGTTCATTAACCACTGAGCCACGATGGGAACTCTGAGAGTAGCTTTTCTGACACTGGAACCAGAGTGTAGAGAGAAGAGATTTTAATAGCTTTGTTACTAACTTTGTTGCAAGGCTTCAGAAATCAGAGGCAAATGTTTTGAGATATATGTCTGAAGGTTTTATAACACTTTATTTTTGAAGACATAAATATACATCTGAAAGTTTTGTAATACTTTATCAATCATCACCAATAAAATAATCCATATGAGTGAAAATTCCAAATAGTGGAAGCTTATCACTTTAGATGCCTTCTTTTTCCATTTCAGTCACTTCCAAGGAAGTCTCTTGAAATGCATTCCCCATTGCCTTGCTACTGGAATAAGAGTGTTTTTCAAATCTTAATGCTCTCTTTTCAAAATCCAGATACCTTTCTGGTTCATGTGTGGCTATTTCTATTTCCAAAGTGCCTGATTTCTTTAGATTTCTCATTTGTTATCACTAATCAGCCCTTAGACCACTAAAACAAAAAATAAAGAAAAAAAAAGATTGTTACAATTGCTTATAAAAGCCAAAATGAATGATGATTCCAAAGACTACTTTGTGGCAGCCATGTAGCCATCAGAAGTCTTTTATTCTTATCCTTTATATTGACTCCAAATCGGTCAGTTTATTGAATAGGGATTACTGATTAAATTGACTGTCATAGTAATTTTCTGAGACAGTCATGAATTTAAATACTTCAGTTTGATT
>PVHT021183693.1:10148498-10160998 GCA_004024745.2 Catagonus wagneri
TAAATAAATTAGCCATTATTTTTCGGTCAGGGCTACAGGAAATGACATCCACTCAGTGTTGAGTTTTACTAACTGTTACAGGGGAAGTTTATTTTTCTGAGCAGATACCCCTCCACTCCCATCACACCCTACATTGCTCCATATCACAGTTCATATCATGTTGCTTTATAAAGGTTTTGTTTAAAATCTATCTGCCCCTACAGACTTAAAAAAAAAATCCTAAAGGGAAGCATTTGCCTATTTTTATAGACACAAAGAAGTATGCACTTAATTTCTGGTTATAACTGAAAAGAATGTTTAGGTCAATATAAAACCAGACAATTGTAAGAAACTGAAACAATGAGGAATAATTTACCCTTTCTGTTTCCAGTCCTTAGAGGAATCTGCTATATTAAAACAAAACAAAACAAAAAACAACTTTTGCCAAAGCTTACATTTTATCTCTATCCCAACTTCCCTACCTCCTTTTCTAACACTTCTGAATAATGATTTACTGATTCTCTGCTCCAGGCAAGCTATTTCTTTTTGTTCATCACGTGCAATAGAAGCTCTTTTCTGTGCCTTCTCTGAAATCTTTAGGACTCAGTTCCTGGCTCTGACTGACTTACTCTCAAATACTTGGGTCAGAGAAGAAAGGACACTGAATATAATCACTATTTTTAGTTTGAAATCAAAGACATAAACTTTAAAAGTTAAGGTAATCCCAACAGTAGCTCCTTTTTATCATAACAAATACATGCTTTCCTTGTGTACACATCCTTTATTATCCTGGTAAGTTACTTTAGATCCATCTTAAAGATGTAAAATTGAAGTTCAGAGAGGTTAAGTGGTATGTCCAAGGCTACAAAAGAGAACATTACAGATCCAGGATCAAACCAAGTTTATCCCATGTTGCTGCAGACAGTATCCTCATGTTTCCTGGTCTCCTTTCATCATAAGGAAGTCTACATTTTCAGAAAAAAACTGGTATTTTCATGAAAGTTGCCCTGACAAACTGTACTCTTTAGATACCAAAATCCTTTTCCTTCCTGTTCTAAACCTGGGAGGATTAACCTGTTTGGGTACAAATGGCTACATATGAAAAACAGATTGATACATCGCAGCTGGGAATTTGCATTTTAGCAATAAACTCTGGACAAAGTAATATTTTTCAGGAACATGCTAAAATTTCAGGTACTGTGAACAGATTCTTGGAAGGTATTTTGGGGCAAAGTTGTTTTTTTCTGTTGTTGTTTTTTCTGTTTGTTTTTTGTCTTTTTAGAGCCGCGCCTGCAGAATATGGAAGTTCCCTGGCTAGCGGTCGAATAAGAGCTGCAGCTGCTGGCCTATACCACAGCCACAGCAACACTGGATCCTTTAACTGGCGAGGCCAGGGACTGAACCCACATCCTCATGGATACTAGTCAGGTTCATTTCCTCTGAACCACAAGGGAACTCTGGGGCGAAGATATTTACTAGAGATTCATCAAAGGCAGAAAGCTGTTTCCTTAAATTTGTACAATCTCATCTTTTTTAGTCACAGGATGACAATTTATAGTCAATATCAGTGATAGTGGAAGAGCTGCTTTATTTACCATGGAAGGCTATGGATGGAAATGATTGATTTATCTGTGTTTAATATGTGTATTGAACAGGTAAGATGAACCATTAGAAGTAAAAGGCAGACAGGAGGACATGACAATTGAAAGAAATGTCAGAAGGAAAATAAACGTACTAGCTATTCTTTTCACAGAGTAACAGTTTCCTTATCATGACAAGAGACAGAAGGAAAGTAAGATTTCATGCTTATAAATGACAAGGAATTTTCTTCAGTTTACAATATTTCTCTAGTGCAGTGCTATCCAGTAGAATTTCTGTAATGATAAGAAATGTTTTTATATCTCAGTTGTCTAATAAAGTACCCACTGACCACACATGGTTATTGAGCACTTGAAATGTAACTAGTGCTACTGAAGAAATAACTTTTTTATTTCAATTAAATTGAATATAAATAACCTCATGCAGCTGGGGGCTACCATACTGGACAGTGCAGCAGGCAAAATAGATGCTGAAGCCATTTCTCTACCTTTCATTCCTGTCAAGTTAAATAAGATGAGTTCTTATTAAGTTTTTATTTCTTCTAAATACTCTGAAAGATTTGGAGTTATATGTCTGGTAGTACCTTTTAGCTTCTCCCTGTGAGAAAACTAAAGCAAGTGAGACTTCCAAGCCTAGATCCATCACTTCGGCTATCACAAATAATGCTATTAGAATAAAAATAATTCCACAAATATACATTAATAATACCTGTCCAGAAACAGAACATAAAAGTCATTTACATAAAATAGCTTAGGATATTAAGGAGTTAAAGTAAAAATTTTTTAAAAATGATGGTTCCCTTTGTGCCAAGTAAGAATGCACTATCTAGGAAAATATCAGCCAATGACAGGAACCTCCTTCCTTGGTGATTACACATCGAATGGAAAGGAAGAGTGAGTAAAAAGAAAGGGGAAGATATAATGCAGGCTTTGCAAACTCACATATCTGCAGGACCAGGGCATATAATGTAACTATGTGACTTGCAAAGTCAGGCTAAGTGTGAAGCAGAGAGCACAGCCCAGCCCCACACCCCAGCCCCAAGGATTTTGTTTCTCTGGTTATACCAGGGGCCACCTGCTCAGGCAGTCTGGCCCCACCAGCACACCACTCCTCCAACTCTCCTGGGGCAGCCACCTGACCTCTTTTTTAAGCAAGTTTGAACACCATTTTACTAAAGGATTCTGAAGTTGTCTTCAGTTCCAGCACCCTTTGGTGCTAGAATTATCAATCTGCTATTTTTAGTGGTGGGGAGAGTCTTATTTTAATCAAAATACTATATCTTGGAGTTTTGGTGAATAAGGATAACTTTATAACTAGTATGAGTACTTATGGAGTGGGAATTTGGAGATTATTATATGCACGTTTTCTTCTATGTAAAGTACTATTCAGTGTTTATTTGCACACCGACCTAGAGTCTCTAAATTAGGCAGCTGTCTCAGGTATAACTTAACTGGTAATATGTGTGCCTTACTTATTTTGCTTAACACCACCATGTATTTACTCACCAACTACTCAAGGAACATAGTAGGTGCTCAGTGAATGTTTACTGAATGAATGGTACAGAGATTCCTATAAATGAATGTAATCAAGCTTTTGCACAGTGAGAGTATTTACCCACAGTAAGGATAATTCATGTAGACAAAAAATTCTAAATCCTTTGTACAGTGACTGACATTGTAGTACTCATTTCATTTTGTGTTTTTGATATAGTTTATGGCTCATTATGCAGTGGCTTGATTACTCCTTTTACAATAGGTTACTAGGGCTCCTGTTTGAAAGCCCTAAAAAAGTGATATTTTTAAAACTTAAATTGTAAAAATCTTCATGATCCAGGAAAACATACTCAGTAATTTTAAAAGATTTCTCCTTAGTGATCCACATTTAATGAATATCACTAGGAATTAATGGTGTGTGTGCGGGGGAGTGATCAGCGTTACTACATCTTTTAAAAAATAAATATTCCTTATGAATCATGCTAACCGTAATTGTCACTAGTGTTTTAGAATTACTGAGTTATTAGATGCTTTCTTCTAAAAGGAGAGAGAAAATGGTTAAAGTTGGTTATTCTGTTAGTGTAAATTAAGGAAGAAGCTCTGAAAAGAAAAAAAAATTACAGGTGTGTGGAAGTTAAGAAGAGGCCATAAAGAACTTCTAGTTTTCCTAGGGTTTGTGCTGGATATATACAAAGCAGAAATCTTTTAATTTTTGAAAAAATCATGTTATAGAAAATATTTTTGATAAAATAGATTTCCATAACTAGTTTACACTTACAGTTAATTTATGATTATTTCAAAATATTGTTTGGTTGTCTTATTGCTGGTTCCTGCCTTGTTCATGGCTAGTCAACTATTACCATTTTCTCTAAATGTTGTCAGGGCCCTGAGGCCCTCCTTATCACAACACGCCCTCTAAATGCTGGCATCTCCATACCCAACCCCTAGCCTATCCATTCACTCTGACAGAATATTCCTAACTCACTCTCACCCGTTCCCTCCTGGCCTGTATCTCATCACCCCAAAGAGAATACAGGAAGAAAGCTGGGATTCATGCCTGCCACCTGTCACTGAGAGAAGGTTGGTCACTGTAACTTGAGGTAATGTTGCTCAGCTACACCACAGCCCCACAGTATGAATAGCACCTAAGTGGATCAAGCTAGCCTTTAATGGGCCTTGAGCCTCTCTCATAAATCCTGGGAAATCAGGCCACAATCCTTTATCCTATGAGATCTTTTCAAATCTTAATCATTTTAATCTTTTCATTGTATTATTATCTCCAACCCTGGGGCCCAGCAAGTATATGGTCCCTGACTTCTCTTCATTTCCCTCTCTGACTCCTTTACACTCCTCACAAGTCCTGTTAGTTGCCCTTCCTCTTGGGTAGAATTTCATACCCTCGTTTTTCTTTTCTCCAACATAATCCCATTTCCTTAATAAATAGCAGATGAAGAGAAAAAGATGGAGGAGAAGAGGATTTATAGATTAAAATATCACAGTGAGAGGCCTCGAACATGAATGTAATACTAGAGAAGTATATCATTATCCTTCTTATATAAGGAAGCCTTCTGATGGGGTAGCCAAAATTACAATAAGTGACACATGACCCATAGCTGCACTTTATCCCACTCTGCCATCACCCATATCCCCCAGGTATCCCCAACAAGTATCTTTGACGAGGTGTAGTGTGTATATTTTTCTCAGTTTAAGATTAAGTATTCTCTATTTTGTTCACTTTTGATGTCAGACTAAAACAAAATTATGCCAGTACTTAAAGTCAGTGTTAAGTATTGTGTTAAGTATTTATATCTGTAAGTATAGTACCTACCTATAAGTATTTATATCTATCACTCAAGGAGAGGCCAATGGAATGCTTCAGTTATCTGGAGCTTATCTCAATCATAACCCTAAATCCACCTCTTTCCCTATCTCTATGCCTATCTCCATTCTCAAACAGCAGTTTTCGGCATTTTTGCTTATGTAATTTGTTGGGATAGTTTTCACTGTGTTTATTTTGCTTTGGGATTATGAACTTCAAGGATCTGAAATTTCATAGTTTTCAACAAATTTGGGAGATGTGTCTATTATTTCTGTTCCCTGTTCCCCTCCTTTCATTCTGTGTCTTCTGTAAACTGAACTGATTTATATTGTTGTAAATTTTATCTAGTAAATTTCTTATTTAGTTATTTTAAATTTCATCTCTAGAAGTTACATTTTCTCTTTTATATCCTCTATTTATATCCTCATTACGTTTGTTTTCCTTTATATCCTTGAGGATATGGAACATACTTATGTTGATATCTTAAAGTCCTTGTCACCAATTTTATCATAGCTTTTATTTCTAGGATTGTTTTCTCTGACTGATTTTTCTTTGGATTAGGGGTCTAGTGTTTTATCCTTCTTCATATAGACAGAAACTTTTTTATCAGTTGCCAAACATTGTGAATTTTAGAAACTTTTTTTATCAGTTGCTGAGTGCTGGATTTTGTTATATTCCTTAACAGATTATTATACCAGGTGCACATTTTAGATCTTTGATATTTTGAGGCTCTTTTAAAAGTTATTTTAGAGAAAATCTAGAATAAATTTTGAGTACTTTAGCCCCACTTAAGGTACAGGTTCTTGGGAGTTCCTGACATGGCTCGGCAGTTAACAAACCCAAACATCACCCATAAGGACGTGGGTTCAATCCCTGGCCTCACTCAATGAGTTAAGGATCTGGCATTACCAGGAGCTGTGGTGTAGATCGCAGACATGGCTCAGGTCCCCCATTGCTGTGGCTCTGGCCTAGGCTGGCAGCCTCAGCTCCAATTAGACCCCTAGCCTGGGCTCCACATGCAGCGGGTGTGGCCCTAAAAATCCAAAAAAAAAAAAAAAAAAGATACAGTTTCTTCTGTAGACTCTACTGAAAAATCAAAAGACATCTCTACTATGATTAATGGAAACTCAAATAGCTCCCAGCTCTATGTGAGGTTTAGTAATTGTTTATCTTACAGCTCCAATATAATTATTCTTTCCCTGGTAGATAGATGTTCCTAGTCTGGACTCATGAGGCTTCACATTACTCATAAGTATTTGGTTTTCAGCCAAAGACTCATAGGAATCCCTAGTCAGATTATTGGAGTTCTTTCTCCACACATTTCCTTTATCTCAGGTGCACTTTCCTACAAGTTCTAATTGCTGCTTCCTCCTCAAATTGGGACATCTATGTCCCAACTCAATGAGATTTCCAGGCTCATTTTGGTTTCCCCATTGCTATACTGCAGCCCAGAAATTATCTCCAAGCAAGAAGCTCAATTCATTTCTTTCTCTTCTCAGGGACCATTAGCTACACTGCCTATGGTCCAGTTTCTGCAAAGAGATATATTCTATATTTTGTGCAGTTTTCTAGTCATTTATAGATGAAGGATTATTTGAGCTCTGTGTCCCCTCATAGCTAGAAGCAGAAATATCCTGCTTTTCTAGCATGATTTCCTTTTAGGCTTGTGATTTTGCTTCAGTTGGTTTTAACAGACAGGACCCTCTCTCACCACTGTATTTATATATGTGCAAAATAAAATATTCCTGCTAAGCAATGTTTTTTTCTTATATTGTTGCTCTTCTCAAAAAATTATAAAATATTTTCTTATCTAGATTTTTGACTGAATGTATGAAACCACTTTAGAAACAAGAGACATTTATACTCTAGATAGAGAATCAGGTGCAGATTATGAGAGGATAAAATTGAGTCCTGCTCACTTTCAGTTTTAATTATCATTGGTGGGACCTGGACCTGCGAGCCACCCTAAGAATGAATTTTAAACATCAATGAATATGGAAGTTACATAGATTTTTATCTTAATCAATTGATTATAAAATAACTGCTTGCCTTTTGTTTCCTATTCTAGGTGTCTATACACCTCTAGGTTTTCAGTGAAACTCAAGATGATGTGACAGAAAGTTTTTGTATAAAAAATTTTTGAAACCTGGTTTTAAAAATGTAACTGAAGTTAGGCAATTACCATTTTCATTCCAAATCCAGAAAAGAAAGTAGCTGCCGATCAAGTTAGGCAGAAATTGTCATATTTTTCACCTTAGAGGATGAGAAATGTAGAACTATTACAATTGTTTTTAATATAATTGTCATCATGAAGCATTAGTGAACATATAACTTAATAACTTTGTTCTTTTTGAATAAAAAAATTGACAGATTTTATGGGATGCAAATGACACAAAGGTTATATTGCATTGGTGTTTTATATTATTAGAATATCTCTACAATACAATTCAACTGAAAGAAACGACTTTCTGGCCCGTAGAGGGAAAACAATTCTCAAATTGTTTGTTATTTACATAAATCTTTATTCAAGGACATTCATAGTTTAATAATAATGTTGGTACTATAAATCTTGTAAGTACATAGAATCACTTTTTTGGAGTTCCCATCCTGACTAGCATCCATGAGAATGTGGGTTTGATCCCTGGCCTCACTCAGTGGGTTAAGGATCTGGCGTTGTCGTGAGCTGTGGTGCAGGTCGCAGATGCAACTCAGATCCTGCGTTGCTGTGGCTGTGGCGTAGGCTGGCAGCTACAGGTCCAGTTGGACCCCTAGCTTGGGAACCTCCATATGCTGCGGGTGCGGCCCTAAAAAGACAAAAAAAAAATCACTTTTTTTAAATTCTCATTTATTTATAAAAGTCCTAAGTAAAATTATTAATTTATTTAGATAGATAGCAAAAACCTTTATGCAACATATTTGAGTGCCATAGCCCTGAGACTTTTAAACTTCAAATGTTCAGCAACACAAACAGTGGTAAATTTGCCTTAGACAGTTTGGAAAATTGCCTGAAAAGAGTCCACGTGCTGCAAATTACTTAATCCAACATGAAATCTATGAAGTGCAGAGCTGTAAAGCACTTTGCACATAGGTACCCGTTTTCATCTCTCTTATAGTTAGTTGTAGGAATTCTTTGTAACACTATCCCTTTCAAATATGACTGTTGTTATTGATGGTAGTTCATTGATTCAGTCACATTTCTGGTCTTTTGTATTACAGTTCAAGATTGTATTGTTTTCTTGACCAAGCTAAAATAAAACAGATGTAAGTAAATCAGACAAAGATGGGAATTTGACATATGAGTAGACAGAGGGTAGAATTAATGTTTCTTTCTTGTTTAGTTAAGCAATGCTGAACATATTCTGTTATGCTGAATCAAGGGTAAAGCTTTAGTAGTAAAAACTGCTAAGTTTTTCCAATTCTGAATTTTGTAATAAATTAAGCATTTTTAAAAAGTTAGAAGAGGTGGAGTTCCTGTCATGGATCAGCAGAAATGAATCTGACTAGCATCCATAAGGATGTGGGTTCGATCCCTGGCCTTGCTAAGTGTGTTAAGGATCTGGCATTGCAGTGTGAGCTGTGGTGTAGGTTGCAGACGCTGCTTGGATCCCACATTGCTGTGGCTTTGGTGTAGGCCAATAGCCACAGCTCCAATTTGACCCCTAGCCTGGGAACCTCCATATGCCATGGGTGCAGCCATAAAAAAAAGACAAAAAAAAAGGTTAGAGGAGGAATGGGCAGAAACATGATATCAAAATCTGGGAAATCTACTACATAGCAGGAAGACCTACTGACCTCAAAGTTTTAAGAACTGATGCTCATATTAATTTTAAAAACAATTATTTCTTACATGAGAACTTTATCCCATAGTTGATTACCTTCTTAGTTACCAGGATAGTCCATTCATTGAATAACTCATTCAACAAATATTGACTATGTGTGTGTGCATGTGTGTGTTTATATATAGCAAATATATAAATAGTGCTGTATATATAAATAAAACTGTATATAAAAATAATATATAAATAAAACTATATATATAAATAGTGCTGTATATATAAATAATATATAAATAAAACTATATATAAATAATGCTCTATTATATACATGCTGTAAGCGTTGTGGGACATGCAAATTACATCTACTCAAAATGCAGCCATCTTGATACTGACTGTTAGGTGAGAGAGCAAGACAGTATCAGTACACAACCAAACCGGATTCATTTTTAACTCTCAGTAAATGTACATTTGTATTGTACAAGAAAAAAGAATCACTTCAAAATGTACCAGCAGAACCAAAGTTTATAAAATTAATTTACTTATAAGTTTAGATGTCATCAAGAGAAATAAAACAATGTTTTATTTAAGCAAAGACAAAATAGACAGTTGAGGTTTTGGTCCATGGTCTATAACATTCTTGCCTAGCAAGAAAATCTAAATAAAGTCTGAAGGCATATTGGAAAGGTGTTCAGATTACTTATCAGGAATCTATGAAAGTTTCACTAAGATTATGTTAATCCTAGTTATGTTAAAAAAAAAACATATTCTGGACAAATCTTTTTTTTTTTTGTCTTTTTTTTCTTTTTAGGGCTGCACCCGCAGCATGTGGAGGTTCCCAGGCTAGGGGTCTAATTGGAGCTACAGCTGCCGGCCTACGCCACAGCCACAGCAACGTGGGATCCTAGCAATGTCTGCAACCTACACCACCGCAACGCAGAATCCCTCAACCTGTAACCTCATTTCTGCCGAGCCACTACAGGAACTCCTAGACAAATCTTTTAGTATTGATACTCTGTCAAAAGTTTTATCAGTGTATATCATAACCCGTCATATCAATTTTGCTTTTATTCTTAACTATACATTATACATAGTAAAATAGAGAGTAAAAGATTTGAACTTCAGATAAATTTTCCCCATTTTTTTTCTCTTTGAACACAATTTTAAATGGAAAGTTATGATAGATTTGGATTTATAATAGTTTTTAATAAAATACTCCAATATAAATAAACCATTAAGGAAAGACAGGATGTCAAAAATTATTCATAAAAATGATTAATATTTATAATATAGGAAGGGAATCATCTAAGAAACATTTGTTTGTTTACATTTTTCTCTCTGACTGAAGGAGAAACTTCACACTTCTTATCTTTGCAAATAATATTTTATGTCACCATGGAGAAAGAATATGATTCATCAACAATTCAGTACATTTTCTTTAGGCTCTCTGTATAACAGTTTTGGAATTTTCAAGTAAAACAGCTAAAATTCTTACATTTAGAGTATACCTTTATATGTATATATATATATTATATATATATATATATATATATATATATATTTTTTGTCTTTTTGCCTTTATGTAGAGCCACACCCGCGGCATATGGAGGTTCCCAGGCTAGGGGTCTAACAGGAGCTGTAGCTGCTGGCCTTCGCCACAGCCACAGCAACGCAGGATCCGAACCACGTCTACGACCTACACCACAGCTCACGACAACACCGGATCCTTAACCCACTGAGCAAAGCCAGGGATCGAACCTGCAACCTCATGGTTCTTAGTCGGATTCGTTAACCACTGAGCCACGAAGGGAACTCCAATATACCTTTATATATTTCTGTCCTTTAATATTTCTACCTAATTGTAAATGTAACTTGAAAAGATATAATTTTAACAACGTTCACCCATTGAGAATATTAATTTTTCCAATTTACTACCTGCTAAAGAACCAAGAAATTTAGTCTGCTGAATGAAAAATTAAAATTACTTCCTTAAAAAATATTCATAGCCAATGTTTAGTACCTGAATAACATATCATATGTACAAATTTTCCATAGTTTTTAAAAATTCTCCACAATATTTGGCAGAGAATCACTGATGAATTTCTATTTTTCTTAAAAAATTACTCTATTTTTCTTAAAAAAGAACACTTTCTTTCTCTCCCTCTCTCTCTCTTCCTATATATATTATATATATATAAAAGTTTAAGATTATGTTATTATATAGAGAGTATATACATTTTATGTATATCAACCACATAACGATTATTCTCAAAATGGAAACAATTTGAGCTTCTGGTTATATTTAATATTTTGTAAGAATCAAAGTGTTGTAGTGTAATTCCATCAACAAATCAAAAAAAAATAACTAATTATGTGCAAGGCAGTGGACTACATGTTATTCACAAAATTGTTTTAAATTAACCACCCATGTCATCAGTATAATAGTTCTTATTCTTCTAGTCTTGTTTTGTTAAATTCTTGAATAACTAATTCAACTGCTGCTTTGTTTTTTGTTTCAATTTACATATAATCAAATAATATCAAGAAATTACAGTTTCTATATCTCATTACACAGATGTAGAAACTAAAGTCAAGAAAGTTTGTGGGATTTTTTTCCCTTTATATTTGAAAGTTTAAACCTACAGAAAAGTTGAAAGAATAGTACAATAAAAGCTATATAGTCTTTGCCAGTTGTTAACATTTGACAAATGTGTTTATGCTATTTTCATGTGCACACATATATATGTGTGTATGTGTATTAAGCTTGCTCTTGAACATCATAATACTTCATTTCTAAATGCTTTAGAACATATCTTCTGATTAGGACATTCTCCTACAAAAGCACAATAGTGTTATTACTCTCAAGATTAACTATAGTAACTCAATTATAACATCTCATGTGCCATTTTTATTCAATTTCTTTCCTCCAACATTTTTTTTCTTCAAACCAGGATCCAATTAAAGCTTATAAATAGCATTTGGTTAAATCTCATTGGAGTATTTTAATCTAAAACAATCCCTGTGCTTTTAGTTTTTGTTTTTAGTAATACTGAATTTTATGAGAGTTTAAGCCAGTTGCCTAGCAAAAAGGCCCCGTGTTTTAGATTGAATGATTATTTTCTTCTCATTATATTCAAGTTAAATATTTTGAGCAAAAAATTACATAACTGATAGTATATAACTCTCATTACATTAATCAGGAATCACATAAACCAGTCACATTCTTGGTTATCTTAAATTAGATAGCTTGATTAAGGTAGTAATTGCTAAAGCTCTCCGTTTTAAAGATCCATTTTCCCTTTGTAATTAAAGAAAGCTATTTGCAAGGTGATATTTTAAAACTTGAATATTCTATCCCCTAGTATAATTTCACCAATTGATTTTCTTATCTCTGATATCCTTGTCTAAATTTCATGTTACTTTGCAGATTGCATAATAGTAATTTGCTAATTTTGTCATCCCATCTACATTTATTGCTAACATTTGTATGGAAGACAGTTCCTCTTTTTTAGGCCTCCTTAGTTCTTTACCCCTTCCAAACATTGTAAGAATTCAGTTAATAACAGTTGTCACTTTGGCCAGAGCTCTTTGTCTCACACATATTCTTCGCCTTCCTCATAGCAAAAACTCCAGTCCTTATCCATGTGTTAGCATCTGCCATCCTGGCAGTCCTTATCCATGTGTTAGCATATGCCACCCATATATGCCTTGGGATGCACTCAGTCCTAAATTTCTTTCATGGCTTTGAAAGGCTGAGGAATGATTACCCAAAGATCCAGAAGAAAGGAAGGACTTACGCTATGAATTTGGACTCAGCAGTATTACAGTTTAATGGGA
>PVHT021183693.1:10163498-10260234 GCA_004024745.2 Catagonus wagneri
ATGGCAACAGCGGATCCTTAACCCACTGAGCAAGGCCAGGGATCGAACCCACAACCTCATGGTTCCTAGTCGGACTCATTAACCGCTACGCCACAACGGGAACTTGTGGGAAATTTTTTTATGAAAGATTTCCAAACTATACATCCACAGGTATTTCATAGCCTGACTGTAAGCATATGTGTTTCTACCATTCAAAAGTATATAGGTGACGGTGTGAATAACAAGTATTATTGAAGGTATAGCAGCTTTGTCATTAAGTGTTTTCCCAGTCTGTAAATAACAAATATAGAAAAGCAGTTATATAGGAGTCTGCTATATTTTATACATTTCTTAAAAGATATATGTATCATATATATATGACTCCAGAAGGCTATATATAAAAATTGAATAGTAATAATCCCCAGCTAGTTGAAACAGTGATGATTTTTACAGTTTTATTATCCTTTTAGATTTATGATGATCATATATACTCTATAAATCTCATCCACCAAAAAATTCATTTATATACATTATATACATGTATATCCATACTACATCTACATATCTATCCAAAAAAAAAGTGTTTCCAGGAAGCAAAAGTGTTCATGTCCCGAGACTTAAAGAACATTAGGAACTACTGATAAAGTTGAGAACACAGAATTAAGGGTTTGAGCTTTGATATTTTTGTGAATTTTCAGCACTATGAAGTATAAGGTGATTTCATTTGAAGTCTGCTAAAAGCTGAGTAACTGCTGGTAATGGGCTTTGGGGAAGAACAGAATGCATTAAGGCTCATGTAAATGTTCTGTAACAAAAGGCTCATTGTAAAGCTTTATAATATGACCACCAAGAGCTCAGTCAGTGGTGACCAAATGGGTATCCATAGTTGTTATCAAATGTCAGAACTGGTCTTCAAAGAAACCATAGATAACTCTATTGACAAAGACGGGCACCTCCAAAAAGCAGAGATTAAATCCCTGCTAAGAAATACCTCTTCTATTTTGATGCTTATGCTCCTACAAACTGTGATTCCCCACAACATCCTCAAATACATATCTTACCATTGCTCAAAACAAACAAAAAGCAAATAAATGAAGTCAGTGTATAATCTTACGAGAGCTTCCAACATTCTATAAACACCATTGTTCCCTGAAAGTCTTGTTATAAAAGAGGCCACAGTCATCTCACAGGAGCTGTGATTTGCTACAGCCACCACCAATGGCTGTTGCATTGTTTTCTCTAGTTTTAGGTGTGGCCAGTCCCCAGCAGCTTTCTTCTGGGAACTTTTTTTTCTTGACCTGACCCCCATTTTGAAACATGTTATTCTGTTGTAGTGGTTTTGTGCCACTGAAGAAGAACATACCCTTTCTTCCTTTCATCATGGAAACAGCAAGCGTAGTCCTCTCCCTGATGGCAGAAACAAAGTGTTTCACTAACCATATAAAAATGCTTCTGCTCAGGAATTTTGTGTTCTTACAGAAAAAGAGCATTTCTGACAAAAAAGTTTTTAGTTAATGTAACTCATCTGCTAGAAAATGAAGACTTAGAATTCACATAGTCATTTGATTAAAATCATAATGAATTTTCCAGGAATGAAAAGTATTATATCTTTAAATCATTTTACATTTATGAAAAGATAGAAAGAAAATGGAATGTTGACAAGAAAATTTTAATTTACTCAAATAATTAATTAGATTTAAAATTGAAAAATATTTTTAAAGTGTTCTATTTCATACTAATTATCCAGGAAGATTTAAAATTTTTATAAAATTTTATATAACACTAGCTGCAAATATCATTTTTGAGAAACTGTTATGGGCAAGAAATTGGGATGGGATAAAAGCAAACTAAAGCATATTTTCCACACTTTGAAGGTGACAACATACAGTATATTTTCTTGACTCTAAGACTCTTATTGTTTCCCTCTTTGAGTATGTATCAAATCAAGATTGACATTGCAGTTAATGCGTATATTAGAAAAAAGGTTTAATTATTTGTTCATCATACGTTTGATTCCATCATTCCACTGTACCTGATTTTCCAGAAACAGGAATCGGAAGTTGGCATACCACTTAATGCCATGAGAATGTTCCAAATCTCATTAGGAACCCCCCCCCCCAAAAAAATGCATAGGCCAAGTCTTGAAAGAAACCTGCTCAACACCAGATTATTTTTTTTGGCTGCCTTACACTAAGTGAATAAGTGTTTCTGCCCCTAGAGAATCTGACATATGTACTTATGTCTTCATACAAGAGCATTATAGAAAAAGGCATCATTAATTTCGGAAATCAAGAAAGCTTTAAGGATGCTATAGCTGCCAGATTATTTTTATTGAAACATCGTTTTGTTTACATCATTTTTCTGTCCAAAAGTACTAACTATCTTCCTATTCTAAGACTCTAAAATTTGACCTAAGACTCTATTTCAACCTGACTTCTGTTGCCTCCTCTGATAATCTAGAGTCTGGTCTAGGGCTGTGCTGTCCAATGTTACTGGGCACTTGAAATGTGACTAGTGTGACTAAGGACTGAACTTTTAATTGCATTTCATTTTAATTCATTTAAAAAATGAAATGGGGAGTTCCCTGGTGGCCTAGGATCCTGAATTATCACTGCTGTGGCTCAGATCACTGTTGTGATATGGGTTAACTCCCTGGCCTAGGAAATTCTACATGCCACGGGCATGGCTAAAAAAAAAATCGAAAAGCAAAAAATAAAAATGAAGGGTTCCCGCTGTGGGGCGATGGGATTAGTGGTGTCTTGGGACACTAGGACACAGGTTTGATTGCCAGTGGGTTAAGGATCCAATATTTCTGCAGCTGCAGTACAGGTTGCAACTGCAGCTTAGATATGATACATAGCCTGGGTACTCCATATACCATGGGGCAGCCAAAAAGATAAATAAAATGAAAATGAAATGATTCAATTTCTATACTTACTTATTACATATTGAAATGGTACTATTTCTATATATTAAGGTAAATAAAATCCCTTATTAAAATTAATTTCACCTCTTTATTATAATAACTAGAAAATTTTAAATAATAAATGAGGCTTGTATTGTTTCTACTGAACAGTCCTAGTCTAGGGATAATGAAAAAGCTTTCTTTTTTTGATGATATTCTATACTTCAGGGAGACATGCTTCCTCCTCCAGTTTACCTCCTGATGTAAAAGACTGTAGTTTGCAAGGGACAGAAATCTAAGAAAATTTTGGCTCATTAAGTGAAAAGAACAGACAAGGGTTCAGATATAGTTAGAGTCAGGGACTCTGATAAGGTCATCGGAGCTCAGTCTTAATGCTAGCCAATCTCAGCAAAAATGTCCAGATACAAATCATGTTAACTGGTTTGAGTCAATGTCCTTTTTTGAACCAATCACTATAGCAAAGAAAAAGGATTAAACACTTGCCAGCATTGGTCACATACTTACACCCAGTGTCACAGTGTGAGGACAGTCAATGCCACTCATTTGACATGGGCTAATATCAAGGATGAGCCTGTCTCTCAGAGAAAAATCATGAAACTTGTTTCCAGAAGATAGAGAATCGGTAATGTGGGTAAGAAAAAGCAGACATACTGAAAGACCTGATTGTCTAGGCTAACAATAGCTTTTTTCTTTTTCAGTGGTCCAATTTCAAGACACCATTCTTCTTCTTCTTTTTTTTTTTTTTTTTTTTTTTTTTTTTTTTTTTTTTTTTTTTTTTTTTTTTTTTTTTTTTTTTTTTTTTTTTTTTTTTTTTTTTTTTTTTTTTTTTTTTTTGTCTTTTGTCTTTTTAGGGCCATACCCTTAGCATATGGAGGTTCCCAGGCTAGGGGTCTAATCCAAGCTATAGCTGCTGGCCCATGCCACAGCCACAGCCAGATCTGAGTCATGTCTGTGACCTACACCACAGCCCACGGCAACACCGGATCCTTAACCCACTGAGCAAGGCCAGGGATTGAACCTGCAACCTCATGGTTCCTAGTTGGATTCGTTTCTGCTGAGCCATGACGGGAATTCCTCAAGACACTGTTCTTTAGGGAGCCCTTTTTCATCTTCTGATGCCTCCTCTCTGGCTTCATCTGTTGTGTTTCTTCTCCATCCCCTTTCCCAACTCTCACAGCTCAGGTCTCCCAGATATCGTACCACATGAATAGGATGCTCTTCCTCCTCACTTCTGTGTCTTTTCCATTTGTACCCCCTCTCTTAAATACTTGTCTTTTTATTATTATTACTATTTTACTTTTTAGGGCCCCACCTGTGGCATATGGAAATTCCTAGGCCAAGGGTAGAATTGGAGCTGGACCTGCCAGCTTCTGCCACAGCCACAGCAACGCCATATCCGAGACGCATCTGCCAACTGCAACACTAGATCCTTAACCCACTGAGCAAGACCAGTGATCAAACCTGCAGCCTTATGGTTACTAGTTGGGTTTGTTACCACTGAGCTACTATGGGAACTCCCCTTAAATACTTATAAAGTCCTACTCCTCCCTCAAGCTTCTGTCCAGTTATCACTTTTTCTGAGCTGTGATCCTTGATGCCCCCAGCCTAGGACATTTTCCCCTTTTGTGTTCCCTCTGAAATTATATATCTTCTAATGTGTCACTTTCAAAGTAATATGTATAATTTGATTGCGTGACAAGGCTAAAGTTGTTGTTGAGACTAAAGTCTGGCTAAAATTGTTCATTTAAAGTGATCAATTTCAGGTAATTTAATGGAGTGATTGAAAGGTGTTGAAAAAAATTAGGGGTCAGCCAGGGACAGTAAATCACCTATAAGTTAGCAATGGTAAGAAGCCATTGCCATCTGGAAACCTAAAAGTTTAGAAGTGTGTTACTGGAACTTGGTCAGAGCTATGTCTGAGGAAGAACAGCCAGAGAGGCTCTGCAACTGTAGGGAGAGGAGTTCTGCCACTTCCTAAACTGTGCCCTGACAGGATGAGGGAGATAAAATAAATACTCCAAATTCTCTCTTCTCTATCTCATGCTGGTGCAACCACTGGCTAAAGTTAGTGAGAAGGAAGCTGTAACAAATGGAGAATATCCAGTGTTTGCATTAACTTTATTTATTTATTTTGCCTTTTTGTCGTTTTAGGGCTGCACCCACAGCATGTGGAGGTTCCCCGGCTTGGGGTCTAATCGGAGCTGTAGCTGCTGGCCTACACTGCAGCCACAGCAACACAGGATCTGAGCCACTTCTGCAGCCTACACCACAGTTCGCAGCAATGCTGGATCATTAACCCACTGAGCAAGGTCAGGGATCGAACCCACAACCTCATGGTTCCTAGTCGGATTCGTTAACCGCTGCGCCACGACGGGAACTCCTGTTTGCATTAACTTTAGATTTTAAGTCATCTTTTGAACCCTGGCTGTGCCCCCTACCACCCCTTTCCTCTGCAGCTCAGTAATGTTTGTTACCACAGAAGGAAGAGCGCAAGGGAGCCTAGTAATATGGTGAATAGAGATCAGATTCTAGGCAAAGGAGCCAGGCAGGAAAGGGTGACACAGAGCATAATCTGTAGGGTCCGATTATTCTTTTTGTGTTCCAAGCCCCTAGTGTAATGCCTTACGTATAGCAGATAATAACGCTGAGTAGAAGAATGAGTGCATGACTCTCCACAAATATCCTCTATTCCTGGTTCTTTTCATTCATTTTCCTTAATGAATACAATAAAGTTAATGTAAGTGTGGAACTAGATGTGATTTAATTTGTAAACCTTTGCAATGTTTTCAAATGAATACATTCACAAATTAGAAGAAAAATTTTTATCCAATTGTGTGTTCTCAAATTAGATTTGGAAATTATCAGCATCATACGTATCAGGAAACTTAATCTGTGCCACCCTTTACTTGGATATCCAATTAATCATCCCAGCACCCCAGTGAAGGTGGTATTCTCGTCCCTTTCCCAGGTAAGGAACTGAGAGTTAAAGATATTTGAGATTGATTAGACAGTGCTTTCCTCTTTGATCCCCTAGCTGCATAAAAACAAAACAAAAATTCTACGAATGCCTAAATATTAAAGCCATTTTTGATAAATTAAAAATAAAATCGGTGAATCAGAAGGACCTCTCTCACCACTGAAATATGCAGAGAGTAATTGAAATATTGCTACTTCCATAGTTTTAAAGTGACCATGAAAATATGTCTTTAAAAAGTGGTGGCTAAAATTCATGCTTTTAGCATGAATATACTTATTTTAATTGAAATATGTTTTCAGAGACATATGCACAGATACTTATTTTTAAGTGGTAAGTGCATAATAGCAAAAAAATGAAGGAAACAGAGATCGAGAATCTTAATGAGAAATGTGAATAAAAATAATGGAAATGTTAAAAGCTGTGTAATATTTTTCCAATCTACATGATTTTGAAATTTCTTTGGAAGGGTATTTAGAATATTCTAAATGCAAAATATGACAATTACCATGTTATTGCCTTTATCAAAATAGACTTTCATAAGAAAATAATGGCCAATTTTTATTTTAAAATGTTATTTTTTGTATCAGATATATTACTCCTAAATTATTCTTAATACAAAATATGATATAATATTAACTTATAAACTTCTAATACATATTTAAATATATCTTACAAAATGTGCTACTTGGCATATAGAAAGAGCTAACATTTTATTGACTAACTCCAATGTTTATGGAACCCAGTAGCAATGAGTACTATTGAGGTCTAAATTGTGGTTTCAAAAAACCTGTCCCTCTAAAAGGAACCAGCATCCTTTAGACAGATTGCTAAGTTCAGGCCTGTGGTAGGAAATATACAAAACGATCCTGGGTCATCGCGTTGTTCCAAAAAGCATGAACATTATAAAAGAATATTGGAGTCATCTCTGAAAGTTATAGTAGCCAATGACTAGAGCATTAAAAAAATAGGAATGATGACAATACATTGAACCAGAAGATAAATTTAATCCTACAAATCAATAAAAATTTGCCAACTCTCCAATAAACCAATGTCTAGAGTGAAAGACAGACAAATTACGAAACAGAAAATATAAATGAAGATACAAATATTGCTATATGTTCAATCTTCATAGTAATCAGAGAATACAAATTAAAAATTTTAAGGCACCATATTCTTGCCAATCACATTGACAAATCTTTTAAAGACTGTTTATATAAAATGCTGGTAAAAGAGCCAAAAACTGGGAAATGTTGTAAACCTAAATGAGTAAAGCTTTTTTTGACTAGGCAGTTTGGAAGTGACAATTTATATTTTAAATGTATATACGCTCTGGCCCAACAATTCTACTTTCCTGTATCTACCTTAAAGAAAGACTTGCACATACTTTTAAAGACTCATTTATAATGCTACTGACTGGCTACATTGCTTTTAATTGTGAAGAAGCTATAGAAATTCTCTCAATGGAGAAATTAGATAGATATGCATCAGATCAAAAGAGCAATTGGATATATTTTCAAGCTATATTTTTAAGTTTAAAAAAGTACTGTGAGAAACATACAGTATGATAATGTTATATACATTTAAAAAGCCCACAAAATCATTTAATTCCACACGTGATATAATATGTCTAGGTATAGTTATATACATATATAACTATATAAGAAATAGATCTGCAAAGATATACATCAAACTGATAATGTTGGTTATCTCTGAGGTGGAGAATCATGGTGCAGGGAAACAGAATAGACTTACTTTATCTGTATCTTTTAAAGTATAAATACAATAAACTAAGTATTATTTATCTCACAATTTTTTGAATGTAAAGAAAATAAACCCTCAAAAGAGGTAATTTCAGTCCCCATAGGATGAGGGAAAACAGCTCAGAAATAATGGGTAACATACCCCAAATTAAACAATAGTACAGGTGAAAATTAATTCAGGCTGATCTGAGGGCCTCTGGGCAAAATCTTTTTTCTCTTGGTCACAAGTAAAAATGATCTTGTATCTTGCACTGGTCAAAACTTCTTTAGGAAGATATCTAGGTTGGTGACAGATTTGGGTAAGAAGAGGGGCGAACCTAGAAGAGAATCCTGAGAAATGGCAATGTTTAATGGATGAATAGAGTTAAGTCCCCTATAGGAAACTCAAAGAAGAAATTGCTGCATAATCCAAAGGAGAAGGTGAAGTCAAGAACTCAAGCACAAAGAGCACTTCTAGGAGGAGGAAGTGATCAATGGTGGCAAGTGTTGCAGAGAGGTCAAGTACGAGGGCTTTGAAACGTCATTTGGATTTGGTAACAAGGTCGTTCAGTGACTTAGTCAAGAGTCTTGGTGTATGGAAGAGGCAGAAACAAGAATGCAGAAGGATGAAGCGTGAAGACAAGGTGGATTTAACAGTATGACAGGTCCTCAAAAATTCAAAAAGAATAACTGCATGATTCAGCAATTTTACTTCTGGGTCTATACCCAAAGGAATTGAAAGCAGAGACCTGAGCAGGTATTTGTATATCATGTTCATAGCAGCATTATTCACAAAAGCCATAAGAAGGGAGCAACCCAAGCATCCATGGTAGGATGAATAGATAAACAAAATGTACTACCTACATATGATGGTATATTATTCAACCTTAAAAAGGAACAAAATCCAGACACATACTGCAACTTGAATGAACCAAAGTGAAATAAGCAGCCATGAGTCCAACATATATTAAAAGGATCATAAACCATGATTAAGTGGTATTTACCCCAGGATGCAAGGATTCTTCAATATCCACAAATCAGTCAGTGTGATATACCACATCAACAAACTGAAGAATAAAAACCATATGGTCATCTCAATAGATGCAGAAAATTCTTTTGACAAAATTCAATACCCATTTCTGATTAAAAACTCTCTAGAGAGTGGGCATAGAGGGAAATTACCTCAATATAATAAATGTCACACATGACAAACCCATAGAAACATCATTCTCAATGGTAAAAAATGAAAGCATTTCTGCTAAGATCAGGAACAAGATAAGTATGTTCACTTTCACCACTGTTATTCAATATAATTCTGGAAGTCCTAGCCACACCAATAAGAAAAGTAAAAGAGATACAAAGGAATCCAATTGGAAAAACAAGACGTAAAACTATCACTATTTGTAGATGACATAACTAGGAAATCCTAAAAATGCTACCATAAAACTGTTAGAGCTCACCAATTAATTTGGTAAAGTGGTGGGATGCAAGAGAAATCTATTGCATTTCTATATACGGACAATGTAAGATCAGAAAGAGAAATCAAGGAAACAATCCCATTTACCATCACATCAAAAAGAATAAAATACCTAGGAATAAACCTAAAGATATAAAAGACCTATACTCTGAAAAGTACAAGACACTGATGAAGGAAATCAAAGATGACACAAACCAGTAGAAAGATATTCCATGGTTGTAGAATTGAAGAATCAGTATTGTCTAAATGACTATACTACCCAAGGCAATCTATAGATTCAATGCAATCCCTATTAAATTACCAATGGCATTCTTCACAGAACTATAATAAAATATTTTAAAGTTTGTATGGCGAGTTCGTGTTGTGGCATAGGGGAAACAAATTCGACTACTAACCATGAGGTTGCAGGTTCGAGGCGATTGCAGGCCTCGCTCAGTGGGTTAAGGATATGGCATTTCCTGTGGTGTAGGTCGCAGACCTGTCTCGGATCTTGTGTTGCTGTGGTTGTGGCATGGGCTGGCAGCTGTAGCTCACATTCGACCCCTAGTTTGGGAACCTCTATATGCCACAGGTGCAGCCCCAAAAAGCAAAAACAAATAAATAAAATAAAATTTGTATGGAAACACAAAAGATCCCAATAGCCAAAGCAATACTGAGAAATAAAAATAGAACTAGAGAAATCAGGGTCCCTGACTTCAGACTATAGTAAGAGTCATCAAAACAGTATGGTACTGTCACAAAAACAGAAATATAAATCAGGGGAACAGGATAGAGTGCCCAGAAATAAACCCAAGCACCTGTGTTCAACTAAGCTATGACAAAGGAGGCAAGAACATAAGCAGAGGAAAGACAGGCTCTTCAATACGTGGTGCCTGGAAAACTGGACAGTTATGTGTAAAAGAATGAAATTAAACATTCTTAATACCATACACAAAAATAAACTCAAAATAGATTAAAGACCTAAATCTAAACTATTAAAAACCTATAAAACTCCTAGAGGAAAACATAGGCAATATGCTCTTTGACATAAATCACAGCAATATCTTGTTTGATCTACCTCCTAAAATAATGACAATAAAAACAAACCAATGGGACCTAATTAAACTCAAAAGCTTTTGAATAGCAAAGGAAACCATTAAAAAAATGAAAAGACAATCCAAAGAATGGAAGAAAATCTTTGCCAATTATACAACTGACAAGGGCTTAATTTCCAAAATATGCAAACAACTCAAACAACTTAATGAAAAAACAAACAACACCATTAAAAAATGGGCAGAAGACCTCAAGAGACATTTCTCCAAAGAAGACATACGGATGGCCAGTAGGAACATGAAAAGATGCTCAACATCACTAATTATTAAAGAAAGGCAAATCAAAACTTCAATGAGTAACACCTCACACCATCAAAATGGCTGTCATTAAAAAGTCTACAAATAAAAATTCTGGAGAGGGTATGAAGAAAAGGGAACCCTCCTATACTGATGGTGAGAATGTAAATTGTACAACTACTATGGAAAACCGTATGGAGATTCCTCAGAAAACTAAATATAGAATTACAATATGATCCAGCAATCCCAATCCTGGACATATATCCAGACAACATTATAATTCAAAAAGATACACGCACCCCTATGTTCACTGCAGCAATATTCACGATAGCCAACACATGGAAACAACCTGAATGTCCATTGACAGATGAATGGATTAAGATGTTGTACATATATACAATGGAATACTACTCAGCCGTAAAAAAAGAATGGAATAATGCCATTTGAAGCAACATGAATGGAACTGCAGGTTCTCATACTAAGTGAAGTAAGTAAGAAAGAGAAAGACAAATACCATATGATATCACTTTACATGTGGAGTCTAAAAGATGGTACAAATGAACCTATCTATAGAACATAGACTCACAGACATGGAGAACAGACCTGTGCTTGCCAAGGTGGAGGGCAGAGGGAGTGGGATGGCCTGGGATTTTGGGGTTAGTAGATGCAAGCTATTACATTTAGAATGGATAAGGAATGAGATTCTACTGTATAGCACAGGGCAGTATATCCAGTCTCTTGGGGGCAGAACATGATGGAAGATAATATAAGAAAAAGAATGCATATACATTTATGACTGGGTCACATTGCTGTACAGCAGAACCTGGCACAGGTTGTAAATCAACTATGCTTTAATTAAAAAAATAATTTTAAAAAGTAAATAAGCAGTCACAAGGGCAAACATTCTGTGATTCCACTTACATGAGGTACTTGGACTGGTTAATTCACAGAGACAGAAAGTAGAATGATGGTTGGCAGGGAATGGTTTGTGGAAGCAGGAACAGAGATTTATTGTTTAATGAGTACAGAGTTTCAATGTGGGAGGATGAAAAAGATCTGGACATGGGAGTTCCCTTGTGGTGCAACAGGTTAAGGATTTGGCATTGTCACTGCAGTGGCTCTGGTAGCTGAGGTGGTGAAGTTTCAGTCCTTGGCCTAGGAATTCCTTATGCTGCAGGCATGGCCAAAAAGGCAAAAAAAAAAAAAAAAAAGAAAAAGAAAAAAAAGATCTAGAGATAGATGGTGGTTATGGATGTACTACAGAATGCAAATACTTAATGTCTCTGGACTATATGTTTTAAAAATGACAAAAATGTCAATTTTATTATATATTCTAACACATAACACACACAGAGGCTATGAGGAGTTGAAGGAAGTCAATGATGACAAATTTCTGAAAAGGGGAAGTAATACGGTAGTGTAGTCAGAGGAGATTTTTTAAGATGGAGGAACTCTGAGCAAATTCACTAGCGTGGAAATGATTATTAGAGAAACAGAGATATACATCCACCAACTAGGTGAAAGGAAAACAAATACCAAGTTAGCACACTAAAATCATCCACAGATATTGAGCACTATGCTTCCAGGAGTGAACCTAGGTCTTTAGGGAATAGATGGGCTTAATGTTTTATAATAATACTCAAATACAATAATAGCTAAAATTTCTCAAAACTTATGCACTCTAAACAATGTCAATCACATCAATAATAATGTTTTCTTCAAAAAATTACAAATATCTCATTAAAGATTTCGGATCAGATTTTCTATTGGTGAAACTATGATGGGTTTTCTATTTGGTTTGGTTTTGTGTGTGTGAGAGGAGGCTTTCTTAGTATTATTTGTTCATTTATTTTTTCTTACTGCAAACTCACATTAAGTATGACTCTAGGAAAACGTTTTCACCTTTAATCGTTCCCTAAAATGATTGCCACCTTTGAAAATATAGCTAAGTAAAAAGCAGAGTGTGACACCCTGAGAGCACAATAGCTTCTCAAGTCCAGAGAGTAGTTTTTGCAATGTGTGGAGGTTCACATAATTACTTAATTATTCTTGCAATCTACCTCCTTCCCCTTCCCCAGTGAGCAAGGTAGGGTGAGAAGAACTGCCACAGATAAATTGCAGCTATTCATAACCTGGGAGAAGTAGATACATGAGTATTTTTTTTTTTTGAAGCTACAATAGGATCAACTGCTTTTATGTCCCTTTTCAAACATTATCCCTACTGTCTTACAGATATTTTAAAATAATGCTCCAACTTACTAGAAAATTAACCAATTAAGTGTTCAGCATTGCAGAATCTACACCTGTTTTTTATTCTTGTGGCTGAAGTTGAGAGAGACCATAGCTCATGAATAAGCAACAGTTTCAGTTTTGCAAGTCTTTATCTATATGTAACAGGCAGCTATTCATGAGAAAGGAAGTTTAAGACTTGCAAGTAAAAAGCCACCACTCAGATTCCAGGAAAATGCCTTTTTACTGAAATTTTTTTTTCTTCTTTTTACAAAATGTCTGTAGTCAAATTAGAATTTAGGTCATACTCCAAAGACTTTACATTAATTAGACTTACAAAAGCAAGTTTATCTCTCACTATCAGCTTGACAGTTTTCTTCCACACAGAGCAGTATTTTCTGTTTTTTTCTGTGATTATCTTTTAGCCACACAGGAGATGCTTCCTTATGTAAATGAGTACTACTTAAGTATAGATTTCATAACTTTTCAAAACTTTGCTTACATGTATAAATATGTGTATACATTAATTATGTATGTATACACACAAATTAGAGCCTGTTACCATGATTTCAAGTGTAAGCTTTTTGAATAATTTTCCATTCTCCACAGAATTTATAAAACATAATGACTCTGGCATTTCACAGCTTCCTCTTTTGGTAGACTGTCCTTTTGCAGAGTGAAAAAAAAATGTGTCTAGAGAAGAGAGTGGAGCAGAGAACAGAGCTCTTTGAGGTGCTGCTAATTCAACTCAACTATTTAAGCAGCTCGACAAGCAACTGTAAATAAGACATAGAGGTAAGAAGAAAGTGTTACTTGCTATTTTTCATTTTATTTGGATTGCTATTTATAGAACAGAAATTTAAATGCTGACAGAATTGCAAAGTGCGTTAGATAAAAACCAATACCTCTCTCAAGTAAGTAGTCAATATTTTAAATGAAAACGTTTAGTAAATTTACAAAGTTTCAACTTCACACACAGTATTTAAAAAGCCGGAAATTTTTTAAGTTCTTATTTATTGCTAAATTATTTTAACTGCAGAGTAAAACCTCTTTTCCTCATAATTATGTACCAAATTTAGTGCTAAAAGAACTTTTGTATTAGTAGTAACTTTTGAAAATTTTGTGTTTCCTAACATGTGTAAATTTTCCTACATATACTGGTTTGTTAATTTTGCGTACTATGAGTCAAACATTTTCCAGGAAAAAGATATTCTTGTATTTGTGTATCCACTGTGAAAATATATTGTTTTATATAAGATGTGACATTTCGGAATTACTTTTTATTACAATCATATTTAAATACTTTAGGAAAGCAATTTGTAGAGTAGACAGTATGATTTTAAAATCTAAATAAGTAAACCTAAGTTTAGAAATTTGTGCTTGTCTTAAGATTAATTTACAGTTTAATGCTTAAAAACGGAGAAAGAACTAGAAGAAAGACCATTTGGATTCATAATTGAAGATTAAACTAAGCTGAAACTGATCTTATTAGGAAATTCTAAAGTAATCCAAATCCAGCAGAATTTTTTTCTTGTTTGTCCCAATCTAGAATAATGTTTATATGTATTAAGTAATTAATACAATTGTATTCATTATATAGCCATTTTAAATCTTTATTTTAAATGTGGTTGGTTTCCATGTACTTTGGCATAGAAATTTATTTTAATATATCTTTTAAAAGAAAAATGCAGTTATATATATATATATATATATATATATATATATACATCTATAAATATTATATATACATATTTCAGATAGTATATTTGAATGCTTCCTTAACTTGGTTTGCTCTTTGAATAGAATAATTGCATGGCTTCCAAAAAAGAAAGTCTGCATTGTTCCATCAACTAATTTTTATCAATTTTGGTAAACAGTCCTGTCATACTGGTTCTATGACATAACCTGGAAAAAAGCTCTCTTAAAAAAACATTTTCAAGCAAAGTGCTGTAACAATCATTGCTTTCTTTTTTTTTTTTTTTTTTTGATTATCGGGAGATAAAAGGCAGACTGACAGTGTTGTAAATTCAAGAGGTAAACCATTGATTCAAGCTTGACATCCTTAACTAGATCAATATTTTAAAATTAAGTTGATAGTTGAGAGAAATCCATTAAAATTGTGCATCTTCATCTTTACCTATCAGACACTAAATATAACCATTTCCATCAGAAATTCATTATGTTATTTGCAATGATACCATTTTTAATGCCCCTTTCTTTTAAAAAAATGATGGAAGTACTTTTAAATGTCCGAAGTTTTAGGTATGAGATATTTTGATATCATGAACTATTAAGTGCTATGGGTATGTTATACATAATGGGGTGTTACACTGAATAACTGATAACAAGAAAACATACCCCAGGGAAATTGCAATCTGAATTGATCACTGCTGAAATTCTGAACCTCAAATGAAGGCTAAAGAAGTAGAGAAAAGGCTATCTTGCTGTCAAGACAGATGTGCCAATGATGTTGAGAGTTATGGAAGATAAGCTTAGAATTTATTCTGCCTTTGAAAAAATTATACTTACAGGAAAAAAAATAGTGCCTATCTGGCTATGTTTGCATAAGTCATAGAGATTGTTCAAGGGGATATTCTTGGCATTATTAATTAGCAGAACAGCTGGATGCACTGCATAGGCTTTTTATTTAACATACTCTCACTTTAAAAGTCATTTAGACCCTGCCCCCAAATCAAAAATTGTAAGTGAAATTAGTTATACTGCAAAGAATGGAAAATATAAATTTTGACTTAGAATTATATTTTTACTCTGTTTATTATATTTTTACTATGTTTCATTAGGATTACATTCATGTGACACTATCTAAAACATGCATTTTCATTGAATCTAGTAGAAGTTAAAACAGGATGACTGCTCTATGGCATTGTGAAATTTTATATCTGTCATAATAAGACTTGTTGATTGTGTGATGTGTGGGTGATATTGCTGGGTATCTGTCAGACAGTGGAGATCCAGGGTTGATCCAGCTAATCTCACAATTCCCTGGATATCCCCCTGCTCTTTCACAGTACAAACTTCCCAAAACTGCCCACCTATAGAAGAGATCATCTTTCAAATAATACTTTTACTTTGAAACAACAGTGTTATTTCTTTCTGGCATAAATAACTAGATTTCCAAAAGAACTTTTGAAACTTTCAAACATGTCTTTGTTCTTTGTTTTGTTTTCCTTTCTTTAAGTCATTTCCCCATTTGCAAAAAATAAAGATAAGAAAGGATGTTGCCTGAAAGAAAAATTATGGTTTAGATGCAGACTAAGAAGGATGGCATGTTTTAAATTTAGCAACAAAAATTCTCTAAATCTAGATAATGTGGGTCTTTCAGACTTTTAAAAGCAAAGTTGTGTCTGCCTACATCTGTTGATCTTTTATTTTTAATGTATATGACTTCCAAATAAGTGTCACATGTAGCATATTCATATTTATTTCATTAATAAAAATATATACTAAATAAGTGGAAAAAGTCTTGTTTTCCCAAAAATATGCACCATGGCAGTACATGTTGTCAGTGAGATAGAATATGTATCTTATTTCCATACAATAGATAATTTCTATGAATATAAAAAAGCACAAGTCCTTTTATATTTGTGAGTATCCCCATTTAAAACAATATTTTGAATGCACTCTAATTTACGTTTTTGCACTGTAGAAAATACAAACACTACTAATTTTTAAAATATTTTAAATGCAAATCATTTACTGCAAATTTTATATTTCCAACACTACCTGACAGCATTGATATTTCTTATTATTTTAAATAAACTAAAATCAGGCAGTTAGATTTGATGTTTTCCAAATTACTTCTACCTCTATATTTTCATTATTCTATGCATGTACAAGAAATGTTTTAATTTTTCAATATTATTGAGGAAAATGCTGAATTTGTATATTTAAATCAAATTCAAAGAAAAATGTCACTAAAACTGTTAATTAATATTAGAACCATGGAAAGAAGATCAGAAATGAGGTTAGTTACTGGTGTTGCTCCATGAACTAGTATGAAATATTATACCTTATTATTATTCTGCCTTACAGATATTTCATCATAAGCTTTTAGTTTTATATGTATGTAGTGGCTATCAAATTCTCAAAATTCTTCTTACTTTGGAAATGATATAAATAGCAATAAGATTTTTTAAACCATCACCAGTTTGTTCTGATCCTGAAATAAAAATAGTAGAATGTTTCTTTAAGTTTACCTTAGATCAATTTATTTTCACTTTTCATAAGAAAAAAAATTTAAACAGATGCACTTATTATTTTCCTGTGTTGGTGCACAGATCTGAATTAGAGGAGAGGCAAAAACATTCTTTATGCAATTAGGCAGCTTCCTGAGTAAAAATAAAATCAGATATGTGATAGCAATGGGTTGTTTTAAAATGTTCACTAGAAACGTTGTTATATTTCATTTACTTAAAAGGTTTTTATCTAGAAATACTTCCAAGCTCAAAAAAATTGTAAAACTACAAATATTGTAATGAGTTCCTATATACCCTTTCCTTTGCTTAATCTTAGTATTTTTTTCCATTTGCTCTCTCTTTCTTTCTATTTTCATTTTTTTTTCCTGAACCATTGAAGACAAGTTACAAATAACATGGCCCTTTACTTCAATGAGTAATTACTAAAAATAGAAAATTGTCCTATTTAAATATAATTTAAATATTTAAATTATAAGTTCTATTTAAATTATTAAGCTCTATTTAAATATAATTTAACAGTTATGTATATTATCTACTCCATAAATTTCACGAATACTTCTATCTCATATTTGTCCATATTCCAGTTTTGCTATTTATCTAATAATACCCTTTATAGTATTTCTGCTTCCAGTAGAGGAGTCATGTATCACATTTAGTTGTAATGTCTCTTTAGCTTCCCTCAGTCTGGAATATTTCCACAACTTTTATCTTTTATGGAATTGAAAATTTTAAAAAATACAGCTTACCCACTTATCCTTTTTTTCTTTTTAACAGAGAGTTCCCCATTTTGTATTTGACATTTTTTTCATGATCAGGTTCTGGTTGTGCATTTTCTGCTAGAATACTGCCTATATTGCCTGTATAGGTGTTGTTCCTCTCGTGCTGTCGCACCGAGAGGCATGTATGCTCATCTATCCCACAACAGGGATGTTCACTTTGGTCACCTCATCAAGGTGTTGCCTAATTTCCCCATTTTATAATGATGGCTCCTCATGAAAAATTCCACTTGGGCTTAGCATCAACTATTGTGCTCATCCGATGCATCTCACCTGATGCTACCAAATGGTGATTTTCCATCTCTAGCACTCCCAGCATATTTGCATCAGTCTTCTGTAAACAAAAGAACTCTCTTCTCCATTCACTTAATTATTAACTAATGTTTCTGTTTATTACTGGTGTGAACTCATGAATTTCTGTCTTTTCAGTGGTTATAATTCGATTACTGCCTTAATTATCTTGCACTCAGGAGGTCCACATTTAGCCAATGGAGCCCTTTCTTTCTGACCTCTGATACCTTTATGGCATGTCTCCATAATATTAGTGAGTACTTTCTTACTCTCTGGCAGAAGGAGACATCTTAGGCTGGACTGGTACCCATCCTATCTCACCCTTGGAATCATTCATTATCATTTCTTTCAGTGGGGAATGACGTTAGAGGCTGGGATCTGGGTGTTTATCATACTCACTGCCCCTGGGGTATTTTTGCTTCTTGACACTTTCAGGAGAAATATATTAATGCATATACATATATATAGATATAAACACAAATATGCATTCACGAATGCACATATGTTCGTGCATTAAAGCATTCATATATACACACATCTGTTTGGGACAACATGAGTTCATCTGCGACCTCTAATTCCAATCAATGCCAATCAATCCCTATAGGATTCTTTCTTGCCCTCCCTTCTTCCATATTTTTGGGCTCCTTCTTTCACAGTGTGAGCTCTGGAGCCTAAGAACATCAACATGCTTACTTATTTGCTTAATTCTATAGTATATCTAAAATAATTTCTAAATTGCTTTGCCCAAACCGCTACTACAGTAAACAAATCTACTGGAAAAGAGGGTAGAGTTTGTGTGAATTTGTCTCTTCACACTAATACCCCACCAAATACTGTATTTGAAAGTTACTGGATGAATGTTTTCCTTCCTTCCTTCCTTCTTCTCTCCCTCCATCCATCACCCTCTTTTCTTTTTTCTTTCTATTCAGGGTTATCATAATATTCATTTAAAATGCAATTCATTTAATTTCTTTCAGTTTGTTTCCAGCTTTAAGATTTTTTTTTCCTTTGCATTCTCATTGCTTTAATTTTATTTTTTGAATAGACTTAATTTTTTTTAAGCCGTGGAGATGAAGAGCTACTTTAAACAAACCTGATACAACCTAATGCAAATGTTATGATACAATTCATGGTATGATTTGCTTAAATTATTTAACTTTTATTCTTATATTTCAATTCTACGCAATCTACATTTAGTCTAAAGTCAGTTATTCTCTTGGATATTCCAAAAAGTGACAATTTCAGATGAGAAAGTAGATATCTGAGGTTCTTGGCCAACCTTATGAGTTTATTATTCCTGAAGTATTTTGAAGTCAATTGTGTGTAAATCTTTGCATTTACAAAAATAATTAGATAAGGAAAGTATGATAAGCAGCAACGATAAGCACAGAAAAAAATTCTCACCCTTTTATGTAAGTGATTCTACAATGTTCCTGCCCCCAGCCCTCCCCCATGTTCTGCTCCAGCAATCATAACTATGAACACAATCTAACATTTGTGGTAGCAAGAGAAAGTGGGTCAATGTCAAAATATTAAATTTCAGTTCTGTCACTTACTGACTGTGGATCTTAGATAGATTACTCCTCTTCCCTCTCCACATATCTGGTCCCATACCTTTAATTTTTAAAAAAATCCATACCTCCTTAACTTTCTGCCAACTTCTGGAGTCATACCTCAAAGTGATTATTAAACCTCTTCACTCAGACAATAACAGATATATCAAAGTCAACATGTCCAAAATAAAACTCCTCATTGCCTACTCTTCTCTACTCCATCCCTAATCTTCTTCAGTCTGTAAATGGCACCATCCTATACTCTGTTATTTAGGTCGAAAGTGCCATTAATCTTTTTTTCTTTGCCTCACCAGCATCCTACATATCAGCATGTCTGTTAATATATTTTCTCAACATATTTCCTAACACTGACCAAGCTCATCTCTTCCACCATCTCGAGCACAGTGTGAGATACTGTCATCTCTGTTAGAACCTCCTAGGAAATTTCTCTTTTTCTGCCCATGCATCCTTGCCAGCCTAGCACTTTAAAAACATAAATCAAATCATGTAACTTGCTGCTCAAAAGTCTTCCATGGCTTCCTATTTTAATTGGGATAAAATTCGAATTCTTCATGACAGCTTATATGTCTTGTCCTCCACCTACATCTCCTCCCTCATACCTTGCTTACCTCTCATCCCATCATTCACTGTGCCCTGGTTCCACTCTTCATTGTGCTCCTAAGATTTTCCCACCTCATTCCCTACTCAGGGCCTTTGCATATGCTTCTTCTTGTCTTTTCCTAGCATATTCTTCCCATGCATATTACAGTGACACAATCCTTCTTCATTCAGATCTCTGCTCAAATGCTCCTCCAATGGGATATCTTCTATAACCAATGATGTATTCTATGGTAGTGTCCCTAACCCAGTCACTCTCTATCATTTTACCCCATTTAAATTTTCTTGACAGCCCTCAATTCTGAATAAAATGTTCATCTTTATTTCTTTAATTATTTATTATCTGTTCCTCCCACTAGAATGGAAGTTCCATGAAGGCAGTGATTTGGTCTGTTTTGTTCATGCTATACACAGTATCAAGAAAACAGCACGCAACATGGCAGGCACTCAAATAAATGATTCAGCAAAAGGCCTCAACATTTCTAAACCACATGTACAAATAAAACAGGCAGGATAAAAATAATAGCTATCTCCCAAGGTTGTCTAGAGGAGGCCAGGGTTATGGCAGGGCTCTCAACTGCCGTGCACTTGTCAGGTGGGGATACTTCCGTTACCACTGAGTGAAAGGAACTGAAACAAAAAGGTGGTCTCCGTAGACAACAAATAGCCCAAGAAGTTCTTTCTCTCTCTCCCTCCCTCTTTTTTTTTCCTTGTATTGGCTCTTCTCCACTGAGCTAAAAGGAGATAAGTTCACAGTGGGTGCTGCTAACCTTTTAGATCCAGAGGGGAAATCGCTGTGCTTTGCTGCCCCACTGCTTTTACACTTGTTTGGCCCCTGCCCTCACCACCAAGAAAAACATACACTTGCTGTTCTTTGCCAGTTAGGGTTCATTGCTTTCTTCAAGCCAGATGGAAGAGCAATCTCCTTCCAGAATCCTTTCCTGATGAACCATCTGTCTGACTTGCCCTCATGGCTATGCACGTAGCTCACATATTGTTTTGAATTATTTCCTTGTTCTATTTTTGGTCCTGAGGTGAATCATAAAGCTACTCTAGGAAAACTTATTTGGGGGAATTTTTTTGGTATGTGCAAAATGTCAAGTTTAGGTTATAAACATGTAATTTGATTCTTGAGATTATTAAGCTCCAAATAATAATGGTAGTGGTGATGATGATAATAGATTAACTATCCTTTTTTAGCACCACTTTAGTGTATATCGCTTTTTAGTACTGGTTTTTAGTACCATTTAAAAATATCGTATGTCAGGTGCTTCACATGAGTAACTAATTTAATACCCTCTCCAATCCTGTAAAATAAGTACTGTTATTCCCATTTCGCAGATCTAGGAGGGGAAAAAAGAGAGGTTCAGAGAGGAGAAGCCTGATAATGCTGACCAAGATAAAACTGACCTTGGTGTGTCTTTCTCTAAGTTGGATCTTTATCACGTTATTATACTGCTACTATTTACTTATTGAGAAGCAAGGTAGGTAAAGCTGTGGTTTGATATGTTAGAAATGCTGCAGCCCCTATCTCAGAAATCTTACAATCTAGTAAGGAAAATATTTAAAGAAGTAAATTTTGAGATATAATATGAACAAATATAAAGTGTCACCTGAGACATCAAAACAATAGAAAATTATACTTCTGGATGCAATGATGAGGTAGAAATCTCCCTGAAGGAAGCAACTTTAAATTGGAACCATCAAAATTTTATTAGGTGAAAAGGAAGTAATCAGGTTTTTGGAAATTTTCAGAAAAATTTTCAAAGAACTAAAAAAAGTTAATATTACATGAATTTAATATTGTCACTTTTTTTTTCTATTTTCAGTCCTACCTTATAAGGTATTTGGTGACCCTGACTTTGTGGTTCTTCTCAGGAAGTAGGTTATGTGAAGAGAGGTTATAAGAAGACCGTTTTCATTTTGAAGTGTATTATTCATGTATTTATATATCAAGCATTATGCATTGAGCACTGTTTTAGATGGTGGGGGAAAATAATGATGGACAAGACCAAGTTTCTACCCTCAAGGAGATGAACTTCATCTAGTGGTGATAGACAATGAGTAAACCAGTTAACAAGTAAATTTTTTTAAAAGGAATTTCAGATGATAATAGCAATATGCAGAATATTCAGCAAAGTAAAAGGACAGAGAGAGCTGGCCTCCTAAGGTGGCCTCTCTGAAAAGGCAACATATAAGCTCAGACCTGAATGACAAGCTGAAACTGCCCTGTGGAGGACTCAGGAAACCTGATGGGCAAGTGAAGGGGTAGGCATGAGCTTGGCATATCTGAGGAGCAAAAAGGAGGAATCCAGTCTTCAGAGGGAAGTGGGAGAGGAAGCTAAGAAACTGGCATTGACAGAGGGTTGGGTCACCTAGGTTGTAGTCCAAGGAAAGGAGATGTATGCTGGAAGCAAGTATTTGTAAGGACGTGCACATGTGTGGATGGGGTAGAGGAGTACAAAGAATGACCCATTCATTATCTATGTTTATCAGAGGCCAGGAAAAAAATCTGTTGTTTGAGGGAAGTAGGGATTACTACATAAGTCAAACTTTCTTAGGAGATAAGTGATTATATTTAGATAAATTTCAGATAAACCGAGTTTACCTACAGAGGTTAACTACATTTTCTTGCCTTTTAATTTCCATAATTGGTGTGAGTTTTATAAAAGTGAAAAGGTCTCAAATATTATTTAAATTTGTCAACAAAATTTTTCAGCAAAAGTGCCATGGAGTAATTGACCCCAGTCATGGCCACTGAAAATAAGTTCACTGATTTCTGGTAATGGGGTCATCAGGCACCTTTATTTCTGCATGGATATGAAGCAGTAAAGACTAGAGAAAAGGCTGTTTTCCATTCTCTAGAGACAGCAGAATTTCCTTTGTTTATTCTTCCTAAATCCCAGTGCCAATTATGATAGGGACCCTTGCAACATCAACCTGTTCCTCTTATGAGTAACAGTATTTTCTTATTCTGCATTTTCCACAGTAATTATAAATTTCCTATGAATTATTTTTATTATCCCACAAGCTCTCAATGACCTGATTATTACCATTTACATCCTAGAGTTAGTTGTACACAATTTTTTTTTGAGGGATTTGGAAGGTTGAGGATGATTTGAGAAGGAAGTATAAAGCAGCTGACTGAAAAGGACATATTCTTTCTTTTATGGAGTAAACAGATTGAATATCTAAGGACAAATGGCTTCCCTCTATACTTAAGGAGTGACTTACAATTGGATATGGATGCTGCTATTTCTGGTTTGGGTTAAGAATTGACGAAGGAAAAAAAAAACCTACTCGTGACCTTGGACTGAGTCTGTGCTAGAAGGATGACAATGGGTGGGTTGGAGAGGAAACATAATCATAAATTCCTCAAGGCAGGCAGGTATTATAGGAGTCAGAAGCTAACTTTGGAGTGCTCCTGACAAAGAAAACTATTATGCTACTAGCATTGGGAAGTGTAGAGGGGTGCGAATAACATGTGCTGTTTAAGCGAGGCATTGCATCTTATCACGTAAATATGTGGGTGTTACGACTCACCATATTATCAGATTATGCAAAGTGTGAGATGGTGTGTGGTTTCCAAGTGCATGTGAGTGAGGGAATAAATGCATGAATATCTGTGGTGTGTGACTATTAGACACCAGTCCTGAAACATGAAGCACTCTCTGACCTACTGCTTATTGGACAACTTAATCAAGAAGCAAATCTACTGAAACTACGCGGGTAGCAGATTTTCTGTTGTTGACATGAACTGGACTCAAGAGGAGAGCATAGAAAGGGCACGTGGGTTTGGGGCATGACTCTATTTAGTTAACTTGGGGCTGATCGTTCTCTAGAATTAGATGCGAAGAAATGTCTTCTCCAGAGCCAAGCAGACTATCCTCCTGCCTTATTTGGCTTTGTTCTTCTGGCGGTGACCCATCATGTTGGAAAAGAATCTCTTTCAAAAGTGTAAATGTTCCTCTTTCTGTGGGTGATGTCATCATTCCTGTGGCCCAAGCCTTTGTTACTAAGTAGTACTTAGCAACACATAATCATTATTTTCTCTTCTTAGAGTTCTGAGCATGTTTGCTCTGATGAAGTTGAGAGAGACTATTTTTTTTTTCAGGGAGGTAAGAATAAAATCTGAAAGAAAAAGGGAAGTTATGTATGAAAGGACCTCTTGTCTTGTATTACTTAAAAGAAGTAGACAACTAAATTTTTATCCTGTGACAACAGCTTTATTGGGTTTTAAAAAATCATAATAACTTCACGAATGGCTCCAAAGAAAATGATTTCCATACAACTGTGCATCATAAACCCTTCTTTAAAGTGATAGATGCTCTTGCTTGGCTTGACTTGTCCTTCTAACATTTTTCCCTTATAAAGTGGGTGGGGAGAGCTGGACAAAAGAAAGCTGTGCACTGGCCAATTAAGAGAGATATTTCTGAAGTGCCTGTTTATCATTCTAGGAAACAGCTGGGATTCCCTTTTAATTACAGTCTACCTGTCTATTCAAAAAACTGTAAGAGGATCTGTTTTTTTTTTCTAGTAAAAAATAGCTGAAAATTTCTTAAGTTGCAATTGATTTTAATCCTCATATTTTAGAAAGACTTGAAGTTTAAGCCCAGCTTATTCTTTAAATATTCTAGATTTTTAAATTTGTGATTACTATCCATTGAAAATAATAATAGCTATAATTTATCAAATGCCTGACCCATGTTAAGTTAATTCTCATGAAGTCGTTCATCAGCACAATTTTTATGAGGTAGACATTTTAAGTCACACAAAACTGAGCCTTGGAGAGAGCATCCAGAATCTCATGCCTAATTAACAGACTCCAAAAACTGTCTTTATTTCACAGGAGCCAAGGTCATGGACAGAAGAGCAGCTTTTGAAAAACATTTGTTTTTTAACCCAATTCTTAAAAGAGTTTGGTGCACACATAGGCCATTGCACAAGGTTAGCGGGGGAGATGGGTATGCCTTGTTCCAAGAACATCAAACAAGTATTCCCACTGTGGCTCAGAGGTAAGGAACCCAACTAGTATCCATCAGGACACAGGTTCAGTCCCTGGCCCTGCTCAGTGGGTTAAACGATTCAGCATTGCTATGAGCTGTGGAATAGGTCACAGACATAGCTCAGATCTAGCATTGCTGTGGCTTTGGCGTAGACCGGCAGCTATAGCTCCAATTTGACCCCTAGCCTGGGAACTTCCATATGCTGTAGGTGGTGCCCTAAAAACCAAAAAAAAAAAAAAAAAAAAAAAAAAAAGGAGCATCCAACAAAACAGGCAGAAGGGCAAGGTGGCAATAGCCATGACTCTTGCCAATGGAAACTCGCCCATGTGTCATATTTGGCATGTACTTACCTGTTGCCAATAACCCTAAAGTAGACTGTGTTTTCCCTTTAGTCACACATAAGTTAGTCATAAATGAAATAGATTTACTTTAGTTATCTTCTTCCATTATGTTAAGGAAAATATCCAAAGTTGTGCCAAGTTTCATCCATGTTCTCCTTTTCCTAATAATTACTTTGGCTGCCTCACATAAATTGGTTATCTGGTGCCTAGGATGCCCTTTTCCACAAGTTCAAGTCTAATCTGACAGAGTTAACCTTCCTAGGGCCCATGTAGAATTCTCAGTATGTAAGGACCCTGATAAACTGTTTACAGCTTCTTCCAAGACAGATCTACCAGGGTATTGTGAGAATAAACAGACTTCAAAGTCCTCACAAGGAGAAAAACTGTTCTGGCTAAGTCTGTAATTTAGAGTATCTTGAGAGAAGAAAGACTTCATGAAAAGAGAGGCCCAGAGTGGCTAGCCTCTTTTTTACAGTTACCTTTTTCTTTACTTAATTGTAAAGACTAAATGACAGGTAGGAAAGTGCTTTTGTAGGCGCGTGGGTGTCTTGAAGCTGTGGAAGGAAGTTACACTGTGCATGGGAGTAAGCTTGTGTGTAGGAGTTACACACTACTGCTTTATTGCAGGTCTAGAATAATTATGCATAAACATCTTTACAATGGCACCTGAATAGAATTAATAAACTCCTATTAAAGGCACTTGATACATTATTTAAAATAAGCACATATTACCTTTTATATCCAGAAAAAGAGAAAAAAATTACATCAGGAACAAGGATTTAAAAAAGGAGAAAGAGAGAGGCTGTAACTTTGACAAAACAAAGGATGATACAAGTGGATTTTCATATATTAATTCAAAAGCTGACATGCTATACTCTCTGAAAGTGTGAGAGAGAAGCTGACTTTGTGTGTAGATGTCATAGCCTTGAAAGATTAAACCCAGGAAACGAATGAAAGTAAACACCAAAGAATACAACAAGGGCGGAGTAGTCATGACCTGTCACATTTCTTCAAGCGTTGCCCTCGAGATCTGTGTGATGGACACCCTGCTCCTTAACAGAAATAAAGTCATTGTTTCATGCAGTCAGTAACGAATTCTTTCTGAAGAATAGGGAGGAATTCAAGTAGTATAGATGTGGAGTTTAAGTAAGTGAGATGGCTCTCACTGGGTTATAATTCCAGATATTTGAATTCAATGAAATAAAGGGGAGACCATAAGAACAATAAGTCATTTGCCAACTGTCTGGGAGTCTATGAGCAGCGAGGTCTTGCCTAGCAGCCCTACCCTCCTTGCCATCTGAGTCTAGATTCACCTGTTCACATTCTTTTTCTTCTCTTTCACTGCCCTTTGCCAATTTATATTGTTTACTTAATTGAGTATCATCACTTACTATTTCACATCTATTGTCCCTGTTGGACTACATGTTTCAAGAGGTCTAATGTTGCTCACCTTGCAGCCCCGGATTCCAGGAAGGACTGAAAATATGCCAGGTGCTCGGTGACTATTTGTGGACCAGTTAGGAAAGTTGATATCAGGAAGACTTAGAGAAAAAATGCAGCAGTTACTGGTGAGCTGATGGTGTATGGCCAGAAAAGTTTGAAAAGGGAAAAGAATGTTCAGCATTGTCTAAAAATACATTAATTACTGAGAAGGCTAGATGGGATCAGGTCCTGTCAGCAGTTACTCATTGCTAAGCCCATGGCAGAAATACGGGCATTTGAGTCCAGCCAGGTATGGCCAAGAGGGTCATTTGGGCTGACAACACATTCATAAAGACAGTAAATTAAGACTTCTAATGTTTCCAGGGTTTCCAGGGGCAACTAACCTAACTAGTATCCATAAGAACGCAGGTTCGTTCCCTGGCCCTTCTCAGTGGGTTAAGGATCCACTGATATCCTTAACCCACAGTTGCCACGAGCTGTGGTGTAGAGCACAGTTGTGTTTTGGATCTGACATTACTGTGACTGTGGTGTAGGCTGGCAGCTGAAGTGCTGATTCAAGATTCAACCTCTAGCCTCTAGCCTCTGATTCAACCTCTAGAAAAAAAAAAAAAAAGACATATTACCTGCAAATGAGATTCAAATGAAAAATGTCCTACTAATTCATTTTTATTTATGATTTAACTGAGTTTGTTGAATGAATTTATAAAAATATATAAATATATATATAAATATATGATTTTATTTCTAAAAATCATATATACATTTAAATTCATATATACATATATTTTCAAACACATGATGCATATATGTATATATTCTAGACTATAGATAACTTTTTTCTCTAGAGTGATATCAATAAATCCAAAAGCAAGTGGCCCAGGATATTCAGAGGCCCTGATGTCATTCTCAATTGTGTTTGTGATCACAGTTTCTTAGGAAGAGACAAGATACAGAATTTTAAGCAAAAAGCAACCTAAGCATTGTAGAACATGTAGGATTATCCTCTGTGTTGGCTTGATTGTTTCCTAGTTGTTGTTAAGCCCACAGGCCACTGATGCTCACCTGGTGTAAAGTGAAATATATTTCATTTGCCTAAGAAATACCACATCCAACCAGGTGCATGACGAAGGTGCCATTCACCTTACCTCCCCACAACTAGTTTGACTCCCGAATTTCTGGATGCATATGGGCACCAGTTTACCCAAACATAATTCTATTTGAGATAGAGTTTTCTGCAGAGAACACTATTTCTATTGAGCCAAATAAACTTTATTTGCTAACTGGAGGAAACTGAGCAGGTGAGTGCATTGGCACTGATTCTGAACAATTTGTGAACTCTAGCTCATCAATGGGAAACTCTGGCTGCCCATTGGAATCATCTGAGGAACTTAAAAAAGTATTGATGTTTGGGTGCCACTCACAGAAACTCTGATTTAATTGCAACCCAGAAATAGATGGTTGTATTCTATTGATCCAAAATATAGTCAAGATCAAGAAGCACTGCCCTCAGTTTCAGTGTCTCCATTTCTAGGATGGGCTCATAAATACTGTCACACCTGTCCCCTGTGAGGGTTCGGGAAGATAATGTGTATAATTAGGAGTCCCCAACATTTCTGAATTCACCACTTTCCCTTTTTCCTTTATTTTAGGAAAGGAAATAGAAAGAGAAGGATGTGGAGGTGGGGAGTCTGGGAAAGTGAGGAGTAGGGATCCTTCCATAGAGCCCTCCAAGTCCTGCCAATTAGCAGTTCATTAAGGTTAAGAAGCTATCCTTTTGTCAAAGCAAACACTTTGGAAGGATTAAGCCTCATTCTCGCCTTTGTGTGAATGACTTTAATCAGATAATCTCCCATCACCTAGCTGGGGATTTGTTATTGAAAGTCTGGGAGAAGCGAGGAAAGAGAGTTGCAAGGTCAGCCTGGGATTCACTGAGGGCAGGGTAAGAAAGCCTGGTGGTCTAGAGCTCCAGGGTCTGGGAACTACTATTTAGTAGTCTTGACTTAATGGTAGCATGAAAAATAAGAAAGACAAACTTCTCCTCATGCGGGTAGGGCAATGATTTGTTAAAAGTATTCCTATGATCGAGTCCCTTGTCTGTCTAGTGGCCCTTCCTGACTTTCTTTCTGCCATCAAGCACTTAACATGTGCTGAGTAATTTTGCCATTTGCCAACTGTCTGGGAGTCTATGAGAAGTGAGGTCTTGCCTAGCAGCCCTATCCTCCTAGCCATTTGCTTGGCACGTGGGCTTAGTTGAATTCAGTTGAATTGTTTCCCTTGCTCCACTCTTTTCCAAAGGTGTGGGTTATTTTTCCCCCTAGTGTATCTCTTTTGACTAGACTAGATTGTGAGCACTCTGAAGAAGTCTGAATGATTTCTGTATCCGCAAGGCCAAGAACAGCTCTTGATACATTGTCAGTGTTCAATAAATATTTGTTAAATGAATCAATGAACAATAGGTGTCATACAATGCCTACCTGAAGGCATTAAATAACCTTAATTTATGGCTATATTTCTCAGTGCCCATCCTGTTGGACAAGGCAAAGAAAGAAGAAGAGGGAAAAAAGTGTGCATTTGAAGTTCCCACCATTTATTAATGCATCAATTGTTGTTCTTATTCAAAAGTTCCTTTATGACATTGCTTGAAACATTGTCTGAAGGTAATTTCTGGAAATAGAAAAAGAAGGAATAAGAGATGCCAACCAAAAAATCCAGAGAATCTACACAAAGGAATGAAAAAGAGAGAGTGTGGAATATAATCAAAATTAAAAAAAAAAAAAGGAACTTCTGAAGTAAGTATGTAGATAGATACAGTGGACATATAGGAAAAGAAAAAGCAACTTTTTATTGGAATTTTCAATATTTTTAAATTTAGGAACTAAGGCAATGGCCACATTGCCCAGATGCTTTTATTCTAAATAGAATAAATATTTAGTCCATGTTTGGATTACAGTCTATAATATAGTTACACTATAACATTTACACTGTTAGATATAATAGATAACTTTTTTGTCCTTTCCTTTTCTTTCTTTCTTTTTTTTTTTTTTTTTTTGGCTTTTTAGGGCCTGTAGCACATGGAAGTTCCCAGGTTAGGGGTTGAATTGTAGCTACAGCTGCTGACCTACAACACAGCCACAGCAAAGCAGGATCTGAGCCATGTCTGCAACCTACACCACAGTTCATAGCAATGCCAGATCCCCAAACCACTGAGCAAGGCAAGGGACTGAACCTGCATCCTCATGGATATTAGTCGGATTCGTTTCTGATGTGTCACAAAGGGAACTCCGGATACTACTTTTCTTTTTTTTTTTTGCTTTTTTTTTTTTTTTTTTTTTTGCTTTTTAGGGTCACACCCGAGGCATATGGAGATTCCCAGGCTTGGGGTCGAATCAGAGCTGCAGCTGCCAACCTATAGCACAGCCACAGCAAGACCAGATCAGAGCAGCATCTGTGACCTACACCACAGCTCACAGCAACACCGGATCGTTAACCCACTGAGCAAGGCCAGGGATCGAACCCACAACCTCATGGTTCCTAGTCAGATTCATTTCCGCCGCGTCACCATGGGAACTCCCCGATACTATCTTTAAATAGATACTTTTACAAGGGGATTCTCAGCTAAACCCAAGCACACCATTTTATGAGATGGTAGAAAGTACTTTGCAATGTTATAAGTAATTATATATTGTAAGGTAATATAATATACGCAATATGTCCAGTTTGGCCATCTGGCTACCTGTTTCAAATTTCTTTTTGTAACTTTTATATTTATTAAAAGGCCATTAGTATCCCACGTTGCTGTGGCTGTGGTGAAGGCAGGCAGTTACAGCTCCTGTTAGACCCCTCGCTTGGGAACCTCCATATTTTGCGGGTGCGGCTCCAGATAAAAAGGCAAAAAGACAAAAAAAAAAAAGGCCATTAGTGTATATTTCTTTTCGTTACTGACAATCTGTATTCTAAGATATAGGTATATCCCAGATAGAGTGTCTAGAAATATATTACTCATTAGACATTTGACTCTAGGATCTGGGATGTAGGCTCAGAAATTCTGTGGGGCAGGAGGCTTGATCCCTTATTAACTGTGAGGTTTTGGTCAAAGGTCAATTCTCCAGTCTTTGTTAACTTATCTGATAAGTGAGGATTATAATGAATATGAATGACAAGGAAAATACCATTTGTTTTCTAAAGTTTTGAGATTAAATGGGGAAAAAATGGCACAAAATTGCAAATTTAGTACAATATCAACTGTGTAAAAAATGTGTTGAGAAAGGCCTGGAAAGAAATAAACTGTAATATTTTCAGTGACTATCTCCGGGAAATTGAATCACTGCTGACTTTATGAAAATGTTCTATCTTCAGTAATTTTGAATTTTCTCTACTGTGTCAACTTTAAGGAAGAATAACCCCCCCACACACACACACACACGCACACACTTCACTTCTCTCAAAGGCCTGGAGGTGGTAATCTTAGAGATTCTCTTCAGTTCTGAGACGGAAGATTCTAATGTTTAGAATCAAATCACTCTCTTCTGTCAGGACTTTAGCCATTTGCTGCTTTGCTATCACAGCCAGGGCCCACTCTTTTAGTTTGCTCTCATTTTCAGCAGAAGTGCATTTTCTACTTTCTCTTCTGAGATTAGACCATTAGCCACCTACACACAGCAGTCAAGGGTGATCTAGTTATCTTTGTGAAAAACAAATCTGGATCCTGTGTTATTATACCTCTAACCCTACTTCTAATATAACCAAATATGTCAGTGGTTCCTGCCACCAAAAGTATCATGTTTGTACCTTTGCATTTTCAGTGTGATTGATTTTATTAAGATTCATTGATTCTCTCCCTAGACTACAAGTTCCTTGAAGTTAGGTATCCCATAAGTTGTTTTTGTTTGTTTGTTTGTTTTATTTTGTTTTGTTTTTTAATGACTCTACCACATTTTATTTATTCACTCCTTGGTTGATGAACATTTGGGTTGTTTCTACTTTTTTTAAAAAAATTAGTGTATAGTTGATTTCTGGTGTTGCTTCTATTTCTGCTGTACAGCGTAGTGACCCAATCATATATATATATATATATATATATATATATATATATATACATACACACATGGTTGGAGATGGACAGAGCTCCCTGTGCTGTACAGTAGGATCTCATTGCTTATCCATTCTAAATGTAATAGTTTGCATCCACCAACCCCAAACTCCCAGTAATCCCACCCCCCCACTCTGCTCCCCTCCTGGCAACCATAAATCTGCTCTCCATGTCCACTATCTGTTTCTGTTTTGTAGATAGGAGGATTATTTGTGCCATATTTTAGATTCCACATATAAGTGATATCATGTTGTAGTTTTGTCTTTCTCTTTCTGGCTTATTTTGCTTAGTATGAGAATCTCTAGTCCAATACAAGATGCTGCAAATAACATTACTTTGTTCTTTTTTATGGGCACATAGTATTCATATATATATGTACATATATATATATATACACATATCACATTGTCTCAATCCGTTCATCTGTCAGTGGACATTTAGGTTGTTTCCAGGTCCTGGCTATTGTGAATAGTGTTACAATGAACATAGGGGTGCATTTATCTTTTTGAATTATAATTATGTCTGGATTGCTGGATCATATGGTGGTTCTTTATTTAGTTTTCTGAGGGACCTCCATTCTGTTTTCCATAGTGGTTGTACCAATTTACATTCTCACCAACAGCGAAGGAGGGTTCCCTTTTCTCCCCACCCTCTCCATCATTTGGACTTGTTATTTGAGGACTTGTTAATGATGGCCGTTTTTGACCAGTGTGAGGTGGTACCTCATTGTAGTTTTGATTTGCATTTCTCTAATAATTAGTGATGTTCAGCATTTTTTCATGTGCCTACTGGTAAACTATGTCTTCTTTGGAGAAATGTCTGTTTAAGTCTACTGCCCATTTTTCGATTATGTTGCTTGTTTTTTTATTGTTGTTAAGTTGTATGAGCTGTTTGTATATTTTGGAGATTAGGGCCTTGTCAGTTGAATTGTTTGCAAAGATTTTCTCTCATTCTGTGGATTGTCTTTTCATTTCCTAAAATGGTTTCCTTTGCTGTGGTTTCCTTTCCTTTCCTTTCCTTTTTGAGTTTAATTAGGTCCCACTGGTTCATTTTTGTTTTTATTGTTATTATTCTAGGAGGTGGAGCAAACAAGATGTTGCTGTAGTTTATGTCAAGAGCATTCTGCTTATGTTTTCTTCTAGGAGTTTTTATAGTATCTGGCCTTACATTTAGGTCCTTAATCCTTTTTTTTTTTTTTTTTTTTGTCTTTTTAGGGCTGCACTGGCAGCATATGGAGGTTCCCAGGGTAGGGGTTGAATTGGAGCTGTAGCCACTGGCCTACGCCACATCCACAGCCACAGCAACACCAGATCCAAGTCATGTCTGTGACCTATGCCACAGCTCGTGGAAATGCCAGATCCTTAACTCACTGAGTGAGGCCAGGGATCAAACCTGCATCCTATTGGATGCTAGTCAGATTCATTTCCACTGAGCCATGACAGGAACTCCTCCTTAATCCATTTTGAGTTTATTTTTGTGTATGATGTTAGAGAATGTTCTAATTTCATTCTTTTACGTGTAGCTGCTGTCCACTTTCCCCAACACCACTTATTAAAGAGACCATCCTTCTTCTACTGTATGTTCTTGCCTCCTTTGTCATAGATTAGTTGACCATAGATACTTGGGTTTATTTCTGGCTTTCCATCCTATGCCATTGTTCTATATTTCTGTTTTCATGCCAGTATCATACTTTTTTGATAACTGTAGCTTTTTAGTATAGTCTGAAGTCAGGGAGCCTAATCCCTCCATCTCCATTTTTCTTATGCAGGTTTGCTTTGGCTAGTCTGGGTCTTCTGTGTTTCCATACATATTTTAAAATATTTTGTTCTAGTTCTGTGAAGGATGTTACTGGTAATTTGATGGGGATTGCGTCCATACTGTAGGTTGCCTTGGATAGCATAGTCATTTTGACAATATTGATTCTTCCAATTCAAGAGCATGGTATAGCTTTCCATCTGTTTGTGTCATCTTTAATTTGTTTCATCAGCATCGTATAGTTTTCAGAGTAGGTTTCTTTAGGTAGATTTATTCTAGGTAGTTTATTCTTTTTGATATGATGGTATTTGGGATGGCTTCCTTAATTTATCTTCCTGATCCCATGAGTTTTTATTTATCATCGAATTTCCAGCCCTAGCATGAGCTCAGAATTCAGGTTCTAGATCTGAAGTTCCCCTGCTTTGAATTAGTTTTCCCCAGATATTTCTCACTTCCTTGAGGACTCTGCCTTACCCTCTGACCATCTCACTCCTTGATTATCTTGTTTGACACCCAAGGTCCTCATCTCATCCCCTAAATCTGCTTTATTTCATAGTGTTTACTTCCATCTGAAATAGCCTCAGAATTTTCTTTTCTTTGTACTTATTCTTTACTTGTTGCATGCCTCTCTCCCTCTAGAAGACTGTAAATTCCTTTAAGGAAGTGATTTGGCTGTGTTGTTTGTGACTGTAAACACAGTGTCTAGAAAAGGACTTAGCACAATGGATACTCCTTGACCATCTGTGAAATAGATGCATTGTGTGAAAGTGTTTTCTGTATGGAAAGAAGGAAGGAAAGATGAAAAAGTGGAAAGGAGGAAAAAATGAGAAAAGAAGAAAGAGAGGAGGAAAGAATTTTACTCCTTGAAAGCTAAAGTACCTCTGCTCCACATTAAATTTGAGGAACACTTATGCCTGTATTAGGGCTTCTTGTTGTCCCAGTGTCTTTAAGGAAAACAATGAAAATAAATGGCCTGAGAGAGTCATAAGACATTGATTCTAGTTCTTCTCTGTCATGCATCAATTTACTTATACAATGTCCTTTGGTCTAACAAGGGAACAGGGCCAGATGGTCTCTAATGTTACATTCTCTACTAAAATTCTGTGGTTCTAAACCTTTTATTCTGAAATGTATTTGGTTTCTATTTTCCTATTGTCAGATGCCAAAATGATTATACTGAAGATTTAGATTCAACTTTTAAGTAAAATAGCTAAATTGAAAAATACACAATAAAATTAATATTTTAACTCAGTTTTAGTCTTTATAAGCATTTTAAGACAAGTATATTGACTTATACATTGTTTTTACATTTATGTGATTTGCACATTAAATGGCATATGTAATATATATGCATTATGTTGTATTACAAAACATGCTGTATACACATACAATACATAGTAGAATATATATTATTTACATTTAAATACCAGGCATAATTTAAAAGCTTACTTGGTGTATGAGATATATAAAGATCTTAAACTAGATTTAGGTAAACTAAATTCACATAATTGTATCAAGTCTATTTATTTATTCAAACCCGAACAAGTTTGAATCAAGCTGCAGAAGAATGCTCCCATCTCCCTACCTGCTGTGAAGCTAAATGGAGATATGTGCAACGCATCTACTTAAAATGTATTCTCTAGATGAGTGTTTCCAATTCTTCATTGTCTTTCAGCAGCTTGTCCTTTTTTTTTTTTTTTTTTTTTTTTTTTTTTTTTTTTTTTTTTTTTTTTTTTTTGCTTTTTAGGGCCGCACCTGCGGCATATGGAGGTTTCCCAGGCTAGGGGTCTAATCAGAGCTATAGCTGCTGGCCTACACCACAGCCACAGCACGCCAAATCCAAGCCCCATCTGCTACCTACACCATAGCTCATGGCAATGCCGATCCTTAACCTACTGAGTGAGGCCAGGGATCGAACCTGCAACTTCATGGTTCCTAGTCAGACTCATTTCTGCTGAGCCACAACGGGAACTACAAGCAGCTTCTTGTCTTAACTGTCTATATTTAACCATGGATTAAAAATCATGGGACCTGAATTTGGGTCTCAGTTTTGACCTTATCTTGCAATGGATTCTTTTTATTATGGTATAATAGAAAGAGCATTTCTAGATCCGTGATTCAAGAACTTTTCATATTTCAAGTTTTAAAAAGCATATCTGCTTGGGAGTTCCCATTGTGGCTCAGCAGAAATGAATCTGACTACCATCCATGAGCATGCAGGTTTGATCCCTGGAGTTACTCATTGGGTTAAAGATCTGGTGTTGCCGTGAGCTGTCATGTAGGTCGCAAACATGGCTTGGATCTAGTATTGCTGTGGCTGTGGTGTAGGCCAGCACCTACAGCTCCGATTTGACCCCTAGCCTAGGAACCTCCATATGCTGTGGGTGCAGCCCTAAAAAGATAAAAAAAAAAAAAATGGCATACCTGCTTGGAGTGTTTTCATTTAGCTGATTTGTTGTTTGGGGCAGGGTAGGAAAAACAAATTATATAGGAATACTGACCTATAAATGTGGTGTGCAGGACAAGAGTGATACAATTCACAAACACACATAGTCACACAGGCGCCATAAACACTTCCATTTGAATGAAAAAGATAGATGCTAGCATTCCCTTTATCTGTATAATTGGTAAACCAAGTAGTTGGCATTATCTCTGAAAAACATATCCTTAGCTGAATTTCTGTTGGGATTCATTTGATAATTACGACGTGAATGGTCTGAAATATTTCAGGAAACTGCAGTGAATATTCTTTCCTTTATCTGAAAATGTAGTTTTATTTCATCTGAAATTGTTTTCTATAATTTCCCTCTCCACCTACAAATGACATTCTTTTTATACTTATAGATGGGCTGACTCATGAACCTATGGACTCTAACTAAACTTCATAGACGTGAGAGGAACCATAATGCTCTCTTAGCACTGAGGGAATATGATTGGCATTCTAAGTGGGGAACTATTTACTTTTTATTGCTGTAATGATTTTTTAATAATTTCCACAGTTTGAAATGTGGTTTGAATGCCACTGGTAGTTGAAAGCTAGCAACATGATTTAATATTTTTAACATATGTTCTGGTGTTTGCTATAGTGCTTTAAAATGTTAAATGCCACTATTCATGTTATGGTATCATCAATGATAATACATTAAGCTAAGCCAGTGGCAATGAAGTTTTATATCACAGTCTATTTTAACTCACTTCTAAATCCTAAGTTGACCATTATATTGTACAAGTTTTCTTAGTCATCCCTTTTCCTCTATCTAATGTGAAATAACACTTTTTACCCTTCTTCTTTGTCGCTTTACTAGGATGTTTATTCTACTGTTTCTAACATTCAAGGGTCTTTCTTGTATTTCTTTGTATTCTGTTCAGTCAAGCAGAAAATTTGTCTCAGTTTCAATTTCTCTTTTGTTCCCAGAACTTCCCCCCTCCTCCAGTGCTGAAGTGGAGAAATAATTTCCCCTCTTGCACCATACACAGGTTCAAAGTCCTGTTTTTCACCATGTTGCTCCAAACAGCTAATTTTCTAACTCACAAGAAAAAAGAACACCAAAGTTCTAAGCTGGAAGTCTGCAAGGGCCTGAGAACTATTGAAAATAAGTTTCTACAACCTCAATTAGCCCTTAGCAGTTCACTGGACATTCTGAGGAGAGGCACAGGGAAGCCAGTGCGGGTACCAACCTGCCAGCACATGCATGGGGGCCCAGCTCAGAAGTCAGGTCTGTTGTCATGGAGAATGGAAGTAAGCTGGAGAACTTAAAAAGCAAGTAGCAAACAATCCAGTAGGCTAAGCCAGGGACTTGGGAGTCTCCCAAGGCTCCTCCCTTCCTCACTCCCCGCATGAGTCATCTTTCCAGTCTGTCCACACCCATTCACCCTTCTTCCATCAGCCCCCACCCCTGCTCCCATTCACCCTCCAAGCTGCTGCCACAGAATCTTTCTGAAATACAAGTCCAAACTCCACCTTTCCCCTTGCTGTGTCAACTCATCTGGAGCATCACCATTTTAAGAGTAAAGCCGAGACTCTTTGGATTAACACAGACTTACTTTTAGCTCATTTGCTGCCACTCCCCTGCAAGTATCTGGCTTTCACTTCTAACAGAAAGACAGACGGGTCCATTGTATTTGCCAGACTCTTTTCTCCAAGCGACCAAGACTCAAATCCCTTTCCATTTTGCTAATTTATACACGCCTTTCAAGGCATCCATTAAAATAACTCCTCCAGGAAGTCTTCCTGACTCTCCTCAGGCCCACTTTGGGCTTGCTTGCATCATTTTAGTATTTATCCTTCAGGCAGAATTAATTGGTTTATTTGTGTCTTCCCTAGTACAAGTATTATCCTTGAGGGTAGGGACTCTGTGTTATCCATTCTCCAATCTCTGGCATAGGAGGCTCTTGATGTAGGTGTTGAAATGAATGCTGAATTAGGAGAAAGGAAGTCCTCATAGCTTGGGCTAGCTACTAATTGGCAGGTAGAGAATGCCCATCCCTGTTCTCTGAGAAACTGTTGGTTTCCTTTTAAATTTGTTTCCACTGTGTGTGCACTTGGGTACTTTTTAATGATCAATACTGAGAAGTGGCACCATCTAATTCATTTATTTATTTGTTCTGGAAGGGAGCAATGCACAATATTAACTCAGGGTTTTGTAGATCTAGCCAAGGGTAGAGAACTCAGCTCTGTTATTAATGCCTCTGGAAGTATTGCCGTACTTTAGCACCTTTCGTGATGTTTTCCCTTCTACCTAAGCCGTCCCAACCCTCTTTAACACAGCCTAACAACTTGTAGGAAGAACATCTCACAATATCTAGTGTTTTGTCCTAAACTGTGTCCAAAACATGGAAAAATGTTTTTAATTAGAATCATCATTGAACAAGTTATTCCCTAAATCCACAGGAAGTTTTGCCCTTGAATCTCTAAAACTTGATCACAATAGTCCAGGATTCTTTCCATTCAAAGTGAAGACAAGTTACATCTTATAACACTCAGTGAATTATGATTTTGGGCTGTGGTTTCTTTTGTTCTAGCAATAATATGACTTATTTGCCTTGGACTATTCCAGTATTTCAGAAAATGAATATTTTACGTTGAAAGCAGGGCTCTGCTTTTTGTAAATCATATAATGCAGAGTTGGGAAGGAAGGAGATTTTACATTCCAAATATTATTTACAAAGTAGATGGGACGCTGGTATGTGAGTGTTCATGCTTGTGTGACAAGTTTTATTAAGGAATTCCAAAACTGTGGACACACTGTTACTTGAGAAAGATACACACTGGCAGTCTTGCAGATGTTTTTCCCGCCTGTGAGCCATCCAGGTTCAAAAGCTGTGTGCTGCATTTTAAGGGGGCAGCCTCACCAGCTCCTACTGTTGTATTCTGATTTTGAGACTCACCTTCAGTCTAACCTTGCCAGTTGCCTTACCAAACCTCATCCAGGAGCCTCTTTCAAAAAACGAACCTATTTGTCTTACAAGCCAGTCGGAAGGAGCAGAAAGTAGTTGGGGCGAGTCCCATTTGCACTATAGCTCGGAGATTATAATGTGGAACGTATAAGATGGAAGATACCACCGGGAGGCGGCGGGGATGCACCTCGCCAGCGTCGGCTCGGGTTTCCTCTGGCTCTCAGTGCCGATCGGCGAGTGGCAGCGACCACCCCCGACGGACTTTGTTTGGTTGAGGGGCTACGGGGTGGCAGGGGGCAGGGCGGCGGAAAGTTGGAGAGCGTTTTTTTTTTTTTTTTGCCGCCGCGTGCGTTCCGGGGCTCTTCGAGTCCGCCCAGGGCTTCCTGGTGGGGCTGGGCCGGCGGGGGAGGGGCCGCGCAGCAGCAGCGGAAACCAGACCTCGGCGATAAGAGGCTGCACAGCGACATGCAACAGTCTTTTCACTGCAGCTGAATGAGTTGTGGCGCTCACAATGCTCCCGTGACCGGGAACTGACAAGTTCAATTTTAAATCGCGGGCCTCTTGGAATCATGACTCCCACAATGCCTTGGGCACTCGCTGGGCAGTCGGGCTGCCTCTGAAAAAAAAAATGTAAGAGGTAAGTTTCCATTTTTCACAGTTTGCTCGCGCTGTTCTGCTGCTCTGCATTGTTCGTACTCTTTCGGGGCTGTACATGGCTGAAGGAGGAAGTGAGAGGAGGCTCGGGCCGGCTCACCACGCTGGATGGTTTCCTATCACACACCATCTCGAGCTAGAGGGAAAGCGGGAGGTTGCAGCTGCAGCCCAGCTCCGAGCAGCCCTTCCCTGGGCTCTGCGGACACTGTCAGCACTGCCAGCTTCCCACTTGGCAGCCTAAAAGAAAGAGAAAGAAAGAAAGCAAGAAAGAGGGGGGAAATAAAAGAAACAGGTGCGTGAAAGTGTACTTACAACTTAACGACCTTTGTCAGGGGAAGATGCGAGTCCCTCAGATGGGAGCCACGGTTTCTCCCAAGAGATCCCGCATCCTTGTCCCCGGGGCTGCCGTCCAGCCCGGTTTTCATCTGGGCCAAATATGTGCACTCAAAGGTTAATTCTCTGCTTGCTACCCATAAATTACGCATGACATGTTTAGCTGGGTTTCCTTATATGGAGAGTGCTGTATTTCAGTCCAGTTTGCCTTTTGCCAAGTTTACAGGGCGGAAGACGCCCTGCATGAGAGGGCTCCTTTCTTTCTTTCTTTCTTTCTTTTTTTTTCCATCGTTTTGTAGTGCGTCACTCAAAAACTGTAAGAAAAGTAAGTATAGACGCTATCTGGGTGGAGCCACGGTTCGTTGATTGAATTGCTTTCATGAAAGGTTGAGAAGAATGAAAAGTAGTTAGGACTTGGGTTCTGGTTTTTTAGACAAAAGCGGGACAAATATGTAGCGCGTCCCCCCCCCCTTTTTTTTTTTTAAACGGAGCCGGAATCTGTTATTGGTAGTAATGTGTCATGTGAGAATACTTTGATTCCAGAGCCTGTAACACGAGCAGGTATATGGTGGAGCTTATGCTTTCCCCTCTCTCAGCACTTTACAACTACAGTGGTGTAGCTAGAAGAGTAATTGTGTTCTTCAATCTCTCAGGAGGCAGGAGAATATGCGGCTTCTAGGGTTCTGTGGTGTATTTACGTGGAGTGTGTTTCCCTAGGATTAAGATTGAGTAAAGATCTGCCAGAAGGGTTATTGCCATTGCCTTTACCTTGTGTACCCACCAGCCCAGGCACAAGTCCATAGCAAATGGTTAGTAAACTGTTCCATACTGGGAGGAATTTCTTAAATTGATACATTGAGAGAGAAGTCATAATGAATGCCTTTGGATTTACAGGCCTTCTCAATGTGCTTTGAAATACTACACCAGTGGACACGGTGTTCCTCCCTCCTGGGTTTGGACACAGTATCTGTTTATACACAGAGGGTATTTAGTACATAACTATTCTATACCAGCATAAGTGATCCACTCCATGTTATCTTTGTGGGTTCCTGAGAGCATTGGTGTTTCTCGATGTCTTGCTGTTGAGATAAAATATTATCACTGAGACAAGTTAAAATGAAAGTTCAAGGGCTGTAAAATTCATCCTAGGAATACTTAGTTCAAGACTTAGACTGTCTTAGATATAGTATTATAGCCAGAGACACCAAAGTTATTTTGTAGCCTGAGAAAGCACTTTGTTGTCACTTGTATCTTTGCTTTCTTAAAGTTGGTGACAGCTAGGAAAAAGTATTTTTTTAGAAACCTCCAGCATTCTAATTTTCATCACTGTTCATGGAGATGAAAAAAACTTTTTTTTTTTTTTTTTTGCTTACTAGTGTATTGTTAGGCCTTCTTTCAGAAAGTAGACACAACTTTTAATTTTATTTGTTTAATGGGGGGTTTCCTCACTGAGGACTACAAAAGTTGCCTTTTGTGTTTTAAGGAACAGGTTGGGTCAGCACCAGAAAACCTGTTCATCCATCCGTCTATAATTACAGTGTCACTTAAGATGTAATAATCATGTTTTATTATTACTAAGAGACTGAGAAAACCTCACATGTGCCTAGTTTAATTCTTTTTCCTCGTGTAACTAAAAACAAATTTGTGTGCAGATGCACATCAAGTGTGATATTCTATGCAGCCACACCAACAGAAAATCCAAAGTGTTTTATGGTTTGAGATATTATTGCTTGTGTTTACATTTCCACATTTGGGACAAACTTAGACTCCAAGTTGAATTCATTAAATTTTGATTCCAACATTCTGTTCTTCCTCTGGGCACAGAATTCCTATGAAATGAAACACTGGGTTCTGTTCCAGAACAAGAACAGAATATCCAAGGTTTCTCCTGGGGGTGGGGTGAGGGGAGTAAAATCATATTTCTCATATAGGAAGGCTGTGTTACTTTGTTATATAAAATGTCCTACCTTTACTGTCAGCAAAACAGTTACCCTTGCATTTATCATTGTGACCATACATTAGGCCTATATTTGATATGTCTATTTATGGAAACAGAATAGCCTTGCTGCAACTTTTGGCTTCTGCTTGGTGATAGAAGATGCAGAGATTAGAGAACATCTCAGATCCTGCTTAGAAGAAACTGACAAGAATAGGTGATTGGGGTTACTTATACTCTAAGATATCAGGGTGGGCAGTAGACATGAAGGTTAGGTGAGCAGATGAAGGAAGTGAAATATATTCACTTAAGTGGCTCAATATAAAATCCTAATGGCAATACTGATCATAGAAGATATTACATAGAAAGATTTTAAAGTATGTGACCTTTTAGTCCAGAAACCTTCATATTTTTGGAATCCAGAGTGTACTGTCCAGTATAGTAGCCACTAGCTGCATGTGGCTGTTTAGCACCTGAAAGATGGTTGTCTGGATTGAGGTTTGTTCTAAGTGTAAAATACGTACTGGATTTTGAACGCTTTGTACAAAGCAAAGAATGTAAAACAACTGATTATATTTTTTATATTGATTATATGTTGCAGTGATAGTATTTGGATATACTGGTTTCAGTAGACTGTATTGTTAGATTAATTTCACCTGTTTCCTTTTACTTCTTAAAAATATGGCTATTAGAAAACTTAACATAACAAGCGTGGCCTGCATTCTATTTCTATTGGACAGAGCTGTTCTAGAAAAAAAAAAATCAAGAAAATAACATTCTGGAGAAAAGCCTAAAGAGTTTGCTGGTCGAAACACAGTAAAATGGGCTTTTATTTTTACAAGCCAAAGAAGTTTATCATACATAGAAATACCTTGTCTTTCTTACCCATTGTTACCAAAATTTGAGAAAACACATCACCTAACATCTATTTTTATTTCCTCAAAACTACTATTTAGTTTAGAGATTTAATGGTGAGTTAGTAATAACAGAGAAAAGGCCTTTAATTAGGGGATGAGTCTTAACACCTCTCAAAGGCCAGAATAAAGTATGATTGCTACTTAGGAACATTTTAGAGACACTGTAGTTATCATTGTCCTGAAGTTACCGAACACAAACGAGTCACTAAAATTTATTTTAAAATAGAATTTTTAGTAAATAGCAATTATCTTCAAATGCTTAATATATATTTTCCCTTGCTATGACTTCCCTTCTTTAGAAAATAAAAACACCAAATAAATCCCAACCGTATGTTAATCAAAGATTAATGAATTCAGAAGAGTGAAAGATTTTTACCTCTAGGAAAGAGGGCATTGTTTTGAAAGTTAGTAAAGGTAAAAATATGTTTCTGCAGTAATGTTATGGGCTTTGAAGAATTCTTATACACGGAGACATTGTCTTTATAATTTGAACACATTCTTGAGAAAGCATCTGACTGGTAAACAAAGCACAATGGCATAGGTCCTGGAAACATTCCTTTCAGATATTTTCATAACTGAAGTACATTTTGCCATGCACTGTGAGTGTTAAACTAAAAAAAAAAAAAAAAATTGTAGTTCTTTTATATCCATATAAAGTATGCTTACTTTTATTTCCTTGAAGGATGCCAGAGATATAAAACAGGATAGATGCAGTGGGTTCTTCTCTGATTGGGGGAGGGAGCAGAATTTACAGAGAACCTCAGAAGAGTTGCCTCATGGCTTGGTGCCATCTTGACTCTGTCTCCCACTATATGAGGCATAACTGCCATTAGTGTCAATGCATGTGTGGAGCCTGCGGGGAACAATGATCCCCATTAACTTTATAGATGGTTTCTGATGAGTCATGGAGCAGATTCACTAATGGTTGGAGAACTATCGATTACAAAGCAGAGGATTCAAGAAGAGCTATTGACATGTGGCACTGAAAGTCTCTAGACATATTTTGCGTTTTTAAGAGGTACGATAGGGAACTTGGTGTTTACATAGTGTTTTCATGTGATAAAAAATACATTTATATAAGCGTTATGGCTATATCCTTGAAAAAACACTTAGCAAATATGAGGTTATAGTTTTCTACATATTATTTTTCTCTCAATGATTTCATTACATCTCTTTCAGATAATCATGTTCTCTGAGAGGCATCTTATCACTTCTGCCTATTATGTCTGTAAAAATGAAAAACTTTTGTAGGATTTATGTTGGAGTCTTAGGTATTACGTATTTGGTGCTCTTCCCATGATTCTTGAAATCCTATTCCATGTTTCTGTGATGATTCTTTGTTAAAACAGTTCAGGATATATTAATCTCAAGATGAAACGTAGTCATATTGGATAGAGTGGAGAATTACTTTCCCGCTGAGATAAATTATTTTAAGAAGGTGAAGATGTTTCTGAAATAAGTATTATGTTTCAAGTAGTGTATATGTTCCAGAAGAAAAACTTTTATTTCTTTTGACATTGTTTTAAGAAATACAGAGGTGTTTCTTTTATATACCCACAGAGGTGAATAATAGCTCATTAGGTACATACTCCCATCCAGTGTGGGGATACAGTTTGTATGTAAGTTTATACATGAAGATGTAACTTTTCCCATGACAATGCCAACTTATTCAAATCATTTGGATGGTAAATAACATAATGCTCTTAAAAAGAATTGTGGTAAATACTGTATACTCCAAAGGCTGTCCATGTAAACATAAACTCCATTCTAGTCCCTCTTTTACTAAATTCACAGAATGAAGATATTTCTTCCTAGTTCCCAGTGTGGTACAGCGGAAACAAATCCAACTAGTATTCATGAGAATGTGGGTTCAATTCCTGGCCTTGTCAGTGAGTAGGGGATCCCGTGTTGTTGTGGCTGTGGTATAGGCCGGCAGCTACAGCTCCAATTCGACCCTAGCCTGGGAACTTTCATATGCCGTGAGTGCGGCCCTAAAAAAGGCAAAAAAAAAGGATATTTCTTTCACCAAAGGATCCTTAAACATTTGATCTTGACACTGGATTTTCTCTATATTTTCACTTTTAAAACAGTTGGGGAGCTATTAATTAAGAATGACCTTATTTTGAAGAGTTAAGATTCTGCAATCGTGGGAACATGTTTAATTGTATGAAATAAGCATTACATGCTGATTTGAGATATTATTTTACTTTATAAAGTTGATTTATAGGAAAGTACATACTGTAGCAAAAATAATAAGCTGGGCTCAGTAAGATCTACCAGACTTAATCAAGATGTAACTTATCCTCAAAGACAAGGCAGTCTTTCTAGAGGAAGTAAGAGTTTTGAAAATAACTGTAAAGTAGAAAGTGATGTTTCATAAGCAGTGGCTGGGTAACATGGTATGGACGTTTAGATAAGGAAAGATAAATCTTAATGTAGCTCTGACTGATACATGTAATAAAGGGAACATTTCTAATGCATAAGTAGTGGAAAACAAAAGCTATTCTTTATTTTTCAGCATTAATTACAAGAATATTATTTGATTAAAGCAGTATTAGTTATATTTATTGTGATAGTTCTGTATTTTTCATATGTTTATATTTCATAACCAGACGCATGATTTCATACATGCTATAGTTCACTTATTTAGTTAATTTTGCTGGTAGAAATGTATAGATTTCTAAATGTCCTATACTAAAATATTGATAGGTTTTTCATTGATATTACTGTTGAATACCATAAAATATCAGCTTTTGAAGCAAGCTACCAAATGATTACAAATGTATCAGAAAACCAGAGTGGGTAACTAACTGAGGTGAACAGTGGGTGTAGAAAACTTGTTCAAGCAAAAGCTAGGTTCAAAGCAAACAAGGTCATTTGCTAAAAAAAAAAAAAATCTATATATTAAAGTTAAGTGGAGGAAATAATACAAAAGTATACCAAAAAAAAAGCTGAAAAACATCAACAGTGATTTCATTTTGGAAAAAGAAATGTATACTATATAATGAACAGCAATGAGGGAAAAATATTTTAGCAAGGAGATTTTAATCAGAGACCGCTGGAGTATCCAATTTAATGTGATGTTGATAAAAAAAATAAAGAAATAAAGACAAAAGATATAGCTGATAATATCACTTATCAATTATGAATACAGTTTTGTGGGTTTTTGAAAATAAGTCATAAATATTTCAAGTACCTAGTCTGTGAAAGATGCGGTAACATTGTGTATACTCACTGTACTCAAAATCTCTAAATTCTAACATTTGTCTACAATGATTATGACTGAATAGACTCTTTTAGAAAATTCTAATTGGTAGCAATAGTATATGCAGTAGGAGTGTGAGGAAATATAAACAGTGAAAGTTTAATAGTCAAAACACACGATAGTCAGGTTAAATAACAAGAATGCGAAATGAGGCAGGAAGCAGTTCGTATTTATATTTAGAACATCATTAAAAATACTTTTGAACTTGACATAGTATTAGAACTTGCAGACCATTTGCAGCTTATTGTATACAAAAATTTTAATCAGGCAGCCAGCAATCTATTTATCAGCATTGCTGATAATAGTAGTAATGATAGGTTAGCGTTTTATTTGTTTCTGTCTTATCTGATTGCAAGAAAAGAACTTTTTTACAATGACCTTTTAGCACTCTATGTGGATGGATAGCTCTTATCCTAGTAGAAAGATAGTCTGGGGTGGGTGGTGATAGTCAAACTCGGCCACAAGCCACAGATACTGTAGAAGGCAGAGGGCCTGCTGTGGGAGCAAAGTTGGTGGAAAAGCTTAGAGCCATTAAGTGAACTTGCAACTCGGTATTCTCTTATCTGAGGCTCCCTCATTGATATTTCCACGTACTAAATTGTAGTTTCAAATAGCCATGCTATACATCAGTTTCTGTAAATGTTCTGTTTAAATTTGCTTTGAAAGTCCAGTGTTTGTTGCAGCACAGGACAGAAGCAGCAACAGAAGCAGACCTCATTTGGGGGAAACATGTTTTGAAAAGTGGAACAGTTTATAAATATGAGGTGATATTGATGCTATGCTTATCATTTAAAATGTATGGTATCTGTATATTTATGGCATGTTGTCTGTATATTGAGAGGAGTAACAGACTTTGGGGAAAAGGGGTATAAAAGTCTCACTAAGTGTAGATTTTATTTTATCAAATCATACATGACTAGGTACATGGACTGGGAAAAAACATTTAAAATTAAAAATCTCTCGTTGTTTAATTTCTACCTCTGTGAGATTTTAGGCATGTAAATAGTAGTCAGTAATAGAAGTCCCACTTACTAGACATTTCTTTTGCAAATATCTCATTTAAACTGTTTGACAGCTGTAAAATAGGCCTTTATGACTTTTATCTTAAAAAATAATAGATAATTAGAAAACAGTTTTTGTCATTTGCAGAGTTATGAAACTTGTATTTTTCTTTACTCCCATGTCCATATTTTTAACCACTTTTTTTCATGCTTATAATCATATACAAAGAATAGTGATGAGGATAATAGCTGTAACAGTGATGACTAACATCTTGGACTACTTTCTTTGTGCCAAGGTAAGGTTTATGAATTACTTCACGTATTCCACAGAACAACCCCGTGAAGTGGGTACTGTTAAGATCTCGGTTTCGTGAATGGGGAAATCGAGGCACAGAGAAGTTAATTACCCACAATTTCTTAGCAAGTAAGCGGCATAATGTGTTGAACCAAGGTGGTCCAGTTCTAGAGCCCATGTTGGTATGTGAAAAAAATAAAAACGAGATGTAAAACATTCTTGCTTTGGGAACTCATGTGAGATTGAGACCATAAACATTTGGAATAATCCAGAAGAGTAACACATTTTTATAGCATTTGAGGAGATTCTAGAAGAATGGCTAGAAGGAGGATAAAGAGAAAAGGCCAGGGGAGAGGTGGTTGATAAGGTAGAAGAAATGAGGACTCAGGTGGGAAAGGGACACTGGGACTTCACTTTGGAGGGGCCAGAGGGTAGTAATGTGCCCTCCACAGGGAACACAAGCAGACAGTTTGCAGGAAAGTAACCGTTCAGTTGTTTCTTAGTGACACTTTTTAGAGGAAGAAAAGGACATACTTAGAGTGAAGTAGAGATTGTAGGATAGAGATGAGGGACTAAAAGGGTATTGACGGGAATGTGTGCTGGGGAATAGTGACAGGCTTAGAGTACACAGGATGTAGCAGTTGCTTAGATGTGGATGTTAGAGGTGATGGGAGGTATTAAACGTGATTTTAAAAATATAGTAAGAATTTGTAAAACTTTTCCTTCCGAATTTCTTATTCCTTAATTGTTAATGGTATCCCTGTTCATCGTATTGCTGCTTGTGAGCTCTTTTAATAAAAAGAGCTATATTTTAAAAATCAGAGTAAAACTTAAGACTTAACGTTACACTTTACCAGGGACTATAACTTGATGAAGTGGAAGATACATGTTAAATTCTGAAAATAGTTCATTTCTGTATCAGGTTCTTTTAGAGCACGGGGTCTGATGAACTACGGAATATCGTTCAATTCTTTATCCCGAATTAGTAATTCTTAAGAGAAATCTCATCTTTAGGGGTACATTGTTTTTTGCTGGGAAATGTCTCATTGTCAACTAAGCATTTCTAGTTCCCTGTTAAGTTCATGCAGAACACCAGTGTAAGCTATCCTCAGTGATAAACCAGGTGGCAGATAGATACATGATAAAACAAGTTTGCAATGTGCTCAATGCGCCTGACATTTATACTTCTTAGACCTTGCTATTTTAGGGGAGGTATCAGTGTAACCACGATATTCTTTTTCCTGGAAATAAAGATCCTTAATAATCAAAGACACTCATAAACAGAATAATTTACATATGGGAAAAAAAAAGCATTTGCATTAAGTTAACAGTTACCTAGGGTTGTGAGAATAGTTATATTTCAAATAGAACAGAAAGCTTTCCAGGAGTGCTCATAGGCCTGTTTACACAAGGTCCTTAAATGCTTTTTACAAGTTAAATGGCTTAAGGTAGTTTAAGCAGAGAATGTCAGAATAATGATAGTATTTAATATACATAGAGAAATTCTCATGAAATCAAGACGATTTCAAAGAAACATTTCTATTTATAAATATTAGCCGCTTATTTATTTAAATGATCTATAGCCACAGAAAATGATTTTAAAATTTCATTGTTTATGTTTTTAAATATAGCATGTTTATACAGAGCTAGAGAAAACAATGCTAATGGTGTTTTATTTTGCCTGCTGTTTATGACTGCTAGTATTAAGTGAAAACCACAGTTAGCACATGCCTTTTTCTGCTATTAGACTTTTTCTTTTACTTTTTCTTCTTTTTTTTGCCTTTTTTAGTTTTTGCCTTGGTTATAAAGATAAAATGAAAATATGTTTTATTGAATCATAGATAGTGCTTAGACAATATTCATTTTAAAGTAGCTAAGATTAAATAGTGTTAAAATTAGAAACTCTTCTTTGCCTTCTTTATTTACTGGGCCAGTTTTAACTGGACACCTTTACTCCAAATTATTTTGAGCCATTATTTGAATTTCATTGTTCAGACATTTCAGGGGAAGCTGCACCGTCAACACAGTGGCATTCAGATAAGGCAGGTGGTCCTCAATACCCCATCCAGAAGACTTTGGAGACATTTAATGAGCATAGTGAAAGTGAATAGCAGGGAATACAAAGCAAATTTTTAACCCAGGTGTGGAGTCTTTCTGAGGTATTGCAAGACCTTCCCCAAAATTAATTTGGAATATCCAATATTTGAGATGATTGAAAAAAATATATATTTCAGATGGAATTCTGCATAATGCTTTCTGGGAGACCACATTTACTGAAAATTGCCCGAGGGAAATGACTGTCTCAGAGAAATACATTTTGAGGACTGGATTGTAAAAGTAAATACCGTTTTGGGAGAAGTTAATATAGGAAGAAATTATTGTCTGTTTTTCAGTAATGGATTAAAGTTTACTATGTGCTAAGGTTTTTTTTTCCACTTAAAAAGTTATTTTCCTGTGTTAACAATAAGGAGACACAGGGAAATCAGTTTGTTATTTGTGTTCCGCTAAATATCAATTAATAAACATTTTGAGCACGTATTAGAATAAAGAGTTGGCAATAGGTCAGGAGAGGAGGTTCTAAAGGAGACTTGCTTAGTTTCTCTTCTTCTTGGACATGTAATTGAGTTGGGGGGAAAGACCTGAAGAGTTAACAACAGTAAAGTGTTGGCACCATGCAACTGAGTACCAAAGGAGAAAATTCAAAGAAGGAAGTCTTTGTGGCACTGAATGATTAGGGCATGCTGTTAGAGGAGGTGACATCTGACATCGTCTGAAGATTAGTCACTCTTCTCAGAAAATGGAGGGAAACATCATGAGCAGTATGAACAGAACGAGGCTTTGCTGCTATTATTTGAGCATCTTGACCCGAGACATTGCTGGCTTACCATTCTTTTCAGAAAAACAAACAAACAAACAACTTGTTCACAATTAGAGAATAGGCTTGTGTGGCAGGAATCACCATCCTCTTGACAGAGATGAGGAAACCGAGACTCAGAAAGGTTAACCTACTTGCCCAAATTCACACAGCCTGGTGAGCAGCCGAAATGAATTGAAGCCACATCTTTCTTCGCTTTAAAACCAGCGTTCTGTTTCTTCTTTACGACTCTGCTGAGAATGAATGTTGCAGAGTTATGCTACAGTAATTTTAAAACTTTACCCATACAACTGACATAACTCAGGAAGGTGTAAATTTAATTTAAAAGGTTGGCAAATGCATTTTCATCCTTTTGCTTTGGCATTGGATTACAACTGGTATTGAGTTTGACAAATGTTTATAATCTTTATTTCTTAGGTTTATAAAAAAGCAAAACAAAAAACACAGCAGGCCTCCTGTCTTTAGCAGCCATGGTTATGGGCAGTCAGTAGTGTGACCTGCTCTAACACTGCATTTGGCCATCTGAGATCCTCTCAGAGGAAGCTTTTCAAAGATAATGTATTTTCACACCAATAATATGATGCCATAAAAGTTTCCCCAAGAAATGATAGGGATAGCTCCAGAGCATGTGCTGAATTTATTTATCATCCTCATGTGTTCCTTTTATGCTTTCATGTTATATCATTTTCACACACCAGTCTGTACTCTTTGTCGCTATGTGGCATAGCTTATGACTTAAAAAGATAAACTATTAATTGAAGACTTGTTCTCTTGGAGACTTGTCACTTGCTAAAAAAATTCCTCTCTTTTTGAACGTATACCAAATAAAATTATAAATTGTTTAGAGAAGGAATGTGGAAGAGTCATATGCCATTGCTTTTGGCCTCAGAGGAAAGCACGGTTACTTAGCAGATATTTATTCAGTGTAATTGTCCACGTGCCACCTCACATGCTTTATCCACCTATCAGGATTAAGAGGCAAGATAGACCCTGTTCTCAGAGTAGTTTCCAGTGTCGTGTTGGAAATATTCACAAGTAATGTATGAGCAAAACAAAGTGGGCACAGGAGGAGCCAAGAATAGGCTGCTTGTGGGCAGAGTGTGGAATTTGCCTAAAACCATCCAGTTGACACGTTAACTCTTTACATACTTTGTATATTGGAGAATAAGGCAAAATCAAACTGTAATTTATGAATATTACATGACTCGATATTTAAGCCATTTATCTTTCTAAGTATCATGTGAATAAGCATGAGCCAAATGTTATTTTAGACCAGATAGAGGAGATTAATTTATTTCAGATGTTGGCACTTTTGGAGAAAGGTGGAGGCGTACAATTCATCTGAAGCTTCTTCATAGTAACTCTCTTATTTGGAGATTAATACATTCAGTATTGACGTCAGATTTCAGAGCCTGAAATTTTTGTGTTAAAAGTCCATAGGAGAGAGGTGCACTGTATTTAACTTTAGTGACAAAAGGTTTTAGATATGCACGTGAGGCTTTTTTTCCTCCAGTTTTCCTTTGTATGCAGGAAATAAAGCTGTATTTTGTGGGCTAGCTTCCAAACTTTCAAATGGTGAAAGTGCAACTGTGCATATTCTATAAGACCCCATTCAGCTGTGAAGTGTTTGTTCCTTGTGTCCAGGATTTATTCTGCATTCTAGGTTAGAAAACTCAGAATTTTTTTATTTTATTGCTTGCCATTCTTCATTTGCAATCATGAACATTTATTTAAAGCCCACCACACAAAAAGCTTCACAATAAGATTTGGCTGAAATTTTCAAGAGAAATTAAAGATATAAGTTCTGCTTTTCTGAAGTTTGTGGCCTGAAGGAAAAGGTTCATTCATTGTGAAATAATGAAAACAAAATGAGAACCACAAAAGACCAGGCTATCAGCAATCATAATAATTACGAAAATAGTGTCTTACTTAGTAGTAGGCACTTATTCTTTTATTTGTATGACCATATGTAGTTCTTACACAGCTCTGTGACATTTATGCATTGCTGGCCCCATCTCTGGTTCACAGGTGAGAACATGGAGGCTCAGCAAGGTAAAGGTTAGGTAATTTGCTCGAGGGTCATGTAGAAAGGTACAGTGAGTGCCGAGCTCTACACCCAGTTTTGCTGTTTGTCTGCCTGTTTGTTTTCCACCAGGATGGCATGACTTTAGTGCACAAACACGGTGATGTGGATTTGAAGCCTAGTCCAAGTTCTCTGAAAAGACTTAAAGAAGGAGGTAGGATGTGAAAGGCGGGTTTTGAAGCATTTGTGGTCATAAAAAGGCAGAGATGTTGCGGGAGTGGACTTTGAAGTTTCCCTGGTTTGGAAAGGAAGGCTGTATCGAATGGCCTAATCTGCCTGTGTGGTTTGCTCAGTGTTCTACGCACATCTAATACCCTCTGTCCCAGCACTCGCCAAGATCAGCAAAATCTACTTTTAGACTCAAAATCATTGCCACCTGTGAAGTTTCCGGTGTCATTTCTGAATGACATAGCATTTTGCCAATTGCTCCATTGGATGTCTTTAAGTGGCACATTTTAAGAAGTGTCTTGAGTCCATAAAAGACAATTGCAAATGTTCTTATAATTTATTCCACTACACTGTTGAAGGCATTAGGGTAATTCATTTCATTTCTCTTATTAAAAAATAGAATTCAGTTGCTAACACTAAAGTAATCAAACATGTCAATGAGAATTGACATTCACTTAGAGATTTCTGAATAACTTTTCTCACTTTCCCTCAGTCCCTAGCAGCGTAATTAGAGCATGTCTGTCATATGTGTGTCATGTGTACATATATATGTGTGTCATATTCATATGTACGTGTTTTTCCATAAAGGACTATGAAGTAGTCCATAAGTTATAGCTAAAAATGGGACAGAGTAAGTATAGGAAGCTAAGGGATGCATTCACCAATAAAGTTAGCTTACAATTTTTCTCTGAAATATTATATTTAATATCATTTTGGGTTTTTTTATTTTTTATTTTTGGTGCTGCTTACAAGTAGGATTTGTGGAAATATAGTATGCCAGAAACAAAATAAAAGATATTCTAATGTACTTTCTAATAGTTCTTAAGGCTTGAGATGAAACAGTTAATAGATATTGTTTTTAAGAATCTTAACTCTGTCTTAATGAATTGATTTCTATTGCTTTTTTCTTCTACCAGCCTAAAATTTACACTATTCACAAAGTAACAATTTTCTATGTGTAGATGATCTGACATTAATGGATTTGAAAAATATTTTCGCTTTATGTACCAAGAATTCTCAGGCATATTTTTTAAAGATAAATATTCCATGCTAATGTACTAATTTTTTGGCAAGAAAATTAAGCACCTCTATTTCAGTTTAATAGTTCTATGATGAATGAAGTGTAATTAAACATGGAGATTCTGCAACATTCACTGAAATATTAATTTGGGTTCTTTTATATTCTAGGCACCATGCTAGGCATTGAATACATAGTGGTTAACATAAACAGATACAATTATTAAAGTACAATTATAAAATTTAGACATCTCTCAAATTTCAAATTGGCCATTGCAGAAATAATGACATATTATTATAGCTCTTGTTGCCACAGAATTTAAATCATCTTTTCAGTAACTAAAAAAGTATTATTTATAGATGTCAGTAAATATTTATTTTAAAACCTCTATCAGTATTGTGTTTACTGTGTATAAGTGAGGTATATTATTTTCATGTAAAGAAAAGTACCATTTTATGCTGAGAATTACTGCTTTACGAATGAGCAAGAAAAGTAGCATCACAAAGTAATGAAGAAAGAGAAAACTCAATCTTGATTGGCAGCACAATATTGTAGAGTTTAATAGGTCAGGCTAGTACAGGAGGTTCCAGTTTTGCCACTCAATATCATGCAGAATATCATCAGGCCTGTGACAGCCAGGCCTGATACAGCTGAAAATATCTGTAGCCTTGGAAGCCTTGTAAGTTTCAGAAGGTCATTTTGGCATCATAGTAGAAACACTGATTCACAGGGAAGGTCAGACTGGGCAGCCAGGCAGAAACATAGGTTGCTAAAACCCAACAGTTGTAGATTTAGAGTAATTGTCAGCTATACTAACTGGGTATACGAATTTGATGTAGCCATCTTTCATTGAAATATTTATAGAGGAACATGCTTAACTTGATGGTCAGATACTAATTTGTCTTTTCTCTTCTGAAACTTTAAGTGTTGCATCTACAACCTTACCTGGTACCAGGACAAACATTAATATAATTTTATTTATGTATGACATATTCTCCATCAAAAAAGGATGTTAGTTGGCTTACAGCAGTAAAGTGCACATAAAGTAGGGCTGTGAAAAAGAGACATAACAAATCATTTAGAAGGAAAAGAGATGAAACAAGTACTTGAGATAAAATTGAGAACTAAATTTCTCTCTCAGCTTTCTGGAAATCAAAGCAAAAGCTTTAGGACATAGAAAAAAAAATCCCACATTTATTTATTAAGATCTCATCATATCCCATATACTGTCTTGTTCTTAGCCTTTAGGGTGTTTAGTTAAATGTTCTGACTCTGCCCTTGATGAAATCTTGAAGTGGATGAATTCCAATTAACTAAGAATTGAAGGCTGAATTCTTCACCCTGGCCTTCCAAGGTTTCAGCCTCCAAGTCCAACTTTATCTCCTACCAGCCTCATTGCCTATGGGTGTTCCACATATGCCAGCTCTCCAGTGTTCATATTCTCTGCCTTTCTATATCCCTGCCTTTATTCTCTGTATTCCCACAGTTTGGAGGGCTATTCCTTTTTGCCTCCAACCAAATGCAGACCATTCTTCCAGGCCCATTTTAGATGCCCTGTCCATCAGGAAACCACCTTGACCTCTCTTTTAGTTCACCAAGTTTTATTGTTGTCTCTGCTGTGTTCTTCTTTCCTATGTACTGTTATTTGTGTATTAGTTTTAGTCTCTGATTAAGCAGTAAATTCTCCAAAGCTGGATCATGTATACCCCCTATATCTAGGCTACGTGTAGAGGGTCATCTATAAACAATATAATCTATATGCATGTATACTATTTTATCTATGTATTGCTTATCTTTAATTAATGTACTTACTCATTTAATAAGGTTAGTGTGTGTGTTGGATGTTTTTAGAATTCTTTAAAGAAAACTTTTCTTTCTAACATAGTAGATAATAAAGAGAACTAAAAAAATAATAAAGAGCACAATCAGAGGAATAACACTTGCAGTTTCTATCAAAGGAGATATTTGGGGGCAGTGAAACTGAGGTTATAATTGTTTTTTCTTATTGTTTTGACTTTGGGCTTTATTATTAAAAAGCAACTTAATATTTACCAATTTTTTGTGCCATAAGGTAACTAATATAAAAGACAACAAGTTTTTTACATGTAAAAGAAAAATATCACTTATACCATTTCAAACCCTCAGTGCTTTCTCTCTAGTATATTTTTCTACGGTTTTAAGAGCTGTCAAAAAAATCTATCTGACTCTACATGGCTTAGAAATATTTCAGACAGTTACTCCATCTCCTTTACTGCTTTTCAAACACTGTTTTAGTGGTTGAAATAGATCAGTCTGACTGTATGTGTACTTGCTTAGCATACATTCAGTCGCGTGCTTTTAGAGCAGCGTTTTTCCTTACGTAGAAAGTTTCTGTTAATAGATTTTAAGCTCCTCAAAAGCTTTGAAGAAAATGTGGTCTTTTATTGCTAAGAAAGCAGAGAAATAAAAATAAAATCATGCTCAAAGACCTCTTTCTCAACAATTTATCTTTAAATCATTTACTGACTAGTTAGAACCCTGTAATGTATTAATTACTAGTTTAAAACTAATAAACAATCCTAAGAAGAAACTTATAGAGGTAGCATATAATTCTCACATTTCTACGTGTACATGATTAGCGTCCAGTGTATACCCCATGGACATACAAGGACAAGAGCATCCATTTGTCAGCTCTGTAAAGGTGCCACCGTATTGCCTTCAGAATCCATACACAGGGCTTTCTCCTTCACTTACATCTCAGAGCAAACCAAGGGTTGCCGTTGTGGCCACTGTACCAAATACCACTCTACCCCTGATCTCTCTGATTTTTGGATTTCCATTGTATTTAAGGTCATTGTCTTTTCTACAAAGTTTGGTGTTAAATTGCCAGGATGTATTATTAATGAAATTTTAAATTTGGGATCAGAAGACTTGATTGTAGGTCCTGATTCTTCTGTTTAGTTAGCTTAGGAGACTTTCTTGAGTCACTCGCTTAACCGTGCAGGCCTTGAATTATTTGTTCATAAATGGATAAGATAATATAGCCATCACTTAGAGTTGTGAGGAACAAATGGCAAAATCAGATGGAAGTAAATTGTAGACCAATATATAAAATAGTATTTGCTATTTTTGAATAGTAATAGACTTCTGGGGAAAAGTAAACTTTTTAAGTGACTAAGAAAGTGTTTTATTGAAGAGCAAGATGAACACCTTGCAGATTTTGTATATAAATCAAAAAGAAATGTAGCATAAGCCAACTTCTCAAAAAGTTAATCTCTTTAAGGGTTGTTAGTGAAGGAACATAGTTTGTAGTTTTATCCAAAATACAGTTATTCTTATTGAAAGAAAATTAAAGCATTCTTTGTCTTTTCCTCCCTATTAACTTTAATACAAAGGTTTTACTTGAATTAAATACAGAGCTCGATTTTAGTTATATACGAAGAACATAATTTGACTATTTCCTGTGCAACCTTTTTTCTTATTCTTTGGATACGCACATACACACGCACACATCTATACACCCATACATATTTTAATCCTTATTTCATTTTTTATCTATACTATGCAAAATATATTTTATCACATTGTAGTGATTGAATGGGTACTCATTTGTTTTTTCATCCTTTTGCAAGATAATTTTCCTATGCAAATCATTCTTACTATAAATAACAAATAAGAAGCCGGGAGTTCCTGTCATGGCTCAGCAGAAGCAAATCTGACTAGGAACCAAGAGGTTGTGGGTTCGATCCCTGGTCTCACTCACTGGGTTAAGGATCCGGCTTTGCCATGGGCTGTGGTGTAGGTTGCAGACGTGGCTTGGATCCCACGTTGCTGTGGCTGTGGCATAGGCCGGCAGCTGTAGCTCCTATTAGACCCCTACCCTGGGAACTTCCACATGCCGCAGGTGTGGCCCTAAGATGACAAAAGACAAAAGACAAAAAAAAAAAAAAAAGGAAATAGGAAGCCTAAATATCACTGCCTCTAAAGTATTTGTGCGTGTGTGTGTGTGTGTGTGTGTGTGTGTGTGTGTGTATTTGACATTTAAATAATAAGATATGGGAAGTTTTAGGATCGCTGTATGATTGTCTTTTAAATTTATTCAGTATATTCCTTCAGATATCCTGAGGGATTGTTTTTTTTGTTTTTTGTTTTTTTTTCCACAAACTAAGTAGCTTGTGGAGGCTAACTTGGAATGAACTGTTGAGTAGGACTAAAGCATTAGTGGTTTCTCCAACCACTGCATGGTGGTAGTAATATGATCAGTAGTGTCTTCAGGTGACGTAGAGGGGTGGGGTGTATGTGGTGCCTGATTTAAAATAATATTTTTAAAGTGAATATAACAAAATTTTGTGTAACGTTTTGCAGGTCTGTCAATTTTCTAAAGCAGTCAACTGAATGTAAACAAAAAGCATGTCACCACATCTCAAGCCATTTTTTCAGGGCAGATAATCTGGGGAATTATTGGGTGGAAATGTACAATCTCTGGTGAACGTAGTGTTTTAGCTTTATTTGATTATGATTGCCAAAATTTAATGAGATTAAGGATAGCCTGGCAAGTTTGCTGAAGATGTAGGTTACTGGTCTTTATCCTTAGTGGGTCTAGGGTAGGTCCCGGAAATACGTATTTTTAACAGTTACCCCCAGGTGACCAATTCAGATGGTTCAAGAATCTGGATTTTCAATATCCCAGAACTAAAAGTGTTGCTGTTAATGAACTGTTGGCAGTTACTGGCACTTATTAGCCAGCTCCTGATGCATTGTGATTTGCTATGGAAAGCTGGTCACTGCTTTCTAAGTGCATATGATGCTGAGGAAAATATAGAGCTTTAATCACTGTCTCATTAAAAGGGTATGGTTGGCTCTTCAGATTTTCTCATGTGTTACAGGTCTTCCAGAACACACAGTACCTTATGGGCAATGAAATAATTTAAAAAGGAATGTTCTTTTTCTTTTTAGCAAAGGAAGTAAACCTCAAGCTGCCATGTTCGTTTATTCAGTACTATACTCTTGGAAAGTACGAAATCCTAGGAATAGGCTCTTGCTCTTATCTCTTGAGAAGTGTGACTTCATTTATACTCTGACAACATGGTGAAAATCACGTTGTCAAAAAGAGAATAAAAGCCTTGGAAATACCCACATTTTGCTAACCAACCATCTGAAGTCTTTGGAAAATCCAGTTTTAGGTTCTTTATTCTGTGAACAGTTACTGAATAGCAGAGAAAGAATTTGAGGAGGGCAGAGTAAGGGGAGAGTGTTTTATTTTCTAACAGGATATAGATCTGTTGGCAAAAATGTTCCGAGAGTATATACCTGTCTTGGTTCTTTTGATTAGAACCAGGTTTACACCACTTCTGGAGAACACTCCACTCCAGGGTCAGAAATGACTGCAAAGAGGAGCTCTGGCCTCAGGAGGAATTACCACACAGAGAAATGTGTTTGGATCTACATGAGTTCACCAGAGTTCTTTTGTACCTTAGGTGGTTTGATAACGCCTTGCATTATTTATAGCACCTGTCAGAAATCATTTCCTTTAGTCAATTAGTATCTAAAAAAGGAGGGGGGAAGCAGGATATTTTCTGACATTTGTAGAAATAATGTGTAAAAAAAAAGCATTGCCTTAATCATATGGCATTGTGCTGTCAGAGATTTTCCAAATATAACATGCCTCACAGACTCTAGTAACTACACATTTTGTTTTTGTTAATAAGAAAAGCTATACATTGTCCATTTTGCTTACTCTGTCAACCCAAATATTTATTCAAACTTCTAGTCCCTGTTCTTTGGCAGATATAATTACAAAATATAAATATTGTAATTGTTTTAGCAGTGGAAAGGTTTATTTTGAAATAGCAGGAGCTGAACAACTGATTTTACAAATGTTTCCATTGATTAACTGCCATGTAAGTGCTAACAGTTGGAAATATTTTGCAAAACACAAAGGCATGGATTTAAGTTCTATATGTAGGAAAAAGACATATCATACCTTTCACCTGTTCCTACAATAGAAATCTACAATCTAGATTTAAGGCTAGTATCTCTTTTAGGTCTAGCATAGATTTAATAAATATAGAAAAGCCTATTATTAATTGTTGTTAGAAGTGCATATTGATGAATGTTTTCTTGGAAGAAGTTTGCTGTTCTAGTTCAAAGATAATAAACGCATATACTTTATGGTCTAAGTATTTGTGTTATTAATACCACTCAAATATAAGCATAGTTTTCTGCATATCATTGCAGTGTTGCTTAAAATAATGAAAAATTGGCATTAATTTAGGTGACCACTAGTAAAGAATTGGAGATAGTGTGGAGTAACACATAGTTGTGTAAAAAACAGGCCTCAGAATAATGTACTTAGTATGTTTTCATTGTTTCTATTAAAAAAGTAAGCTGTGTATGTGTGTGTGTGTAGATGTGTGTTTGTGTATGAGAATGCATAGAGAGAGGACCAGACATACCATACTAATAAGAGTGCTTAACCCTTGATGTTAGAGGGGGTCCAATTTGGCAGCAGAGGGATGGGGGTTTCTCAATAAAACCCTCTGTATGGTTTAAATTTATTAAAGTGAAAATGTATTCATTTAGCAATGTCTACAACCAAAAAGCAAAGAAAGAAAGAAAGGAAGGAAGAAAGAAAGAAAGAAAAGTGAAAAAAGAAAGGAAGAAAGAAAGATGAACTGTGGAGTTAATATATGTGATTCATTAAATTACTTGCCAGAGACTTCGTCATTTGAACTTAACTTATATTTTATTATCTCCTCCATTATTATTTAATAATGTCTATAGCTATATCGGTAATAGTCTTATCATTTATACCCATACTTCTCAATCACAGAAAAAAGCAGAACCATGGTTAAGAGTACAAATTGTTCAGTCTTTGATTTTGAAATAATTTAGACTGTTATAGTCACTGGAGGTGTGGAAGTCTAGGTATGGAGGCAGAAAAACTCAAAATTAGACAGTATTTGGTTCAACTTTTAATTTGCTCCTGAGGCTTTACATTTGTAATCTGAGAATCCTCTATATTCACTGTCTCATCACACCGCATGATAGGTTTTTGCTTTGTTTTCTTTTCCATCTCTTTCTGAATGTGAGCTCCGTGGGGCATGCATTTTCATGTATGTCTGCAAAAGTTCCTGTGAACGTATGACTCAGAGATTCTAAGTCTGCATTGTCCTTTGATGCACATATAATGAGATTCAGTTCTTATGTTGGAAATTTAAGGAAATAGAGTTGTGGCACAAAACTATGGTAAACAATTTATGTATAGATTTAAATGAATTATCAGAGGCAAATTACCTTTTTATTCAGTTAATCTTACATTTTTAAGGCTTGTGGAATCTTTCAGTGTGTTTTTCTTTTTTAATAAGTTAAGCCTTGTAATTAATTAATATTGAGGCGGGCACAAACAAAATATGCCTCCCTGCTACCACTGTGAACCTACTTTTTGAAATTTTAGGCTTCGAGAAAATTTATTTTCTGGGTTATTGTATAGCAGTTGTAATAATATTAGCGTAATTGGTTGTTGTTGAGCATCTGAGATCTAGTTTAGTATATGAGTTATGTGGGACGTCCTCCAAAAGATCCTTAAGCTACACTGAAATGAAAATATGAGTTATTAATATATGTTTTTGTTTTGTGACGTATCTTCCTCTTTTAAACCAGGGAAAAACAACTGGGTCTTGATTCACTATAGTCACGGAAAACGTAATTCCTATTTGCTTATGAGATATTTGAATTTTGATTTTTTTTTTAGAAAAGCTCAAGTTAAACCGAGATTCTAGTACTTTATTATTATTAGGAGTAAATTCAGTTGACATTGGTATATTATTAAGAATATGTTTGAAATTATTTATTAAAAAGTTTACCTTTTAGGTCAAATATATAAATTAATAGGAATATCCCTAGGATTTTCACAGTAAACAGTGTGACACTTTTGTGGCTTGAGTATTTGTAAAATTTTCAATAAAACATACATTTTTTTAAAAAGATACATTTGTGAAAAGATGGGACTTTTACTGACTAACAGAGAGGAGCAAATCTTTATGTGTTGTCTTGTGTCATGAGAAGTCCACGAATTCATTTAATTAGGATGCATTCAAGTAATACCATCCTATATTCACAATTGATATTATTCATTATATTCTGAAGAATAATTATTTTATGTCTCTTTAACTATAAACATAGATTTACATATATTTCTCATAATGTTTAATAATTAAGTAACATATTTTGGGCAGTCTTCAAAAGATATAAGCCAGTAAAATTTCCTAGGTTGAGGTTACTAGGTTATGTTTTAAATCAGGCATCTGGAGATTCAAGATTTATCTGTTACGATCAAGCTTTTGTGTTCAGGTAGTTGATAGTAATGAGGGTTATTGCCACATTAAAATTTTAGAAATTCTGGAAGCTGTGACAACTATGATTGTTTGGTCCTAATAGAGATGTGCGTTATATTTTAGCCAGATTTTTTCCATTTTTTTACATATTGATTTTATAATTTTGCTTGATTGAGCTAGCTCAATGGAAAACAGGCATAGGTTAATTGTGGAGAAGCTATTAATGACCACTGATTGTGAGGATGATTTCTGCCTTGGAAGAAAGGTTGGGACAGTGGGGCAAAGAGGACACGTAGGGCAGATTTCACAGATGTACAGGATACCCTGGGATTATTTCCTCAATTCTCTCAGTAATCAACTTCATACTTATTTTTGAGTTGTACAGTAATGTTATTAGGGAAGCAGAGGTGAATTTGCTTCCATTCCTCAAACAATGAAGATCACGTTTAAAGACGTTTTAGGAAGAGGTACCACCAACCTCAGTGAGAAGCTCAGTGGTATTTTTCAGAATGCATAAAGATTGGAAACTAAAACTAAGTTTTTGACCCCTAGTTACTATGCCAAATAAAATATAACTCATTGAAGTAAACATTAGAATCAGTCCATAATCTTGGCATTGCCCAGGGAATAGGAGTATCACAATATACTGCATTCTATTTAGCGCTCACGGTTTTGTCATGCTAATTCCACCTTGGTAGATCCTGGTTCGGTTAATGTACCATTCTTCCTGAAAATTGCCAGAATGGCAAGATTTGATGTTGCTACCTTTTTAGCTCTTTGAGTACATACCAGCATGGTTAATTTTGTTGTAATCTGTGTTCTGACTTCCTGAGTAATTATTATTTTGAAATATTAAGTGATTTAGACAGATCAGAAATGATTTCCTCAGGCTAACGAGATAACTTCTTTGTGTAATATATAGAGAAAATAAAACACTAAACAGGATTAGCATTTTGTCTGGAAACATGATAAAGTAATATCCATAGCGTTATTTTACTTTCTTGTGGAATAGAGGGAAATGCTAAGAGTGCCCGTTTGAATATCATCAGAAAAAATACAAGTTTTCCCTTCTTTCTCCAGAATTGAAGAAGATTGATTCTGTCGTAAATTCACAGATAATTCAACTGTACAGTTGAGATATATAAATATAGTTCTATATTAACTTCATTGCCTTATGCTCTCCTTCCAATGAGTGGCGTTTGATGCTGGTTTCATTCAGTTATAAAGGTGACATTGTTGATTTATTTAGCTGTGCCCAGGCATTGTAACTTGTAGGAAAATACTCATAAACTAGTATTCAGATATGCTAAGAAAAATATTATCATGCCACAAATACCGATTGTTGGCTTACCCTGGACCAGACACTGTTTAGATGTTGGCTATTTAGTGGAGACAACTGCCTGCTTCCCTGGAGCCTCCATTTTTATGGAAAAGGTAGATGATTAGCAGATAGTGAGAGAGACACATAATATGACATCAAATACTATCAAGTGAGACGGAGAAGAATAAATCAAGGTAGAGAGGGGGCAAGTCTGGACTGGTATAGAGAGGAACAGAAGTTTTGGATGCTTTTGATAGTGCGTTGGAAAAGCTTCTAGGGAGATAGTTAACCTTGCACTAGGGACTGGATGAAAGCACATTTAGGTACAAAGTTAGTGGCCCAGTGTATAAAATGAAGGGAGCCCTCGTGATATTTACCTTCTAATGACCTTAAGCCTTTTAAGCTTTTAAATTTTGCCTGAGATAGGAATTCAAATTTTACTTCGTAATCATAGTCTGCATAGAGCCTCTCTGTTTCATTTTGTCTTAAATAGAAATACTTAAGGGACAATAATCATTTTCTAATTTGAGTGCAGTGTAGTTAGTTGCTTTTGGAATTCTAATTTTTAGTGATCGTGCATTACCTAACCAACACTCCCTCATTATCCTTCTAATAAGAGACCGCTTGATGATTAGGGCATCAAACCTATCGGGATTTTAAAGGAATGCTTTGATAGACCTTAGATTGTCCATCTGAGTTGGTAAACACAATCTTACTTTCCTTACTAGTGACTTGTCATCCTTAACACAGTGCAAAGCAGTCAGACCAGCAGTCCACCTTGTCTGTCGCCATGGCGTTCCAGAGAATGTGTGGTTGGAAGCCAGCTTTTTTTTTTCTCAGAAATATTTCTAAAACTTCAGTGATTTGCATATGTTCTTCATGGTTTTTACCAGTATATTTAGTTAGTCTTATTCTTTAAATTCTTTCTTCTATACTTTAGGCTCTTCCTAAGGTATGATATCCACATAATCTCAGGCTTAACGAGATCATTTTAGCATTCTGATGCATCTATTAAAAAATTATGTTGTTTCTGCATCACAAAATCTCCGTGGGTGCTACCAGTAGTGTGCTTACGGAAACACTGATCTCAGCTTTTTGTTACATGGAGTTGAATACTGCTGAAGACTGCATTAACCCATTCAGACCATGTCATAAATAACTTTGTTACTTTATTTAGTACCTTGGTGAGTAGACAAATGGCTTTACAGCCTCAAGAAATGCCTAGTTGATTGTTTGTTTATTGAAATCTCTATTAATATTTGGGACAAGCCATGGGCAAAATTGTACTGTGAGCTAGGTTAGTTGGCTAAAGTAATGCATTGCTAATTCTGGACTTGTCGACACCAGTGAGCCAGGGGGAGAAGTTACAGTTTTGGACAAGGGGCCTCTTCTTGTCACTCCAGTTAGAGTGAAACTGTCTTAGTAAGTAAAAAAACCTCAAATAATTACTAAGTTAACTTCCTCAATATGTAACCTATTTCAAAATCAAAGCTTATGAAAAAAGCCCCCAAAATTCCCAGCGACTACTCTGGGATGTCATGGAACCAATCTGTCTATATTTGATTCAGACGAATTGAAAGGATTAGTAAACACATGTGACCAAGATATTCAACCTTGCTCATAGAGGCCGTACAGTTCTCTAAAACAGAATTTTAGTCTTATACCTTTGAGCATCTATTTATCCTTTATTGCAGTATGTATGCAACCCTTAAAGAGATTTTTACATGAAACTGTTCAGTCAGTTTAATGCTAATATATATTAATTGCTATAAGATATATATTAGCTAATATATATCAATTGCTGTAAGACACATATTTATTATATATTATAATTATTACTTATGATTCTTCATGCTTTTTTTCCTTAGAACGCTTTCTCCTGTTTTTCCTTTCTTTTCCTCTATCATTACATTTTCTTCTTTCGCTTTCTATTTCCCTACTCGTATCTTAAAGGAGAAAATACCTGTGAATTCTGATATTACTCAAGGAGAAATCGGTCTTGGTTCTTGTGGCAGAATATGCTTGTTTGTAGAACATGTCATGGAATGTGAGAAACCCTATAGTGTTTGGAATTCGATCAATAGATAAAAGAGTGCTTGTTGTTAGGCAGGTTTTTAAAAGTTTGATTCTCATTGAAAAATGGCTAAATTCCTCAATCTTTGTATTGTTATGTTTTCGTTCAAGGAGGCTTATTGTAATATGTTGAAATATAGGTAAAAAAAATTACCGCAGAAACAATTTACCTATTAGTAAATATCTTCACAGTAGAAGTATTTCCTAACAATTATTTACAACAATGCCTATGTGGGGGGCAATATGTTTTTAAGAATTCCTTCAATCTGGACATTACCCATACACTTTTAAACATTGTCTCTATCTATAGAACAAAAATCCATTGCTAGTTGAAGTACCGATCCAAATACTATAAAATCTTATCAAAGCCACTCAGTTATGAAGATTTCTAGTCTTCCCTGAAATTCTTCTGTCTGAATAAGGAGAAAGATTATAAGATAATGTTCTAATGTCAACAATTTAGTCAAATCAATTTCTAGGATAAAATCTGTTTGTTACCTCTAGTCCCCAATATTAAGGGCTGGAACACATGTTACCAGGTGCAGCTAGACTAATATTTCACAAAGGTCAGTGTCCATCCTTATTGCTCACTTGTTCATCCCTGGTTAATTATAAATATTTTGATTATTGTCCCTGCCTAATATAATAGTATTTTCAGCTTATATATCTTTAACTTTCATTAACATGTTTTTGACATAAATAGAATTTTTCTACCATAGAAAATAAAAATAACCAGAAGACCCATTTGCTAACATTTTAGTAATTAATGTATACTTTGTAATTGAGTGAGACCAAGCCTGTAACATGGTAGAAATTAAAAATAACCCTAGAAATTAATTTTATAGTTATATTTAGATATAACCCTCAAGCAATGAAGATACTTCTAATGGTACCAGTGTCTTTCCTCATATTGTTTAGATCCCATAGATCATGGCGACATTTTCCTTAGGGTTGGGCACACATCCTCATAAATATGTTTATTCTTAATAAGTGGAATAAAACCTATTCTTTTATTAAACATTTTGAAAACATCTATTGTGTTCCAGGGACTGGATTTTAAAAAATGCTGATATACCCCATTGTCAAGTAGTTTTTAACCTCCAGGGCAAAAGTGCCAAAGATACAAACTACTAGGAGTGTTCTGAGAGGGAATAATGTTGAGCATAGTTAGCCCAGCCTTTTTGAGAAATTGATATTTGAACAAGGAGAGATTTGCCAAATTGAAGGGGTGAGGAAGTATATGTCCAACCAAACAAAGGGTTAGTATGTAACAAGTTCCAGGAGCTCACAACAGTGTGATGTATGCCAGGAACCCAGGGCAGTTACTCAGAGCTCCTCTCTCCCAGGGAGGATATAGGTGCAGTACTGGGAGAAACCAAAAATGATAAAATGTGTCAGTTCAAGACAAGGGGAAAGGGGCAAGAAAGAGGGAGTTACAGGGGTTGTTAGAGGTCAAGTAATGGCAAGGACTATTATAGTCTTTGGATTTGGATTTGATGGGAGCATTGACAACTGTTGCTGAGCAGTAAAGTCAAAATCGTGGAGATCATACTAATGCAGAGTCAGAGGTGAATGGGAGGGAAGAAGAGGGAAAACAGCACTTGGAGATGAGTCTTTAGACGTTTGGGAATAGCAGATTAAGAAATGAGGCAGAAGTGACAGATAGCCAGGCAGGGTCCCCTTCCCTCTTGTCATACCATCCATTTTAGAGCTCTGTCAGCACTGTGAGGGCTAAGAGAAAGAACTGGAGGAAAGGCAGAGTGTTCATATAGAGAGCGAGTGTAGACGCAAAGAGGTCTTGAGAAGGAGCCAGTCAAGTTGTCAGCTTAACCTTGGGTAGGAGAAGGGAAAACTTCCAGGAGACTGAGAAGAAAAGAAAGTTTGCAGATGGGTGGCAGGATGTTGAGACAGAATTCATGCCTGGGGGCCACTATTTTTACTGAGATATATAAGCTCATCTGCTCTTGACAGTGAGAGGAACATGGAGAAGGAGGAACTTGAGAGTGATGACGTTTTAGGAAAGCTGGAATGTGAGAGGGAGCTGTCCAGGGCCAGGGGAGGATGCCTAGACAGTGGGAGGGCCTGAGTGACCCTGTGCTGCTTATAGCATAGTAATGAACATCAGACAGTGGAGGCGTCGTGTGTGTTTGCATGGGTGTGTTCGTGCATGTGTTTGTGCATTTTTGTGCTGTAGACTTAATTCCAGTTCAGATGTAATAATTGACCATTTAATTTACCAAAGTTTATGGAACTCCATCTATTTTTTATCCCTAAGCCAGGCACTAGTGTTGCTAAGATGAGTAAGATTGTTTTTGTCCTTGGGAACGTATATTCTAGTGGGTCAGATCTATAAACACATAAAACACTGTATAGGGAAGTAGAGGTAATTGAGCGGAAACTGTTAATATAGGGGTGAAGGTGGAGTAAGTGACCATCTTGAAAGCTTCCTGGAGGAAATGACATGCTAGCTGGCTTCTAAAGGAGGTCATGGTTGCAAGTGAGGCTCTTTAAGATTTCAGAGAGGACAAAAGAGATGTTGTCCACAGATGGGGTCCCTACTCAAGCATGAAGTAGTTGAGGAATTCTGAATGCAGAGCAAACTTTCAGGAAGGTGGATGAATCTTAGTGTTCTTGACTGAGTTGGCTTTGTTTTACATAGAACCAGGAATTAGGACCAGAAAAGTTTTTGCAAACAACATTTTTGGAGCATCAGTATGAGTTATTCTTTTCAAATCTTTCTCAAAAGTTATGGTCTTACTACATTATTTCTAAACCTAACATCTAGTTTTTTTTTTTTTAAATTAATGTTAAGAATGACAATATTGGAGTAACTTAGTGGCTTAAAAACCCGACATTGTATCTGTGAGGACGTGGGTTCGATCCGTGGACTCAATGGATTAAGGAACTGGCGTTGCTGTGAGCTGCAGCAAAGGTTACAGATGTGGCTCCTGCCTTGCTGTAGCTGTGGTGTAGGCTGGCAGCTGCAGCTCCAATTCTACCCCTAGCCTGGGAATTTCCACAAACTGTATGTTCGGTCATAAAAAGAAAAAAAAGACGGTACTAATCCTGAAATATATTAAAAAAAATTCTACTAGATATCCATGTTTTATATATATATATATGTATATATATATAGTGTATATATTAATAGTTTATATTCTAACTTCTAAATTATAAATATGTCATATGCCAGTTGTCCATTTTTGGCCCTGGAAGAAATATCATCAAACACTGTTTGTTATACTGTGTTACTGCCTCTTTGGTATGTGAAACTTTTACAGTTATTAAAGCCTTGATTCCTTTGGTAGCATTCAAAGCGGGGAAAATGCATGCTTTTGTTTATGTAACTGCTAAGTATTTTCTGAAAGTTTTTCCATCCTTCTTGAAAGAGAAAGTAAGTTGTTAAAAGCATATATGCCCCTGCTATAGGGAGCAGTCCTGTAGTGCTGAGTTAATAGATCATTAGGCAGTAGGGGATCCCCCACCCCCCACCGTCCGGCTTCATTCGTACCTCTGAAGTGCATCATGCTGCCCAAATCAAATTGCTTACTTAATATTTAATGTTTCTGCGATGGAATCACTTTCTCCCTTGAGTTCGACTTCGGATTTGCCAGACACACTGACAACACTGCACTCCTTATTTTCCCCACATGACCTCAGCTTCTGCTTAAAAAATGTTCGAATAAAGGATGCTTTTGTTCATATCTCGCCTGCCTGCGATATATTGACAAAGTGTCTGCCGGCTGAATGGAATAGTTTTACAGTATGAGTGCTGCTTTCAGTGGAGGGGCAGGGCTCGAGCTGAAGAAGGAAGTGAATTGGATAGGTCAGGAGAATGTACCATTTGTAAACACCCCTTTCCTTTTTTATTCACGTGTCAGGACAGCAGGAGCAGGCTGTTCAGTGCCCGTCCCTGCGCAGAGCCAGAGGGAAAGCAGCTTGGAAGTCAGTTGCAATTTTTAAACCTTGCTTTTTATTTCTGGTAATGATCTTCAAGTGCTTGGACTTGTTTAAGAAGCTGTTTTGAAACTAACATGGTTTAGTCCACTAACTGCATGTTGGGTAAATTCAAAACCCACATGCTCGTCCTCTTGCAGTGGAATAAGTCACATCTGATGGACATTTTCTGTGCTTATAGCATAGTAATGAACGTCTGACAGGCGCGACCTTTCATAAGACAACCCACACTATTGGCTTTCTGCCCAGAATATTGCTGCAACACTGTCTGTGATTGGTTATCTCTCTATCATGCATTGCTTCACAAGGGGAAACGGCCCCTTTTTTTAATAAATCTACGATGGCTGGCTGCAATATGCCTCACTGTAAGTATTGCGTGTGTGTGTGAGAGAGAGAGTGTGTAAGTGTGAGTGTGTGAGAGAGGGAGAGAGAGAGAGGCTGACTTGAATATTACTTAGTCTGGTAGCACATGGCAAGGTTGTGATACTGTAGGACATCAGTGAAGAGCTACTTAGTAAATCTTAACCTATCTCTTTTTTCTACAGGTTGGTACTAAGAAGTGCCTTTCCTGACGTCTCTGCTGCTTGGAACCGCTTCTAGAGCAGTCTCTGCTTTTGCCTTGCTTGCTGCCAGCTAGACTGTGACGACAGCACATCCACCCTCCACCTCTAGCCCAGACACCCCCATTTCTACTTATAATCAAGAGAAAAGCTCTAAGTATCTGGCATTGCCCTAGGCTGCTTTAGTTTTAAAAGAAAAGTTTGCTGAAAAAGTAAGATATCTTCTGCCAGGAAATCAAGGAGGAAAAAAAAATCATTTTCTCGATTTTGCTCTAAACTGCTGCATCTGTCTATGCCAAACTAATCAATACCGATTGCACCACCAAACTCCATTGCAAATTCAGCTGTGAGGAGATTCCCTTTCAGACAACTTTGCTGAAAGCAGCTTGGAAATTCGGTGTCAAAGGGTCTGCCACGTTTTCATGCTTGCATTTTGGGCTCCAAATTGGCACTGGGAAGGGGTTACTGAGAGCACAAGGCTGATTCAAGGCCCTACTTTTAAACATTCATCTACTTACGATCCTAGTATTTCTCTAAAAACCAAAACCTCTTTGAATTAACAGTTTCATGCTGTGAATTTCTAGTGGGAGATCTTTTCCTTGATATTGACAACACAATTTTCCATGTACTTTTAAAACAGGGAGTGGGGGAGAAAGTATTTTGGAGGGGACATTTTCATCATCATTTTACAGTTTTATCAGTTCAGTTTTTTTTTTTTTTTTGGTTGTTACTGTTTTTTTGGGGGGGTTGGGTTTGTTGGTTTCACTGAAAATTTTAACTACCTGTAAAATCTAAACATGGCTGTTAGTGTCACACCAATTCGGGACACAAAATGGCTAACACTGGAAGTATGTAGAGAGTTCCAAAGGGGGACTTGCTCACGGCCAGACACGGAATGTAAATTTGCACATCCTTCGAAAAGCTGCCAAGTTGAAAATGGACGAGTAATCGCCTGCTTTGATTCATTGAAAGTGAGTAAATATTATATTATTTTAAGGATACGCAATAATTGAATAAAGGGGATATGAATATACAGTCCACTGAGTTTGGAATTATGGATTGCTTTGTTAATAGTTTTAGTTATATGGTGTGTTCTTATTGATGATGTTGGGGTGGGGCACTGTACTGAGAAGCAATAGAACCAAGTCTGGCCAAACTTTGTTGTGAATAACTTTATCCGTCCTTTAATGCTGTGATTTTTTTCTAGAGCAGAAAGTGTCAGTGTACTTTTTACTTGGTAATGGCTAAGTCAGTGTCTATCTATAGGAATAGTAAATGTAGGTATGTGTGCGTAGCGTATGTGTAGATTATACGCAAGGCCGTGGCAGTAGCTGAGTGGGGCTGGTTTGTTTTTGCTGGTTTGTAAAGGTGCTGTACCATTGTAAAAGAACAACAGATTTTAAGTCAGCTAAACTTGGATAGACTTTTAATTTAGTTATTTTGCATTATAGATTTCCTTTTTATTGTATGACTCAATTATTTTAAGGCCTGAAGCAATGCATTTTGTGGAAAATATGACTAGAAATAAGGTTCTGAACTGCTGCTACAGTACCCTGAGGCATAAACTTTGTTGAGTTCTAGACATATGCTTAAGTACTGTTTATTAATTGGACTTTTTTAAAATTTCTAACATTCTACTGTGAAGTAACTTAGCAGTTTATTTTCTGTTAGATCCTGATTATTTTTTCATTTGTAACAGTCTCAGCTAGAAGCGTTGTTACCTTTTGTGAGCACCGTAATACTAACAGATTCACTTTAGTATATTTTGACATTCAAAAACATCTTTGGGTTCATGTTTCAGGTATCAAGTTTGAAAGTGGGTCTTTTAAAAGACAGCATACATGTCTTTGTTTTGACATGAAAGGCCAAGACTAGAAATGTGAAGATGCCTGGGTACTCTCTACCTACTTGTTTTTCATTCTGTTGCCTCCGAATATTAATGTGCTGGTTTAATTCACTCTTTGAACCTTTGAGAAGGGATTGCTACCATTTCTGGATCTATAGAGAAGTAAAGGTCCATCTTATCTTTTGCAAAAGAAAAAAATATTGCTATGATAATCTTTAATACCTCAGGGGTGAATTACCTGAAATAGTTAACAGGTAAGTTAACTCATGACTCACTCCAATGTTATAAGTTAACTTGTGAGTTAACTATTTCAGTACATTGCTTCTTGGTCCAGTTTGTGCTCCTCACTTTGCTAAAAGTTTTCACCAAAGACTCAAAGATATTATCTTCAAAGTAAAATACAAAAGAAGGTACTAACAACAACAAAGATATCTTATAATGTTATACTTAATGTCATAGTTCTAAAGTTGTAAATTACCACTGGGCCTTTTTCTTTCCTTTGAAAGTCATCAATGAAGGGCACAGTGGTTGTACCTTGTGAATGTGTATTCTGAAATTACAGCTGACTGAATTTAAGTGTAATTAGGGACTGGGACCCATAAAATGAGGGGCAAAGGGCTAATTACACTTGTCGGTAACCAGCTGTGTCCATAAGTAACCCTGTTTTGACCCAATTACTAGTAAATCCAATCTTTAATCCTAAAGACAGTTGATGTTGCACTCTAGCTGCAAAATGAAGGACATTAAACTTGGCTGTGACATTGAATGGTTTCACAGAAGACCTGCCTCCACAGCATTTGGAAACATTGTGAAACTTTAAAATTCAGTTGCTATTTTTCCATCTCAAAATATTTTTTTAGTTGCTGCTCACTTGTGGCCATAGAACAGTCCCCCTTTGAGCAAAGCAGCAGCATTGCTTAATGACATGCTGTGTGGTTAACAAGATTCAACTGCCACATCAAGGACTTTTTTTTTTTAATAACAAATAATTTCACGATCTTAAATTTGCTTATGAAATGAACTCATTATACCAGCTAATCAGTGCAAATGCTGTCCTTATTCTTTGTCTTTCTAAGAGAAACTGAATTTTATGGTGTATAAAATGTGGTAAAATATTTTGATGTGAATAAAAGGGGAAAAATAAATTTATTTCTGGTAGAACTTCATCCCCAGAACAATAGCTCCTTAAATATTAGTGAAATAACTATGTTAAGAATTAATTTAAAAATTTTGTATGTATAACTAAATATTCCTTTCTCAAAAACCATGTTTCATGTATATATGTGTATGTTTGTAATTGACACATGCGATTCTTTATATAGTGTTTAGAATCCTACCTTTTAGATAGTAGTCTTACTGTGTTCAGTGTTGTGGCTAAAATAGATCCAAAACATATTTTAGAACAGTTAAAGTAATTCTGTGACTCATGCCTGAAGTTCTGAAATTTGGGAGCATTATGAGGTTTCCATGCCAGTAACCGCTAGATCATTTGTATTGTTTCAGAGAGTAAACGGAAGGAATTTAGAAACTTGTAATATCCTGACTTCTTTAATAAAATGTGTTCTGTGTATTGCTACAATCCGTAGTCCAGCGTTTTGTGAGTTCTTGAGCCCTGAGATGGAGGTAGCCTGTGTAATCTACTATTTTTAGCAAGTTAGGAAAGCAAACCAAATACTCTCTGAGAGGACCCTGGGAAATGGCTGTACCCTTCAGCTGTGCTGTTTCAGACTTTGGCCAGGCTCCCAGGTGACCTAGGTTTATAGCAGACTTTTACATAGAAGAGAAGAATTCATTTCATTAAAAACAAAAGTCGAACAGTTCGAGAAAGTATTTACATAAAAGAAATCAGTTGGCATATTACTAGAGGGAATGGGAAGAAAATCAGTTGATTGTGTTTTAGATACATATTGGTGATTTTAAAGTTTAAGTAATTAATTTAGATGAATTTACTACATGAAAACAGAATTCTGTATCATAGTAAATGTGTTGCTAAGTAAAATGAGAGTAGAGGATAATGAGAATATATGTAGATATACTTATTAAACTATATTAAAAATAGAATAATAGTAAGAAAGCAAAAACTAATAATGAGTTTTCTTTTATAAACGTAAAAAAATTTAAACACTAATTTTTCTCACTTAATTTTGCCTTTTCACTTAGAGTCTTAATTTACAACAGTCTAAAAATTATATTGAGAATCAAGTGGCTCACAAATTATCGATTTGATTGTTTTAGTTACTTCAGAAATCCTAAACTTTTAAAAAAGTGTTTTATTTAATGCTAGAGAGGAAATTTTTTTATGGCTTATGAAAGGGATACAAAAAAACAATTTTAAAAAAATGTCAACACTATAAGCTGCTATTGGCATATATTCCAGAAGTGATGATTCAAAAGTAGTTAATGGCAAGTTACTTATTTTCTTCACCAGTAACCTCTTTCTTAAATTTTGGTAGTTGATATAAAGAAAGCCTACAGAATATTTTAGTGGGTGCTAAGTTACTTGTATTTTTAAAAAGATTTCACTTATGATCAACAGAAATAGACTGTTGCTTATTGAATTCTTTTTTAAATATCCTTTTTCTTTTCCTGGGGGAGGGGGACCATAACCTTTATGTTTACTATCTAGTTTCCAAAAACTTAGCAAAACTCATTTAACTTTGAAAAGTTTAGTCCCTTGTTCTCCTGTTAAATTAGGCAATTTTGTTTAAGATAATTACTTGCTCATTTCACTGTTATACACGTTTGTGTATGTAGATATCCCAGCTAATCAAATTTATCATAGACACATAAGAGACCATATTCCACTGCAAAGTGACTAGGACCCAAGGCGTGAGTGAACAGGTTTAAAGTGCCTCTGAAGACCTAGCAGAATATATGAAGTACAGAAATCAGATATTAGAAGACACACAGATATGTAAATCGCCAGCTAAGTGAGCAACTAGGAAACTCAAAAGTCAGCAACGCAAATAAACCAAGTCTCCAGATGGTTTGATAGGGTTAGGGGGACATAACTGGACCTAATAAAGTGGTCTCAAGGTGTTTACAGTTAAATTTTAGAAGGTCTTCCGTTGTTAGCAGTTTCTCTTCAGCGCAACAATTGCCTGTATTGCTGCTGATCTAAGTCTTTCTGTCGTATCTTTTTACAGTTTAACTGATACTGGTGACGAAATGATAATCTTCAGATTTCAGGCTAAACATCTGCTTTTGAATTAACACGTAGATCTAGTAAGCTTCTAATTGGAATAACTTTTACTTGGAATTTTGTCGTTATTGTTTCTTTGCTAATGGCATCTCCCATGTGATATTAAAACTTTGACAGGGTATTATACATACATGTGACTCTATAGGTACTATTCAGTGTGTTGTGACAGGCTGACACAGGACTTACTAGTTTCCCCCTAATGACCTAGGAGGTGAACTAACTATAACTTGTGCAGCAGTGTGTGCCATGTGCAAGTTTAAATTGTCTTCTCTAAGCAGAAACTTCACAACTTTCTAAAGAAAACCCTGTGAATTTGCCGAGTGTGATGTCATCAACACTGACACGAACCTTTCTTTAATAAAGTTCTCAATAGCTGCAGCTGCTTCAGGACTACAGCTTTATCCATTTACCTGTTTATATTCTTATGGTTAGACATTTTTTTGGAATAATATTTGTTAAAGCGGTAAAGATTTTCACACTTTTGGACAGTTTTCAAGCTGTGTTTTGAATCATGATACCTAAGGCACTAATTCTAGAACCGTTTTTTTTTCTTTTAAAAGATTTTGGTACACTGCTTCTCATTTTTCTTTATTGCATGAAACTTGGCTTCAGTTTGTGTGCGTGACAAACTAAAAACAATTTAAACCTAAAGCAATGCAGCTCTTACAGTTGAATTCAGACTTTCATTGTAACTCAGACTTCTAAAGGTATACAAAATTCTGATTCCAAGGAATAGCCTCAAAACAGTTCCATGTACAAGGCTGTTACACACTTAAGAAAGCCTCTGCAGCATGGGGTAAATCCTGCATTGAGGAAGTGTGTGACATGTGCCCAGTTCACACGAGAGGTGAGAAATTGAATGTTTCTCAGACTCAGCACAGACACCTAGGGACCTAGTTTGGGAAGCTTATCCTGTCATTTTCCTTGCCAGGGATAAGTAGAGGATTTCAGCTATCAGCATCGCTAATCTGTTACCTTTCATGCTGAGCAATGTCTCTGCCTTCCCACAGACTTAGACAAAGCTTCTTATTTTCTTACAAAGAGATCCTATTGAGCAAGTTTTGAGGTTTTTTTTTTTTTAATTTTTTAACTTTAGCAGAAACACATTTTGTGCTTGTCAATAGGGGAGCAATTTCTGTGTTAACAAGGCCAAAAATTATGACAGTGGAAGTGGATAACTAAATAGATGGTCTTTGATTTAGCACTGATGATATTCATCTGTTCTTAATAGGCAGAAACCAGTAAAAGCAACTAAAGAGGCTTGTTAGAAATACCTAGTTGTTGGCAGTATAATAGATTGTTAGAATCGTGATTCCTTGGTGAATCTCAGTATAGACAATAATTCTGTATAATTGCAAATTTATAATTACAGAGTTTTTATCTAACCCTGTATTTCTTATATATAAGTAACATCAAATGCACATCACCTACATTGTTGTGTACACTTTTTTTGGCACATTTTTTAAAGGTTTTCACTTTGAGATAAAGTTTGATTTGTTGTTAGAGATAAAACTTTCTATAAGAACTAATGTTTTTAAAAAATACTGATAGTTATAACCCCCTATACGTTATAATTTGACTGAAAGGCTCTCTCCTGGATACCTTTGGTCCTTGGCCATCTCTGACCGGTATTATTCTTCTTGTGTTTTCCCTGAGTTCTTTCCAGCTTCGTAACTGCCCAGACTCAAAACTGTTGGTTCTAATCCTTGTTTATATTTCTCCCTGGAGTTACACAGACATGATTTAGCGATTTTGTCTTTAAGGAATTATATTTAGCATTGAGTAACAGAGACACCTTTCCTTCCTAGCATGAGGCATACACAAATTAAGGGTTTATATTTCAGTCACTTGTCCAGACCTATGTGATGGATGACTCCACAGTCACTAGAACTTAGGTTTCTTTTCTCTCAGGTCCTGATGAGCACAAGGCTTCCAACCACAGGCTTATTGACAAATTGCAAGATGGCCACTGCAGTGTCAGCCATCGTAGCTGCATCCTGGGAAGAAGGAATAGGCAAGGGCAAAAGAGGCCCCCAGCCCAGTTAGGCTCCTTTTAGCAAAAAAAGTCTTCTGAGCATCACCCAATGATTTATTCTGGTTTCTCATTCACAGCAGGATTAGCTGGAAACTGTAGTCTTAACTGCTGCCCTGATTGAAACCAGGCCTCTGGGTCATTTAGGTAGGAAGGTGGAATGGATGTTCAGGAGGGTGGGCACTGGAATGGGAGGGTTAAAGACATTTTCTTTCCCCCAGAAAACTTCCAGAGTCTAGGAGTTCCCGCTGTGGTGCAGTGGGTTAAGAATTTGACTACAGCAGCTTGAGTTGCTGTGAAAGTGAGGGTTTGATCCCCGACCCTAGTGCGGTGTGTTAAAAGATCCAGCCTTGCCACAGTTGTGGTGTAGGTCTCAAGTGGGACCCAGATTCAGTCCCTGGCTTGGGATCTTCCATATGCTGTCGGTGCAGCCATTAAAAGAAAAGAAAAAAGAAAAAAACTTCCAGAGTCAAGTAACTCTCCCCGAAAAGCCTCTAGGTGTAGGGATATTTGAGGGGAGATCATTTTGAAAATAAACTTGTATCTTCCTATCTTGGCAAAACCTCTCATCAGTTTTCCTATCCTGGTTAGCTCGAGTTGCCCTTTTTTTTCTTTGAAATTATGACATATTTAGTCGATAAAATCTGGCATATCACCAGTGGATTGATTTTTACTTATACAGAATAAGGAAATTATTTGCTTTACTTTTTATTTTTCCTATTGCCAGTGCATCTTTATGCATACAGTTATATATTTATAACGGGAATATAACAGGAATGTATGTCATAAAAAACAGGTCTCAAATGATTTTGACAAAATAATCTAGTTATTCTGATGCCTATTTCTGCTGTTGCAAATATACTTTATGAAGCAAAATAAATGAATTAATATTTATTGAAAATCACTCTGTGCTGATCAGCATTTTCAGTGTGTTTAATTTTTTTCATAGTATTTAATCCTCACAGAAGTTCTTTGAAGAGTTATCGATATTACTACTACCCCTCAGATGGTCATTGAAGTATGGAGAAGTTAAGCACAAGGTTACTCAAGCAGTAAAATGTGAGCTCCAACCTTGGGTAAACTGATTTCACAGCCTGCACTATTAACTGCTTTCCTGTAAAACATTGCATGTTAATTTACAAATCTACATCCCAAGGATTCCTCAAAGAAAACACCTGCACAGCAGTGCTTAAGAATAAAAATTAATATTTAAGGCAGATTTCCAGCATAGAACTTAAAGCAGTAAATACTCAAGAGTAATTACAAGTCAACAAATGAATCCATGAGTGAACAAAAAACAGCAGCAAGAATGCCGCTACCAACTTTCAAAGATTATATATTTGTTTTGAATATATGGCCATGTAGGAAAAACATTTTAATCATTTAAATAAGTAGTCACTGTAAACTATATAGCTGCCCCTCAAATGTATTAAAAAAAAGCCATATTCCAAAGTTTTAATCGTTTAGAAAACATTTTCCCACAGAACCAGTGTGGTTAAGTCATTAGTCCAATCCTGGGAAGCCTAAGTAACCCATTGGATGCTTTGAGTTATGGTCTAGTACAAATAGTACCCTGGAAACTCTCATTATTAATTAAACCCAGGAGGCTCCCTGGAAGCATTATGAGTACCATCTTATCATACTTCTTAAGTAATACTAGTGTCATAGGCCCAAGCTACTTTCGTTAAGCTGTTTCAATGGGAAAGATATATTTCAGGGTTCAGTTTGGGGCTCTAGAAATTCATCTGGGCCTAATCCAACGGAAGTGGCCTTTCCCAAACTCTTGGCCACTCTCTGCAAACCAGGGTGAGAGAGCTTTCCTCAGCATCATGTTTGGGCTGCTCCTGTGCCCCAGAGTTGGCTTTCAATGGTGCAGTGGCCCTTTTAGGTAGGGAGTGGAATGAGGGGCTGTAGTCCAGAGCTTCCCCAGGGTGGAAAGACTTCTTTGTCATTATGTCTTCCAAGTAACGTTTCTTTTTCCCTAAAGTCTCAACCTGCTTCCTTTTCAAATGTATAGTTTTTTGGTCCTGAGTCTGGTCCACCGTGGAACTTAATATTACTGAAGAGCTCTTTCCACGCTCTTTCCTTTCTAAAGCAAATCAAAAGTGTAGCTTAGTTTTGATACTGTTTCTTTCTCATTACTGATACAAATGGGGAAATATAGCTGCGTAGTGAAAATATCAAACTAAAATTTTTGTCGTTTTGTTTCCTGGCCATTTTGTCACAGGATATAGTCAAGGAATGAGCAATAAAGAACCAGATGTGAGAAGAAAGACACTTAGGAGGTGATAGGAGGTGAGAATTCCACAATTTCAAGGAGTATAACTTAGACACTTCCTATGTCAAACTTAGGGAAGGCAGATATTAAAAATGCAGGCTTCCAGGGGCTGATTGCTGAGAAGGAGACCAGTACATTAGGCGATGGCGGTGGTGGTGTTCAGAGCAGGAACTTAATGGTAGTTGGAGGGTCAGCGGAAGAGAAATTTAAGGAAGAGAAAAAGAACTGTCTCTGGTGGTTCATCTTTCCTTTTGCCGTCTCTCCCTTCTTACAACTACTAATTCTGAGACCACAAGTGGGAAGAGAAGAACTAGAGGGAATCCCCAGTAAGAGAGTTCCCACGGCCACAGGCCACCAGACCAGAGCAGCTATTCTTGCATCACCGTTGGTCTGTTGGGAACCACGTGTATTTTAACCCCAGGTCACCATTTTAGGCCCAGAGGATTCTTGTGATGCTACCTCGGCTTATTCAACAATATTTATATTTTAATTTCTCTTAAGGTTCGATTGAGACTCACTATTTATTGAGACCCAAAGCTTTTCTCAAAACCCCATATGACTCCAGGCATCTTAAGTTAGAATTATCTCTCTGCATAAAATTCAGACTTGGTGTGTAGGCTTCTGATTTTAAGAATCACTTATACTTAAGTCCAGACTATTCTCAAATAAGGCAAGAAGCATCTGCTGTTAATAGTTGACAGTAAATTACACAAAGTAAAACATGGAAAATTAAAGTTAGAAAAGCTGGGAAGCTTTTCTATCATTTTCAATTTTCTGCACAAGCACGGGCATAATCAGTGTTTAGAATCTGCTTGTGACGGATAAATTACATCTGTAATTCATTCTTTTCCATGTTACTGCATTCAGACGATAATTTGCTTTCAGATATCTTTGCTCATTTAATATTCTATAATAGTTCATAGACTGAAAATAAGTCTAGTAACATCTTCCAATCCCAGGAAGCTTTTATAACTAAACAGTGTTAGCTTACCAAATGGGCCAAGTTAAAAAAAAAAAAGGTTTTAGAGAAAAACAGAGCCAAATTTATCATGCCCAAAATAAGATCCTTCTTTGGTGGACCACATTGCTTTTCGTAAAACAATTCTCCTTTAAGGGAGGCAACTGAGAAATGAACCATGAAGAAAGAAAGAACTAAAGAATTCATTATTTATATAAAGAATCCTGTTAAGAAAGATCTATATTCTGGAGGAACTATCTTTCTTCACATTATCTCATATCTCTTCATGGCTAAGTGGAAACTAATGAAATCTAAATCTAGCCATGAGAAAAGATTATCATCATGATGTTATTTATTAAATTTTTTTCACTATTATGAAATTCTACTGCCAGATATTGCCTTTCATGAATCATAGCACAGTAATAAATTGAAAACAAATGTACACATAAGAAAGCCCAGTATATTAAAAGAAACTCCAAGAACAAAAGCAAACTCATCCTAAGCTCAGATAGTAAAGAGTCATGTCCATGTTGAAGAAGAGTCATCTAGGTTGCAAGTTTTTGCATAGTGGAATCTATTTAAGTAGCTCCCCTAAAACCTTTAAACTATGATTAATATAGAGTAGCTTAACATGTAACATACATATAGTGGGTTAAATATGCATAGGGAGAAATGCAAAAATTTTATTACTATTTTTAAAAATCTTTATTAGCTACTCTTGGCTTCTGTATTTCCCACTAGTGTATTTCCCACTAATAATGCTGGAGGAGAGATTTTTACCAGAAGCATATTTTTATAATAAGGGTTTAGGAATTTAAATAAATCACAAACCATTTAAGTCTTTGCCACTTCTGCATCTCAGTTAAAGGGACCTAATCCATTCTTCCTTTTTATCATTTATTACCTGCTGTGTACCAGACATTGCAATAGGCAATGGGTGAATAATACTCAGAGCCTTTTGGGGTGTTGATAGACTGGTGGTTACTATAAGCTTTCTAACTTCTGAGAAATACCTTGAATGATCATAGATAATAAAACATCATTTAACTCTTCTATTCTTTAATATTAAAATATCCCAGTAGGATGCAAATTTGCCATGTAAAATGTAAGCAGGCATTAAATGTCCACTGTGTGTCTGAGAGGCTTGTTGAGAAAAACATTGGAAGCCATCATATAGTCAGTGCGGGAAGAGCAGATGAATCTCAACTCTTGTTATACATGCTGCTAGAGAAACTGTGTGCTTGTATTTGTAGAATGGGTTTACATGGTAAGAGATTTATGCCAGGCCCATCCCCATATTCCGTAATTTATTAAGATAAATCTGAATCTGATTGATTTTTAGTGGATACATGTAGAAGTGGTTAATTTTACTCCCAAGATCTGATCATTATTTACTGAGTATATAAAATGATGAGGCTCAGAATGATTAAGTAACCTATACAAGTTTGCACCATCAGGAAGTAGCGAAGCACAGGCAGCCGGTCTTCAGAGCCTGTGCTTTCAGCCTTTGCTCTGAGTTTAACCTGTTTAAGCTGACAGGGTTACGAAGCACTGCATAGTGATCTTATGCATAAAAAAAAATGTAGTGTTAATTATTAGTGAGTCTACATATTAGAGTGACAGATGTACTTAAGCAAGTATTTGTTGAGTCATTATAATTAGCCTGAATTTAAGACAACTGTACTTTTTAAAACATGATCACTCACAATTCAGAAAACCATCCCTGAAAATTACTAGCAAGATTTTTTTTTAATTTAAAATTGGAAATTTAGGAGTTCCTGTTGTGGCGAATCTGACTAGGAACCATGAGGTTGCGGGTTCTATCCCTAGCATCGCTCAGTGGGTTAAGGATCCGGCGTTGCCGTGAGCTGTGGTGTAGGTTGCAGACGCGGCTTGGATCTGGCGTCGCTGTGGCTGTGGCGAAGGCCGGCAGCAACAGCCCCAATTAGACCCCTAGCCTAGGAACCTCCATATGCCGCAGGTGCCGCCCTAAAAACCAAAAAAAAAAAAAAAGTTGGAAATTTATACTAAATTTTAAGTGGAAGTTTGATAAAACAGAGAATTAAAACTTAGGAAGAATTTTGAAAGTAATGCCAGACTGGAAACAGTATAGAAAACCAGAATAATAGGCTGTTCTGGGAAAAAACCAAATGAGAGTTTCAGAATTCCAAGACAAATCTTGGAAACGAAGCACAGGGCACTAGATAAGGAGGTTTTCATTGCATAATTTATTCTTTATGAGTTTTTTTTGCATAAAATAGAGTATTTCTTATTTAAGGAAGTATTGATTTTTTTCTAATGATGAAACCATGGACATGACCTTGTAAGTGGCTGAGATTAATTTCTTCATATTTCATGAGTTTTACTGGGTATTTATCATAATATTGGAAAAAACAAAAAACTGTGCTTTAACTTTACAAGGCTTTTGTAAGTTGTAATGTGTGAAATTAAAATCTGGATTAAGCCATTCATCCATCTCTTTGACAATGATTTATATTCCTTCTTATTGTATGTCACACTTAGGTATTTATGCTAACTTTTAACAAAATTAGCTAGGAATAAAATTTTAGTAGTTAATTTAATTCTTTCTATATTTTTATAGTACTTATTATGTTAATAATGCTGAAATATCTAGATCCAGTAAGACGAACTTTTTTCAGATGAATGCCTTATTTTTAAAATAGCTTACAATATCGTTTTTAAGACTTTTGCATTATTTGTAATTGAAATAAAAATAACTATTTAAACATAAGAATCACTATTTGCCTTTTATTCACGATATGGCAAAAAGCATATTTGCTAACGTGGACTTAAGAAATTCAAATTCCTGGGCTTACTGGATATTCAGTAAATATTAGTTTAAATTATAATCCTGGACTGTTAAGAGATGTGTCTCAAATATTTGTTATATAATTTTAAATGCTCTATGAGAAATAGTGAGATGCTCTATGAGAAATGCTCTATGGAATAGTGATAGCCTGGACAAAAGGAAAAAGAACACCACTGACATAAATAGTATTACAAGGATCCTTTCCTTAAATGATTAGAAAATGAATGCCTTTTGGCCATTTTCTTGAAAATCTCAGTTTAGTCACATAGCCAGTTAGAAATATTTTTAACGAATTGTCTTTGGTATACAAATTCCAATTTGGTGTATAAGTCAAACTTACTTTGTATTCAGAACCAAACTGACCACAGGGAAACAGAGGCAGTATTCCTTGCCCTTGGATTTCATTTCTTTGGGCATTTTCTTCATTAGTTTGCTTTAGTTTTAGTTTTAAGGTTTTGTTTTGTTTTGTTTTTTGGTGTTTTCTGAGTATCTTTATTGACCTCTATGGTCTTTTCCTTGGGATGAAATTTACAATAAATACTATTTTATAGCAAGTAAATATTGGTGGCAAGAGTAATGAGAATGTGGCCACTGATGGTTTTTTCACTTAGTCCCATTTTACCCTGGATCTTTTCATGAAAGTAGCATCTGCAGAATAATTGCAGAAAGCCATATGCAAAAATGTGTAAGCAGGAGTTCCCTTTGTGGCTCAGCAGTTAACAAATGTGACTAGGATCCATGAGGATGCGGGTTCAATTCCTGGTCATGCCCAGTGGGTCAAGGATCTGGTGTTGCCATGAACTGTGGTGTAGGTCGCAGATGTGGCTCGGATCCTGCATTGCTGTGGCTGTGATGTAGGCCAGCAGCTGCAGCTCTGATTGGACCCCGAGCCTGGGAACCTCCATGGCTGCAGGTGTGGCCCTAAAAAACAAATAAAACAAAAATGTGTAAGTTAAAAAACTTTTCATGGCAGAGTAAGACCTGTTTAAAAGCCAAAACCGTGAATGCATCTGGATCTGGGTTTGATTCCATCAGTCACTTCCTGGTAACTTTGTGCCAATCACTTTGCCTCCCCAAGTGTCAGTTTCCGCCTCTGTAAAATGAGACTAACGATACCTGTTTTGAAGATTTGTAAGGATTCGGTGAAATCAGTTACATAAGGAAGGTCATTCCATGTGCATCTCTCTCAGTGTAAACACTCCCTACCTAGTAGCTGCTGGTGGCATTCCTGTCTGAATGCTGGAATTCAGTCTAAGTTATCTTCCCCTTAAGAGAAAAACTTTTTGTCAGAAGAAATGTCGTATCATTTTGCATATTGTTCTACAAATATTTATCCATTATTGAATTGAAAAATTTAAAAACGACTTGTATCTGCATTATCACATAGTAGATTATTTATTTACCCTTTATCATGAGAAAGTACTTCTTAACCTTTAACGTGTGTACCACTTGACTTTAAGCTCATTGATGTAATATTAATAAGTCCGCATTTATATCATTCTCTGTGCCTAAAAACCCATTTCATAAATGCAGTTATCCATGAATGGAAAAGTGGTTGTAACCATCTGTTCCAAATTTAATTTTATTTAAAACAAATGCCTCTTTAGTTCTATGTTGGTCTAAAATAAATAATTCATATTTGATATATAAAATACTATATTATTTATGTAAATTTCTTCTTGAAAAATTCACCTAAGTTTTTTTTTTATTTTCAAAAATAAAAGTGATGTTTATTTGGTAAAGTACCTACAAAGAGTAGAAGGTTCAATATTAAAGTCTGTTTTTTCATGATTTGCACTATCCCTACTTAGTTCTTTTTAAACGGCATAATCTTAGCTGGTCAAATAGGTACCACTTGTTTCCTCCAAAGTGTAAAGGAGCATCTAAATCTAAGATATTCCATTTATCAATCCTTGTTTCCCCCCTTCCACTGTAACTCAGAATTGATAAGAATCCAATTCTATCCCAATAAAATGGTCTTTTTGCTCCAAGATATTTAAAGATGCTGGCCTAATTTATAAGTTTGAGACTTTCGATTTTGGTTAGAAATGAGAGTATATATTTTTTGCAGCAAGTAGGGAAAAAAAACTAGCCCAGCTTCCTGATTTTATTGTGTTTTCAGCACTAATGTAGCCTAATAGTTTCCTATGGTTAGCTCTGGGTTTTCCTTTGCATTTGTGTATAAATTTTGTTACATTTTAATTCCAAATATGAGTTGTGCACTTACTGTTTGATTTATTGAGCCATGCCACTGCCTCCTTGTTAAAGCTATTGATTATTGCTCCTTCTATTCTGCTGTGTATTGATTTAGTATGTGGCAATGAGTTAATTGCATTACTTGATGCTGAAAGAGGGTCAAATATGTTTGAAGGAGATGCTTGTAGCCTGTTTAATTGAGTTGGCTATTTAGACTTTTAACATGTGAAACAATTAGAAGAAAGTACAGGAGGACCTCTGAGGGCAGGGAACATAAAATTTGTTTTCAGCATTTTGGAAGAGGCCAAAAATTGTGCAGTAAGTCCTTCCTGGCATTAAATGGTCAATTGATATATTTAGTTAGCAGATGTGTAAAAGCTGGGATTCCTCCCCACCCCGACCCCATATTTCTTTTAAAAATCAAAGGTGCTAACACCCTAGTTGCTCGTGTTCTATTGAGAAAAAGTTACTTCTTTTAAATAGTGGTTTCATACTGAAACCACATATTATTGGATATACATAGAAGTAACAAGCAGGCTATATATATGTCTGTAGGTGCTCACATTTGGGGGATATTGCAGAGGTAGAATATCAGGCTAAATGATTAAGCTAGAAATCTAATGATTTCTTTGCATTAATCTTTTGTTTCATGCTTTTTCTTAGCTAAAATTATTTTTCCATGTAAACAATAACATTTAAGGCAAGGCTGATATTTAATTAGTTTCTTTGACATTGTTTGAATTTTCCAAACTTCAGAATACATACTTAATATAAAAAAAATTTTTAACTTTCAGAATGAGATCATGTACTGTAGTCATCTAATGAATGTTACCTTTTGTTTTAGCAGCTCAATTGGCTCTAATCCATGGAAAAGTTTTTATTTCCCATCAGCTCCAAGGTAGGAGCCAAACCAAAGTTGAAATGTTTTCCAGCAGACAAGTTTCTACAGATAACATCAACAGTCAATGAGCATGTACTTGTATGTCTTCTCTCTCTTTTCTCTCACTCTTTCTCTTTCACACACACACACACACACACACTTATGAAGATATTACATCAGAAAAAATATTTAAATACTGATAATGATAGTAACTTTCATGTTAAGAAAGGCTGTCCTTATTAATCCTTCCTAGTCACATTATGGCATCAAAGTTTAAGTTTGTTTGCTTTTTTAAAATGTGTTTGTTTCAGAATGTTTGAGGGAGGACTGCTTTCTCCCTAATGTTAATAGGTTCCAGAGCTTTTTGATCTAGAAGCTTTTGCTACTTCTGGTTTATTTGTCCAGCACATGGTTTTTGAAAAATGAGGGAACTTAAACAATTGTGACTGGCTTTTTTCAAATGTCTATTAAACCTTGGCTTCAAAGGACCTGCCAGTTCAGAACTTTAACACTAGAAATGTAAAAGCTCAGCATTAAAAGTAGAGAGTGTATAAGAGATGGTGCCAGTTGGAACACTTTGCTGCAAATACCTGCTAGACCCAAACCTTCTCCTTGCTTAGTGACCAGCCATACTAACAGTAGGATCCACTTAATTCCATGTGAGTCAACCGCTTACGTGTTATGCCTGCTTTGTGCCCGATAGCATCTCAGGTACTTTTCCAGGCTTTCTGTACAAAGCAAAAAAGGCCTGGAAAGTGTTTTCTTTCCCCACCTCTGCCATTTGCCCACCACCTAGACATACTTAGTCGGAATCCCTAAACCAAAAAACATGGCCAGATACATTTTTGAAAAACTATATGCTTCTGGTTTAACCACTCTTGTAATACTGCTGAAAGGTTCAGGGAACGTAGTATTTTTGCCACGACTTTTCAATCCACATAGAAGATGCATTTTTCTCCCAAGGATAAAACCATCTGGAAATCTTCACATGCTCCAGACTCTCATATGGAGCTGGCTTTGCTTTCTGATTAGCACTGCGAATAAATATGAAAACATGAGTTAAAAAATGAAATAGGCTTCTCACCTACTTTATTTCTTATTCATTGTTAGAAGATAGAGTCATTCTCAGTAAGTCTCCACCAGCTTTCTGATTCAAGAATATTTTTTCTCTCTGAATAACATTCCTTATGACTTCTGTTTCCTGAGGAAAAAGAAAAGCTAATGTACATGGATTGTAATTAGCAGGTTTCCATTTTGCTATATCTCCTCTATTAATTATAATAAAATACCCAGTTGGTAAAAGAGTAAATGTTGATTCTTGATAAAGTATATCAACAAATGTGGAGCCCCAGTGATGACGTGGTTGACCTCATAATTAATTTTTGTAAATAATTTCGTATTTTCACATATTTTATATCTTCTATCTCCAAGTAACTGCAAATAATCTCTGAATAATTCTAATATCTTCTCTTTGAATTTCTAATTGATCATGGATTTAAATAAAGGAAACTTTTGGGGCATAAGCAGTAGTCCCCAGGCACATCAAATGAATAGGCTAGCCTGGGTGGATATAGTTTTATAAAATTCCAATACCTGAAAGTGATCCTAAAACTCCAAATGCTGTTACTTTAGAACTTCACGCATAAATTTTATGTGTTGTTCTAGGAAACAGGGAAAATTGATGGTCAGCCTTAGCCTCTAGTATATTTTGACAGCATGAATGAGTCAAGCAAGCAATTTTCCAGACTGTTTAATAGTACAAAGGAAAAGGCTTCTAAGGAAGTCATTCTTATGACTAGCTGAAAAATATTTTTCTTAGTAACTGTTCTAGAGAAAAACAGGTCACCATGAAGAAAAATGAAATCTCAGATTACAAGCATTCTGAAAGCGATTTGATCACTAAAATGTGTTTATCTTATGACAAAATTCCTTAAAAGGATACTTCTTCATGCATGTCCAGTTATTTAATGAATGTTGTCTTGAAACTCAACATGAAATTATTTAACACCATTATATACTTTAATTCAACCTTGGCAGACTTTGGGCATTCTATTTTTTGGACTTTTTTTTTTTGGAATTCCGGTAGCACTTATAAAACTGCATCGTTATAAACTTAAAGATAAAATGTTTTAGCTTTATCAAGTTGTACTATGTAGTTCTAACTGCATTTGAATGAAAATAGGACTTGATCGATGGAAAATCGTTTGTTCCTGGATTTACAGATTTTATTCCAGGTGGTTTGAAAAGATGCATTGTCCAGCAGCAACTTTTCCCCCATTGACAGTGCTCAGTGTGAGCTTTGATGAATTCCAACCACTGGGTTTATCATTACCACATAGATCTTTGGAAGGACAGGCTGTAAATCTCATTTCTAAGTCATGGCTAGCTATTATGTCATTTTGAAGAATAGAAATAAAATCAATACAGATAAAAAAGAAAGAAAGAAAGAAAGAAACTCTATGGTCATTCGCAGATGATAGCCAGCCTTTGAATTGTAATATCCTGGCTAGTTAAGTGCCCCCTAATTATTATGATTTTTAAGTATCAGGTTAATACTTAAAATTGGGAATATAACCTACTAACCTTATTTTTATTTGTAGTCTTGGAAGTGTTTCTAGCATTTTTTAAGTAACTTGAAGGAAAATTGAGTTTCATCTGTGGTTCTACTTAGGTTAAGTGTTTACTGGAGTAACACTTACAGAGGCAAATCACTGAGTAGTCAAGCCTCCACTACAAATAAAGCTTTATAAAAATTTTAAGAATGAAAACTTCATTATTAAACCTGACTTTTTTCCCTTGCCTAAATTTAAATTCTGTTTATTCTTTGCATTTCAAAAGATTGTTCATGTAATGTTCAAAAGTTTTGCATGATATTTAGAGGTTTTTTTTTCCTTTGTTACTTTTAATATTGAACTCCAGTGATCCGTAGATTCTTGAGATTGCTGTTAGAGTCTTTAGAAATGATGTCATGCATCCCATTTGCTTTACATATTAGGAAACTGAGGAGCCATTGGTGAGGTTAGAGCTTAGCCATATTCATGAAGGTCCTGAAGTCACCAGGACCCTTACGTATGACTGGCCAGTAGGTCACAGCAAAAACTGAAATAGTTTTCAATTTAGGAAAAAAGCGTCATGACACACCTACTTGATTATAACTACTGTGAATTAAGGTCGAGTCAGTGCTCTTCACTGCTACTAAGGTGCATAAGTTTCTTGACTGTTCTGATTGCTTGATTACCAGCAGTTTATAATGTTTTGTTATTTAATAGCAAGTGCCTCCAAAAAAATTACACCTAAGTTTATAAGAAAATATACCAATATAAGGATGTAAAGTACACAATTTAAAATTATAATAAAATATACAGTATCCAGTATTTTACAATGTATATAGCCAATAACCAATTAATTTTTACAGAGTGCCTTTTTTTTTTCTTGCCGAATTCTTGCATCTATAGTCAAGCCCCGGTTGCAGTTGACAGATGAGTTGTTTAGTTCTCTCTGTGCTCTTACTCATAAGAGGCCTTCATTATGCAGTGATTATCAGATGAGACATACTTCATGAATAACTTTTCTTCTCTACATCTTCCTACCATTTTATGTATTGCAGAATAAGTCACATTGTACCTGATTTTATGGTTCATTTTTCAATGTTTCTTTTCCCCACTAGTTTATAAGCTCCTTAAGGATGGGAAGCTTACATTAATCACTTCTCTATATATGATGTTTTGATGTGAACTGAAAGCAGTGTTTCTTCCTGACCATGACTGGTAATTGTGACCAGATTTTATATGCTTTTAAATTCGCTAGAGAATTTTTTCCCCCTGTGTAATGGAACCTTTTTTGGACTGTGACATAGAAGTATTCAGAAAGTATTTCTCTAAGGAATCCAGCACCCTTCATTTATGGAAGGACCCATCCAGTTAAATTACTCTGGCACTGTAATGGACTATTTATGTGCTATTGATGTACAGGCCTTTATTTGCACACATGCCTTGTTTTGTATGTTATCTTGTGCAGGCAGCACGTAGAGAACTGGTCAGTCTTCCTGATAACGGTGGCCCGGTGTCTCAGAGGGAAATGATAATTAGGACAGTGGCACAATACACAGTTGTTTTTGTAACAGTGTTAACTCTCTGTTAGTAGGAGTGCTTTGCTGGGAAAGTATCACCCTTATATAGAATAGTATTTAATTTTCACAGATTTCAGGGGGAGAAGCAGTGTTAACAGGATAGCAACATAATCCACGTGTTGTCCCCCCCACCCCGCACTCTGCTGAGAATATTGAGAAGAACATTGATTAGTGTTGGTGTTTATTTCAAGGGGAACATTCTGGGATCCAGACTGCAACTATAGCTTCTGTTGTTTTTATAGTAGAACTAATAACAGTAGCAAAGATACATGATAAATTTACCACACTCTAATTTTGGGGGGGTTAAAAGTTTTGTCTTTCAAGTGTGAAAACTTTACAGTGTTACAAACCTTCAACCCGAAGCAGATTAATAATAGAGTCCAAGCTTCCAGAAGGTATAAATACTTGGGTCCTACCACTTGTCAACTTGCTTATTATTTCCTCCCTCTAATAACTGTTTTAAGAGCTATTTGACACAAGCTATTTTAAAAAGAACTGAAAAGTTCTAGAGAGTCAAAAATGGTACAGATTATGTGTTGATGCCAGTAGTCCTAGCAATTAAGTGTTTGATTGAGAAGAAACCCACATTTATCCACTTTGAAGAGGATCATCAGTAGGGATTAAAAATTTAGTACTTCAGGCTCATTAAGGGTTAGAGTGGAGTAATTATGTAGCTGATAACAAATGCTACACTTTCCACTTGAACAGTAAGATATGTTACTTCTTGAGACTTTCTGGCCCTCTTCAAGGAGTTTCACAATTTGTAAATGTCTACTTGGAGAATAAATTCTGCTGACCCATTATCTTAGATTTGGCATGCTTTTCTGCAAAATGTGCTTTCAGAGAAGGTAAGACCTTGATAATCTTAAAGTGATCAGGTTCTATAGAGTTATCTTCCCTGGGCATGACACAATACTTCCTGTCGTCATCAGTGAGCCTCTTCACACAGTGCTCAGATGAGAACACCTTCATACTACATCTATTATATTTGTTGATGATTAATAAGCTAGTCAGATTTTCTAATCTTGTAAGTTAGGAAGTAATTAAAATGCTCCAGAGATAGCTGATTGAGCCCGGTTTGCCATGCTTCATCACCAAAATTTTAAGGAGTTTTTTTAATCAATAATTCTGTATTTACATATTTCAAGTCTTGCTTCCTATTTGTATAGCACATAGTAGCATGTTAATCTGAAAAGCACATAGTTGGACCTCCATTTATTTATTTATTTATTTATATTTTTTTATCCTCTGTCGTTTTAGGGCTGCACCCGTGAAATGTGGAGGTTCCCAGGCTGAGGGTCGAATCAGAGCTACAGCTGCCAGCCTACGCCACGGCCACAGCAACGCGGGATCCGAGCTGCATCTGTGACCTACACCACAGCCCACAGCAACGCCGGATCCTTAACCCACTGAGCGAGACCAGGGATCGAACCCTCAACCTCATGGTTCCTAGTCAGATTCGTTTCCGCTGTGCCACGACGGGAACTCCCTGGCTCTCCTTTTTAAACTGACTGGAAGAGATGGTGATATTGTTTTATCTTGAATTTTTAAAAACAAATACAGATATATCAGTTATCACCTAAGACAGTCTCTTAATTCCTAACTTGAAACCTATTCATTCTTGTTTTAGATATGATTCTCATAAGCCAGGTGATATTACCATCGTACAGAAATATGAAAAGATATATACTACTTACTAGGTTATTTTTCTGCATAAAAATGAAGTGACAGGAGAAATACGTTAGAACGCCATCATACTTCTACTGTAGGTAGACCATCATAGTTAGGTTTTTATCTCCACATTCTCTGGAAGCTTTTTGAAAACAGACTATGCCTTAGTCATTAGAATCTCCAATACCTACCCATAGGTTTGACACATGGTATGTTCCCAATAAATATTACTTTACTTCAAAATGGGATGAAATGTGCAATACCAGCTGATTTAGTAGCTCCTGATCCAAGCCGTAATCTTTCTTGTCGCTACTCTTGAGATTTACAAAAACAGTTACCCTAATTAGAGTCATTACAGTTGTAAACTAGAGCATATATTTTATTAAAAATAGATAAAATCACCTCTTTGAGAGACCTGTTTCATTCAAGAAAATTAAAAATAACATTGTATACTGTAGAACAAGTAAATCAAATAGCATTGTGTATAGAACAATAAATCACTTGACTTGGATTTTCACTTCTCAACTAATTGTGTTATCATGGAGATAAAAATATATACGTGTTGTCTCAGCTCAGTCTGATAACTGGGCTGAAAAAATGTCAATTTAATTAAGTAACAAAATTGGTTGTTGGTCTTATTTTATGTAGTTAGGTAACAGTGTTCATGATTGATTTTTTTCCATTTCTAATTATTTATTCTGTGAATTTTTCTTCCCCAAGGCAATAGACTGAAAAACGTGACATTTTTCTGCCATTGATAGGCATTATGAGTAGAAATCAATAGTTAAATTGACCCTATAAAAGATGCCTGGGACCTGTTATTGAGACAAGAAGAACACCGACAAGCAGCATATATAGACTCTAACAAGGCTCAGAAGCATCTTTTGCCTTTGTCTTGCATGTGCATTTAACAGCAAAAGATGGTGCTAGTGAATTGCATTTTTTCTGTGGAGTCTATTTAAGCCACAATTCTGTTTAGTTAACTAAGACATAGGCTGCAGGTTCCTAGAGGCCAGATTCAGTAACATGCCACATGCCAAAGATGGGGACATATTGGTTTAAGGTTGCTAGACCTCTAAACAAATCTGTGGAGTTTTTCTTTCTCACTTTGCATTGACGAAGCACCTGCTGCCTTTCTTTAATGTTATATTTGCATTCTGTGTAGAAAATATATTTTATATTTTACTTATAATTTACCTAGATACTTTTATGTATCATATACTTAAGTGACAGACTTTATAAGAAGGTAGGTTCAATATGTTAATATTAATAATTCTAACTCCCTTTTATGCAAATATAAAATTCATCTAATTATGCTTATTCACTCAATGCTGTTAAATTGATAACTTAAAGGAATGTTTTTAACATTTGCACTCACTTTTATACACATACCTGTATATCCTTCAAATATAGATAAGATATATCTAGATCTAGATCTCTGATTAGCTTTTTTCCTCCTTCCTTCTGATCAATATAATTCAACTCCTTTGATATAACAGGTAGTTTGTGAAGCACAGGGTATGCAAAAATAGCCCCGCCCCCATTTTAGTTGCAATGACTCTGCTGACCCAAATCAAATGATGTTTTTTTAAACCGTGTGTTCATTTTTCCACTTCTCTAGTTAGAAATCAGTCTTTTTGTGTGCTCCCTGAGGGAGAAGTAGTTTAGCAGGGATTCACTTACTAATCACTGATCATTAATCACATAAAAATAATACTTTTTGTTTAATGTCAGCTCTGTCATTCATATAAAATATATGTTTCCTTGAGGAATATTTATGAATTACTTGTTCATCCTCATTGCATTTTATGTATTTCATTATACTCCTTAGGAATCACTAATTTCAAATAGAAATTGATTGTTGCTTATATACAGAGTCCTATAAACAACGGGGATAGCAATGGCCCTTTTTCTTTGATTTGTTAGTTATCTCCTGGTCATCTGATTATTCTACCTCTATGGTTTGTTGAAGGCTGCAGGCAGTGTGTGCTGGAGCTGGCTCACATCAGGCCTCTTCCTAACTCCAGGTTAGATAACATCATACTGGCATCTTGAAATGGTCTTGGTGGGAGGATTTACACTGTGGAAATTGGCAAATGCTACAACTCAGGGTCCTTCCTCTTCAGAGAGCCACTTATTAAACACTTAGCAGTTCTTACTGTTTACAGAATTGTTTCTCTTTTATAAAAACATGTTTGAATATGTGGAATAGCCACGTAGAATTTTATGTCTAGATATTTTTTTCTACACTGTTTTATTTATTTCCACATATTTTCTTTCTGAAGCACTTTGCGACTGAGTATTGTGCAAGTTACTTAGCCTTTCTGTGCCCCAGTTTCCTAATCTTTAAGATGGGTGTAATAATAGTACCTACCTTGGAGTTGATGTGAGGTTGAATAAGAAATATACTTATCTAAGTGTATTAGCAAAATGGCTGATGTACAGTGAGCACTCAAATGGTACTACCATTTATCTCTGTGTACCTTAATTAATAGGTATTTGTTGATCCCTTCCTAAGTACTTAACATTTTGCTGAGTCCAGTGGGTCACTGACTGAGACTCTGCCTCTGACATTGAGTATTAGCCATTGTGCCCTCTGGTAAAAGACCTCCTCTTTTGCTGTTGCAACCTAATAACCTCTTTCTTCTCTTTCTGCATAGAACGTTTTTCTCCCTATATGATTTTTGGAAACCTGTTCATATTAAATTTAGTCTAGACATTACCTCCTGTAGTTAGCTTCTCCTCTCCCCAGCCCTGGCCATGCTATTGTCCTGCCTCCTTATGTCTCTGTACACCCAATTCATATTTCTAAATGTATTGACATGGAAATCATAATTATGCACCCCTCTCCCTTTCTGGATTTTAGTGCATGGCCTATGACTTCACCTTTGTGTTCTTTCCGTTTAGTGAAATATTTGCCGCATAGTAGACCCCATAGAAAAAGATACTAAATGGTTATTGGTTGAAGGAATAAGATAGAGACTTTGCAAATAAATAGCTTATTACTTGGTTGAAGAGGTAATATATACCCATGTGACATGAAGGTGAACAAGAAAGCATTTCAGGAGTTCCCGTGATGGCTCAGTGGAAATGAATCTGATTAGCATCCATGAGGATGCAGGTTCGATCCCTGGCCTCGCTCAGTGGGTTAAGGATCTGGTGTTCTAGGAGCTGTGGTGTAGGTCACAGATGTGGCTCAGATCCTGCATTGCTGTGGCTGTGGCATAGGCTGGCAGCTGTAGCTCCAATTCGACCCCTAGCCTGGAAACTTCTATATGCCGCGGGTCAGCCCTGAAAAGACAAAAAAAATGCATTTCTATAATACTATCTATATTTGTATATATATAAATTAAATTTCTAATTTATTTTCATATATACATGACCTCGAAGTAGGAAAAGTCAGCTATTTCCCTGTTCCAGATACAGATATTTATGTTCACAGATCAAAATGGAGTTAAGTCAGGAGTTCCCTTCATGGCTCAGTGGTTAACGAATCCGACTAAGAACCATGAGGTTGCGGGTTCGATCCCTGGCCTTGCACAGTGGGTTAAGGATCCGGTGTTGCCGTGAGCTGTGGTGTAGGTTGCAGACACGGCTCAGATCCCACGTTGCTGTGGCTGTGGCGAAGGCCGGCGGCTACAGCTCCTGTTAGACCCCTAGCCTGGGAACCTCCACATGCCGCGGGTGTGGCTGTACATAAAAAAAGGCAAAAAGACAAAAAAAAAACAAAAAAAAATGGAGTTAAGTCAGCTACATCAGATTTTAGGAAGCAAAGTCTACCTTGTCATTAGGCTTCTTAGGAGCAAACCCTAGCTTATCATTAGACTCCTTAATTTCAAATATAAATTGCTGACAGGGGTTTGTGACTCTGGGTGGAAATATATGAGAAAATTTGGTTATTCTCCCAGATAATAACTTATTCTCTTTTTCTTTTTTGGGGTCACATTTTAAATTTATTGTGATAATCTATGATATTATTATGGTAATTTTAAATATATACAAAGTTAGAGAAATATTGTAACAACTTCTACATATGTATCCATCAGCATTTTGTATGCAGGAGTCCATGTATGCTTCAGTGCATATTTTGTCCATCTTGTTTCATGTATTACCTTTCACATACCTTTATCCCTGATGTATTTTAAAACAAATCTCAGACATCCTATCAGTTTACTTATATGTAGGTAGCAACTTTATATATAAAGAACTATTTTAAATACAACTTTTAAATATAACTATTTACAAATATATCAATATTGATAATAATTTCATTACATCACTTTGTACCCACTTTATGTTCAGCTTTTCCCAGTTGTCACAGCAGTATCTTTTTAGGTGGATTTCTTAAGTGAACATCTAAGTAAGATTGCTCAGATGAACATCTCAACAGCATCCATTTAGATTTTGTATCTTTTAAGATTCCTTCAATGTATTATTATTTCTGCTCCTTTTTCCCCTCTGTGCGTGTATTTGTGAAAAAAGTCAGATCATTGTCCTGCAGAATAGTTGAGATTCTGAATTGAGCTAATTTGCCTCTCCATAGTATCATTTAACTTGTTCCTTCATCATTATTTTCTGTAGACTAGAAATTAAAGCTAGACTTTATTTCAGTCTTAATGCTACTTAAAATAGTAAATAGCATTATTTGGTGAGAATATCAGATGATACTTCAGTTGCATCATGTCAGGAGGGTATAATTTCATCTGTCTCCACTTTCAATGATGCTGAAACTATCTGAGTTCAAGCCAGCCTGTGCCAACCCTGTAAAATTATCCATCAGAATTGGATCCAGTGGTTTCACT
>PVHT021183693.1:10261234-10317670 GCA_004024745.2 Catagonus wagneri
TATTTCAGTCTTAATGCTACTTAAAATAGTAAATAGCATTATTTGGTGAGAATATCAGATGATACTTCAGTTGCATCATGTCAGGAGGGTATAATTTCATCTGTCTCCACTTTCAATGATGCTGAAACTATCTGAGTTCAAGCCAGCCTGTGCCAACCCTGTAAAATTATCCATCAGAATTGGATCCAGTGGTTTCACTCCATTGTTGATCATTTCACAGCTCCATGATTTTGGTAAGGATTGCAAAACAGTGACTTTTAATTATACTATTTTTCTTGTATTTACTACTGGGAATTTTCCTATAAAAAAAACTTTTCCTTTGTATCTAATTGGCAATTCTACAGTACGGTTTATAGCAAAATGATGGAGAAGATGCATGATTTTTATCAGTTTTTAGAATCAGATATTAACCTCTAATCTAAGATCTAAATATAGTTGTAGATATGTTCAAACTATTCTAACAGATTTTTACAACATTTCTCTTGAGGAAAAGTTTTGAAATATTTTTCTTGATTTGTTTTGATTAATGCATTTTGGTAACATTACTCCCCATGGGACCAAGAAGTCCTTTTGCCTTTCTTTTTGGCATATACCTCTATATGATTGAATCTGTTCACTCAGAAGATATTTATTGATCATATATGTATATGGAGTTCCCGTTGTGGCTCAGTGGTTAACGAATCCGACTAGGAACCATGAGGTTGCGGGTTTGATCCCTGGCCTTGCTCAGTGGGTTAAGGTTCCGGTGTTGCCGTGAGCTGTGGTGTAGGTTGCAGACATGGCTCCGATCCCATGTTGCTGTGGCTGTGGTGTAGGCCGGCGGCTACAGCTCCGATTCAACCCCTAGCCTGGGAAGCTCCATATGCCACGAGTGCCGCCCTAGAAAAGGCAAAAAGACAAAAGAAAAAACAAAAAGATCATATATATATATATATATATATATATATATATATATATATATACACACACATGATATGTATATTGTAAGCACTGTGCTAGCAACTAAGGATATAGGCACTAGCTCTGCTTTTTCATAGAATATGTAGTTTGGGTTTCTTTCTACTCATAATGTGATAAAAATGTGTATGTATTTGATTTTGCTTACTATAGTACTTGTTGTCTTATACATTTTAACAAATAATATATTTAGCTCATTTTAGAGACCCTGGCCCTAGTGTATTAAATAGAGACAGTGAAGAGATTTCAAAGTTAAGTTGCTACTGCTAACTCAAAGGAAAATGAAATATCTCCATATAGGGCACTGTATATGATAAATGAGGAAGTTTTACTTTTCATTATTTGGAAAGGCAAGAGAGGGAATAATGGGGACCTCCCCAAGGCAAAAGTAAATAAGATCCTGGGCTATTTTAATCATAAGCGAATACTTGAACTTAATTTGACTTATATTTCCAGGAACTGAGGGTGACATTTAATGGATGTCTTTTTCTCCTATAATTAAAATGTGTTTCATCAGGATTTTTTTTAAGGTGTTTTGGATTTTAGAAAATGTACATTTCTACAGCTTTGTGAACATCTTGTATGAATAGTCAGCGTAATTGGGACTAGTAAGACACCCCTTTTTCTAAGGGATTCTGTGACTGTGAGATAGTGAACATGAATAAATGTTGACTTCACCAGAAAAATGTATTATGTAAATCTGTTATGATTTACATTGTTTTGTTAGACAGATGATACTAATGTTGTACATTTTAGATTATACCATTTAAATAATCATTGTAATTCTAAAACTCTTCTCAGATGTTTTCTCTAGAACAGAGATTCTACTCTTTTATTCATGTACAGACAGTATAAGATAAGCTGTTATGATTATTTTAGGTTAGCATAGAAGACAGGTTCTTGGCTTATAATTAAAAGTGCTTTATGCAATTGAAAATCAGAAAGATCGAAAAATTTTACATTCTGCTTTAAGTCTATGCTAACATGTTTTATGATGTTATGGAGAGCTACTGGGAAGTAAGAGATTTTTAGAGGCAGTGGATATCAGGTTTCCTTTGCTAGCATCTTATCGGGAAATTTGAAAGGAGACAAAAAACTAAGCCCTTTAATTGTGGTATCTGGTAACTCTGAGAATTAAGCTGACTTTCTTTAAAGATCAAAATTGATATTTGTGTGATGACAGTTGAAAGAATAGCTGCATTTTTGACTCAAGGAAATAGCTTAATCTGAATAGCACAAAAGTTGAGAAAAAAGTATGGTCGTTCATAAATATTGACTCTTTTAATCTGTTGAAAAAGGAAGGCTAACCTCAAGGATACAGTAGTAAAATTCTAAGAGGAGCTGGTTAAAAAGTAAATGTTATGCAACATGAAAAGAATACCAGGGGAAAAATTGACAGAGTAGAATAACAGGAAGATTAGTCATTTCTGGGAGGAAAAAAAAGAGGTGGGGAGTGGGGGAAGAAATGTTTTAAACAGGAAGGTGGAACTGGAAGTACCGGTGGTAACAGATAGGAGCTCAGTTAAGGGTGAAACTGGGCTTTAAAGAAAGGATAGTACTGGTTGCATTTAATTACAACATATAATGTTTATATTAACAACAAACAAAAACAAAAAATGGGGATTTTTTTTTCTGTTAAGGATTAAGAGAACCCTGTAGAATTAAAGGAATGATGTTTACTCCTTAACTGAGCTGACTTGGCTTAGGTCAGCCAGCAGTGTCAAAGTGCCTAAAAGAAAATGGATTTCTTTTAAAACAGACGAACATTCTACTGTTTGCAAGTGCATAAAAGAAAATGGATTTCTTTTAAAACAGACGAACATTCTACTGTTTGTTGGGTAAAATAAAAGCATTTTGGACATTTTAAAACATGTATACTCTTTGATTTGAAATAATTTTCACTTTTATATTTACCTGACAGCAGGAATAGCAATCTCCAAATACTTTAAGAATTATTTCTATAAATTCTCAAAAATGTAAATTTTAACTCCTCTTATCATATGAGATTTAGATGTAACCAGACCCGGTGATAGAAAATAAGAAAGTAAACATCACAGGTGTGTGTGCGTGCGCGCGTGTATGTATGTTGCTGAAATCCCATCAGTCTTTAGCTTCTCCTCAGGGTATTAGGGGCATTCATGGATTTTGCTGGCTTCATTTACTAACCTTTCTTAGTATTCTCATTTGTCAAAGGGGAATAACAATATATCTGCTTCAGAGTTGTGTAATGAGGATTAAATGAACTGGTAGACATAGACATGAAAGTAGCATTTTATCTTTTTAATTTATAATATTTTATCCAGATATTGCATACAGGATTGTATGATGACTATCCAGCTAACCAGTTAACACATGGAAATAGGGGCAATTGCAGTGGAAGCTCTTACTAATGCCTAGATACTTAAAATGTCTTATGATTTGTTACATATATATCCATACTTGACACATATAAAACCACTGTTTCTGTGGGCCATTTCTTAGTAATTACAGTAAACAATAAATCACATAAAATATATTTTAAAGAAAGTAGATGTCTGTATAGTTATTTAAGCAGGACATCAGGACAAAACTTGCTTATCCTGTGCAGAAAAAGTATGTTATTATTATTTAAAGGCAGAAAATGGCTTATGTATATTGAAGTAAAGATATCAAATTATCTAATTTAGAGACCCCAGACTACTATTATACAACTATGTGGGACATATCATTCTGAATCATTGAATTAATAGACATATGATATGCAGTCAGGTAAGCATTTCCTGTTGATTTTATGGTAAATTGCGGTGCTCTCATGGCTCATGTGTACGTCCTTACTGAGATAAATTCTCATTCCAGCACAAAATAACCAGTTTGCATGAACACTGCTGAAAAGTTCTTTTTCCCTTTCTTCTCTCTTTCTCTCTACCCTCTCTCCCTCTCTCCACCCTCTGCACACAAATGTAGATATTCCTTCTACACACACGCACACACACACACACACACACACACACACACACACTGCCTCTCAGGCATAACTGCATAGGAAATGTTTATTTTCCAGACTACAGAAAACAAACCTTATCTCAAACACTGAAAGTCCTTCCTTTTCCTGGTTTAGAAATACTAAGTCATACTCACAGAATTTCTTTGGCCAGTATTTGGTTTGTTTAAAGCATAAAGTTGTGAGGATGAAGTGACTCAGAAACTTGTAGTGCATAATTAGAACTTTTCACTTTTAGGTAACCAGATCAAATGTAGCTGACTTAGTTAAGGATTGGTTACAGTTGGTAACTGAACCAATTGGTTCAGTTCCCAGAAGAAGCCGGGGAGCTTACTGAAACGCCTCCTGCTTTGGTCTGTGTGCAAAGCTAGAGTTGATAATTATTAATGTATTTCTTTGCAGATAAAGCCAAGGTCAAGGAATTAAAAAAGGAATAGACCCAGTAGGAGTTAATGAATAAGAAGCTGTTAATTTATTCTTCTACAGACATAATTTCTACTGATTGATATATTTCTAAAAGTAAAGGGTGTTAAAATGATCAGAAACATTTCTGTTTTTAATGCAGTGTCGTTAGCAGCAAGAAGTGAGAACTGTAACTGCAATAGATAAGTCAGTCAGAATATATATACTTATATATTGATATAAAATTTGGATGACTGCATAAATGAGTCATGATCTTCCTAGTCTATCACTTAATAGTGTCAAGGTCATAAAATCATTTGTTATGCTCTGTTTTCTGTAAAAGCCTATAGAGTCACTTTGTTTTTCTCACCCAAAAGATGCCAGAATGTGTTTTTGAAAATTTTTTGAATAGTTTTGTGTTAATTCACTGTTCACATTGGAGACAGAGATAAATTTAAATCTTGTTGTCAGCCAAAGAGTAAGTCAGTTTTTGTGGATACAGTATGTAATACCACTATCCAAGGAATTCTACAGAGAAGATAGTTGTTTAAAAATTACTTTTGATTGTAAAAATAATTGAGAGTAAATAGACTCTAATATATCACTTCAAGATATGCTACATGGGCATGTAAGTTTCCCCCTGCAAATTGCCACCAAGCGGCTGCACTTCTTACAGTTGGTGGCTAAATTTTGACAGAGGGTAGACACCTTTACCATAACTGTATTTTCTCTCTGAAGTTTTCATGGATTCTTACAATAATTTATATCAGGTTAAAGCTGAAAAAGCTAAAGCTGGCCAAAATTCATCCAGAGAGTTAGGCTTGCTGCCAAATTAAAGGACTAGATTGGTCTTGTATTCTTCATTGATTCTCAGACTTACTCTTGGCGCACTAGGTGCTTGATTTGCGCTGTCTTACATTCCCCAGATGGCTTCGTGTCCTCAAGAGCTAATACAAGGAAGGTTATTTCAGCTGATGAATATTCAAGGTAGTATCTTGGTCCAAGGTTGGTTTTAGCTGGTGTCTCAAGGGATGAATCTTGGATTTCTGAAGCTTCCTATAAGCTCACAATTATTGTCTTGACCCTGCACGTAATTACATTTATTTTGCCAGTGATGGTAATAAAATATAAACATGACCATCAGCAGTGGTAATTCCCCCCAAACTGACTGACACTGTGATGATGATAATGTTAGTGCCCTGTTAGTGCCTCTGAGGATATGATACACTGTGAAAAAATGTGAAAGCTGAATTTGTCCTTGACTTTTTAAAATCTAAGAGTCACATAAGATATTCATTAACTCCTTGAGCATCATTAAAAATGATGGAATTGTGTATTATGTAAACTCCTGCATTTTATTACATTTTTGTAAAAAGGCAGGGATAGCAGATCCTCCTCCTTCGAGCGTTCTGGCCAGACTTTTCATTTCTTGTTCCCTTTCTTTAAGAGTCTAATATACAGTCAGTACACAAAACCACAATTTTGGGAGCTGCATTCTCTGGATCCAGTGTTTACATTTGCTGCTTAGTAGCTGTATGACCTTTGGCAATTTCCTTCACATTCTTACCTGCTAAATAGGAGCATGTTTATTATATCACTGGGTTGTTTTGAATCTTAAAGAACTTAATACATGGAAAGGACTTAGGGAATTTTAGAGCACACTGGAAGTACTATATACATATTAGCCATTTAGGTAAACTTGCACTACACAAATAAATGAAAACCAGGAACTGATGCTGCAGTTTTAACAAAACGTTTAAGAGCTTCAGGTCTGTAACTGTATAACCTGGATTCAGATCACATCTGAGCTCTGTGATCTTGCATATGTGATGTCACCTGACTGAGCCTCAGTTTTCTCATTTGCAAAACGGGGCAGTAATGATAACCTGATCTGCAGTTGCTGTGAAGAGTAAATGGAATACCGCATGTAAAGTGCTGAGTGCCTGGCACTTCTTGAGTATGTGATATGTGTTTACTGTTCTGATTTTTACTTTGATGATGAAGTGAACATATGAGGTATTAGTACACTCAGAATCTGTGTATGTAGGATTTCAGTTTTGCTAATGAGAGTTGTCATTCTCTACTGTGCAGAGAACACAAGCCTTGGTATTTATAATTATTTTCTAATAAGTATATATTGTTTAACTATTAGGAAAATAATCTGTTTTTCACTCATCCTTTGTTGGACTATAAAAAAACTCTAGATGCTTTTTTATCTATAGGATTTGAACTCTGGATAAATCTGTAAAGTAAATGCTTTGTAAGTGATATTACCTTCTGAACTCTGTTGTCCAGCCATATTTGAGCCAACTAGTTAAGTTGAACACCACTGGGAAGAAAAGCAGCTCATCAATAATATCAAAATGGGAATGAAAGAAGCAGAGAAGATGTTGCTTCTTCTGTAAAATAAAGTTCATGACACCTGATATTTCCCCATGTGCTGGGGGTATTGTAAAGATTATGAAAATATTGGCATTTGTAAAACATGATTCTGTGCCAGGGAGGCAGATAGGACATTATGAAAGATATGATCCAAATTACACAATGGCATTTATTTCGTATGGTAACATCCTATTTTTCATTAACGTGAAATTTTAGGCATCTACCTGCTTCTTAGGAGTGGAAAGTTGAATGAAAATTTTAAAAGGATTCATCAAGGCTTCCTAATGGTAAAATAAATCTTTAAAAATATGTTTTCCATGGAAATAGAATTTCATGGTAACAGTGTATTTATCGCCTTGTTTGGGGAGCAGATTTTAAGCATGATCACAGGAAAACACCTGTTTTGACACTCTGTGGGGAAGGTGCAAACATACGGGCAAAACTGTCTAGGTGTAGAGTCAATAAGAATGCTTTGGCTAGCATCCTGCAAGGAGTTGGGTCTAAACGGTCTGCTCCAGCTTCTGCTGCTGCTGCTGCTGCTAATATTGCTGGGAAGGAAAAGTGGCTGACCTGGCATATCCTTTACTCTTGGTGCTGCAGCAGTCACTCAGGAAATGTTGTTTAAGGGGAACCTTCTGGATCCTTTTCATGGCACCATGGCAAGAAGAAGCCGTATCTTATCTATTGAAGATAAAGCATGGAGTTGGCTAATGGATGCTGGTGAGTGAATAAGGCAACTGGGGAGCCAGTTTACTAAAATACCTTTTGGATAGGCATGCTCTCTCCAGGACTGAGGTGGTGTCCATGGGAAAATGCCCTCTAATAATCTGAATATCCGAACATTATTTTCAAGAGGAATCATGGGCTTAACACTGGTGACCTAATCCATGATGCTACATATGTTTTGTAAATAAAGTCCATATTTATTTCCAGCTTAGCTACTTGAAGCCCTGAAATCTGTTAGATAATTCAGTATGTGGAGTATAGTTTCCCATGTAATTTCTCAGGCTCTAGTTAACCTTCACTCTTGTTTTTCCACTTGACCAACAGTGATTTTAAAAAAAATGACTTTCTAGTATATGAAAACAGTGATTTTTTTCCTTTCAATTCTAAATGAGCCTCTTCTCTTTTCACCACAGTAAAGTATAGAATTTTAAATAAATACATTATTTAATATACATAATTCTTGCCAGGGATATTCTTTTCAGTCCAAGATAATTAGGAAAGCAAATTAGCAAGATACTGGTTATATTAGTCAGATAGTTGTGCAGGATGAGTCTTTGACATTAGCAATAAAGAAACTTCTTTGCTAATGTATTTATCTACCAATACAAGGTAGTATCCTTGAGCAAGTTTCTTTATTGGCAAAATTAATACTTTGAATGAGCTATTTCTAAATAGCTCACCCTGTTTTCTCACACTAAATTTTCCTTTCCCCAAACCAGTGGCCATTTCTGATAAGCCTACAATGAGATATATCTCTTCCACCTTACAACAGATACAGATATGTGCCAATTAATAGTTTACCTATGTCTTTCATTAACAGATTGGAAGATACAGGAATACTAAATTTTCCATTGAGGTGTATATGAAATTTTTCGTAAATACTTAATGTGTGATTAATAGGCATTCCATAAAAAAGTTGACAGTGAAGTTTAGGAATTTACAGTAGCGTAATAAAAGCTCTGACAAGCCATGTGAGAAGACACCTGTTTAATTTTTATCAACTCTACTTGACTATGCTTGCTGAGAAGTGCCTTTCACATGTGGTAGCATCACTGAGCCAGTAAATATGTGTTGAATACCTGCTACATTGCCAGGTTAACTAGGTGCCACGATGCAGTTGTAAGTGCCTTTGTCAAAAACTTCTCCCTTTGCGATGCTTAATACCTGTGAAAAACTGGTTTAGATGATCAAATCTTATTATTTTAGCAAGATACTTTAGTGGCAATATATAGTATTTATTTTTTAAAAGCCGGCACTGACTTTTCTCTTTTCACTGAATGTAATCCTGACACACCATGCAATCTGAAGTGCTTTATAATTGAATGGACTCTACCATTTCACACTGGCAACACTAATTCAGTTCCTTATCTTCTCTTCCACATTTTTTTTTGTTTATATGTTTTAGTTTTTCTTGTTTAGATTGTTGAAACTGACTTTCATGAGTGGAATTGAGAACATATGTCAGAAAACTAACTCTAATTTAATTAAATATTTTAAAGTCAGACACTATATTAAAAAAAAAGTCAGCTTCCACTTGGTTTCTGTCAAAGGAGCTCAGTCACTCCTTCCTTATGCAAGCAAACCTGTCATACTCACATGATTATGTTTTGAAAAATTATGTTTTAGTTCAGACAAGCATCTACACTTAGATACTATTTATACAATAAAAGTATTTTTTAAAGGAAATTCAGATTCCTCATTCTCTTTACTTATAAAATCTTAGTTCTCTCAGATTTAAAATACTAGCTCCTTGGGCAGTACTTATTATTTTGTAGTATAAAGGTTGTTTCATTTGATAAAAATATCTGGCCTTAGTGATTTACTGAACATAAGTGAGTTTGCTCCAGCAAGAGCTGCTTTTATTGTATATGTTATTAAATTATTTTTATATGTGTGTGTATGTGTATGTATACACACACAGAGACATCTGTACATATACCCAAAGTCAAAAGTACCCAGTCAAAAATTTCGCACACAGAACTGCTATCAGGCAATAGGTTTCTTTTCACTAAATTCTAAAACAAGTGTAAAATATTATGCATGGTTAATTTGCTTCTAGTCTTGAAAAAATGACAGTTCCTAAATGACCCTGAGTATTTTAATTTTGATACATATTAGGGATTATTAAAGTTCTGTCAGAGTTTATATTTAGTCTCTGGCTTGATTTTATCCAGCTCATTAAAGCAAAATTATCTTAGGGTCTGTCTCTTGTAGCTGTTTAACATTTAATATTCAGTTGGCTCCTCAAGATGTGTTCCTGAGGGTTTGTGCGCAGTTGAGGAGCTGTGAATAGTGGTTAACAAGCTGTAAGCATCTCCATGGAAAAGAGAACATTGTGAAGCCCAGACTTAAGAGAATCTTGTTGAGTAGTTATCTGACAATACATTAAAACCTACTAAATTCATCTCATTTTCCTTTCTTCTTCCTCTTTTTTCCCATCTCTCCCTCTGCTCATCTCTGAACACTCTTCATCACTTTCTTTCTACGTATTCTTCTCGTATCTCATTGAATTGCTTCAGTCTCCCTCATCTGATCATAATAGAAAAGGATGTATTTGATAAAACGTGTGTTATATTTAAAAAGCAGTTTTAATTATTTTTCTATTTAAAAATCAACTGAGTTTAACCTCCCCTCTGTCTTTTACTTTTCTCCTCCCATAGTGGATAACTTTGCCTTTTAATCTCTGCTGCCTTGTGGATCCACACTGTGACTTTTCATATTTGTAAATTTTTTGTCTTAATGTAAATGATATAATGATAGGGTTCAGGAATTTTATGCCATTTGATTTAACCTCAGATCCAGTAGGCATACTATAATGTGTCTTCCTTACTTTTCTTTCTAGAACTAAAGCTCCATATCCCCCCTCAACTGTGTTTTTGGCTCTCAGTGGGACGCTAGAATGGCCTACCTCCATGTATTTTGTTGCACTTCGCCATTGCTTGTGTTCTGTCGGGGAGTCGGTGATTCTTTTCAAGCGCTACCTGAGCTCTATGCTAGTTGTTCCCATTCCCTTGTTCCCTTAGGGTCTTGTGCTGTGTGGTCATGTCTCCACTTCCTTGGCTCTGTCCATTGGTGGGCCCTTGGGTTCCCTGATGGCTGCCTCTAAACCCTGTGAGGGCGGGAATATTCCTCCCCCTGCTGCTACGATTGAGCCTTGTGCTGGGTACCACGTTGCCCTCTACACTTGCTTTCAGTTGTTAAGGCTTCCCAAGCTTTGGCTGTGGCTCAGCGATCCTGCTGTCAAAACCCTGAAGCTTTCCTAGCCTCGACACTCAGTGGTAGCAGCAGGTGTTGGGATTTCTCCAGGCCCCTAAGACCCTGGGAGCAAGAGAATGGCCGCTTGACATAGACCTCAGGAGTTTTCAAAGCACCAGGACACCTCTTCAGAAGATATGTAAAGGTAAGATTCTGATTTCTCTAGGAAGCTGTTCTAGAAGCTACAAAAACCTACAGCCATTAATTTGATGTACATAGCTAGAGTATCTTTAGGCAAGTCTGTATCTGATGATAGATAGAGCCAAAATAAAACACATTTTTAAGGAATCTGGTATGATATTCATTTTTCTATTTGATTTTATTTACATGAAACTTGGCACTATTCAGGTTTTTAAAAATATTTTTTCTTTTTTCTTTTCTTTCTTTCTTTTCTTCCTTTTTTTTTTTTTTAATGCCCACACTCATGGCATGTGGAATTCCCAGACCGGGGATTGAATCAAGCTGTAGCTGTGACCTATGCTGCTCCTTTTAACCCACTGTGCCAGGCGAGGTATCAAACCCATGCCTCCACAGCAACCAGTACCTCTGCAGTCGGATTCTTAACCCATCTGCACAGCAGGAACTCCTTTTTTCCATTTTTTGAAGCGACTTCATGACTTCTTGTTTTGTGTCTTGTAAGAAGAGTCTTGCTGGGAATTAAAATAGTTAAAAATAAAATAGAAATAATTTATTTTTCTAAATGCCTGTATTTTATTTACCTCTTCATTAATGTTTAAAACCAGAAATATGAAATGATCGTATCCTCAAATTCTTCAAACTCAAATTCCTAAGTCCATGATTAATTCAGAAGGGATGGGAAGAGCAGCTCAGATCACGGTAGTGCTAGGATTCATCATTGTCCTTTGTCAGAATTACTGCTTAGCATTCTAAATATAGCAGTCTCTTTTACAATTTATTTTCAGGGCTTTCTTTTTTCTTTTTCTTTTTTTTTCAAGGGGATTATCCCTCTACTCCTGTTTCTTGGGGGGAAAATTACTCCATTTGTGTGTAAAAACCTGAAGGATGCATGTGGGGTGTGGGGTGTGGGGAAAGGGGCAGGAGAGAGACCAGCAGCATCTTGGACTGAACAACAAAGCATCTTCTCAGCATTATAACTTTGCAGCAACTGTTACTTATTTATAACCTTTACTGTGACTCCATTCATAGGCATTATTCTGTGAAGTGATATGAAGACACTTCTTCTAATATGAGATCTTTGGTGCCCTTACTATCAACTCATGTCTTCTGTTCCCCCCCCCTTTGTTTTCTTTTCAATACGTACTTAATCTCTTAATTGATTTGCTGTAGTTGGATGCAAGGCTTTTAGCTTATTGTCACAGTGAAACTCTTTCATCTCAATAACCAAAAATGTAACAGTTTTTAAAAATGAAAAATAAGTCTGTTGACTAATAGCTGTACAAAACAAAAAGCAAGATTTATCTTTGATAGTGCATATTTAGCATGCTTATTTTTAAAACGAAGTATTTTATTTATACTTGAAAATATCCAAGTTTTATTCCCTTTAAACTTCGAAGCATAAGTAGATGGAATGTTTTGCAGTCTTTTTAGTGCATTAAGTTGAGTAATTGATTTCATGTGTGAAAACAGAAAAGTGAAATTTTAATGCTTTGATTCTTAACATTTATAATGAGTTTACAGTTTTAAAAATTATGGCACAGTCTCAAGTTAGGAGTTTGCATTCTTCTCAAGATGGCTCATGGAGTGCATTTTCCCTTTTTCTAATTTATCTAGAATTCGAACTGAAACAGATTATATATATATAATATGATACATATTATATAGAATATTAAAATGATTCAATTAAATGTTAAGATAGAATGATAAAATGAACGTATTATGGACATATTATGGGCATTTATAAAATTACCTTACAGCTTTAAAAGTACTTTAAAATATCTTTAAGTGGAACATTATGAATTAGTGATATTCATTGTATTTAATGTTTTATGGAGATAGTAACTGCATATAGACAGGACACAATACAGTAATATTTAGAGTTTGTGACAACATTTTTTAAGGCATACAGAAAAGCACATGATGTCATAAAATAGTATTGCCATGAAGATCTTAACAGCTAGCTGAATAGTATAAATAATAGTAAGTAAATAAATTGAATAAATAATAGAATGGCTTTGTTACAAATAAGGAAACAGAGGACTGATAATTCACAATTTCTTAAGCCCAGAGCCAAGACCAGAATCCGGGTCACTGAATTCTAATCTAGTGCATTTGCCTCCATGTGATTCCATTTTAGTAAAGTTCCAATACATTTGAGGGGCCAACCTGCCAGCAGCAGGAGAGCAATGAATACATTCTAGGAATTGAAGAGATTTTTCTTCAGAATTAAGAATATGAGTGTGGCTGTAAACATGGGTTTACTTCTGTAATATAGCCTGACTGAGGCCTTTAGAATTTTTTTTCTTATTTATGTTTTGTTTAGTGTGGCTTTTCGTATATTAGGATTTTGAAAATACATTGGAAGGATCGTTAAAGTATTTTTGTTTAATAGGAATGTAGAACTTCTGGAGTGCCGTTTATTTCAGTTTATGATCGTGTAAATTCAACAATTTTCTAAAAATTTAAATTCTTAAAATTGGAAAGATTAGACCTGTATGCAAGTATAGGCAGTACGTATTCTGTTTCTAAGCAGAAATTTTAATTGAATTCCATTGTTTACACAATTTAAAAAATCCTCAGCTTGTGTTTTTAATGATGTCTGTTTTTCCATGGTTATCATAAAAGTGAAAAGAATCTATATTATCTGTAGTACAGTAGTTACATTTGCATGAAATTATTTGATGTATTTATTACTTAAATGCATCTGGTTACCTGACTTGGAATTATTACTTCAAGACTCAAGTTCTCCCTGACTTTACCACACACTTACCATCATTTAATAGGACCATGGCTAGGGCTTCTTTAGTGTAATTCTTGACAGATATTATGTAAGAATTTAGTGTAATTTTTGCCAGGTATTATGTAATTCAGTCCCCTTACTTGATGTTCAGGATGGACTCATGACCCAAGATGGACCTAGGAGAAAAATGTGTTCAAAACTAAGAATATAAACTCTGACTACTATTTTTGGAAAATTCAATTTGAAAAATGCTTGAGTACTGGAGTACTTTTGGAATAAGGAAACACTTCAGAAGAAACTTGAAGTACTTATTCACTGAAAGTCCTAGAAGTCTTAGGCCAGTTCTCAAAATCAGTTCTGTTTAATCCCAGTCATAATGATCTCTGGGTATTTCTGCCATCACTCAACTCATAAGACTCATAACTCTCAATTCCCACTGGTTCCTATTTCCCATCTATTTCTTGTCCCTTCTCGGGGAGTATGAGAACTGTTCAGACCGGTGGGCTCTGAGCAGAATATTTATAATCGACATTGACAAAAGTCAGATGTAAGCCTTTTATGATATATTTCCTTTGTTGTAACAAATAAATCAAAGTTCCTAGCCTTGTTATACATACCCATGTAGAAAAGAAAGAAATGGATAGAACTGCACTTGCTCTTAACACAACTAAAAGAGAGTATAGATCTAGGGATGGTCCAAGATCCTGACATTTTTGATACATTAGGGAAGTTTAACACTGTTCATTATTCATTTTGTTGGGTGGAAATCAAAGGTTGCTAAGTCAGAATTATTCATGATTACTAATTTTTATTAAATCTATTGATTACCTATTACCTCCAGTGCCATGATGATAATTAACTCATTTAATTCTTTGCAAAAACACCTGGAGGTATGTAATGTTATTATTTACCTTTACAAACGGGGAAACTGAGGCTGAGAGAAGCTTAATAACCAAGATGTCGTAACTGGGCCCAAGGATTCAAACCCAGGATGTATGGCTCAAGTATCCGTACTCAGAGGTCCTATTATTTGTGAATTCCGGCACTCAGTGCCTGTCCCCAAATTCAGTCCTACCCCTTTTCGTGACCTAGTGCCATCGAGGTGCTCCCTCCTGAATCTCCTAACTCAGTCTGGGCTATTTTTCGTCAGTGGCTGTTTGACCTTGAAAAGCTTACTTAGTATTCTCTCTCAGTCATAGTCCCACTTGCTCTGAGATAGGAGTAATATTATCTTGTCTTTTTATGAAGATTGAATTTAATTTAATGAGACCATGTATGCCAAGCATTTAGCACAGTGGCTAGCATATAGAAAACAGCCAGTAAATTGTTGATGCTATTATGCAATTTTCTCAAGGTCACACAACTAGAGAGTGATTGAGTCAGAATTCAGACCCAGATCTAACTGAAAAACTAAACAAAACAACTCATACATACATGCACACTTTCCACAAAGCAATAGCAATAACAATAGGAACCACAAAGCGATAACTCATGATTTCTCTGACACTGCCTGTCATACCTAACCATTTATGATAAATAAATAATGATGTCATGTGTGCTGCTGGGAAAAGCAGCAGAGTTTAGTGGTTCAGAGAAAACTCTATAAATAGGATTTGAAAAAAAATGGAATTCTAGCTCTATTGTTTGCAAGCTGTTTGGTATTAGGCAAGTTCTATAACCTCTCTATGGCTCTTTATCTACCTCTGAAGCTAATAATAGTACCTATTGGGTTATTATGGGAAAGAAAATGAGTAAATTAAAGAGCTCCTCCAGGGAGTTCCCACTGTGGCTCAGTGGTAGCAAACCTGACTAGTATCCATGAGGACATGGGTTCAATCCCTGGCCCTGCTCAGTGGGTTAAGGATTGGTGTTGCCATGCGCTGTGGTATAGGTCACAGATGCAGCTCGGATCCCACATTGCTGTGGCTGTGGCATAGGACGCAGCCTCATCTCTGACTTGACACCTAGCCTGGGAACTTCCGTATGCCACAAGTGCAGCCCTAAACAAACAAAACAAAACAAAAAAGAAAAAAAACAACTCCTGCAATAAATGACTTTTATCACTAATTGAGATGTACATATTTCTTTAAAAAATATAGCATGTTCACAGAAAGAAACACATGGTTTGTGAAAATCAGAAACCCAGAGTTTTAGAGATGGGATAAGATCTTGGTGACTCGATCTTCCATTCTCCAATATCCATGTGCTTTTCCTGTCAAAGCCATTTTACCTCTGTGGGAGGCCAGTATTGAAAGTTGGGGAAAAGTCATCAAAGATCAGAACTGCCCCCAATATGGAGTGGTTTTGCCATCAGGAATGTGGAGGAACTTCTCTCAGTTGGGCAGTGTCAGTGATTGGCACCAGGGTCCTCAGATGGTGGGAGTTGTTGTAGTTAAGCAGATGGTAGGTAGTATTATCATCCTTGTAGTCTCTCTCTTTTGAAACAGAACCCAAACCAGCAGGTGGGGTGTTAAGTCCTGGATAGGGTTCATTTGGACTGATTTAAGTGCCAGAGGTTAGCCTTGAACACTAGTGAGAGCAGGGACTTCTTGAATTCTTGCTACTTAAGTGTCTGGCCTCTTTTACTAGATTCTTAATTCCCGAAGGTCAAGGATGTTTATTGTATATATTTGCAATGTCTTGCACAAGGTCTGGGAAACACTGAACACTCAGTGCATGTTTGATAATCAAATAAAAGATTAGATTTTCCGGGAATGGGAAAGAAGAACTCATTTAAGGATATCACGGCTACCAGAGGGACTGGAAAGCAAGTCTGCCCTGGGGTTCCCTGGGAACAGAGGTTAAAGCAGATTCTAGGGTTGAGCAAGGGAGCTCCATGCATGTAATAATTTAATCCCTAATCTGGTTTACGGACCTAGCAGAATTGAAATTGTTGATGTAGCCTGAATGTGGGAGTAAAATATTCCAACTTATTTATAAAACTTTTGAAGCAGAAGACATAGTCAAAGAAATAAAAGCTTTCAGAATCTTAAATGATATTTATGGCATTAAAAACAATTTTGGCACCAGAGGCTCAAAGAAAAATATGTCTGTAAATATGTCATTAACGTATATACTGTTATATAAAGAAGTCATCAGAATACGGTTTTAAGTATGTAATGTTGTAAAATTGTCATTTGTGTATATGAGTAAAATGAAGAACGTATGTGGATGATGTGGGAAGTCAGAGTGTAATTCTAAAAGCTAAAATATTTTGTGGGGGATGATTGGTACAACTTTTTTTCTTAAAAATTTTACGTCTCTTTTAATATGTCTTCTCCACAGTAATAAGATGAAAGCACCTTTCAAAGTCTGCATTAAAAACATAAAACATACTAAAAAGACAAGTAACACTGCTTAGTGTTGAACTTAACAAGGAATGTTGGTACTTAAGATACCCTAAAGGTATTTTTAGGTAAACCAAACAGGAATGCTTAGTATTTGGCCTGGTATGTGGAGGCCAGACACCCAGGATACTGTATGCTGGCACCTGAAGGATGGTTGTTGAGAAAACTTCAGCTGAGAGTTAAAATCAGCCCAAATGTTTCCAGGAACATTTGTAGTTCCTTAATTTGAAAAAGACCCTATGTTGCAGTGGTGCTTCTATAATGTTAAGGTAGTGTGGAACTTTCCAGGGTTTCTCACAAACAAACTCTTAAATTAAGGGCTCAGTTATTACGCATTTAAAAAACTTTGCTTTGAAAAACACATTGATGTGAGGGTAAACAAAAAAAATTGAGTCAGAAAATGGAAAAATCATCTGCAACGTTAAGAACGTTATTTTGTAGAAAGTAGGCTCCTTCCATGCTTTTATTTTCAAATGTGCTAAACTCACCCTTTCCCTCCTGCTCTCTGTCTCTTCCCAGTCTCAAATGTGCACAGAGAAGGCCACACACACAATCGTGCATGCATGCACCCACACACAAGTGCACTTTTACTTATACCATAAAAGATTTACACTAGAACAGAAATTGCAAGATGTCACCTCTGTAATTCTCTTCAGTCATTTGCTTTTATGGTGGTGCACCCCTGAATTATGTGTGGGTCTGGCATTCTATTTGTGTGAGGAAACACTCTGGCAGTGCTTTCTTTCTTTCTTTCTTTCTTTCTTTCTTTCTTTCTTTCTTTCTTTCTTTCTTTCTTCTGTTTCTCATTTCCTGATGCCTGCTTTTCTTTTGTCAATTCATCATGTGAGTTTTAATTAGGTAGTAAGTTTGAGATATTATTAAAGGCCCAGTGTAGTGACTAAAAAAAGTTAAATGCATCGTAAAATCCTCTACACATGAAATAATTTAGATACCCGAGGACTAGTTTTCTCTTCAGAACCTTGGCCCTGGATGTGTTCTTGGCAGTTTAATATGTTCTGTTTTACCCTTTTAATAACATAAGAGGCAGTGGTACAAATAAAAATCAGTGAGATCTCTCCCTGAGGAGAAGTTTAAGAATAAAAGTGTCGATGCTAAGAGAGAAATGTAAATAAAGTGAGCAGTGCTTGGTAATTGTCACTAATTGTCACTCTTGATCTTCTATCTGGCAGTTGGCCTTTGATGTATGAATTTTTTAAAGACCCTTGTAATTAAAAACAAAATTGCTGCATGGAACAAACCAAACAAATATTTTAAAAACACTGTCTTTTTATTTAAATAGATGTTAAACCACTCTGTTTGTGTATGTGTGTGTATAATATATTAGATATAATTTGCAGAAACTCTGACACCATTTCTGAGTAGAATTGCAAATGGGCTGGTATAGTTTGATGGTTAGAGCGTTGGCTGTAGAGCCAGATAACTTGGACTCAGACCCTAGCTCCATCACTTACTGTTTGTGTTTCCTTGAATGTTATTGGACCTCTCTTATTTTTGGAGATCTCATCTTTATAATGGACATATAATGCGTTGTTTTGAGGATTAAACAACTTAAAAAAAAAGGCATTTAGAGCAGCACCTGGCATATACTAGATATTCAGTAAGTTGTTTTGTTGTTGTTGTTGTTTTATTTTGTTTTTGCTATTCTTTTTGTTTTGTGATTTGTTTCTGACAGAAATGGCTATTTAGGCTCTGATGAGGTAGGACTGATAGAAACTGACAGTCTGAGAAAAAGGTACAACTGAGAGTCAGTGAGAGGCTTTCCTAGACAAGAGTTCGACTGCCAGAGGCCAAATTCATGAGGTAGTACGGGGTCCAAAACTTAGAAGAGCTTATGGATGATTGAGGAGAAGGAGCTACAGTTAAAAATTGTCAGAAGAAAGGTCCTTGGGCAGTGGGGTTCTGGAGTGTCACCCTTTTGGAAGACTGGGGACATTCTCAAATGTGTCCACATCAGTTCTGCATTGCGGTGTCTTATAATCAGAAGCTTTTATCAATATATACTTAAATTATTGTTTCCTCGTTTAAAAAAATCATACTTCTCACATAAATGGGTTAGATTTATTATTTAAAAAAAACCTTTCATTGTTTCCCTTCCTTTCTTCTTGATTTTCTCCATATTGGCCCATCACTTTCCTGAAAAGGTTTTTTTTCTTTTACTGGGATTAATGCAAGAGATTATTTTATAGGATAAACTTGATGAGCCTCAGAACGATGCTGTAGTGCAGGATAACCACGTTTTCCTGGGGTAGTTCCCATTTCAGGTTTTCTATTAGACTTTGCATTACTGTTTTGAAGGTAGGAAAATAGTGTCCTGCAGTTTCGTTTTACCAGTTTGTCTAGGCTATTTACAGCCCCCATTGTCATCTACAACAGAAAGTCAAGGTTGCCTGAGAGGAAAGTACAGAGCACTTCCACCTGAAAACATTACAATAACAAAGGCTTTAGAATCTGGTTTACCGATTCCTGACCCTGGGTTAGAAACTTCTCCTGACCCGACTCTCTCAAAACTTGTCTTGACAATCTGTTCTGGCCCCACACCAAACTTCTAAACAAAATCACTTTAATTGTAGAAAATAAGTAATCTATATTACGTTTTCAAAGTTTAGGATTGAGGGATGGAGCTGTACTTTCTTTTACATAATTACAGTTTGGGAGCTTTTACGTATTGGTAAACATTTAAGGAACTCTCATATAACAAAGAATACCTAACTGTGCTACCTATTAAGATTGCTACATGGAAACAGACCCCTTTAAAAAGGACATCTCAACTCAAAGGAAAGTTTGATTTAGGTCCATTGAGAACCAAAATCATTTAAAACTATCTTTATAGAAGTTGAAAAGTAACATATTGAAAAATTAAATGAATTATTTAAAAACACTAATTGAGGTTGGTTGATACAAACTAACATTGGAAGGGATGGGCGGTGGGTCCTGCTGTACAGTACAGGGAACCGTGTGTGATTAAGTCACTTTGTTGTACAACAGAAATTGAAGAAACATTGTAAATAAATCAATTATTTTAATAAAAAATAAATAAAAATAAAAAATAGAAACTAATTCAATTGATACTTTATTTTCAATAATAAAACCTCAAATTGAGTTAAAATATCCTTTTATTATTTTTGTTATGAATTTCCATTCCAAAGATATTTTAGAGTTTTCATGTTTAAATTTTCCAATAGGCTATTTTCTACCTGTAACTAAAACATACCAGTTCTTATGGAATCAGGTCAGTTTCTACTTCAAGTTTGTAACTTTGGGCCTTCTTTTTTCTCTTTTTCTTTTTATTGAAGTATAGCTGATTGTAAATAGTGTTTTAGTTTCAGGTGTGCACACACACACACACGTATATATCCTTTTAAAATTTTTTTTTCATATAGTTTACTATAAGATATTGAATATAGTTCCCTGTGCTATATAATCCTTGTTGTTTATCTGTTTGACATATATATCTGTTAATCCCATACTCCCAATTTATCTCTATTTTCCTTCCCCTTTGGTAACTGTAAGTTTGTCATGTTTGGGGCATTTTATAATGGAGGTCAGGAGGTTTACAATTGAGAAGACCACAAATCATGTTAAGACGAGGACAAAGCACTGGACTCCGACTCGGTTATTTAGTTCCTTGTGGCAGGCCCCCATGTGACGGCCATTTTACCATGTACGTGTGTATCATGTGTCCTTGGAAGCATCACCGTATTGCCTCCCTGGACCTCATGAAATCTGATAGGGATAATGCATAACACAGCACCTTTTGTAAACTCAACTTCATCTTGTTTGGAAAATAATTCATGTATCTGAAAAGTATAAATGCAAGTTCAAGAAAGGATGCTGAGTAGTAAATCTTTTCTTGAATCCTGGCCACTAGTGACACATTTGTATATTGCTCTCGTGAGCACAAAAATTAAAAATATAATTATTACTTTTGTGGTATAATTGGTGGTATACATTTAATCTATTGAGAAGAATCGTGGGGTGGGAGAAAAAAAGAGTCCAAACTTTTCCTTAAAGCTAAGTCATAAGTTGAAAAAAGTCAAGGTCATAATTAAAATTTCTTCTACAGTTTTGAGACTTGTTTATGTGGCCCAAAATAAATTTACAAAAGAGAAGGTGAAAGACAAGGTATAGAAAACTAACATCTGCCCTTAAGGAGAAAATGAATTTTTAACAAACAGTAGAGAATATAGAATTTGCTATAGCAACAAAATATGTTATTTTCTCAAACATTAAATAAGCTATTATGTATTTATTGAATAAATGACTGTGTTACTGAAAATCAAAGAGTGAGTGGATGAATGGATGGATAAATTTGGGGTTAACACATTCTTCTTCTTGTGTGTTATTTTTAGAAACTGATAGTTATCTTAATGTACTCCAAAGAATTCATTGGAAGAAATTGGGTGAAATTCTTCACTTTCTTTTGTGGTAACAGCCAGCTGTTAAAGTACAACGAGAACTTTTTAGGTAATAAGATATTGTTTATGCAGGTTGAATTACCCTACCTGCATTTATAGAGCTCTTGGAAAGCAATAGAGGGGAAAACACAAATAAACAACAGGGCAGTTCATATTCTTCTAAAAATAAATATCCGTCCATGTAATTGCATCCTAAATAAGTAGAAATGGATCAGGAAAATTACAGTAGTTTAGAAGAATTTAGTGTGTTTTTTAACCCTAGTTTTATTTGGTTTTGAGAGTAATTTTGTTAAAGGAAAACCATGCACTGTGCATTTTTAAACATTCAGCCAGCAGCAGTAACACCCAAAAGTATAAAGGATGGGGAAAAAAAAAAAGCAGTGGGCTTGATACTGTCAGGGCAGGTTTTTAATCACTGGAGAAAAAGTTTGGGAAAACAGGTTAAATATCAGTATAAAGTTAAGGCTTTTTGCAAGTCTTAGGACATTATGGAGAGCATAACCTTCCTACAGCCTGGGAACACAAAGGGTCGTTGCAGAAGTAAACTGAGGTGGGAATTTGAAGAGAAAGGAAGAGCCTTTGCTGTTAGAGAAGCAAGCTCACATCAGCCTAAGTACTGGCTACCATGCCTCTCCTGGGGCTCATTCCCCAGGAATGTATCGCTTGTACTAAATAGAGTACTTATGTAAACACACTCTGTAGACATTTGAACATACTGGAATAACAGTTCTTCAGGGGTTACTATGTAATTATTTCTAGCTGTTGCATTTATTTATCTTAGTACCAATTTATAGAGCTAGTTTTTGACTTGTGTTACCTACGGTGTCTTGTATCGTCATTTGAAAAAGTGCATAAACAACATTTAAGAAAAATGCAAACATTAGTGGCTTTATTCGGTAAAGAAAACAGCTGGAAACTTATTATTTTATAAGTGAATAGCTGAATGTGACGTTATATCCATGGCATGTTGAAAAATGAAAAAAGGAAAGAAAGAAAAAATGGAAACGTGGGTTTCTGAATGAACAGCTTATCAAAACACTAGCTTTTGATTTTATCTGAGCTTTGCTGGAGAAAGTTTTTACTATTTCTACAAAGCCTAAAGGAAATCACTGAACTAGAAAGGCTGAATATCATTTCTGACTAATCTCTTAGTCATCCTAATAATAGGAAATTATTTAGTTCCTATTCTTCATAGTAGCCCATCTTGAACAATAAAATCATGTAGCCCACTCAAAGATATTTCAGGAAAATTCATGTGAAGCTTTGAAAAAATATATTACTTAAAAAGAGGGCACAGTAAATGTTTTGTATTATGCTACTGTTTATTACATTTCTTAACGTGTGTCTAGGAAAGTTAACTGAAGATGACTGATGTTTATAACTTTGATGATTAAGGATGAGGCAGTGCCATTAGCCAAGTTAAGAAATGTAGGTCTTTGAACTTTGTGTTCTCTTTCTTTTTAGGGAGAGTAAGCAGAAAGCAGATAGCCGACTTGGTTGGAGATGGTTGAATTTACAGAAAAAGCATGTGAAAGTTATATGCATAGAACTGTTAGTGCTGTGTTACAGGAAAGTGTTGTTCAGAGAGAGGGTGTATGGTAGGAAGAAGGGATATAAAGACAATCTTAGTGCATCTCTCCATAATCAGCAATAAGAAGGGAGAACAAAGTGATGGAGAACAAGCAGATTAGTAGACTGTGGGAAAAGGAGGATGATGCGTTATCAAGAAAGGCAGCAGAGAAAAGAATGAAGTAGTTAATGGTGCCAGATGCTACAGGGAGGGCAAGAAATGAGAAAAGAACATTGACTGGCAGTTAAAAGGGCACCAATAACCTTTGAGAAAGCAGTTTGAGTAGAGTTGGGAGGGAGGAGGTAGAATACTCATTGCAAACCAGATTCCGAGAAGCTGAGTCACTGGTAAGTTGGAAGCCGTGTATGAGAACTCAACAAGTTTAGACAATTCTATAAAGAAATTCAGTAATAACTTGAAGAGAAGTGAGTGTCAGCTGGAGAGTTCAGAGAAGAGAAGTTGTGGTAGAAAAGTGGAGGCTGTTCCTCCTATGGAAGCATGCTTTCTCCACTAAAGAGAGGTACAGGTGTCAGTGGAGAGAGGAAGAATGAATATTCATTAAGATAAAGATAATGGAGGATACTACATATCAGAGAAGTTGACAAGGGTTCAGAAACATGGGTAGAGAGGCTGACCATAGAAAGAAAGATGAACCAAGGGCTTTAGAGTCAGATTGAAGGAGGTCCTCAGCCCCGGGACTGCTCTTCTAGCATCACCTCTTTGCCTTGGGCTCCATCTTATTTGTTGTCTGGATGGCTCCACTGCCTTGTTCCCACTCACAATCGTGTATTGCTTTTTAATTCCTTTAGGTTTAACTCTGCTTGTCTTCTAGTCCTACCTTGACTAAGTTTTGTGAAGGCATATACATGGATATATTGTTTAATAACAACGAATCATCAGTTTCAAATAAATGGAACAGGTTATTGTAGGAAGTTTTTTTTTTTTCCCACTCCCTTAGGAAAGTTACAACATAACAAAACATAACTTAGAGTTCAGAAATGGATACCTTCAAAGCCAGATAACTTTTGTAATCATAATTCATTGTAGAAAGTGGAAACATTGGACTGGAAAAGAAAATAATTGTGAAAATACAAACATTTGCCAAGTAAATGGTTGCTAAATGCTATGCTTTATGCCACTGTTTATATCAACCAAGGAAGATTAGGTTATGTTCTTAACTTGAGGTTAACTTTGGGTTGATCAACACTCTAGGCACAAATCCCTTGACTGTGGTAGCTGAATTATGTTTTCTTGATTCTTTCTTAACAAAAATAATTCTGAGCAAAAGTTAAAACTGAAAAGTTGTCTTTGCGTCTCCTTTAGATAGCATATAGTAAATATGTTTCTATTTGTTTATAGTTTAAGTGTGTTACTATTTATTTTATGGTTGCTACCAATGAAGTATTTACTTTTTACATATATTATCAATGATCCATTTTTATAAAAGTAAAGCTTTATAGACACAGAAGGATTATGAACTGGCTACTCTTTTTCATGATTTTAGATGCAATATTATACTGAAGGTGAAATATTATATCCATTTAAAATTTTAAATTACGTAAATTTATAAAGTTTACAATGTAAGCCACTTGATTTTATTCCTCCTGAAAATATTTGGTTTTATTTCCCTTCAGAATAAGTAAAGGAGAAATTGGAGAGTAAGACAATATATTTAAATGAGTAAAATGACCAGTGAAAACTTCCATTTATTCATTTTTTTCATGTTTTTATTGTTATTACCCCAAATCACTTAAAATGCTGATTGATCATGACTCTTGTGCAGTTGCAAAAACCTCTTGTTTTCTCCCAGAAGGACCCAAGAAAGCATGAGAAGTTCCTTTAATTACATTGGAATTTTAAATCGAAGCACAATTTTGCCCTGAACCTTCTCTAGGGCCATGTCAAAGTACTCTTATCTAGATGCTCCTTTTTGGCCTCCCTAGAGAGAAAATAGTGCACAAAAGTTGGCCAAGTCGTTCAGTGTTTTGTTTTGTCTTTTATGCTCCTGTTTTTAGGACTGGGCATGATGGGACAGGACAGGTAGATGGGTAAGCGTCAGTGAAATCAATTGTAAAACACCAGCCTCACCACTGTTCACTGAGCCTCTGTTATATCCAAGTGTTTTAACTCCCGAAGAAGAAAATTGGCAAGAGGAGTCTATCCCAATTGATCCTCATCTTTTTGCTCATGATCCATTTTTAGAATCTGGTAAGGGTTATGAAATAGCACATCAGCACTTAGCCCTATAGGCTGGAAGGCAATTTCATGGGTGTGTGAAGTCTCTGCAGCCCACCCATCATTGCCTTCTCAATGTTGAGGGTGCCTGGCTGTTGCTGTATAGAGGGGTGAAGTATTGGAGAAGGGGAGAAATCAACATGAACGTAACTTTTACTTGCCTTTAGTGAACACTACGGACTTTTTAAAATTAATACTTAGTCCCTCAAGTTGAATGGAAGAGGTAATTTGGTTGCTACGAGACAATAGACAAAGTTGTTGATAAAGGCATATCTGAGTGTCAGGCAGCCGATGGGGGTATGCAGATTGACTTTATTCATGGTCTCAAAAGTTCTTCTCTCCTCACCAGACTTGGGAAATACTGAAAGGCCTAAATTCTATATTATTTCTTTCCTCCAGAGCCTGGCACTTCTATGGGTGCTCAGTACATGTTTATTGAGTGAATGAATGGACAAATTTCTAAATGAAGGTTGTTTTGTTTTGTTTTGTTTTTAAAGAATGACATCCTGTCCCTGCACAAGTGTCTCAGAAGCAAAATAGCATCAAAGACTCTTGGTTCAAGTATCAGCTCAACCTCATATTAAGTCAGGAACTTGGCAGTAACATTCCCTATCTTAAAGTTTTGGTGTGAGGATTAAATGAGTTTATGTATGTTAATACTTGGAGGAGAGCCTATGTCCAATTTAATTTTGCTTTATAAATTTAAACTCCAAGGATTATATGATTAGACATAAAAATTTAAATTTTTGACTAAAATAAGAATTAGAGGGTGAATATAATTTGATGTTGATTGAATAAAAGGAAGCGAGTATTTTAAACTTGGGCTTATTACTATGCATTTGATAATCCTGGAAGTTGAAAGTAAATTCACATTTTAGTTTTGGCATGAAGTGTTTTAAGTGAAACTTATTTAGGATATCTTAAAGTTTAAAAATAAGTTCTAGAAGACTATAGAATTAAATTTTTCTTCCAGATTTAATTTTCTTTCATTGTGAAATGAGCATTTAGTTAGAAAAATACGGTCGTTACATTGATGCTAAGTGAGCAGAGGGTGGACACTGCTAGGCTAACTAATTTATGCAATAGGGTCCCGAATTTAGACCAGTATATTGAATACAATTATTCACCTGTTGTTCTATTGCAGAGAGTGTGTTTCAAAACCAATTCAATATGAAAATTATTCACTAAATGTGACTTTATTTCCAAGAATTATTTAGTCTGCTTCTAGGTGATTTCAGTAATCTGTAGTTTTAATCAAAAGCACAGACTAGAGAAGCAGCACCAGATACCATGTATTTTGCCATGTATTGGCTTGAGTAACCCCAGAATATGAGGGAGTCACCACAGAGCTTGTTCCTTTAGCATTACATCTGTGCCCAAGTGAATCGATAAACAACAATAATAGGAGTGGCCATTATGGCCCTGCAGCTGCACAGAGAAGAGCTGTCCTTTTTGTTGTTGTTGTTGTTAAATATATACAAAATTGCTTTTGGCCTCAGTTTCTTGACACTTTGTGTCTTGTGAGAAGAAGGAAGAATTCCAGAATGATGTAAAGTGGAAAGACTTTCTGCTTTCATTGGAGTGATTTACCTTGTAATCTAGTACAGCAGAATAGCCTGGGTTGGTGATAATCATAAGGCAAGCATCAGTTTTCATGGTTTTATGCAGTCACTTTCTGATTCATTAAAATGTGTGCTAAGAAAGACAACAGTCTCCCTAACTTTTTGTTATGCTCAGATGCAATTTTTATAGTCTCCAATTAAAATAAACACATATCCCAGCACACTTTTAAATATAAAGACTGCCCAAAGAATGTATTACCTCTGTTCTTTTTCTGAGACTGATTGTACTTAGTGTCTTTCTTAGTTTTTATGTCATCAGCAACATTCAGCTGTTGTGAGTTAAGCTTCTTATCACTTTACAAGATAACTTTTCTAATGTCTACTCCTTAAAAGAAACAATGGACTACTAAAATATGCATAGAAGCTATGCCAGCTAAGGAAGCTACAAGAAATCCAGGCTTGCCTGACAAAAGACACCCTTAAAAGGTGGCCTGGTTTTAGGTATTATACAGACACCTCCCTCATTTCTCTGTGATCCTTAAGGGTCAGAAGTTCAGCTGTTCAGGATGTGTCCTCTTAGAGAAGTGGAGCCATCTAACAGGGCACGTGTCTTGAAGTCTCTGCTACCTGGAAAATTGAAATTAATTATGTGGAATAAAAATAATGTTACTGTATCCTTTAGGACATTAGCTTCATTGAAGAAATAATTTTTCTTTTTAGTTTCTAAAATTATAAAAACAAAATTATTTTTGTTTTCTATCCCATAGGGGGTGGTATATGTATGTGTGTGTTTATCTGTGTACATGCGTATGCTCTTAATTTCCCCAAATGTAAATAATGCAAAGTTATGCATTTCCCCTGTAACATTACGTACTTATAGTCCAAAATGTAGTGAGTCCTGTGGTAGGGAGACAGCCATGGAATGAAAATGCCTGGCTCTATCCCCAAATTCACCATTTACTATTGATATGGCTTTGGGGCTTCACTGTCCACATTTTCTAAGGAGCCATCATGCAATTCTGAATCACAAATTATGCCTTGTCTATCTCTGCAGGCTTCAGGGAGAATGTGCTTATAGAAGAGCCCAGTGCAGTACTTTGCTCAGAGAGGCCCTCAGGAATGGTAGCTATCATTAGCTGTATTATCTTCTATCCCTGTAAATGAGAGAAGGAAGGAGGCCAGTCAGTTTTCAGAAGCCCTGATTGTCGTCAAGACTGTTGCTGCTCATTAATTGTGTGATCTTTGGCCAGATATCTCACATCTCAAAGTTGGTTTTCTTCCTTTAAAATAGGGTAGGAGCATCTGCCTTGATGAATTCAAATGACCGTTGTGAGGATGATAGCAAATAATGATCCCTATATGAACGTAAACAGCAGCCGTTTTTTTACACACTGTCTTTGGCACTAAGTTCCCATCCCTGAGAGGGAGCCTTATAGGAGCGGGGAAGGCACCAGAGATTGAAAGTGGAAGAAATGCTTAAAGACTGCTTTTGTTTCAGTAATGTGATGATTAGGGTTTCACGGAATATGTGTGGTATTTTTTTGTTTGTTTGTTTTTTGAGGAGGGTGTAAGACAGGAGAAGGGATTTATAGAAAACAGTGTCTGAGAAATGAATCTCAAGTGATGCCTTTCATTTTCCCACCTTATTCTTGCCCCTTTATGTTGCTGCTCCCATAGGAAGATCCTGAGTCTAGGCTGACATAGGATTGAGCGACATTACTGATCAGGGAAATCTAAGCTGCAATGAGGTAACATAAAATGAAGAAAACAGTGAGGTGCAAAGAGTTAAAAATAAGGTTGGCCCATGGTCAGCATGTCAAGATATGGGTGGTGGCAGAGGAATGAAGAGAATTCACAGTGAAATTAGAAATATGGGAATCCACAGAGCAAAAAACACTTGAGAAGTTAAAAGTGAAGATAGAAGTGTGTGTGTGTGTGTGTGTGTTGTGTGAATTAAGGAGTGAGTATTTTTGTAGGCTGTATTTAAGAAAAAAAGAATTTATTAAATTTAGAATGTTAAATTTTCCATGTCACATCAATGAGGGGAGATTCCCATGAAGAGTCATCCTGTGTACAAAGAAAATTACTAAAGAAATTATGATCCCAGGAACTTTAAAGTAACATACAAGTTTATTTACTACTCGTAAATATGTCATTATCATTGATTACTGATATATTTTATTAAAGACATTTCATTTATTCATATTTAATCATAGATGTGTTGATGAAGATAATAAATATCATGTTCAGTCACTGGCTTCTTAAGAATTGTGTAAGCCTGATTAATGGGGAAAAAAGTCAAGTGATTAAAGAGAAAAGTAGAGTTGAAAGTTATATTTTGGGATTTAAGTGACTCATCAGCATAAAGGAGAGAGAAGACGGCAAAAGCTCTTTGGAAAAAAAGTCTCATTCACTTTTAAATATCCAAGTTCAGTTAGTTTTCTTCTTAAATAGATGTCTTTCCTTTGCTCTCAGGAATGAAGAGAATGAATGCAGATATCCAAATGATGACGTTCTTTTTTTAATTTTTTTCCTTTTATTCGTAATGATAGAACATACTTTGCGACTTTTCTGATTAGGGATCGCATAAGAAAGCACTCGTTTAGCTGCCCTATCCATCAAAGGAATTGAGTGAGCCACAGCAGTTAATCTCTGAATTATAAAAGATATCATCTGGTTGTTAAACTACTGTACACGTATGTTTTAGAAAGATATCAGTTAAGTGTACATTAAGAAATATCTTGCATTTGTTAATTTTCCTTGAAGGGAAAACATGGTGACTCTTTCAAAAGCTACATTTAGTACTTACAAACAAAGACTAATTATTCCCCTGGAGATGAAAACTTTGTCTCCCCAGAATAACATAATTTCAACTTGTTTCACCTGTTCTATCATTTAACTTCAGGGACATGTATAAGCAAGAAATGTTTTTGCTTCCTTCTTAGTTGACCTTAGCAGGAACTATGTATATTTTGACCCTATCACTTCGGCAGAACAGAGGACATTGAAAGTTTCAAAGCATTTGTTTTCAGAGAACAATCCAAACTGATTTGCTTGTTAACAGATTGATGAACTACATTTCAAAAATGTTCTCCATGTCTCATGCAATTTTTATTTAAAAGAATTTTTTTAATTTTGTGGCCATATCTAAGGCATATGAAAGTTCCTGGGCCAGGGATTGAATCCAAGCTGCAGCCGCAACCTACGCCACAGCTGTGGCAATGCCAGGTCCTTTTAACCCACTGCACCAGCCCGGGGATCAAACCGTCACCTCCACAGCAACCCAAACCACTGCAGTCATATTCTTAACCCATAGTGCCAAGTCAGGAACTCCTCTTGTGTAATTTTTATTTAAAATAGTATTCAGTCAATTTGGGGGAGTATTATTTATCATGAGATGCTTGGTTTCTGATTGTCTAGGCAGGTTGGATTCCATGGTATCCTGGCATATGTTTAACAGTCTGGTCCCTGAAAGGAAAAAAAAAAAATGAACCGCTTTGGTTTGTCGTGTTTGCTGCCTTCTGTGGTAGAAATACTAACACCATGATGGACTTTAGGCCACCAACGTGATGTCCCTGGATATAGATTTGAGAAGAGATGTACACAGTCAACTAAGGCGAGTGCAAGCAGGCATCCGTCACCCTTGAAGGGATCACTCACAATTCTGAAATCTCTATCCTGGGATTTAAGGGGTGGGGGGTGAAATGAAAGACAAAGGATGGCTATAGACATCTCTGCTAGTGTTAGTGAATATAATGCTACATGTAAGCATAGCTGTATGCCCCAGCCTCCCCGTTTTATTCAAATAGCAGATTCTTCAGTGCTTCACAGAGAATTCAAAAAAACTAGAAGAGGGTTTGGACATTAAGTCAGTCATCCTTGTTTTATAGTTACCCACCTTAGCTTCATTTGCAGTCAGACCAGACTTAGGCTATAAAACTCCAGGCAGGATAATACTCGGAGCATATTCCCAGGAGAGATTTAGAAAATTATAATCTTATTGCCTCTTGAAAACATTGGCCTTTTTCCTCTTTGTTCAGCTTCTCCCAGGATACCTGCCTGTCAGATTTTCAGTAGATTTTTTGGCTTTGTCATGGCAACCAGGTACCTTGTCTAGGGCCCTAATGATTTCCAAATGTTTAATTATTTCTAGTTTCTGATATACTTATTCTGTCATTTTTTTAGTGTTTTCACTCTAACACTTGTTGAATAGGTCCTTGGCCCGTGTCTATCAGATTGGTATTGATTACGCATCTCCCCTCCTCCAGTGGATCTTCTGCATTTATTTGAAGCAAAGGCAGCCCTGGTTGTTATACCATAATAGAGCAAAACCATAACAAAAGTCCCATGATGGTATCTCAAACCCTGGTGGTTATGGTTAGTGGTAGCTGAAAATTGTGCACCCAACAGGTAACTATCTGTGATAATACCGATACAGATTTTGACTTTGAAAAATTCATAGGAGCCAAGAGAAATAGATCCTTCCCTCCTTATGTCGTCTGGGTCATTCTCTCATTCCGGCTCTCCTTTCCTTCTCCCTCCCTGTCCTTTAAGATCTATCTCAGGCATCACCCTTTCTGTGAAGTCTTCTTTATTTAGGCTCCTCTGCTCGAAGACCTAGTTAGGTTTTCCTCTCTTGCTCTTCTCCTTGGGGCTCCCAGAGTATTCTGTGAAGTACTGTTGACCCTTCTGTGACTGTGTCTACGTTTATTATAATTGCTGGTATTTTCCTCTCAAAATTTTATTTTGAAAAATTTCAAACCCAACAGAAATTGCAATACTAGTGTCGTAAATACCCATTCAACTAGATTTCCCAAGTAGATTTATGTATTTATATACTTTTTTCCCGAATTCAGAGGGAAATAAATTGCACATAGCCACCCCATTTATTAGTGAGCCCCTCCTTGAAATCCTCTTGTTCTTGTATTAATTTTGCACAGCAATTTTAAAAGATTGATTTCTTGATTTGTTCATTCATCAAATAGTTATTAGCAGATATTATGTAGCAAGTGCTGAGGATGAACTTAGAAGGTGTCAATGAGGATATATCTTGACTGTAGAAAATGTATGTAATTGATGATGGTTAGGTTATAAGGAGAGGATAAAATATTCCCGTTGTAAGTGGAGAAATGAACCAGTATACGCAAATCTGTGGACTTACCATCATTCATCCATTTATTGATCTAGTCGTTCAGTCACTGACATTTATTGTATGTTCTGTACCAGACACTGCCAGGGGCTCTAATAGTTCACAGAGGAGGCTTCTTACCCTTAAAGAATCCAGTCTCACATTCAGGATAGAAAAGATAATCAGATGCAGTGGAGTATGCTCATTGATGGAGGTCATCAGGATGCCATGGGAACAGGGGTGGGTGGGCAGAGTGCACTTCCTGGGTGGTTCCACTGATGCTTGAGTAACAATTGAAGGACAAGGATAAGAAGTAAACGAGGCAGGTAAAAGGAGAGAAAACACAATTGAGACTGAAGCATCAGTATATTTCACATCAAAGAAGCATGAAAAAAATGTGCGATGTTGCAGGAACTGCTAACAGTTTGGTGTAACTGGAGAGGCAGTTGTGAGAAAAGAGAAGACTTAGGGCTTGAAACTAAGGCCCGGGTTATGAGGGAGTTGAATCTTTATTTGAAAGCTTTGGGAAACTACTGAATGACTCAGATGGGACAGTGAAAGATGCCAGATTTGTGTTTTAGAGAACTTGTCCTGAAAAAGATTGTGAAAAGGATAAACCTTAATATTTTAAATTTGGGGATACTAAATATTGCTAATAGGAGCTAACTCAAAGAGTAAAAGTGAATGAATGGCAGGGTATGTAATTAAGAAATTAACCAAATTATCGATACCTCAACAAATGTCTCTTACTGAAGAGACAATTTAATTTTCTTTCAGACATTTTTTTCTGAAGACAACTCACATCTAATTTTTTTTTAAATGCGTTGCTTACAGAAAAGAGTTAATAGTCTCTGCAGCTAATATTGCTGCTTGAAAGAAAAGGAGAGAGAGAGGAGTCTCTGTAATTAGCCACCTGGCTTTGCAGGGGACTGGGTGTCATTTAAAGCATTTTTATTCCTTGCAAAGTTCTTTGTGTTGAGTAAATGAGTAGGAATTAATCAATGAAAACATAACAGTGATTCTGGAGATTTTCTAATTGATGTAATGTTTTTGTTTATTGGGCCACTTCACCCGATTGACGTACAGATTGCAGCAGCTCTGACGAAGCACCTGTCACTCACATTTTGGTTCTCTGGGTCCCTAGCACTGTGGCTCCACTCGCAGCATCAGTGGGCCTCAATAGCATGTCAGGGATCACATTAACAGGGGTCACTTGTACAGATGTTTCAAATCTATGATATAGTTTCAAGATAGTTACCTAGCTGTATTCATTTAAAATAGCACATTGCATTTGTTTTAAACTCTTACAAGCAGATAGCTTTATTCTTACTTGAAAGTTAATGCCACAAAAGAGCATATCAGCTAGATTCCTGAAGGGCATGTTATTAAAATGAGTTCATGTAGACCAGAGTTTCTCAGCCTCTGCACAATAGCCATTGGGGATCTGATAAATGTTTGTGGCAGAGGCTGTCCTGTGTATTGTAGGACCCTTAGTGGCATCCCTGGACTCTACCCACTAGATGCCAGTAGCAACTTCCTCCCAACAACGGATGGTTCTGACAGCCAAACCTGCCTTTTAATATTGTCACATGTACCCTAGTGGCCAAAATTACCCCTGCTTCAGAACCTTAGATGCAGACACATAGGGTTAAATTTTTTTGTAAAAAGTAGTTCAGTGAACCTTCTCATGGGCTAACGGTAATTATTCACTCCTCAAATATATATAGCTACATTTATGTAGGTAGATATTAATATGTAAATACAGTGTTTTGGTGCTTCGGTGAGTGATAATTTAGAGAATACTTAATAGAATGAACAAATCTGAAAATTATGTGGAATTGTCTGAATATATATGTGAAATTTCCATATTTAAAAACTAATGTAGAGAGAAAGAAAACAATTACAGAAATGTGTATCAAACTATACAGATGAAGTTCCATAAACAGTTCTGTATTTTTACATAATAATAGCAGAGTTAGAAAAATCTGTAGGAACCACAAAAGATAGTTTTTTTCAGTCATGGTTTGTGATATTGGAGTTATTTTTTAAATCAGTTTTAGGATTTCATTTTCATCTACAAATTTAGTATTTCACTTTGAAAAATATTACTAACGTTTAAAAATAGAATTGAGGAATTCCCGTCGTGGCTCAGCAGTTAGTGAACCCAACTAGCATCCATCAAGACTCCGGTTTGATCCCTGGCCTTGCTCAGTGGGTTAAGGATCTGGCATTGCCATGAACTGTGGTGTAGGTCGCAGACACGGCTCAGATCCCTCATTGCTGTGCCTGTGGCGTAGGCTGGCAGTACAGCTCCAATTGGACCCCTAGCCTGGGAACCTCCACATGCCATGGGTGTGGCCCTAAAAAAAAATTAAAAAGAAAAACAGAATTGAGAGATACAAATTTAAGTTGTTACAGAAATTTATACGTACTTTATACACCAAGAGCCTAATCTGTATTAAAATGTTTAGCACTCAAGGTCAAGTTTATAGATTGTGCCACAAGATACCAGGGTAATCTGAAAAGGAATGGATGTATGTATATGTACAACTTATTTACTTTGTTGTACACCTGAAACTAACACAATGTTGTAAGTCAACTAGACTCCAATAAAATTTATTTAAAAAAAAAAAGATACCAGAGTAAAGGGTGTTGAAGTAGGATTTAGTAGGTATATGCTACTGTCATTAAGTTGAACAGAGGTATCAGAGTTTTTCTAAATTCATAGCCATAATCATGAAAGGCCAATATGTTTTTTAAAAAGGAGGATGAAGGAGGGAATAAGCCCAATGAAATTAATTTCTGTCTTAGCCCATTATTAAAAGATTTCTGGCATTTTTTTCAATAACTTCTTACCGGGTACTGACCATATGCTAGGCATGGTGATGCTAAGTGAGGTGCCTGCATTTACATGATGTCATTCATTCTGTAAAACAGCTCACTGAGGCAAGTATTGATAGCCCCATTTTATTTATTTATTTATTTATTTAGTCTTTTTAGGGCCATACCTGCGGCATATGGAGCTTCCCAAGCTAGGGGTCTAATCGGAGCTACAGCTGCCAGCCTAGGCCACAGCGACAGCAATGCCAGATCTGAGCCATGCCTGCGACCTGCAGCACAGCTCATGGCAACACCAGATCCTTAACCCACTGAGGAAGGCCAAGGGTCAAACCCGCAACCTCGTGGCTCCTAGTCGGATTCCTTTCCACTGCGCCACAACCAGAACTCCGATAACCCCATTTTAGAGATGAGAAAACAAAGAAGTCAATGGTACATTTGTCAAATAGTTGGTTCATATCAGGACCAAAGATTGAGCCTAAATGCTATACCCCCCCCCTTTTTTAACTGGATATATTATTTAACAAGCCCCTAAAATGTACCTGATAGTTCGCACTGAAGAAAACATATGTCAGTTCTTGCCCTTTCACAGATAAAAGTTGTCAGCAGGTCGCCCTCACATTTTATTCTTTCTCACTTTTTCTGAATCATAATCAAGAGTGATTTTCATCCATCACATAGCTGATGGCCCCAGGGAGCATAACGTATGTTGATCCAGTTGCTACACTCTATCAAAACCTTTTCTCTAAAAAGAATATCTGTCAGGTAAAGTTTTTGTTTGACAATATATTGTAAATTAAAAATGCGCTTATTCTTTATGTACAGCTCCTGGAATAGAGTTCCTTCTTTCTCTAGTTTGATCACTAAAGTTATATACTTGAGAGAGACTATAATACCATCTTTGTTTAGCGATGCCTGCATGTTTTATGCTTAACAATTCCTTAAGACAGGAGACTTCTGTGTACAATGTACCTATAGTATGACTACAATAACTTTGTGTTTTTGTTATCTGGGCAAGAGATCAGTTGCAAAGAAACAACGTACCTTTTGTGATTTCTCCTAAAACACTACATGCTTTTACATGTCTAGCATATATACAGCATGGTCAGCAGAAGTCAGGAAGGATAAATTCATGACATGCCTGCTGTCACTCGAGAAATTCACCTCCAATCAGAATTGATGTGGAAGTTGAAACCTATCTGACATCTCAGTTGATATATTAATCAGATAGGTCCTCTGAATTGTAAAACAAAAGCTTTAACTGCATTATATACTGATGACCCAAAATGATCCATTAGTGAAAGACTTGAATTTAAAAAATCTAAACATCTTTAAAATGTTTTATTTGGAATATATTTATAACTTAGACTATTTTCCAAACCCAGTCCTGCCAACATGATGTGGCTTCTCATAAAATATTTTGAATTAGTTACCTCTAGTTTTGACAAAACCTTCCAACTTAGGGGGAAAACAGTCAAACAGTGAGAGAGATTGCAAAGGAACAGAAAGTAGATCTGTTATTACAATGGTGAAAAGGAATCCAGTTTATAATTTTGTGACTTATAATGCCTTTTTCTTGGCATAACCACTTTTGAAGTTGTAAATAAAGATCCATGGCAGTCCATGTTGTGAGAATGACTACAAATGTGCTAGCAGCTCCATGAAAATGGACTGCTTTGCTTGAATGCTGATCTGTCTTAGATCACATTGAGTTCAGCCTTTTATAAATGACCTCTCTTTTGGGAAGCTCTTTAGATGATACTAGTTACTAAATATATGCTACCAAACTTAGGATGGTTATGGCTTATGTAGAAAGCATTTAACTATGCTAGAGATTTGAAATGCATATGTACCATATCTCTAATTTGCTTCACACCTGTAAAATATATATTGAGGTAGGTTTCCTGAGGAGTGATCAGAAATTTGTACTGTGTACTAGTTTGTAAATTTTGAAAGTTACATGGATATGAATCCCAAACAATTTTCTGATACATTTTATAGTTTTGTAGTTCTTTTCATTACTTGATTAACTAATGAAAAATTATTACATGACTTAACTTTTCTCTCTGTCTTAGCAAACAGAGATAAAATGGTTGAATGTTTGCTATTTTCACATTGTTTCATGATAAGACAAAACAACTCATAGGTTAATACTGTCATCCCTCATTCTCTCTGATGTCTTAAAGCCTTTCATTTTCAAATTTTGTTACCTCAAATTGGATGAATGTGAGCCTTTAAGCTCAATTTATCTTTCCTAGCTAATATAGAGGTTGCTAAAAGATATACTAGAGGATAAGTTGGTAATGTTAAGCAGTTAACTATTTTTCAAAAAAATAGAGCTAGAATTTGAAAATAGAATTGAGAAATCTTTGCTTAATTTTACATTGTTTTAAGAGAAGTTTGTGGGACACTTAGTGTCAATAATAACAACTAATAACAGCCTTGAGGTTGGCATACATCATTTTAGTTATACAGTTCTGCTAAACATCTTTTAAAAGGCTGAAAGTTTCTAAAATTCTTTTTCCTGGATTTTCCGCGATAGCCTCAAGGAACTTTTTCTTTTCTGAGATATTCTGTTAGCTTAAAAGAGGATGAGATCTCTGTCACATATAATATGATCTGTGTGTGTGTGTGTGTGTAGAGAGAGAGAGGGGATGGGGGGAGAGGGAGAGATAAATTTTTGGACTCCAAGATTTAAAGGAATCTTTCAAAAGCATAAACAAAGCAGCCTTGTCAGGACAAACATGTAAAAGACTCCTATATATGTTACAACCTAGGAGGAAGGCAAGACTGGCATTCCATGAGCAAACGTTCATTTCTTTATGAACAAAATTAGGTGGTTGACTTAACACTATTTCTAAGTTCTATTCCAATTCTAAGATTCCACAATTATTTATTAACTGCAACTTTTTTTTAAAGAGTGGTTCTCAGTGATCACAGTGGAGCTAAATAAAAGCTGTTAGCTGGGTTTATAATCCTAGCCAGAGGGTTTGTTACTGTTTGAATACTGAGTAACAACTTTCCAACCTTGCATTTAATTACCATCAGAAGCATCTTATTCTGGTCTTAAAAGACCAATATATCTCTGATTTCAAGACATAATTTTTAGAGAAAGTACACATCTTTTATCACGTGTAATTTTTATCAGTTGATTTTTATAGCACTTAATTTTATTCCATTTCAATCCATTTTTCTTCTTATTTTGCTGTGTGAGTCATCTTGCCGAGCTCTGCACAGTATAATGTAATATCCTCAGCACCTAATAAGCTGGCAGATACATTTCCATTTGAATGTAGATGCTATGGAAAATTTAACTGAATTAGGCTATAATGCTTCACTTACTTTTAAGTGGTCCATGTTGGAAGATTAATGAAGGAGTCTTTCAGCTTATTATTATATTTTGGAAATGTAGCAGTCTAATGTTTTGGGAGGATAGCTTATGACAGGTGCAAGACTGAAATTTAAACACGTAGGCATGATGAAGAAGCAAATATTACAGGCAATTAGGAAGGTGGGCAAGCTTCTGAATGTCAGTCATCCTTTGTTGTTTTTCCATTCCCTATGACTATGAAGGACATCAAAATAATTGCTTACTAATGTCAGTTATTTTGGATGGTGATTAAGACAGATTTTCTGCATAGATCATCTCATTTGCCCCTAATTAATGGTCAAGAAATAGTTTACAGAATATTAGACATTAATATTTGAAGTAGCAAAGATAGACTAAAATGATACTTAAGTGATTTTGTTGATTTAAGGAAAGTGGGGATTTAATGCAAAACCCCGTGTTTATCTATTTGTAAATAAGTTTTTTAAATGAAAATTTTCAAACATGTAGAAGTGAAGAGAATGGTTTAGTATACCATAATTCAGTGTCAAAAGTTTTCAGTAATTTTAATTTTGTTGCTTCTATCCTTCTGCTTTTTTGGGGAGGGGAGGGAAGTGGGCAATGGGCTCAAATAATTTAAAGCAAATCCTAAATGTCCTCTCATTTCTCATGTAAATTCTTTAATATGCATCTTTTAGATATAAAGACTTTTTTTAAAAAAACGAGGATCTCATTTATCTCTTCTTCCATAGAAACATCCAAGTTTAAAAATAACAATAAATTAGAAGGGAAGAGTAGCCCACCTATAGAAATGGCACTTATTTAAAAGTTCAGTGGGAAAAAAAAAAATGGAGTTCCCTTCGTGGCTCAGTGGTTTACGAATCCGACTAAGAACCATGAGGTTGCGGGTTCGATCCCTGGCCTTGCTCAGTGGGTTAAGGATCCGGCGTTACCGTGAGCTGTGGTGTAGGTTGCAGACGCGGCTCGGATCCCACGTTGCTGTGGCTGTGGCGAAGGCCGGCAGGTACAGCTCGTTAGACCCCTAGCCTGGGAACCTCCATATGCCACAGGTGCGGCTCTAGATTAAAAAGGCAAAAAGACAAAAAAAAAAAAAAGTCCAGTGAAAGGCATATTTCACTGAGTTTTTTGTTGCTGTTGTTTTATTTTTTTATTTTTGTGAGAGGATGGGGTTAGATAGAGAGTGGTCATTTTTATTTTTTGGATAATGGGCACATGCAGTGATCTGATGAAAACAAAGTGCTCTGAGGCATCTTCAGCTTGAAAACATCTGTACCATTTTCTATCATCAGTGTCAGCCACCAGCATCTCCCAGCAGCACTGCAAGTGGCCACTTCGCAGCTCTATTATAAATCACTAGGTAGCCACACTGCAGTGGCTTCAACCCATAGAGCTGACAGATTTGCCTTGGCACTTCCTTTACATGGAGTGACCATTCAAACCGGGGTGTCAAAGTGGAATCAAGAGAAGCCAGCTGAAAATGCGCAGGGCGTGATGGCCAGGAAAGTGAAATTGATGTATTACTTGTGGAGTGATCTACATAAAATTTACTGAACAAGAATGAAGGGTTCAGTGTGTGTCCGAATATGGAAAAATAACTGGAAAAGTAGAGGAGGTGCTTCAGAGATGTTGGAACTGTTAGCCAGGCAGATTGCCACCCCATCATTGCCTGCCCGCTGCCCACAGATCCTTTGTGTTCTCCTAGGTCAAAAGAGGACGTGTGAAGTGGGAGTAATTATTTTTTCTGTGGACAAAGAATTGACTTCATCATGTTACTTATTGGAACGTGTCTATTATATTGTATTTATATGACATAATATCTTTTAGATGTGTACATTATAAGAAGTTGAGATTATTAGCTCCTTTTAGAATACTTGTATTTTGCAATGAATAAAGCTAGGTTGGTCCCCAAAGGAATTGTTTTTCTTCCTCAAGTAATGCTTTGATGCTAAAAAAACTCCTCCTGGCAACCTGTTTAAAGCTCATCTCACAATGAAGTGTAGAGAATTGAAGATTAATTCCATTGAAATCATAAATGCACCACAGTCTGTAGATTATCAGTTAGTTGAGATAAACACCACTGATTGCCGTTGAATTATGCATACAAATATTTACAACACCCTGGGTAATGAATTCATAAAAATAAATAATAATTATAATAATAGAGACAGCACTCAAATTTCCATGTTTCTCAAATCCTGAAAGAATCTTTTCTGAGTTTATACTACAGTGTAACTTAACAAGGATAAGAAGTATTTGCAGTTCAATGTTAGCCACATTTATTTCCCTTAAGACTTTGGAAAGTCTAGGTTCAGATATCAACCTTTTGCTTCCTGGATAAATTTCACTCTCCTTTTATTTATTTATTTATTTTTTTATGGCTGCACCCACAGCATATGCAACTTCCTGGGCCAGGGTTGAATCCTGGCCAAAGGTGCAGCCTCTGCCAGAGCTACAGAGATGCCAGATCCTTTAACCCACTGCACCAGGCCTGGGATCAAATCCTTACCTTGCCTCCACAGTGATCCGAGCTGCTGCAGTTAGATTCTGTGACACAGCAAAAGTTACTCTCTCTATTTTTTATATTCTTGCTATAGGACATCATACATATTCATATATTAATAGTTTGAAGTATAATATGGAATTACATTTTCCAAAAAAAGTTTTTTTTCAATTTCAGAAATAATTTTTAAATTAATGACTAAAATATTTAAGATTTAAAATACAGATTTCTTGTTCTTAAAACTGTACTCTATTAAACTGTTCAGATATATGCAAACATTTGACTCAGATTACATAGAAAATATTCTCCAATGTCTGGAAGGAATATAAATTGAACTGCACTTTGTTTGTCTCTACTGTTGCCATCTTTTGTTTAACGCACTGATAATAATTCTAACTTTTCAGTTGGGATCTCTTAAATTAGAGATTCTTTGAAAGTGCTGTTGTTATTTGTGCTTCACACCTGAAATATGAAGCTGTTTTAGAAGCAGAATGAAATGTTTACGGTAGATAAGACTTGCTGACTAATAGTTGTTGGAAACTTTCCATTTGTCAAGTTGTTATGTAGATGATCGTATATTAGATCTAGCTGAGAGGCGAGCCAAAACCCAAGGAATCTAAAATAACACTTTGTTGGCAAATAGTTTGTTTTTAGGGATGAGAACTTGTTGTGAAGAATAAAGAAGCTTAGGCTCTTGCCTTCTGAGATGGACCTAATTCTGCCTATGGAATGTGTCTCTCGCTCAATAAACCTGCTTTCACTTACAAAAACAAACAAGCAAAAAAAAAGAATACAGCATCATGTTATTTGTCCCAGTTACACCACTTAGCAGATGATCTGAGAGGGACAGACCTATATATCTTCTCGGAGAGCTCTGCTTCTGCTGCTTCACCTCAGGGTCTGCATGACAGTTGGATTCCCATTTTCTTCTGGTTATGTTCCCCTTTTCCTCGCTTCCTCTTTTCTCTTCCCTTTTCCTCTCTTTCTCTAGACTCAAAATGTGATTTGAGGGTGGGGGCTGTGGTGGGTGATTCACACACCAACTTCCTGCTACCTTAATACAAAACCCCAAAACCATGGCAGTGAAAAAATACAACCATAACAGTGAGGCTTTGCCATGTGGCTGAAAGACTTTTTAAGTTGTTAATAATGATTACTCGTTCCTTTCTTCAGAGGTATCTTCTCTTTTGACAAGATGACATTTTACTATTTTTAATAGAATTATCTTCAGATATGATGCTTTTAAACATTAAATTGCCCAAGTTTTTACTTGAGCCTTTGAATCTGGGTTGATTTAAAAGTATCTACTCTTCTGCTAGAATCTGGCAAGAGAGCATTTGCAGAGACTTTGAATTTGTAACCAGTGTGGAAGATGCAGTGTAGCTAGTAGAGTGGTTAGAGAGCCCAAGTTAAGAAGTTCAAAAGCTGACACCTCCAGTTATCAGCCACATGCCTGTTAGCTGATTACTTAACTAGTTTGTGTTTTATTTCATCATCATTTATTTGGAGATGTTAATAGTGCCTACTCAATAGGATTGTAAGGCTTAAATGAGCTAATACATATGAAGCACTTAGAACAGTGCTTTACATACTTTATATGATGATAAATATTGGTGTCATTGTAGCAAAGACAAATTATTGACAGAAATAAAACTTGTATTTGGAGGTCACATTCATGATTCAGAATCTTTGGCAGTAACTTGTTTAGAATTATTTAACACAGAGTAAATGAAGTACTCTTCTAGAAGTGCCTTAAATTTCTTTTAAAATCAGACCTACCGCATTAGTTATTGTTTGATAACAGTGTACAGCTGTCAGATCCTGGGAACAAGGAAAGTATTTTAGGAGTATTTCTTCCACTCTTGCTATCCAAATGAGGTGTAGAGGTGCACATGTTCCTATAATATTTATCAGTTTTAATTGTTCTTTTTTGTGATAGCTAAACTTACACTTTGCTACTTGGAAATAGGTATAATTTAATGCCTGGTTTTTTAATGCTGGTATCTTTCCAAATTTACTTAAATGTTTAATAGTATATTCTTACCTGTTTTTTATATAATAACTAAACAGCTTTTTGCAAAACTATTTTTATTTTATTTTATTTTTTGGCTGTATCCACAGCATGTGGAAGTTTCTGGGCCAGGGATCACAGGGACCACAGCAGTGACCCGAGTTGTTGCAGTGACAACACTGGGATCCTTAACCCACTGAGCAATAAGAGAACTCCACAAAACTATTTTTCAATGTAGCTATTTCACTGCTTTTTTCAGTTAAAGATTTCTTCTTTGAAACATTTGGAAGCTTCTTATAGTTCCAATAATATCAAGAAATCATGCCCAATGTACTGTGTTATATCACTGAGTAGCTTTAAAAAGTGTGTTTGTCAACCATATTTTGATTATCCTGTATAGTTAGTATATACTGAGTAACTTAAGACTGTGTTGGAAACAGTGGCAGTTAGATATAAAGACTTGTTTGGGAGGTTACCACTGACATGTCTGATAATTCACCTTGAGTTTTGAAGAACGTAGCAAACAGACAAAGTGTACACTGAAGCAGGAATTCCTAAACATGTAGGTTATTTTATCAAAATATCTCATTTTTCACCGACTAACAATCATAAATATCGGGTTATTACAGCATTTTCTCTTATATAGAAGTCAGCTGTTGATGTATAGTGACTTTTCTTGGAGGCTAAAATATTAAATTCATTTCAGCTTTTCTTTCAAACTATTATTTTGATTGTACTTTATATTTTTGGCAAGATGTAGTTTCCTTTCTTGGGATTATTTCAGATTGCTCAGAATTATCTTCATTAAATTTATTGGGACACAGATTTTCTAAATGACATTTTAATAATTGCTACAAATAAATAGAGATGAATCAGGAGGTTGTAGTAAGGGTGACTGGATTTGTTTGTTTGTTGTTTGGTTTATTTTGTTTTCTGATTGTTTGTTTTGAGATATTTAAAATTTGTTTACTTTCAGTTTTTTTTTTGGTCAAAGATTCAGATTCAGATGAGTTAAAATATCCAGCCTCTGCTCCATCTGAATTGGTGAAGGACTCTAATTTCCTTGAGGTAGACTGAGGCTAATGGCATAGGATGTTCAGACTATAAGGCAACTCAAGACCTTCTAAATAGGTATAATTTCTAAAAGTAAAAGAGCTTAAAACCACAGAGAGCTATTCCCAGCCTGGACAAGTTTATATTTTAAACCACAAAGGTCCCTTCCTAAATATTTCTAGGTATGGAGATTTTTATACTCTTGTTCAGTCATACATTTCAGGTTGTATAACCTTGAGATCAAGAAATTTTCATTTACTATTCCTCACTTACTGTGTTCTCTGTGTTTGAGAAGTCTTCTTTTGTAACAGAGTTGAAGTTTAAAAAATACGTCAGAAAGTATAAAAATAGGAAGTGCCCACAAAATCCAACATTAACAGTTGTAGAACATATTGGTCCCTGAATGCCTAAAAATACAGTGCCTGAAATGATTAGAGGAAGAAAATGGGGTAATTTAAGAATTTGACACTCTCCTCCCTTCCAAATTGCTCAAATAGACTTCTTTTCTTGTATTTAAATTCTTTGGGTCTTTAGATCCAACTGGCACTGAGCCAGATAGAAAGCAAAGAAAGAGAAGAAAGGGGGAATGGAAAAGAAAACAAGAACATGGATGGAGGAATTTTCAGATTATTAATTGATTACTAGGTATAAGTCTCTAATGAGATTTTGAAAGAGGTTATACAGCTTTCGCTTTATCACCCTTGCCCCCTAAAAGGTTGGTTAAATACCTCCTCCATATTGTGAGGTTGAATAAATAATATTTCAAATATGTTAGTACATTATTTTAAGCCCTTCATGTGGAAATTACAACATTTTCACATGCTATATTTTAATATGGCTTTTACCCTTTTTTCTGTATTTTTAAGAATAATTTATAGTTTTTATACACTTTAAATGTGTATATATTCCATTGCATATTTCTCTAAGCATTGAGTTACTGTTTTTTCTCTCTGAATATGTTTTTGCTTGACATTACAAAGGAAGACTCAATAATTAAGATATTCATAAACTGATTCCAAGTTGTTTTTTTTTTAAATATACCAAGTTCTTATAACATTTGAGAAATACACAGTAAATTAAAAAAAGGGTTGGAGGTGAGAGCTAGAATAAACTGGCTTTGTGTCAGAAAGTAATTCCTTATTTTTAGACAACTCCAAATGACAAAAATCATACATCTTTCCCCAAACTAAGATTTTATAATAGGTGCTTTTGTCATAACAAGGTTTACATTTACATAAACGGCAGCTCTAAACTCTTCTCTTAATCATAATTATTTGTAACAAAGTTGGAAGATGAACACATCTGGATTTGAGGAAATGTATACAGATGTAGGTATATGTGAAATTAGCAGAAGTTTATAGATTTCCTTACTAGAAATAGGTACTTTATGTGTACCCTATACTTTAGGCTGGATGTCAGAAAAGCCCAAGGCATGTCGAATTAATGTGTATCCTTACTTGCTAGAAAATAAAAATAAAAACAAGTTCTACCCGTAAATGCACACTGTTTTTTTAAGTAAAATTCCTGTTTAGAGTGTGAATATTTAAAATCCTAATACACCATAGAAAGATGAAGGCATTTTTATTGACTACTTATTGAAATATTATAATAGTAGATTAGAGAAATATGTTCTGTTTTGTTAGAAAATTGATTATCAGACAATTCACGATGGAGATGATGTAGTATATTCTATCAAAATTTAATTTTACTTCTCCACATCCTTATTTCCATCAAAATTAGTCTAAATTTAATATGCAAATATTCTTCCCGTTCACTTAATTTTCATATGTATTTCCATGAAAGCTGTGTTTTTGTCTGATTAAACAAATGTTACCTAGTTTAGCATCATAACTTAGTCGAGTGAAAAAAGACTAAAGTTTGTGTTCCTCTAAAATGCTTATCTTTCTTTCAAAATAATCAACTCCATCAAAGAGTTTGAAGGGTTTAGTTATTTGATGTCAAAGAATTATTTGATTGACTTATTTGTTTTTCAGCTTCTCTTTTCCCTTATTCTGCTTCAGTATAGGGATCATATTTTTCGAGGCCAGGGACATATTAAATATTTGGTGTATTTGTCAATTGATGTAGAAACAACCTTTGTGTAACTAAGCAGTCATAACACACTCCTTAGTTACCCCAAGGAAGGTATATTTAGACTTGTTTAGTAAGCAGCGGTGGTAATGTTTAATCAAGTAAGCAAATATAAGTATGGAATAGTTTGCCTTTAAACCCACTTGGCAGTAGAAAGAGTCAAATGGAAAACTAGCTGACTGCTCTTACCCTGTTTGTCTTACGCAGGAGTTAAGCTGAATGCCTCTGAGACAATGATTGATTAAGGGAAAGGAAACGTTTATCTTTCCTAAATCATAATGGAGATCATAAGAGTACATTATGACTCTACGATAGAATCTTTGTCGCTTGCTGTGAGATGTTAGGCCACATAACATTTTTAAGAAGGGACAAAAGCTGGAGAAATCATACATTACGTTAGTAAGAGGAACTCCAGAGAGAATGGAAGTAAGACTTTCCTGCCCTTTTCCTAAAGCGTCAAATCATTTGAAGTGTGAAAGAGAAAATAAAACTTTGAAAATCCAAAACAAATGGGAAAACCCGTTTTTCTAGAGGTTCTTGTTCATTTTTGTAGTACTTCTTTCCCGACCGTGAGCCTTGCTGAATGTGGATCCCAGGCAAGAAGGCAGAGTGCATTATAGCTTTCATATTTTTCAGTTTCAAGATACTTGTCTTTATTGACAGAATGTAAGTAGGAGTTGGATAGGTGTCCTTCTGTGCCACTCTCTCTTTTTATTACATTGGGCAGGGGAGAACTCTTTTTTTTTTTTTTTTTGGCCTTTTTAAATTCAGTTTTTGTTGTCTTTTTAAATTCAGTTTTTGTTATCCTCACAGTTTCTGCAACTTTGTATTTACTTATTATTTTTGTCTGGCATTCTTGGTTCTGTAATGCTACTTCACTTTGTATATCATTCCATACTTAGTCACTGTATTTCCACAAATCATTGGTCTCCCAGTGATACCTCTTTCAAAGTAGTGGTTCTCACTTGAGAGAGAGGGAGGCTGTCCTTCCCATCTGGCAACTATTAGGGAAGACCTGCTTGATTGCAGTCTCTGGATTCAGGGGCCCATGACACAAGGTCTGTCTTGTAAGGCTGTATTAGCATTTTATTTGGATAGAGGTTTCTATCAAAATTTCTCTAAAATCTCCTCTATTACTCATCAAAAGCCTCTCCATTAGACTGCTTGAAGAGAGTGATTTTGTGCAGATGGCCTTGCTTTTGGATGCTTAGATGAGGTCTGTTTTTTGTAGGCTGTACTGACTACTGCGACTGGTAGAACTTGAAATTCCACCTTAAACCAGAAAGTCTTACAGGGTTCACAAAACTCCTAAAGGAGTTCACAGTTTCAATGGGGGTATTCAAAGGCCCTAATATTTTATGTTAATTCTACATGTGCAGTTTCCTGGAGAGTGAGTCCATAGCATACAGGGGTGTCTGTGACCCTCCACAGCTTAAGAGCTGTTTATATGCTGTGTACAGAGCCAGAAAGTATTTTGAAAATAGCAAAGATCTGAAACCTTTGGTTATAGAGAAATACTGTTTCGTGAATAGAGAATACATTAAATTAGATTAGATGAACTTGAGTAAAGGAGCCATTGTAATAAGATCAACAAAGGTTTGTTATCCCTTTGGAATAGCTGCCATGGAGCTAATTCCCAAGTGACCACACTCTGGTTGTTTTTGGAGGAATCTTCTGGGCAGTTTTTCATTGTGTTGATGCTGCAGCCGAGGGATGAACACTTTTCAGAATGTAGATGTGTTGTGGTATAGTTCAGGGTCCTTTTGCCTTGAAAACTATGTTTCTGCCGTCTTGGAAAATAACACAACAAAAATGATGAATTTGGAGAGTGTACCATTAATCTACGACTAAGAGAATTAGTGATTTCACCTTCACTTGCCTCAGACTCTCTTTGTGTTTGATGGGAATTCATCAGATCTCTAGCCTCCAAGTAAAATCCATACCGTGAAAGGGCGTTTGAGATTTACTATTTATTAGATTTATTATACATTTAGATTAAATGAGAATTGACTTTGTAATTTGTTGGTTATTTCAGTAACAAAGTGGCAAAAAATGTTACTGTTTGAAATGTAAAATTTAAATAATTTGTATTTGAATGATTACAGACCCCATATGCTTAGTGTACAACAGAAGTTTATAGTGTTTTATTTTAATAAAAGTTACATTGGGGGAGGTGTAGATGGATAGCAAACTCTGCCTGGACAAAATGCTTCTTGGAGGAGAAGCTGCCAGTCATTATAATTTTTATCCCTTTTTAGGATATATTATAAACTTTTAAAAAGTCTTTTTTATATATAAAATAATCCTTTATCCCCAAAGAGTATAGCTCCTGGGTTTTTCTCCTGGCTGGAGAATTATAGAAAAATAATTGAAAATGAAATATACGGGAGTTCCCATCGTGGCTCAGCAGAAGCGAATCTCACTAGCACCCATCAGGTTGCAGGTTCGATCCCTGGCCTCGCTCAGTGGGTTAAGGATCTGGTGTTTCCTTGTGTTGTAGGTAACAAACGCGGCTCAGATCTGGCATTGCTGTGGCTGTGGCGTAGGCCTGCAGCTACAGCTCCAATTTGACCCCTAGCCTGGAACTTCCAGATGTCGTAGGTGTGACCCTAAAAAGCAAAATAAAATGAAAGAAATATACAGTTTGAAAAGAATCCAACCTAAGTTCAAATTGATTTTTTAGAAGTTACATTAAAAAAAATATAATTTCACCGTCAATTTAAAAACTGTAAAATGTCATAGCAATACTCTCTTAATAACATATTTTAGAAAAAGAAACTAAACATTGAATAGATTACAGTCACAATGTTTATTACTAGCATCCCTTCAGGCAGCCTGATATAGTGCTCATTGTTGAACCAAGTCAGAAGGGCGCTGAAGCAGGTCATTTGCAATGTTCACTGGCAGGTGTAGAGTTTGTATGATGTTTACCTTCCAATTTTTGATTTTGATACCTGAAATCTAAATCTGCAAAGGACATTCTTGCTTGATCAAACAAGCAAGGATTCTTTTGTGTTGCTTTGGAAATGTCCAGTTGTGGAGTTCTCACTGTGGCTAAAGAGTAACGAACCCAACTACTAGCCATGAGGATGCAGGTTCTATCCCTGGCCTCACTTAGTGGGTTAAGGATCTGGCATTGCTGTGAGTACGGTGTAGGTCACAGACATAGCTGAGATCTGATGCTGCTGTGGCTGTGGCAAAGGCCATCGGCTGCAGCTCCTATTTGACCCCTGGCCTGGGAACTTCCATATGCTGCAGGTTCGGCCCTAAAAAGACAAAAAAGATGTAAATGTCCAGTTGTATAAACCAGTACTGGTCAGGAGTTTATAATGACAAACTTTTTACCATTAGATTGGCTGTAGTCCTCAGTTGGCCAGTTGTTTATCTTGCAGATTTGATTCTTTAATCGTCATATTCTCATAGAAATTATTTAGATAATTACTGTTTTACTCTTTAGGCCTGAAAGGAAAATCAAATAATGATGGTGTAATTTTCAGAATTATTTGTACTTTTTATGTAATGCCAGAGAGGTTGCACATCTGTAGTAGAAATCTCAGGAAGAGAACTCTATTTGGTAGTAATACTTAATTTTGAGGTGTGACTTGCATCTTTTTTGGCAGTTTGAAAGACAGGTCACTTTAAAAAAAGAATTTATAAGTTATTTTTACATATGTGACTTTTTCAAGAATATTTTTCCTTCTTATATTTGGAGTTTTCTTAGGTTAAGTCTTTAAAGGGCCATTGTTGCCCTAAATAAATGAATAAATAAATAAGGTGTTTTCTCTAGTTGTCTTTGAGGGCAGAGACGATGCTCACATGGGAGAAAAAGGGAAACTTAGAGGACTGGTACTCTCATGTACTTATTAATGTTTTAGTTCAGGTAATCTTCCAGAATTAAAATCTTCTTCTTTCCTAACAACTGCTTTCTTTCATCTTATGTATACTGGATTAAAATCTTCATAGATTTCGATGGTATCGAATTGTACTGCTTCTGGATAATCAGTGGTATAGAATATGAATGTATGAAATATTCTGTCCAGTATCTTTCCCACATCACAGATCATTCTACCCTCAACTGACAGAGAAATATATACTCTAAAATTTTCATCAGTCACAGGATAACTTCATTTTCTACATAATGAATCAAGTCATATCGTCATAGATTGATCCTTTCCGAAAACAAATTTTAAACCTGTCCCTCACTTTTTGGAGTGATATTGTAATGAGTACAATCTGGGAACTGCATGATAGAATTTCTATAAAACATTAATATTTATCTTGTGGGTCACCACCTAAAGACTAATAGCACTATGTCCTGAATTCTTGTCATGGAGTATGTTAGTAAAACAGAAATAAAAGTGATAGAGTAGTTCGCTATTTTATATCCTGTGGCTGGTTATGGTCATCTGGCTAGAGTCTAACCCATATTAATCCCTTGAGTAAATAGTCAGGAACATTCAATGATGTACTTAAAATACTTTTTAACATGTGGTATTTAGAGTGTTTAGAATGTCAAAGGATCCTTTGTAATGATCATCCCCTTGAGTAGTTCAAAAGATATTTTTAAAGTTATTTTTCAAAGAGCACAGTGTTTGAAGACTTTCAGAAAATATAAATCTAGTAGAGTACTTTGGGGAAAAAAAAGCTCAGTTCCAGCAAAAAAAAATCACCCTGCACACTGAAGTGATATATTAGTCAAATAATCCATGAAAAATTCAAGAAAACAGAGTATGTGTTCATTTTCGGTTAAGAAAAGGAACTTTTATTTTTCCGTGAACAAGAGAATCTGTTTGATGCTCCCTGAGGGAGCTACACCCTTCTCTCTAATTGTGTTTTTCACATTTTATGTTCAAATGTAAATGACTGAAGAGAAAGCATAACGTGTTCATTTTTTTTTCTGTAGAACATATTAAAGACTGTTTCTATGGCAACAATTTTTAATTCTCAAATCCCATTGTGTCGGTACTCTCGGGCTTATTTTTCATGGGTACATTAAATTGTTAGAAATGTTTCACAAAGTAAAAGTTAGATTTGGCATTGTTCTTTGTCATGAAAGAAGTTCACGGTCAAGGATTTATTTTGTTAAATAATTTAGCAATAATATACTTGTGAAGTAGGTTCCTGTAGAGATGATACATCTATCCCAAAACCCCTGTTAGGTGTCAAAAAACCTGCCAAAGATTGGTGCAGACACTCAGGCTTGCAAACCAAGAATAGCAACTTGTGTTATTTCACACAGGTGAGCTAGACAACTGTCTTATCTGGCCGAACAAGTGGAGTTTGAAAAAAATTTAAATCCTTTTGGGCTGTGTTTCAGACCTTTAAAACAGTATATCTGCGGTTCCTTATGGCCTTGACTTTAATGGTATAGAGTGGATCGATTTATTAGAAACAAACGTAGCTTGCAGCTTGCTTCTCATAAATTTTATCTCATGAATCAATATGGTGCAGAATTTTGAAGCAGGTATTTGGTAAGTTGGATTCGCCTACTGCAGTGTTATAAAAATAGATTAAGTAAACAGACACAGCAGGCCAGTGCAGCTTGGATTTTGAACTCTTCTGAGACCCAGTATAACTTTAATTGTTTATAGGTCTAGGGAGAAAGAAATATGAATCCCTAAGGTAATTTTAATATTATATAATGAAGGAAGAACTATTTTATAGCAGAGGATCAGGTGCTGTATCTATTATAATTACTTCAGAGAGAGTTATCCAAAAGCTTCAATTTTTAAGCTATTCCAGTCTGCTGTGTATTTTTTTTTGCCTTTGCTATTTTTATATCACTGCAGTAGCATAACCCTGCACCAAGCGCAAGACAGCAGTGCAGTTGGTGTTGAATGTGAAAACTGTTATTAAACGAAAGCTAACAAAGCAAATCCTTAGAAAGAAATTGTCTACATTGATGACTTGCAATATTAAATTTGTCTTCTAAAAATTAAAATGTGAGAAGAGTAAATAATACTGTATATTTCCTCCTTTAAAGCTGTGATTTCACATAGTCAAATACTAAAATATGTCTAGTCACTCTTTTTAATTATTCTCCACTGTTGCAGATTTTCTGTCAAAATGTTCCTTTCTCATATACCATCTTTGTATCTTAAAACTGTTCTTACTGCATTTTTGGTTAACAGATGACTTTGTTCTTTTCATCAGAAGTGACGGAAAGCATTTATGTGAATAGTCCAAACTTGCCTTGGTAAAGTGCCAGTGTATCCTTGTAATCTATATGTATTTCCTGAATAATTATGATTCTATAATTTCATAATTACATTTATGCAGAAAAATTGAATATATTTGCTATCTATCTACATGCATGGTGTGTGTATATATATATATATGTATATTATATATGAATATACACACACACATGCACACATACATGCTTTGTGGATAGATTTGACTATATCTCATTTGTCTCCAGTAGCCTAAGAAAAGTGATAAAAAGGGTATTAGTAACATATGAAGAATGATAGCCATTTCGCAAACCAGAAAAGAAAAGTGAAAAATAAAAATAGAAATTAAGTGGCCTGTAGTTCCCTGAATATTGTTTTATGGGCCAACTGGATTTCACTAGACCATGTACATTCTTGTAGTTTTTGAGTATTCAGGAATAGTACAAAAGACTTAGGACATATAATTGATTGTGTTGGTGCTTGGAAGGAAATTTAAGTCACATGCTCTAAGTGAACTTGATGCCTTGCTGGGGCGGGCACCCAGGTGGCTACCCACCTCGGTGTGTCTTTGGTGACTTCAGTAAGCAGCAGCTCTGATGAAGTGGGGCATTTCTGTGTTTGGGAATTTACAAAGGTCTAGAGGACATAGTCAACCTTTAAGCTATCAAGGGTCTTTTCATATCAGTGCTGTACAAATAGAATTTTAAAAGTGAAAAAAATCTAATAAAGATTTATTATGGTTTTTAGGTCATCAGCTTTCATTATTCTAGAAGTCCCTGCCTCATAATTGAGTGGAGGGATATTCTTCTGTCTCCTTTTTAACCTCAGTTCCGGTACTAAGAACATCTGTCTTCATCATGCCTGCTTCTGATTCTTGGTTCAGTTCTTGCATCTGCCTACCTACATCCAATCCATGGTTTATGACTTTGAAGATGTATGGCTAGATACACTATGGGAAAATGATAGGACCAGAAGGAATCACAAAATTCTGGGAAAGGGCCAGTGATTCTGGTTTCAGGGATTTCATAGTTGAAAGAGTGAGAAATGCAGAAACTTCATTGATGCTTTTCTGTACGTATCCACTAAGCACATCTGATAATCTACTTATAAATTATTACGCAGGCATATAGGTTAAATGAACTCAAAAACTGAAAAAAACCTTTATTACATGAATCATGCTCTAAAATAAGGGCAAGCGGAGTCCCCTTCATGGCTTAGTGGTTAATGAACACAACTAGGATCCATGAAGATTGGGTTTGATCCCTGGCCTCACTCAGTAAGTTAAGGATTGGGCGTTGCCATGAGCTGTGGTGTAGGTCACAGATGCGGCTTGGATCCCGTGTTGCTGTGGCTGTGGTATAGACCAACAGCTGCAGCTCCGATTTGATCCTTAGCCTGGGAACTTCCATATGCCACGGGTGCAGCCCTAAAAAGCAAAATAAATAAATAAATAAATAAAGGCAACAGATGGAGGTGAGGTTGTGGTAGACTAATTTCTCAGTTATTGAAAAAGATGAATGTGGATATTGTTAATAGAATTAATAATGAACTTTTTCTGGCTTAGAGCCTAATATACTTTTACTTAATCCTGCCAAGTCCACATTAAGTATTTCATAGATCTTGAAAGGGATTAATCTACAGTTATGCCTTTTATATGTGTGTGTGTGTGTGTGTGTATGGATTTCTCTGTATATACACATACATATATATGTATATATATATATATATTCATACCTGTATATGTGTATATATATTCATCTCTCCCATATATGTATCTTTCTGTACACTCACAAATGGTGATTCAGCCTGAGATCCAGTTTTTAGGAGGGAAATGCCATGCCTTCTTTCCGGTAGTGGAGAAGCACACCCAGGTAGCAGTGACACTAACATTGGGATACTTCATTCCGGGAGAGCATCACAGAGCACAGGCTAGAATATCCTTGTCCTTCAGTTTTGAGCGGCAGAACAGTTTGTAGAAAGGCCCTGCTTGCCAGAACAATGAATCAAGGCCTTCAAAATGCCCTCATATGAGAGAGACTGGGAAACTTTAACAACTCAAGATAGACTTATAATAAGGAAAACCACTGAACTCTTTGGGCATTTTCTGGGTGCTAAGTATTGGTTTTACATAAATTTTCATTTGAATCCTCATAAATTACATTATCAGGTAGATAGTATAATTATTCCCATTTTATTGATGAAGAAACTGAGCACCAGGATTTAAATGGTACGCACAAATGTTGGTAAATGACAGAGTTGGTGTTTCAACCTGAGTGCATCTTTCTGCTTTTTGAGCTTGCACTCTTAAAGGAACTTCACAGAAAAATATTACACGTAAAGATGATCTTTCTTGGAGAAATTTAAATCTTCCTAGAGTGGATATGACAGTCCCAAGTTTGAAGTATGAAGTTTTCACAGGCAGCAGCAGATGTGTTATATAACTGCTTTAGCTTCCCTTCACAAATTTCTGACATTACCCTTCAAATTCCTGACCTTCTTCCCACATTTCCATTTCTTCTTCCAGTCCCTCATACCTGTAAACCTTCCTTCTTTTGACCTTGTCATTTGCATTTGAAAACTTGGCTCTTACAACTGCCTGAAAATCACATGGGGAACCAAAGTGCTTCTTACAGCTCCAGAAGACTTTGGGGAGGAAAGCTGACTGTGTTTGGGGGCTCACTTTTGCATGTTTCCTTATCGTGATTGCATTTAATTCCTGTCTGATATGGTTTTGTTTGTGCAGCGTTCTGCTAAACATATGTGAGGCATTATTGCAGTTTTCTACTTCCTATATGAAATACCTTGGCATAATTCAAGATGAAAAACAGAGTATACATGAGAGATGAAAAATCAGATTTGATCAGTAAAGTGCTGACACCAAAATTGGCAGCAGTGAGAAGTAGCATACAGTTGCCTGAGGCGTGCCGTATCTGTGTGTCTAGCCCCTTCGCATCCCAACTCATACGGAAACACACTTTAAATATTCTTATGAATGCTTTCCAATTCTATTTTGGTGGGAAAGGCTGAGTTTGCAAGGAATTGGTAATAAAGTATTGGCACTCTCTTAGCTTCTATCATCTGAATGAATTGCAAACTGTTTTTAAGAGTTTCTTCTACTGAGCATGGGTTATGAATAGAGGGAACTTCATTAAGTCGATATTTTGGGAGAAAAAATTACATTCTAGAGAGGCAGTTGAGATTTAAAAATAGCAGTTAGTGGCATAAAGACTTCTTTTCTCTTCATATAGTACAATGTAAGCAGAAATATCAACAAGAGGTCCCTAAAGATGGGGGCCTTATTTTTTTAAATACTTGAGCAATATTGTACCCATATTAACATGTAGCTCACTTCTTATTGCTACATAATGCTTCTGTTCAAAATTTCAGAACATCTTTCTGAGATAAAAATTGAGAACTAAAATTGCATTACAGTGGTGTTAATGGGGGCAGAGTTCAACCAACTGAGACTTCTGTACATATTTACATTTCATGTGCTATTTCAAAACTCAAAAAATGAATGGAATGCTTTTGAAAACTGGCTTCTCCATCTCCTCCTACTTCTGCCTTTTTGAATAAACAACTGCCCCAGAATTTCTGCTTTTTGTTAAGTAGCAACAAGAAATACAAAACATTTGAAGTGTTAATCTTTAACTTTTGAATAATATGTCTCCTTTAGACTATCTTCTTAACCAATCACTTTCTGTTTTGTCACAATTATGTAATTAGCCTTAATTGGGTGAGCCATAATCTCACGATGGGAAAGGTATGCATGAAGAGGGAACATACGTTATAAGAGCAGCCTTTCAGAGTATTCCAGGGCTCTACCAATACCATCACGTTCTTCTGAAAGGTAGCTGCTCCCACTTTTTGCAGTAATGTAAGGGAAACTTCATGAAAGATGCAAAAATACTCCTGAGAATTCATCTGAATAGAAAAGCCCAAAGCCCATTTTTCCCCCGTTTTTAACAGGAAACATGCCTATGCAGATGGTCTGTTGAATTTTCCAGCATTTTAATGCAGTATGTACTGTATTACATTGGATAATAAGTTTCTGGAGTGCTTCTATCTTATCTCTTCGAGGTACCTCCTTTAGAGTCCACAACTCTTGCCTAGATACCAAAGGAAGGTAACAGAACTCCTGTACTTAAACATCCCTGTCTTTGCACCTAATGCGTACTGGTCTGTCTCCCTGTCTTACGTCATCCATCCCTTGGATCCCTTCTCCACGTCTGCCTGTATAGTTCTGACATCCTAGAAAGCAGCAGCATTGCATGCCCACTAGAATTCGCATAGAATGGATTCATGACCATTACACGGTGTTTAAATCTGTTATGCAGGTTAGAATCAAAATTTTTCTTGCAGCCAGAATCTATCCTAGAGGATTTTTTATATCTAAAACTGATCCCAGGTTCCATAGTACTTTTTTGTTTCCTATTCTCTTATTATTTTTTTTAATTTGAAGTATAGTTGATTTACAGTGTTTTAGGTATACAGCAAAGTGATTCCGTTATATGTATTTTTTCCAGATTCTTTTTCCATTGTGGTTATTATGAGATATTGATT
>PVHT021183693.1:10318670-10430946 GCA_004024745.2 Catagonus wagneri
ATTATGAGATATTGATTATAGTTCTCTGTGCTATACGTAAGTTCTTGTTTGGTCTATTTTATATTTGGCATTGTGTATCTGTTAATACCAAACTCTTAATTTATTCTTTCCCCTCTTTTTGCCTTTGTTTTTTTGTCTGAGTCTATTTCTGTTTTGCAAATAAGTTCACTTTTATCATTTTTTTAGAGTCTACATTTAAGTAGAATATCTTAATCTATCTTAGAATAGATATCTTAAATATCTATCATGCGTATATGATGTTTGTTTTTGTCTGACTTACTTCACTTAGTATGATAATCTCCAGGTCCATCCATGTTGCTGCAAATGTCAATATTTTATTCATACACACCCACATACACGTACACATATATATATATACGAACACTTACTGTTTTTTTAGCAGAGGCATGGAGCTGCTTCATGTGGGATCTCAGTTCCCAGACCAAGGATTGAACCCAGACTGCAGCAGTGAAAGCACCGAGTTCTTCTAATCACCAGACCACTAGGAAACTCCCTATATCACATCTTCTTTATCCATTCATTTGTCAGTGGACATTTAGGTTGTACCCCAGTGTTCATAGCAGCACCACTTACAATAGCCAAGACCTGGAAACAATCCAGAGAACTTTTAATGGGCACGATAATTCCAGCCCTTTCACTTTCTGAGATTTGAACCACCACAGAATGGCAGCAATGAGCTAGAAGTCTCTGGAACCCTAGAGAACTAGTAGGTAAGAAAGCCACTGACTTACCTACTCCAGAGAATGAGGAGGAGAGGGCAACATGAATCCTGTCAGGGCTGAGATTATCCTTCGACCATTTTAGCCTAACTTTATTCATACCTTTTCTTGAGGATGTTTCCCATGAAGTCAGCTTCCACTCCTGTCTCCTATACCTGACTCTCTTTACTAATTAAAATTACCCTTTGTATTTCTTTTTCTATCCTATATCATCTAGCGTAATAATAAGTTAATAGATGCACCCAATACACATTTATTAAGAGATAGAGGTAAAAATACATTATTAGCAAAATTGTGGATACAGTTTCCTCTTTCCTAGGTAAGTGCTATAGTTGACGCAGTGGATTTGAATATTATATATAGTTCACCAGTTCTTTGTAGAAGTTATTTTCTTAAAAGAGTCATTTCTCTCTCAGTCCTCATGGATATTATCACTTTTAGAAGAAAGTATGAAATTATTTTAAATAATTTTTTTTCTAAGAATCTCACTGAAAAATGGTTTTTAATGTATAGAGTTTTTCTAACAGTTATTGAAAGTAACCAATTTAGTATGAATCTATTTTTATGACTGACATTCAGTTCATCCTACATGTTTTTTTTTTTTTTCTAAGATGAACCTACAGCTTTTAAAGCCAAGATCATCAGCTAGATTTTCTTCACAATTTCCTCCAAAGTGAGAACGACTGAGACCTTTGTAGTGGCAACACAAATACTTTAGAGCAAAATTGAGCTTTTCCTGAAGGGTAACATAGACAGCTCTGTTTATGATTTGCAAAATGTCATATCAATTCGTGTGAAATCCATAGTGTAACTAAATGCATACTGTGGTGACAGCTATAGGAAGTCTAGCTGAATGTACTTAGATACAATGAAAAGAGTCCCCTGGAGCTTGTTATTTTCATTGCTGCATTTTAAGCGCCACTGACTTTTTGAATTTTAACTTGACATTGTCTTAGTTTTAAACATAGCCTGCCAGACTTTTTTATGTGGTACATGTGAATCAGGCAGATGACTCTCCATTGCTTTAATTATTCTGTGACTTGGTACAAATATTTACTTTCACAGAGTCTTCAAATCCCCATCCACAAAGTGGGGTAGGGGAGGGGTTTACAATAAATACTCCCATCTTAGAATTGTGGGGAGGATTCCTGTGTTCAACGCTATGTGACTCACTCCAAACTGGGGGAACCAGGGCTCTGCCCTCATGGACCTTCCATCCCTAGTGCAGTCTGTTAGTCAGTAAGGAAACAATCAATAAGCAAAATAATTCCAGGTGTGACACCAGTGCTGTGAAGAGAATAAACAGAAGCAGGTCAGATGGAGACTGGCTCTAGAAGGACTTTAGTTGAGTAGATTATGTCCACTGCTCTGTCTGGAAGAGCACAGACAGTAAATGGTAAAGTTTTTCCCCCTCGTCATGTGTTAATTTCCTTACCTTGTATTGAACTGTTATATTCATAATTTGTAAAAAGAATATGGATAAGTCATTTTTATTTTGTGAGAAATGTTTTTATTTTTATAAATTTAAGATTGCAAAGCAAACTTTTATAAATTTAAGATTGCAAAGCAAACTTTTATAAATTTAAGATTGCAAGGCTTAATCTTTATTTGCTACTTCTGAGATCTTGAACAAGTCACGTAAGCTCTGTGAACCTTAATTTCCCCATCGATCTAATGGAGTTAATGCCAGTTACTTATATGTCATTGGGAGATTGATTAATGGTTATCTTCATGGTTAATAGAGTGGCTAGGTACATTTTCATTTCTTCATAGGGTGGCATAGTGTATCTAAAACTCAATTATCAGTAATAGTCCTGGTTATTATTTAAGTCTAGTTTCTCTTCTCTGCCATTTTGATGTATAAAAAATTTCACTGAGGACATTTGTGTGCTTGCCTAACTTGCTAACCTACTTGCCCAGGTTAGTGCAACTGTTTTTTTTTTTTATTATTATTATTTCATTTCATTGGATTATAGTTGGTTTAAAATTTTGTATTAGTTTCAGGTGTACAGCAGAGTGAATCAGTCATACATATAAATACATCCATTCCTGGGAGTTCCTCTTGTGGCTTTTAGCAGGTTACGATCCCTGGCCTCACTCAGTGGGTTAAGGATCTGGCATTGCTGTGAGCTGTTGTGTCAATCACAGACCCACTGGGGTCCTGCGTTGCTGTGGCTGTGGCTCCAATTTGATGGCTAGCCTGGGAACTTTCATATGCTGCGTGTGCGTATATATATCCATTCCTTTTTCCCATGTAGGTTATTACAAACTAGTGCAACTGTTTGGTCTCATATTGTTAAGAAGCATATAACCAGACAGTTATTACACTTGACTTAGTGAGTGCAGTCTTTCAATATCTTTTAGACATAGACTGTCTTCACTACGCTGTGTCTTCCTGAAATTCAAGTTGGTCTCAGCAAAGGCACTTAGTAGATGGTTTATCTTTGCTTAAATTGTAGATTCTTAACAGACATTTAGTAAACTCTACTTACTTTGCCTTAATTCTCTGAACTTGCCTCTCCTGAACATAGCCTTCATTCCAGCCAGGACAGCCTGAAGTTCCCACTCTTGTGGTGTTACTTGCTGCACTTTTACCTAGTGGGACCTCACAGCTTTTTGGATTCCTGAGACATCGCTGATTTATAGAGGACATAATCCTAAGGTATCAGACCTGGATTTGAGGCTTAATCTTTATTTGCTACTTCTGAGATCTTGAACAAGTCACGTAAGCTCTGTGAACCTTAATTTCCCCATCGATCTAATGGAGTTAATGCCAGGTACTTATATGTCATTGTGAGATTGATTAAAAATGCTCCTGACCTGTTTTCCTCTGCACTCTGGTCATAGGACACTTCATAGTGTTGATGACGTATTTTCTTGAAATACACTCTGTGCCATGATTTGTGGTCTGCCTTACTCCACCTTTTCTTTTTTGATAGGTAATCAGATAAAAGATGTAGGTGAAAATTTTCAAAAAGAATTTTTTGGGATTACCTGTTTATTTTAATAAACCTTTTATGTGAGCAAATTATTTTATTTATGAAGAGTGAGGTATAAGAAATGGCCTATGGTGAACTAACAAGTATTTTTACATAGTGGACCCCTACAAATATATTAAAGAAAAACTCAGGGGGTATAACATGTTTTTAACTCTACCATTGGAAACAGTGTAAGGAGAAATGACAGAAAGTATACGCACAGTAAGTAGCGAGTGGTCAGGACTGTACGTGTACTATTAAAAATGGATGATGTCATATGAAAGTTCCCCCACTTTAGAAAACCTGGGAGAAAAGAACCCTGGCATTCTGAGAACTGCTAAGACTCAGATGATTGATAACATGTTTTAAGTATAAATAATAAGGCTATTGATAATTTGTAAACTATTACTTGAATCTCTTTAAAGCATTGCTTAGTCCTTTCATGGTACTCTGTTTAATCTTTCCCTAAAATAACCTTGTTAACTAATACATTATAAATATTTTCCTACCGTGTGTTACATTCATCTGATAATCTCACCGACTCACTCATGAGAAGTGGGGGGGACCTGCCCCCTAACCCACGTAAGCCAATGTACTTTAACAAAACCCTGTAGTTTACAACATAGAATACTGGTTTTAGAAGGAGTTACTTTCTGTTTACATAACCAGTCCATTTGACCATCAGGCACTGTTCTTTTCCAGAGATTAATATTAAAAACAAACTCTCTTACTAAATGGTCCTTTTCAGACTAGCATTTATTTTTTTAAAAATCAAAACAATCAAACCAAAAACAGTTGCCCCAGTTACAGTGCAAGAGAAATGTATTGTAAATCAGGAACTACAACTTTTTAAGTGAAATTTAAAATTAGTTTGACTTAAATATAAGTGCTAACAATGAAACAAGACAAGGAAAGCATAATTTCGGAAATAGCTAAAAATAGTTGCTTGAAAAATGTTATCTATTTTGGATAATTTGGAACTTAATCACATTATGATTCACTGAACTAGCTTGGAAAAATTTTTAGAAGATAGGCTTATATCCTGGGTTTTATTTTTGTTATGTTAGTGAATTTACTATTTCCATTCAGTACAATTTCTTTTAATTTAAAAAAAAGCCCTTCATGTTTTATTTCATGATATTATGAGGATTCTCTTAGGGTTGTTAGTAATATTACTATTTTCAAATATTATAGATGAATATGTCACATTCAGAAAACATACATAAATTTTAGGAATGTGACATATTCATCTATAATATTTGCTTAAAATTAAGCAAACATGAACTTTGATTTTTATTGATTTTTGTTTTCATGTAATCAGGAAATATGTAAAGTGGTTATTCTAAAAAGAAATTTTACAACGGGAAAAAGATTTTTTGGTTTCATTTTATTGGTATATTCCTTGAGTGATGCCTCAGAATTTTTGCCAAGCTACCTACCATATTGACACTTCTAAGTAACTTTTTCTAATCTGAGTAATCCAAATTACAGTTACTATTTACTCTTTTCTAATGTTATTGTGGTGTGCAGCCAGGTTTTGTCTTGGTATGAAGGAAACAATGAAACATAGAATAACAGACTAGTGATTGAACCAGAAATTTGCTCTTAAGTTGAAAGCAATTGTGAAATAATCAATCTTAATGTGGCTTAATCAATATGTACATTTTCAAAACTGCTGGGTTTTGAAAAAGTGCTGTTCTAGGTGTGTTTAGAAGTTAGACATACAATTAATATATATGTATATTATATATATTTATAATTTAATATACATTCTGCTTTATAAGACTCCTTTATTTATTTGCGTATTCAATGAGTCCGTACTTATTATGAGCCTGGCACAGTTCTAGATGCTCTTGTTTTGGGAATACAGCTGGAAAATAAAGTCGTGGTTTTTACCGTCATTCCTGATCTAATGAAAGAAATAGGCAGCTGCCCAGCAATTTTGATAAAGTGTAAGGAATTCTCTGGAACCAGTGAAAAGAGCATTAAACAAAGACTTGAAGTTTAAAAAAAAACTTCCTGGAGGAGGTGACAGTTAACTGGAGACTAACTGATTGGAGATTAGCCAGGCAAACAGACAAACAAAAACGGGGAAAGAGAGCAAAGTATTTTAATAGCTGGATCTACATGGTCAAAGTAATATCTTGTACGAGGGATTGAAGGTAGTTCAGTGTGACTGGGTGGGGGCCGAACGTGCATAGGTGAGTGTGCATTCACGTAGGAGCGTGGTGCGAGATGGTGAAAAAAGATGGAATGATTACTTAGGGAATGGTCAGGTCTTGCGTAGACTATTAAAATAATTACTTAATTGACTTCCCCTTCCCAGGCTTTCGGTCACGTCAGACCTTCTTTCTTTCCTGTCTGACCAATTCATGAAGCGCCCCTTGCTAATGTCACCCCTGGCTCCCTGCGGTGACTCTCCCTGGCTTGCAGAAGGAAGCAGACAGTCTTTAACTCAGTTTCTAAAACTGTTCACAAGCTAGAGTCAGTCTACTTTGCAAACTTTATTTCCCACTGCTCGTATTACAGATGTATTACTTGTCACTGATGCTTTAACTTATGCTGCTTTTCTCTATGTGGGTGTCTTTTCTAACTCCTCATTTATAAATTCTACCTCTTCTTCAGAGTTATTATCTGATTTTTCTAAGTGGAAATATTCTTTTTTTCCTTCACAATGTAAGGACTCTTTATCTGAATGTCCCTTATGATGCATTTTGGCTTCTGTCCATATATTCTAGCTGTTTATGTGCATGCCTTATTACCCTTAATAGAATATGTGTCTGATTCATTTTGTTTCCATTGCCCTGTAGCCCTCGGCACATGAGCAGACGCACCAAGTAGTTGGTGAATACATGTATACATGAATTATTCTAAAAGATATTAAAGCATATTTAAGGCAAAACCACTTCTTTACTTTTTTACCCCCTCATCCATTCATTTCCTAGCTTCTAGCTTATTTTTTACGTTAGACTAGAGGACAATGAATCTGTTGTTCCATTCTGCTTTCTCCTTCATTCGTGTGTGTGTGCGCGTGAGTCCAAGATGGTATGCCCAAGGGAACAAAAGGCGGTAGCTCTTTTTGTGCCACCCCTTGCCCTGAGCACCGTTTCTGCCACTGTCCAGGAAAGGAGCTGTGAAGAGAGACAGACAGTTTAGAAACAGAAGTATCAGTTAACTGACAGATAACATTAGCGGTTATCTGGAAGTCCTTGCAAACACTGGGTTTAAAAGAACTGTGGAAAGCGTTCTGATTGATGTGTAAATGAGAATGTGTATTAGTATATTAGAGACTAACCAATGGTCCTTAGAATCGCAGTCATTAGAATTGTCTGAGAGCTTTCCTGGGACTCAGCCAAAATCAATTAAATCGGAATTTCTAGGGGTGGAGGCTGGGTATAGGAATTTTTAATTTATAATGTACAGCTGTGATTAAGGACCGTTGGGTTAAATCAGTGTTGTCTCAGTGGTGTGAGAGCTCGGACACCGGAAATGCCCTCCTGTCTCCTAAATTGCTTATTCATTCTGCAAACATTTACTCAAAATGCTTAGGTTGCTAAGTTAGATTTTGTCCTGTCTTTAACAAGTTCTTAATCTCAAGGGATAGACAGACTTGTAGAAATTATCTGTAATATATTTTGACAGGTGCTGAATTCACCACTGTGAGTTTTATCCTACCTGGCAAGAAAGAGGAGGAAGGGAGGGAAAGAGAAAAAGAAAAAGAGAAAAAAAAATGCCCGGAAAGTGACATTTTGGGTCACCTCTCATCATCAAATTTAACCTAGGAAAATGATTCCTGTTGATTATCCTTTTTAAATACAGATGCCCAGTGTCCTAATGGTATGAGAAGTGAGTGTCAGTTGATTCCTCCTTTGGGCCCTGGGAGAGCTTTCTCACAGCTAAGCCGGGCTTCCGTTACTTGGATAGGGTTTCACAGATGGAGGCACTGTGTGGACTAGGAGGTTGAGCCCCTGCACGAGATCACAAACTAGTGGGCGAGAGTGCTGCACTGAATCCAGAGCTCTCTGGCTGCCTGGCTAAGTGATTTTTCCCTGGACTGTACACTGGTCATCCTGGGCCACTAGAGACTTAGCGTGAATTAGTTCATTAAAAGAGATTCTAACTTGACCGTGAACTGAAGGACTCTGTCAAAACAGGGGTTGAAGGAAAAGGAGAAAGAATGCTTCTGAGCGTGCCCAGAGACGTGGGGCTGTGTGATGGGAAGCAGGGGTTTGTAAGATTGTGGGGATGTGAAGAATGTGTTAGGAGAGTGAGAGGGACCGAGTGCTGGTACTTGGGCACAATCAAGGGCCTTATTAGTACATGCTCCCACCAACAGTCACATCCTCCCGAGGATGTTTTTTGTCTCCATTTTTATAGGAGAGAAAGTTAAAATTGAGCGAGGTTGAGTAATTAACCCAAAGTCTCTCTGCTCATAAATATCAAAGTTGGCCTTGTAACAAACAACTCTGTGGTTCCAGTTCATGTGATCTTAACCATTGAGCTGGGGCTCTAGTGCTTTTTTATGTCAAGTTCCTGTGTGCAGATCACCACGGCCTGGAGGGGAAAAGCTTACATGCTGAGGGCACAGAGAAATCCAACAAGTGCCCATATTTCGGATTTGGGTTGGAGCAGAGTACCAAGTTGCAGTTGGATGATGGTAGTAAGAAGTTACCAGAAAAAGGAACAAATGGAAGAAGGAAAATAAAATTGAATTGAGAGAAAATGGGGCCACAGTGTGTGAGCTGGTGGAGGTTTGGGCGAAGATGCAGAAGGAATGTTTTGGGAAACTGCTTTTTTGGACAGAATATCTTCTATTAAAGTCAGGACTCATACAGTGGGCATTTATCGGGCTTATTGGCCTGGGCTGGGCTGTGAGCACAAGGTTGAGGCAGGCGAGGCAATCAGCATGGGAGGAAAGTGTGTAATTAGCATGCAGTAAAGACATGTGGCCCCCTTGGGAGGGAGGCAAGTCCAAAGTGCCAAGGAACATAAAACAACCATGTCTGCTCACTGCCTCCTGCTTCAGCCACAGGTAGAGAGTGTAAAATTCACAGATACATTGCTTTACTCACTTAATGCACCCAAACCTGGTGTTTAGCAGATCCAGGCTTTCAGCCTAAATGTTGTTGATGTGATGGCAAGAGAAAAACATCACGTGACAGCCGCCTGTGCTTTTCCCTCTTACGTTCACATTCTGGCTTATTATAAAAGTGTTGCCATGGCTGACGCTCCTGTGAGGCCCAACATCTCCACACTTTTCATCTTAAATATTAGGAATACGCTCCGGAGCTCTTGATGGCCCTTTAAGAACCGAGCCCCTTGTCACACGATTAAGCTTTTCAAAGGCCTGTATTTTAAGTCAGGACTTTGATATCCTCTGCCTTAGAGACTTATCTTACAGATGTTTTGTAAGAGTTCCATAATTGATAGGCATCTCTTTTTATTGATTTGTTTATTGTTACAAATGGATCATTTCCCAGAAAGCTAATCCAGGATAGCAGAAATACATGAATTCTTTCTCAAAATCCAGTGGAGGGTTTTATTCCCAGAAATAATTTTAAAGTAACTTTTGTTGATGGTTACTCCTTCAGATGTTTGGGAACCTGCCTTAGAAAGCCAGTGGAAGTTTCTGAGAGGGAGGGGGGACCGGTGGTGAGGGCGATTGCGGTGGGGGTGGGGGGAGGAGACAGGCTCAGATAACCTGTGCTGTGATACTGCTTTTTTACGTCAAGAGATTTTTTTTTTTTTTCCCCTTACGGCTTATGCTGCTGCAGTCAGCATCCAATAGAGACGTGTTCTGGGCCCAGGAGCCAATTGTCTTTTTCCTCACTGCAACCTGAAGTCTGAGAGAGAGATGATGGCTGTGCACAGTTTTAGCAAATTGTCATGGGGATGTGGGGGGAGGGGAGTGCCTTCCTCGCAGGGTCAGAGCCAGTGGCATTGAGCACATTTTGTTCAAGTACAAAGCTGATCTGTCTGAAGGAGACAGTGATCAGCAATGATGAGAAACTTTGTTACCTCACCTTTGCTTCATGCTCTGTCACTGTTTACATGAAGCAGTTGCATTTAATGGCTGGATATGAAGCAGAATTTGTGAGGTCAAAGAGGTAGCGATGATGTTTGGTTTCAGTTAGGGAACCCCAGAGGTTTATGGAGGTGTCTGAATGAAAAACTGGGAAGAAGGAAGGGTTTTTGTTATTTGGCAAAGTCAGTGGTGTCTCTAAAAGACTGGAGAGCAGGGTAATGTAATAATTTCTGTATATAACTGACAGCCAAAATTTTGGACATCTGTTATACTTTAGAAAATTTTGTTTAAGCATTAATCATATGCTTTATCCCATCTAGTGGGCTTGGTTGGGATTTTTACAAATGGAGATATTGAAATGGGACTTTCAAATGTAGTACAGATATAGCAAATGCTTCATATGAATGCAAAGTAATGGTGTTGCTATTATTGAGCTGACTTGACCAAAATGTTTTACCACTTTGATTTCCTTTAGCTTCTTTTATATTGCTGAAGAAAAGACGTGCCCCTTAAAACCTACCATCCATGTGATGTTATTGTCTCACTTTGCTTTTTATTTTTAATGTATGTAATACATTTTTCCCTATATAAAAATCACCTTTTCTTTACTTGTGATATGTCCAAACCACAGAGGCCAGGTCAGTGGAATTCATAGATATTCTAAGAGCCTCTTCCTTCATTAGGGCTCTTGTTGAAATGGATGATGTGAAACAAAATTTTAACTTGTTGGGTGTTGAATTATTTCCTTCTCTGCTATCGATCCTGCTGAGGGTTTGAAAAAAAAAAAGGAGTGACAGAGAAACTGAAATGTACAAGAGTATCTAAACTTTTCCATTACATTTTGGAAATACGAGGTGGATTAGTCTTCTCCAAAATTAGTTGCTTTTATTGTAAAACATCTTTTCCTTTGCAGAACTTAAGGGCGTTGAAGCATCCATTTGGTTGTTCTGGTTAAAGTCATCTATGTTTAGTGTGAGCAATGATTAGAAAAACATGCACATGTAAATGATCATCAGTACGAATACATACATCTAGCATAGTGAAGAAGAGCAACACCATCTCCATAAACAGATGGTCTGGGTTTGTTATGTGTCCTTGGACAAGCTCCCCTCATCCTCCCCTTTGGAGGAGTATTTAAAGATGGAGAATTTTTGCTTTATCAATGCACTAGGAGCTGAAATCGTTCTATAAAGAAATGCTTAAACAAGTCTTCCAAGAGATTGTTAAGGAAATAATTATGTGCATTTGACTTAAGAAGCATACCTCCTTTTTACCCATAGGAAAGCCCTAGGGATATAATAGAGACGGTCATGCTGTAATCCACCTAAGAATGGTATGATGATGAATTGCGTACTATTTGTAAAACATTTTGTATTTCTCAATTGAAAGGCATGCGCCACAAATAGAGCTCTAAACTTTATTATGTAAATGTTAGGGCTTTTAATTATTAGCCAAGATTGAAGAGTGTCTGATTTGGATGCCATAAAACTTCAGAAATGTTTCTGCTACAAACAGTGTAGAAGTCTGACAGTCGCTGCACCAAAAAAATAATGAAGCAATTGAAAAAATAATAGAAACATAGTGATCTGGCATTTCCAATTTTATGATGCTATAAAAAAGCAGCCAACAAATGTTGGATTGTTTAATGAGGCTGGCACCTACCAAATGTCACTGGGTTTTCACAAGGTCATGGAGACTCTGGTTTGGCTCAGGGATGCTGGCCAGACCCATCTTTGGAGCCTAGGAAGACTGTGGAATAGTAGCGGACAATAGGTGCCAGCTAAACCTTTTATAGCACTTCATAGATGGCTACACACTTTTGTGGGATTCTCTGAGATAGAGGAGACCATGAGGAAAAGAAAAAAGTGAGACTGTTGCTTCTTAACAGCATCCCATCAAAAGCAACTCTAAATATGAGATCCTTGTGGGCCCTCTCTGAGGAGGCTAAGATTTCTTCAGATGACTATCAGCTAAAATTGTATGCTGATATAACTGTTGCTGTCACAGTTGTATGTATATCTGATCTCTCACAGACAAAAGCTGCCGGAGAAAGGAGTGGTATTTTTGTAACAAGAATGTGTGTATGATTGGTTGTCTTTTTCTCTTTTCTCCACCTCCTCAGCAGCAGCTAACCAGACTCCCATGCGTTACATAATACTTATCTAGATGTGTAGAGTTTCAGTTATGCCATTTTCAAGATGATTAATGGGAGTTGTGCAATTAAAGCTCCGAAGTTCTCTGGGAAAAAAGTCACAGTATCCTGATGTTTGAGTTAGAATGCGTTGATATTGCGTCAGCGTTGAGGATATTTTGGGATATTGTAAATGTCACTATTGGTTTTCATGTCTAAGAATCATCACCATCAGACTTAGGAATGTTCTATAAAATAGTGCTTAGAACATTTGAATACTGGAGAGGCCTCTTTAAATAGCTAGAAGAGTCTAACCTGAAATCCGTTCCCTGAAATCAGCTTTGACTTGGATGAGAAGAAGTTTAATGCTCTGAAATAGAGTCTGTTATATTCTTTTTTATCCTTTCAGACCATCCTAAAATTATAGATTTAAACTCAGTAGACTGTGTGTGTGCATGTGTGTGTGTTTGTAATTTTCTTTCCTTTCTTTGACTGGCAATCTTAATATTTATTAAGCCATGGTTTATATGTGAATGTGAACTTTTTAGGAGATCAGGAAAAGGAAAAAAATCTAAAGTTTTATTAAATTGTATTTCATTTGAAAACACTTTAGATCTATAGTAAAATAATATGAAGAAATTGGGAATGTTTCAGTGAAAACGCATTTATAAATTTTTGCTTCATTTTTTTTTTTCTTACTGGTAGGAGAAAATTCTCCCTGCTCTTATGTTGAGCGGAGCTCCAACCATTTGTCCTTAGGTTGATTGGATGAAGAAATAGCAATTTACATCTAGAAAATTAAGCTTTAAATATTGATTAGTGTTGCTTTATTTCATGTTAAGTTTAGGAGATTCAAGATTAATTCCCCAGAAAAGTAAGAGGAGAAATGACTCCTTTCTTCATGTTCTGTGATTCTTCACATTTGTTCCTGGTGTTAATCTGAAAGTCCAATGAGTAAATTAAGTTGTGTTTTTTTTAGAGTAATATTTTCTTGCCTTTCTGGATGGTAAAACTCTGAAATAAGTACAAGGATGCCCTTATAACCTGGCTTAAAGGGTCATAATATTTGAGAATGAAAAAGTGAATAAGAAAATTACTGTTAATATGTCAGTACTATCTGTTTACTCTGTAGTATACCATAGTGTTTAAATATAGTAAAGAGAGAATTTTGACTTATTAACAATCTATATATTCTCATTGACCCTGGATCAGCATGGGTTTGGATTGTGCAGGTCCACTTATATGTGGATCTTTTTCAATAAGTATTGCTACAAACCATGTTATTCACAGTTGCTTGACTACAGATGCCCAACCACCCATAAGGAAGGCCGACTATAAGGTTATACTGGGATTTTCAACTTCATGAGGCTTGGTGTCCCTTACAGGCCCTGTCTCTGTCTCCTGCTTTGTTCAGATGTCAACTGCTTTGTGATATAGTGTAGAATACAATAGAACAGGATACAAATAGAATATATAAAACAAAACAAACTGTCTAATCAATGAAATTAGAGACTCTCTAAGAAAAAGAAAAGAGGCTTTACCTGTTTTGATGCTTTACGAACTTCTACCAAATGATAGTTCAGTGTCCTTTTAGGTTTTATTCCATAGCTTTCTAGAAGTCCTTATGTGTTTTTCCAAATAAAACGTGAAATAAAAATTTTACTCATATATCTTAGGTTTCTTAAATTTGCAATAAAAGCAAAGTCTGACTGTAATAATGCACTGCTCTTAGAAATAAGAATACAGTTAGGGTGACTGTATTTGTGTGCATATGTATGTATAATTACATATATACACATGTATACATTTACATATGATTAAAAAACAACATTATGCGGAGTTCCCGTCGTGGCGCAGTGGTTAACAAATCCGACTAGGAGCCATGAGGTTGCGGGTTTGAACCCTGCCCTTGCTCAGTGGGTTAAGGATCCGGTGTTGCCGTGAACTGTGGTGTAGGTTGCAGACGCGGCTTGGATCCCACGTTGCTGTGGCTGTGGCGAAGGCCGGCGGCTACAGCTCCTGTTAGACCCCTAGCCTGGGAACCTCCATATGCCGCGGGTGCGGCCCTAAAATGACAAAAGAAAAAAAAAAAAACATTATGTAATGGGTCAACCAGAATTCTGGTTGGCAGTCAGAAATCTTTGTTTTGGGAGGTAATCTGGCTACTTAATTTATCTTTCTGAATAGCTTCTTTTTCAAAGGTGGGGGATACATGGCTAACTTTGAGTTATTCTGAAAAGACTTTCAATAGGGAAATAAAATCAAGAAAATTTTGTTTGCCCTTCAAAAAAGGTCAGTATCTTCAGTATTCTAGTTAACACGTAAATGGAGCTATTGATATGATTTTGGAATTTAATTATTTAGTCGTTTTATATCACAGTCTTTGTTTTTATTTTAAATAAAATAGTTGTATTGAAACTCAAATATTTATACCGTGAAAATTCTTAGAAGCTGCAGCTATTAGATTTTGGCAAAATTAGAAGGAATAGGGAGTCCCTATTGTGACTCAGTGGTAACAAACATGCCTGATGAGTACCCATGAGGACGTGCGTTCGATCCCTGTCCTCACTCAGTGGGTTAACCATCCCTCATTGCCATGCCAGATGTGACTTGTATCCCACATTGCTGTGGCTGTGGTGTAGCCCGGCAACTGAGAACTTCCATATGCCGCAGGTGTGGCCCTAAAAAGCAAAAAAGAAAAAGAAAGAAAGAAAGAAAAGAAAAAGAAAAATTAGAAGGAATAACTGGTCAACCACTCACCCCTTTAGAGTCAGTTTTTGTTTTTTTGTTTTTGTCTTTTTAGGGCTGCACCTGCAGCATGTGGAAGTTAGCAGGCTAGGGATCTAACCGGAGCTATAGCCGCTGGTCTATACCACAGCTACAGGAATGCCACATCTGAACAGAGTCTGCAACCTACACCACAGCTCACAGCGACACCAGATCCTTAACCCACTGAGCGGGGCCAGGGATCAAACCCGCTTCCTTATGGATACTAGTTGAGTTTTTTGCTGCTGTACCATAATGGGAACTCCGAGAGTTAGGTTTTGTTTTGCAAATCCAATATCTTATGTTTGAGGGGGTTCCCAGAATGAGAGATCCTACCGTTTAAAAGTAAGAATGAAAATATTTAAGAGTTCCCTCATGGTGCAGTGGGTTAAGGATTTGGCATTTTCACTGTTGTGGCTCTGGTTGCTGCTGTGGCGCAGGTTTGATTCCTGACCTGGGAACTACCACATGCTGCAGATGCGGTCAAAGTAAAGAAATATGTATATTTTTAAGAAAGAAAATATTTAAAGCTACTTACAAATAAATTTAGTTTAGCACCTTTTAAATTATGTGTGCCCCCTTTACTGACAATGTTTATGTTCCTCTAAAATTCATATGTTGAGGCCTCTCTCCAATGTGGTTTTATTTGGAGATGGTACCTCCAAGGAAATAATTAAGGTTAAAATAGTTAAGATTAAGGTCCTAAGTGTGGAGCCCTGATCTGATAAGAGATTCCAGAAGGTTTGTTCTCTCTCTGCATGGACCCCACCCCACCTCACCCCCTGCCAAGGAGAGGCCTATCTGCAAGCCAGGAAGAGAGCTCATACTGGAAACTAAATTGGCCAGAACCTTCATTTTGGGACTCCTAGCTTCCAGAGCTGTGAGAAATTACATTTGTGTTGTTTAGACCACTTAGTATATGATATCTTGTTATTGCAGCCTGAGTAGACTAATACAGCCCTTATTAAATTCCATTAGATATAACACAGTGATTAACACTCAACTGGCCATGATTTTGCCTCCCTGGACCCCCCCGGGCCATTTTATCAACATTGAGAGATAATCTGTCATAACTGAGGGCAGGAGTATTATATGCATCTAGTAGGCCTGGCATACTGCTAAATATTCTACAACACCAAGAACAGTGCCCACGACAAGACTTATCTGGCCCCAAATGACAATAGTGCTGAGACTAAGCAACCTTGAACTTCTTTTTAGGATGCATGCATTCTTTGAGCTGACACAGTCTTTTACAGAAACAAGTGAATCATAAGGAGATATACATCTAAGAGCTATAGTATCCTGTGTGTTAGAAGCAATTAATTTTTTTTCAATATTTTAAAAAGCCAGTAAACTGGAATTCCTCGAGCTAAGTAAACCTATATTCATTTACCTAAATGAAAACAAGACATTTGAGGATATATACCTGTGTATGCATATTGAAGTGTGAATAAGCTATATTTTTTTTTCTTAAAGTGAATTACCTTTTAAACTGCCATACATTTCCTACCACTAGATACATGCAATTTTTATTTTCTTTTTAGGGCCACACCTGTGGCATGCGGAAGTTCCCAGGCTGGGGATCGAATTGGATCTACCAGATAGAGTCGTGTCTGCAACCTACACCACAGCTCAGGGCAACACTGTATCCTAAGGCCACTGAGCAAGGCCAGGGATCGAACCTGCATCCTCATGGATACTAGTCGGGTAATTACTGCTGAGCCACAATGGGAACTCCTAGATACTTGTAATTTTAAAATAAATATTATATATACACATTTATTCACCCTTATATTAGAATTGATCATTTAAAAAGCATAGCAGAACTATAAAACACATGATTGTGGAAAAGCATGAAACAATATTTCTTGACTCTCAGTCCCCTCCCGCCTTTGGCAGAAATTTTCTGAGTTATTTGTATTATCTTTGATGGAAAAAACCCACAAAAGCCAACCAAAAACCAGTAACAATTTTCAAATGGAAGCTACCAAATTCCTTTGCCAGTTTCTGGCCAATATCTGAGCAGTGAATATCTCCAAAAAGTGCTTCAAAAACATTTGCATATCTCAGCTGTTCCAAAGGAAATATTAGTTTTAACAGTTGAAATAAATGGTTGCAGTTTGAACAGTCTACCATAAAACCAGTATTTCCAAAAAAAAGTTGGAAAAGACTTATGTGTATTAGCTGGTACACTTATAATTTTTTCATTGTCCCTTTATTTTCAGAATCTACCCAAGTATGACTCAGTAATTTTAATCCTACTACATAGTTACTGTTTGGCAACTTAATGAGATGTCATTTTACATTCTGACTTCACAAGTCAGCATATTTCTTTTATTTTAAGTGGAAGAAGTATAATTAAATATGGGAAATTAGTTTTTCCAGTTTTCAATAGAATTTTGATTTTTTTTTTTCTTATTGAGTTTGGCCAACTTCTAGTAGAGTAAGATGTCTTATTTTTGATTGTTAAATAGTTCTTAAATAAATATTAAAAACAGCCAAGAGGAGTTCCCGTCGTGGCTCAGTGGTTAATGGATCCAACTAAGAACCATGAGGTTGCGGGTTCGATCCCTGGCCTTGCTCAGTGGGTTAAGGATCCGGCATTGCCGTGAGCTGTGGTGTAGGTCGCAGACGTGGCTCGGATCCCGTGTTGCTGTGGCTGTGGTGAAGGCCGGCGGCTACAACTCCGATTAGACCCCTAGCCTGGGAACCTCCATATGCCTCAGGTGCGGTCCTGAAAAGACAAAAAGACAAACAAACAAACAAAAAAAAATAGCCAAGAAAGTTAAATTTCCATCTCTAGTTTCATTTAGTTTTATCTTTATTCTACAATTTACACCTCATTGTATACATCACATGCACATCATTTTTAGATATGTATCATATAGTCTCATATGTTATTATTTAAAGGTATACTTTATTAGACTCTAATGTTTAAAAATTAACCAGACATTTGTTTTGAGGCTCAAAAAATTAATCTAAGTGTACATCTTCTCTTATTAGAATCATACACTTTGTGCCAATTTCAAAGGCTAATGAGAAAGTCCTTCATTTTACAATTTAATATTTTGTAATCTCAGAAACTGATGACTTGATCTCTCCATTGGCCTCAAATGATTTCTGATGACCATTATTGGTCTCACACAGGCTTTTAAGACTGCAGGGAGATTTTTTTTTAAACTTTTTTTGGATAGGTTACTTATAATTTAAAGATATTGAAAAACTATTAGAGAAAAATGGACTCATTCTGGATCAGTAATCTGTTGAACTTCCTCCATTTCTTTAAAATATACAGTATATGCATTACATTGATATCTTTGGAATCTGTGTTGTGTTATAAAGAGCCTCCTTGAACGGAGTCTCAGGTATTTATGGTATAGGCACTGTAGCATGGCCTACTAGCCAGCTGGCCAGTTCACTGAAAACAAGATTTCAGTGCATCAACAAAAGTAAACCTCAGAAATATAACACTGTGAGTAATGTATTAGGATGGCATTTTTCCTTTGTGGATGTGGCAAATACGTAGTGATGATTAAGGGGCAAGATTATCTTATTATTGATGACTGACACACACGCTGTCATTGAGTTTTGCTGCTTCTGTTATTTTTAGTGCTTTTAACAGATATGGTGTTAGGTTAAGCAACTGCTGCTTGTTATTAACTTGAGAACTTAAAAGAGAAAAATGATGAATATTTATGGGCAGACAGCCTGTTATACCAGGAGCCATGTATGAGGTTGGACCGCTGTCTTGCTCAGTCCTCATCCAGCCCCAGTGAGATCAATGGTATTTTTCCTATTCTACAGAAAAGGTATGATGGCCACTCAGAGAATTTAATTAACTTCCAGAGTCATATAGCAAGTCAGTAACAAAGCTGCTGTTTGAACCAAGCCATCTTTGATAAAATGTGCAATTATATAGCAATAACTGGAACTATAGCACCCCAAACTGAATCAAACTTCTTTTTTATATGTCTGCATTAATCCTCGCAGTTCAGCATATTGTATCTAGAGGTGAAATCTCTGGATGATTTAGAGTAATGGCTCCTCTACAAACATCTGCATATGTGAGCACTAAATACTGATTGAATTTGTTTCTAGATTTTCAGGATATATTGTTGCTGTATAGATTTTCGGAGGCCAAATGCATTGAATCCCTACACAAATCTTTCCTCACCTGTGAAACTTACAGCCCTTCCTTACCTATTCTCGTTTTATCATGGCAGGCTTTATCGTGTGTTCAAGCTACTGGCCTCTGAACAAAAGCATAATTAGGTTAATATAACTCAGAGTCAAGATTTGGTATTAGATCTAGTTTTTATTCTATTATCTTCATTGTCTCCAGAATGGAGTTAATTTAGAATTCATTTTTAAGCATTTAGTAAGAAATGTTCATTGGTTCATTCTGCAAGTGCTTATTGAGGTACAGTGCTGGAAGTCGGAGATGGATGAACCCGACAAAGTACCAGTTTCGTATTTACTTGAACTCTCAACAGAAGGGGTGCTGCTCGTGGTTTTCTCCAGGGCTTAGGTAATTCTTTAGAAGAGGTTGTTTATTCTAACTTATTTTTGACCTTTTTTATTTGTCAAACCACAACTGTTCAGTAGCACAGTCAGCCCTAATCAAGTTTTGAACTTCCTAAGAAGCTAAGTTTATCTAATCTTAATTGCAGAGGCTACTCTGTTATTTTTTTTTTTCTACATGTCAATGAAAAATTCACACAGGTTTGCAGAATTGTGTTTGGTCCTGTTTTCTGCTATATCAGGATAACCTGGAATACTGTTAAAATGCAGATCCCTGGGCCCCCAGACCTATTGCCACAGACACTCACTCTGCAGAAGAGGTTTGGTATTCTGTTTACTTTTCCACAAAATATCCTCAGCTAATTCTTAGGAACGTAGCTTTTTGAAAGTGAGGCTCCAAAGCAATCAAATTAGGCTGAGCATGGAAAGGTAGAATACGTAAGAAATGCAGTGGAATGGGTTTCTCCTGAGTGGATATAAAATAGTAAAGTCAAAATGAAAACCAAAGACTTGGGATTCTGTTAAAATTTTTGAGATGCGCTGATGCAGAATACAGGTTTTTTTCTCCTGTGTTATTTCCAGCCGGGCTGTGGTCATAGGTAGGAGGGCCCTGGTGGTTTGTGTCTAAGGGAGTCACTAGAATGAAGTGCTTAGGAGGACCAGTGTTAATGCGGACAAGGCAAGGTTCGGGGCCCAGGGCTGTCTCTCTGCTATTTATGGAACTAAAGAAACTGGTCTGAATGAATCCCCAGAGTGGATCCAACCCTGCTTATCTGCACTTAAATAAATCCTGTCTTCGTAAGAAATGTGATGTGGAGATACTGAGAACTGGAATTTCTCTCAGAGACAAGTTGTTCTTTGTATTGAAAAAGTAGCTTTTCTCTAAAAGACCCTGACTGGATAGCCCTGAAATCAGGCCATGTGTCAGCCATGGGTGTATTTTTGTTGGCCAGTCATTCACTGTGGTTTATCCTGTGACTCAAAGTGTTGTTTTTGTAAAAGCTGTTTTGCATCCAGATGCTTATAAGCTAGTAACATGCGCATGATCTCAACAGTTATCACGCTTGGTGATTTTGAATGAAATAAGTCATTGATATGTAAATGTTACTTTCCTTGTGAATTTATCATTAGCCATAACTAATGGTATTGTGAAAGTTACTGTCATGCCAAGGTTTTGTTCTTTGGTTATTGGATATATAATTTAAAATGTGCTGCGGGTGGTGATGGCAGCTTCTCATCAGTGCCTTGCTCCTTGGAGAGTTGCAGTGCAGTGCCGAGGCTGTGGCAGATGCATTGTCTTTAAACTTCAAAATAAACTTATGGTATAGGTTATGTAGCAGTTTTGAAATGAATGAAAAGCCTGAGACTTAAAGAAGTTAGTTTTTATGCAATTCATGTAACTGATGAGTGACGGAACAGGGCCTCTCTTCCAGATCCTGAGACCTGTAAGGTCTTGCTGTTGAACACTGTCCTCTGCTGCCTCTGGATTTATTAGTAATACTTGAGTACATGAAGCTGTTAAACTAACAGGCAGCACCCTCTGACATTAGCCTGTGTATAAACTTATTCCTAAAAACCTTAAGCAGAACAAGCCAGAAATAGATCATTCAAATTAGATTTGTGATTTCTCACAAATATAAAAACGTCAGTTTTCTTAGTCAGTTTACAGTACAAGGTCAAATTATGGTAAATAGATTTTTTTCTCAAAAAATCAAAGAAAGCTCAAGAAGGCAGTTGATAGCTTCAATTAACTCTTTTAGCCTCACAAACAGTTTTAATTAGATTTATTGGTAAAAGAAGTTGTCAAGGTAGTAATTGATGAGATATGTTACTATCAATATGACCTGACAATACTGTATTGAAACAATATGGGTCAACCCTTGACAATATTGCATAATACAGACTTTCATATGTATTTTTGGTGAGAAGAATCATCCCCAAAGAAACATAAATTCACATTTCTTATTTTATAGTAACTTAGTTTCTCCATTTCATACTGTAAATTTTCTGGAGGGTAAATATGTCTCTTTGTGTTGTTTTATGATTCTTGGACAATGGAAACTAGATTTATTGCTGAGAGGTTAATGGCTACATTTTTTACCAATTTTTCATCATACTTACTAATCTCTATATGCCGTGGGAATGAGTTGGAATTTTCTTTTATTAACTTGTAAATTTCTTAATATATGGGCTTTAAAGCTTGGTAGTAATTTTAATTTTACTTCTTACATGTGTAAAGGTGTTTTCCTGAAGATACAGTGTGCCATGAGTCCTCTAAGTCCATTTCCTTACAACTCAATACAAGTAAAAATGGTAAAACTTCATGATTATTTTGGGCTCATTAAAGTTAACCACAAGATGTTATGGAAGGTGCCTAATATTTTTATTTTATATTCAGTGTTTTAATATTACCCTGACAGTTCGTAGATTTTTAAACTTGAATCTAGAAATAGTATTGCTAATATTAAAATACAGGAACATCTTTAAACTTTAAACATTTTTCAGGTGTCTTAAAACTTCATTTTGATAATACCTGAGTGAATTCATTACGTATTCAAAATGTATTATGAAGTAATTGGACAGTACATGGTGGGAAAAACCCACGGTAGAGTCAGGTGTTAGGTTTGCATTATTGTGGTTTTTTTCAAGATCTGTGGACTTTATTTTTTTAAGATGCTATTTTCTGCTTTTGTGTTTTAGGGTCGTTGCTCCAGGGAGAACTGCAAATATCTTCATCCACCCCCACACTTAAAAACACAATTGGAGATAAATGGGCGCAATAACTTGATTCAGCAGAAGAACATGGCCATGTTGGCCCAGCAAATGCAACTAGCCAATGCCATGATGCCCGGTGCCCCACTGCAACCCGTGGTAAGTCCCTTCTCAGTGCTCATTCCTTCTGTTTATCATTCTGAATGCTTAGTTTTGATGTGAAAGTGGTGATTGCACTAGATCAAGTGAACACAGGTAATAGCATCAGTTGCCTAGCATTTTCTAGCAAATTTATTAGTCACACCCTGGAAACAATTTTCACACTGTGAAGTTACTTATCTTCTGGCTAAATCATGTGGGGATGTCCATGAGAGCATATTTATTCCCCCCAAATTCTCTTCAAATTAATTTCGGTGACTAGCAGGTGTTAAGATTGGCTTTTTAAAAATGGTCATCATACTCATCCCTATAGTCAAGGTGCATTTTCAGCACCTTGAGCAATAATAGTCATTTTAAACATTGGTATATATCATCTTTACCACAAATTGGTATATATTATCTTTACCAACTTTAAAAACAGTTTGCATTTACTCCTTCCTTGGAGAGTATCTGTGTAGTTCTCTTTTGAAAAGGAACCTTTGTTATTCTTTTATATTGAAACTATATCATAGTCACAAATGCTAGGAAAATTCTATCTTGTGAACCCGAAAGTCTTATCAAAGGAGGACTAATCAGGAGAGGCAGGAAATCCAAGGGCCTCTAAGTAAAAAGTTAAATTTTATAAACTGTAGGTGGTCATTGAAATTTAATGTTTACTGAGAAGTGTATGTGGATAACCTTTGGTTCTGAGCCCCTATATTTATTTATTTGGATTTGGGTGGGGGAGGGTGGAGGGTATGTGACAAATGACTTTAATAACCTTTACTCACATTAACCCACAAAAAAATGTGAGAGATTAATATCATAATTAATTTTAGGTTGTAAAAAATATTCTGATGTTAACTGTGATATAGTAATTCTGTGTTTCAATGCATGTTGAAAATTGCAATGATTGAAATATTCCTCTCAGTGACTTATATGCAATATTATGGGGTCACGGAAACGTGAAGACCCACATATTTCTGATATGCTAACTGTAGCATGTGTGCTAACTAATTTTTTTCCTAATACATTTTAACACCTGAACTCAATGTAATTATTATTCTCTCTTAGAACTTAATGCACCAATCATTCCAAAAAAGAGGGGGGGATTGCATTTCGAGGTGGGAGGGATCTCCAAACCCAATCGGCAGTGATACCAATTATCAATACTATACAGTTGAGGTGAGAGAATATTATAATTCTGTATCTGTTTTAACCTGATTTTTTTTTCCATTATTGGGGACTCAGTTACAAATATGGTATCTTAAATTTATTTCTGTGACATCTGTTAATTTCACATGTCTTTGTTGGGATGATATGAAGATTTCCACTTGATTAAAAAAAAAATGTTCGATCATTCTCTCCAGCATTAAAATTTAGGACAAGAGTTCTCTTTTACACTTGGCTCTTATATATGATTTCAAAGATCTGATAAATCCTTGGGGTGGCTGCTACTTTAGTTGATATGAGATCTCTCCTTGATGTGAGATACTTTTATTTTTTCAGTTTTTAAAGTTCTCTTGAAGTATAGTTGATTTACAAGGTTGTGATGACTTCTGCTGTACAACAAAGTGATTCAGTTATACATATACACATGTTCATACTTTTTCAGATTCTTTCCCCATGTAGATTATCACAGAATACTGGGTAGAGTTCTTTTGTTCCCCTTAAACTTTTAAAGCGTGCTTACCCCCAGGCTCTACCATCTTGGTGACCAGAAACACCTCTGAGATCCACTAGTGTGGTTGCCGGACAGTAGAGAACAATTAGGTCTTGACAGTAAGTTCCTCACTATGAAGTCTTGGCCCATCTCCTAAGTTTGTCCTTGAGTTTTACTCTAAAGACTCTTCCAGGGTCATCATAGGTATAATCCTGGAACAGACTCTAAACAGCATTTAGGCTCATGCCTTTGAAATACTGGTAACAAATATGTGTTGTTTATAAAGTCACTAAATCACAAATTTCTGAGGCCGTCAGAAAAATCACCCCATTTTCTGGTGTTTTTGTTGGAAAATTCTCTGCTTAGACAAAGCATTTGTGTTTATTAGTTGTGAACTTATTCAGGCTTTATTTCAATTTTCCCTGATATGACTAGATTTGAATGTGGAATTACCCTTCCACCCTGAGATCATAGTCTAAAAATAGACTCCATCCAGAATTAGGTTTTTGTAATGACTATAGAAGTTATTTCATTATTCAATTTTAAGGCATTTGGGGTTTTAATGACTGTAGAGAGGGCTTTAATCTAGGAAATTTGCCTCCAAAACCCCACCTGAGACTTTTCGATCCTTTCTGTAGTCAGCCCTGTTTTGATGAGGATAATGATATGGAGATTCAGAAATAAATGAGATGGTCATAACCAGCTGCTTACTGGCACTTCAGTGTTAGGCCTACAAACAGCGACTATAATAGGGCTGGAAGCAGGCAGGTGACTAATATGGAAAAGGGCTGCTGCTCCACAGCGGATGGTCACTAGACTGGATGATAGTTTTGAAGACATAATATAAACTTGGATCCAACCCAGGCAGTGGTGATTTCAAAGACAATAATACTGTGAGCAGATTCATAATATCAGCAGTATCAGGAATATCTGAGCAATGATAGGACTTTTCGTCAAGTAGGTAAGGCATCTTAGTTTTCTACGATCAACCAGTTTGGCCCCTAAACTATAACTGGAGGAACATGAGGAAGCAAAGACGCTACCAAGGTCTAATCAAATTCAGAAGCATCTAGGATTATGCCTGACCTAAGGAGAGATGAAAAAAAATTACTTGATGTGTGAAAGAGCAAATGAAGGTAGCGGTTCCCTGAACATGAGAAGAACAGCAGATGTTCACAGTGGTTTACCTACACAAGAGTACAAAGGAATCATAACCAAAAACCAGAGCAAAAGCCCAACACTAGAGACTGCAGCATAAAATGGGGAATACAGATGGTTGTGTAGTTGGAAACTGTGAGCAGAGGCAACCGGGGGCTTGGTGAAGGTAGTGTTGGACTAGGAAATAGCTATCATGCAACCCAGTTTGGGTGCTCATTTTGTCATAAATTTTGAAAGACTAGATCTGTAAATTTAGGATCTTCAGAACATGACACAGGTAGACCTGAGGAATGTTAGGGATTTATTGGAGAATTTCCTGTTTTGTTTTTTCATTTTTTAAAAATTATAGTTGATTTACAACGCGGTGTCAATTTCTGCTGTATAGCAAAGTGACCCATATATATATGCATTTATTTTCCCTCTCATATTATCTTCCATCATGGTCTATCCCAAGAGACTAGATGTAGTTCCCTGTGCTATACAGTAGGACCTCATTACTTATCCATTCTAAATGTAATAGTTTGCATCTGCTAACCCCAAGTTTCCTGTTTTCACAGAGTTCATTATGTCATAATGAAATATGCTAAGCAAATAATCAGAAGCATTTCTGATATGTTTCTGATATCCCAGAACATAACATTTAGGGCAGTTAATATAGTACTCTGAGGGACTTTGAGGCACTCAGTCCTTTTTGTGTCATAAATCCTCACAACCATACTATAAAGTAGAGAATGTTATTCAGCTTTAGAGATGAAGACTTAGGGGTTCAGAGATTAAACTGTTTGCCCCAGTTCCATAGCTAGTGAGGAGCAGGACTAGGATTTTCACCCAGGCTGTTCAGATTCCTGTGTCCATGCTATAGAAATACTAAGTAGAGACATGCTACCAGCTGACTCTAGGTCTTTGGTTGATACTTTTGAAATCTCTGACCTTCTTTAAAATTATAGTCAAATGTTTATATTATCTGCAAGGTCCTACCAATCTTACAAGATAAACACAATTATTCCTGCTTCATAAGATGAGAAAGTAAATAGTTGAAAATAAGTAATTGAATTTAGTTGTGTCTGCTTCCTAAAAATCAGCATAATAAAGTATTAAATAATTGGTATTGATTTTATGATCATTTCTAAACCACAAATAAAAATGTGAAAAGATCATTTTTTCCTTTATTGTATGATCTTTTGAGTATAAATAGAGGGACCTATAATATTTAATTATTCAAATTAAAAAAATAATATTTTTGGATTATTTTTCCTAGGTAGTACTTAAAAAAATACTATTACTTTGTCATGTACTATTAGATGCAGAGGTTATCTAGTGAGAAATTTCTAAATAACCAAAGATAGATTGCACCTAGAGCCTCACAACTTGGACGCATCTGGTGTATATTCTTTGGTTCATCCCAGAGAGATGTTTTTCAGAAATCTTCTTGATTCTGGATTCTCGTCATTGCCCTTGAAGAGCTCTGCGTAAACAGCATTTAGAAGAGCTGTATCTAGCTCTGGGATTCCCCTAGCAGTGGCCTCCTGTGCCTTTCCCTGTATTCCCAAATGTTGGCCTTGGCCATCCATAATTTCCCATGGCAGCTACCCCAAAGGTACATGCACTGGCCACTTTGAGATTCAAAACTCATATTGGATTCCCTATTCATTTCATGAATTTGAAGTAGCCTAGGGATAGAAAAATCCAAAGTTGTTGGATTAGCTGAAGTCAGAAGCTCCTTGGCTGCCCCTGTCACCTTGTCTCTGCTGTCACTTCATGTCCAAGCATTTTTTGGCAGCTGGTTGCTGAAAGCTTTGAAGCCATCATTTGCCACATTTCCAGGAACACCTAGAATTCTTAAACTGTTTTTCAGTGCTTTACTTTTCCAGTTTATCCAACTAGTGACTAAGATAAGGCCTCTTTATCCCCAAGAGTTTCTGGTAAAATGTTTCCAGGTCAGTCACTCTGAGTCTTATTTCATCCATGCTGCCCTCATTACTGCCTGTTTCTACCTGGGAGCTTCTGCTTCCTAGAGCAGCTTAGAGTGGACCCTGAATTTTAGGCACCAGGCCATACTGGTACCTTTCCGCTTCCAGGGCCCAAAGTGAGTTTTCTTTATTTAAATGTTTATTACTTCAGTGAAACTTGCTTGAAAGATAATGTAAAATTAAGAATAAAGTAGTCATTTGCTTTGCCCAGTCAGCAAGTCAGTCTAGAGGCAGAATTTAAAATAGTATCTCTCATTTTATTCCAGTCATGTGCTACCTTCTTAGAAAAAAGACCTGTGATGTGAATTTGTTGATAATTCCCATTAGCTTTTGGCTCCAAGTTTATATTCAAAATAATTGTTTATAGAGCCTGTTTAGAGCTCTTCTACAGGGTTGTGCCTACCCAGAAACATGGTTTTATACACCTTAATTTTATTCTGTTAATTTTTGGAGAAGCTTAATTTTTCTCTTTGTACAAATTTGACCTTCGCAAACACATACACATAAAATCTAGAAAAATCTGACTTAAAATTTGTGTTCTGTAAATTCTGGCAGATACTGGTTATGTTTTATCTATTTTATATACTCCGTCCATTTTATTGAAAATCACAAATATTATTTGCAAAACAAATACTCTTTCACACAGTGTTTTAAAATAAATTAAGGCCCCTATGATATTTGCAAGATTACAGCAGGGTAACAGTATGTTAGTGGAACTTAGTTCAATATAAAAAAAGTGACAATCAAAAATAAAATAAATTGCAAACCAGCATACTAAAGAAATTAATGATTACATTTTGAGATTGCAAGGAAATAACATTAAATCTTTTTCTCGTGTTTAGATATGTCTACTGGAAAATATTTAATGTATTTGCTAGTTAGTTTCTGTGGCAGAGGAAATCAGTTAGCAACTCCATAAATATATTTGTTAATCAAATGTTTGTAGAGGATCTGTATAGATGCCAATTGCAGGATATACAAAGCGAACAAAGCACAGTGCATGAGACTACACTCTGAGAGCCCAAGTAAAAGACATGGTTAGTGTATATACCTGGTGATCAGTGCTGAACCCAAGTGATGAAAAGTTGCAGAGGAACAGGAGGTAGGAGAAAAGAAAGTGTCCGGATTCTTGAAGCCTAACTAGGAATTAAATAGTTGAGGTGGGCAGAAGCAGGCTTCTCTGAGGTGGGGGTGGGGGTGGGATGTTCACAAGAAAGGAGCCTTAAGGAAACGTGTTCTTAGAGACCTTACATAGAATCAGAAAACTGAACCAATTTCTGCTTTTAAATAGTAGAAGACCATGTATAGTACATGGCATTGGATTTCCCTAGGAGCTTTAGAAAGATACCTCCTCCTAGCTACCTCTCTTCCCAGGGTGGAGAGTGCCAGGGCATTCTGAGCTTCAGGTTGTCCAGATGATTTCATTGGACAGACAGCACTGAGAACCACTGGCTTTAGAACCACCTGGGATTAAACATCCTGTGTCCAAATCCTAGGTCTTCCATGCATTCATTTGTGACGATGCACTAATCTCTGTGAACCCTTTTCCTTAACTGCAAAATGACACTGCTAATACCCACCTGACAAGGCTGTAACTCACACTTTCATTCACTCAAACACTTATTCGGTGTATGCTTATTGAGCGCCTGCTGTATGCCAGGCATGATTCTAGGCTCTGGGGATTTAGTAATGAACTAAATATGGATCCCCTCCTCTTTGAAACAAAAGCAATGGAGTTTTCATTTTTGTTTGCTCCATGGAGTTTATACTCTACCATTATGAGGATTAAATATAATATCGTAGATAAAGTGCTTAGCACAATGCCTGGCACACAATAAATAAGGAAATATTGTAATCATCATGTTTGCACACATTTAACTAAGGTCATAATGTGAAATTGGATAACGTTTTCATTCATAATAAAGCCTGATTACCTTAATGGAATCAAATGTCTCATTTAAAACAAACAAGTGATTAGCCCATAAATGCACCAGCGTTAGTAAGATTGCAATTTGTTTTTCTCTGCTGAGGATGTTCACTGGCAAAAGGCAATCAGAAACCAACCTTTCTTATGCCTTCTGGGAACAGAGATATCTGTAAATCATTATTACAAGGATGTAGTCAGTATCAGATACATCCAATTACATAGCTGTACCTTATCCTGTGGATACTTGAGAGAAAATAGGATGCTACTTGATAATACCATTGCATGAATATCTGTCCTTGTGATTCTGCTGAACCCTCTGCAGGATGGCTTTTGGTGTTGGCAATGCCACAGTTCAAGTGCAGGATGGCTTTTGGCATTGGTAGTGCCACAGTTCAAGTGCCTTACTAATCTGATTATGGCACTCCGGTGGGGCCAGGAGTGACCTACGTCCAACAAGGTGCCCTTTGAAAAAGGGATATAACAGATTTACAAGAACTCAAAAGAAATCAAGGAATGTTGCACTTTGGTGGTTTAGGGGGCAGCTTTTGGAATCAAGTTTCAAAGTATAGAGCTATTATTATTGATTGTCTGCCAGTTTAGCAAATAACTCTACTTATCTGGAGAGTGAGCAATTTGAGATAATGCTTGCTGAATAGTTGATGTTTCAGAATTTTAAGAGCTGCTATAGATTTGACTTAGGGACAGAGCCTTAAAGTTTTTCAGATTTGAATTTTGTTTGCTGAATTAAGTCAGGAAATCAATTCACATGACAACTCTGTAGAAACAATCCAGTGGGAAAATTGTTGCCAGTTAATAAGATCCATGTTTTTATCTCATAAAAGTATTCTTTTATCTGTAATATGCAACTGCTGCATCATATGCATTGTAGATTATGACGTTTGTTTTATTCAATAGAATGAACAAAACTGAATTTTGTTGACCACTGGTCTAGTTTTCTTAAAATCAGAATGCTTTTCTTCCTTGCAGATAACTTTGTCATTTTGACCTCTGCTTCTACATAATTCTGGTAGATTTTGCAAAGTGACATAAACATCTCAATAACTTCCTAAAGTATACATTTAAAATGCCCTCTCTGGAAATACATATTAATTCATAGCAAGAATTAATATTGACCAGCTTCTGTTCTCCATATTCTAAATTATTTTTCTAGTTCTTCCATGCTAAATTTTTTATATTTCTTAAATATCTAAGAGAAAAATTAGAGTGCTGGTCTGGCTGAAATTTCACATATTGTATCTGATAATATGTTAACAGTATGAACTTTAACCTGAATATTTCTGAACAGAAAATAATGTTCCACGTGTATTCATTCTACAGGTCAGCTCATATCCTGTTGCTCCCTTGGTAGCCGGTAGACAGTAGAACAGCATTAGATCAATTGCTATTTGAATGAGTAACTCTTGTTGGGCAGAGATTTTTCTGGGCCCCAGTTCCCGACAGGTTATTGATTGTTAATGTCTGGAATGCCCTGATAGTTTCCTATTGTCAGTGGGTAGCTGCTTTGGGCAGAGATAGCACTGAGGTCTGGAGGGATTATTTGAGGCTACTTCATCAAGAGCTATCAGCCTGGCAGGGCAGCTCATCGTGGCATTCAAACCAGCATTTGGGGATGCATAAGTATTTTAATTTGAAAATACCAGTGGAATCAATGGCATATTGTTTCTTCTCCCAAGTGAATCAATGATGTGTTAACTATTCTTTATTTCATGGTCTTCTTAGTAAGGTGGTGTATGCTAACTGCAAATATTTTCTCTTAAAACACTTTGTGAGGTCAAAAAAAAGGCTGTATCCTTTAAGACAGGGATTTTCAACCCTAGCGCTATTGACCTTTGGGCCTGGATAAGTCTTTGTTATGAAGGACCGTTTTGTGGTTGTAGGACACTTTTTAGCATTTTTTCCTCATCTAATGCAATAGCACCCCCCAGCTATGACAATCAAAAATGTCCCCAGATATTGCCAAATGTCCCTTGCAAGACAAAGTCACTCGTGGTTGAGAAGCACTGCCCTAAGAAAACAGGAATACTTGAATTCCATTTTCCTTTTCTAAATACAGGATGAGTCAGGGTCAAATTAGATAAAAGATATGTTTTCGTTTTCTTTTGAGCTACAAGAATTACCTTTGTAACATACATCTTTTAATTGAATAAAACTTTACTCCAAATTCAAATTACTCTTGAATACTAAGTAAACTCTGGGATCATCTAACTTCTTATTCTTTTCAGAGGGAAGATTTACCTACATTCTCATGTCCCTTTCTAAAAACAAAAAACAAAATCTATGATTCTATTCCTTACTACAGGGTAAACATAATACATTGTTTAAAATCACCTTAAAGAACAGGATCCATTTTGTCCAAAATTGTTTTTGTGTTTTGGAAATGAACATTGTTATTACACAAAGCATTAAACATCAAGAATGAAGACTCCATTGAATTAGGAAGCTGAAAATATACCACCAATAAGGTAGAAAATTGTGTCAGGTCATGCTTTAAAAACTGGAAGAACACATTGTTAAAGTAGATTTCAGGTAAATTATTTAATTTTACTTGAGAAGAAATGTATCTCCTGATGTGCGAATTTTCATATCGACAAATAGAAGCCATTCTCATATATTCATGAAAGCATTTCTGGCAGAAAAATCTATCTTGTAGCATTATATTCAGTGCTTCTATATGTATTTCCATAAAGAATCATAATGCATTTCTTTAGAAGTATTTTTTTTTCAGACTTCACATGTCAGAATCGTTTTCCCCCTAGTAAACTAATTCCGTTGTTAGGGATCTCACAAAGGTGTAATAGGCTGGTGGAACATTTATAATTTCCCCAGGAAAACCTGCAACAAATATGTATGGCAAACACTTTATCTTATGTGCTCAAAAGAAATAGTGTCATCATCACCTTTCACATATCCCAAGAGATCTATTCACAGTTTACACTGGCTGTGAAACTCTGTTATCCACCGGGAGTTCTGCTTTGTTTATTCTAGATAATAGGACACTTGCAACCTATTAACAGTTGTAAACAGATCTTCCAAGTACATTTGACATAGCAATTATGAAATGTATTTCATAGAGAAGTTTCTAGGATTAAATCAGGACAAAGGTGGAGATGGGTAACTGCAAGAATTTTCTCTACTGAATAGTTTGAACTATTGTTCAAAAAGAAATTGCAAGTATGGTAGACCCCAAGTTTCAGAAGCCCAGTGGAAAATTTAATGGATAAATGACCCATTATATTTTAGAAAAACATTGATTTGGTGAATGTGTATTTAAGAAACATTCTTATCCTAAATGAGAGTAAATAAACATGCAGTTAAATGGAGAGAGAGAGGGAGGTGGGGGGAGGAAGCAAAGGGAGAATGGATTATGGGTGCATGGATGGATGCATGGATGGAGGAACAACATATCATGTAGGATATCAACTTTGAACCAACACCTGCATATTAAATTTTGCTTTGTATTTTATTTTTCAGCCAATGTTTTCAGTTGCACCAAGCTTAGCCACCAATGCATCAGCAGCCTTTAATCCCTACCTGGGACCTGTTTCCCCAAGCCTGGTTCCAGCAGAGATCTTGCCGACTGCACCAATGTTGGTTACAGGGAATCCTGGGGTCCCTGTACCTGCAGCTGCTGCAGCTGCTGCACAGAAATTAATGCGGACAGACAGACTTGAGGTAGGCGTGGTTCACTGGTGTCATGTATCCCATTCTAAATTTCAAAGGGTTCTGTTTGTTTATTTCTTTCATGGCCATAAAGGTTAAAAACAATGCAAGGCAGAGATTTTGGTTCAGTGTTTGGAGCATTTTGCTAGAACATAGATATTCTAAATTTGATGAATGTAATGTTTATAGAAGCTGCAACATCCATATGTAGAATAGTGGATAAGAACTTGGACTCTGGGACCAGACTGCTTATTACTTTCTTGTGCCTCAGTTTCCCCATCTTCAAAATGGAGATAATAATGGCACTTACCTCAAAAAGTTGGACAGTATCTGGCACATGGCAGAAGCTTCCTAATTGTTCCGTTATTGTTGCTATTAACAAATTCTGTCAATCCCCTGATACTTGTTCTTATAAAGATGTTATTTAGTTACTATCTCTAAAGTGGTTTAAAATTCATCATTGTGAGTTTCCTTAGAAGCCTCGCAATATTTTGGTTGGCATGGCAAGGCAGCTTTGTTTTGGGAAGTGTGCCTATAAGTTTTTAAATTGGAAATTGCGTGATACTCTAAGTCTTAGAGTAAAGGATGATCAGATATTTGGGCTTTGGTATTGCTACGTGGAAAAGAAATTAAAGATATAAATCTTGTATTGAAGTGGTTCTTCAGAGTTTCACCATGGCTGTTAATTGGCGGACTTAGTAAACTCTAGATGAAGGGAGAAAAATGGCAATACTACTGTACGTTGAAGCTCTCAAACCTGGCATTGGTGTCCAAATAAAGAACAAGTGAGCTTTTCCTCTTTTTCCTAGTTAAGATGGGGTAATACTGAGAAGTTTTGTGTGTTTTAATTACTGAGAAAGTGGCCAAATAAGACTGTTGTGTGAATATAATTGACACTAATAATCCATCAGTTTAGCAGGAATTTATTTAATAAACACCAATTTCTTGTTTATTAGGTTTCATTGCATGCATTACAAAGGATCTCAGATTTCAGAGTAGTTGTAACTGCCACTTTTTGATGGTAATAACAGTAGTTGATACTTATTGGGTATTTACTGTCTACCAACTGCATTGTTAACCCTTCGTATGCAAGACACAATTCTAAAAATGATCTTATGAGGAAGATACTGTGATTAGTTCCATTTTAATGGAGGCAATACATTTAAGGAAAGAGATGTAATACAACTTACTCAGGGTCACGTAGGTAGGATGTACTGGTGGGGTATCAAGTCGGAACTCCATTTTTATTCTTAGTTATTTTTTGGCCATGCCTGTGGCATGTGGAAGTTCCCCCAACAGGGATCAAACCTGAGCCACAGTAGTAACCCGAGCAACAGCAGTGACAACGCCAGGGCCTTAACCACTAGGCCACCAGGAAACTCCGGAACTCCACTTTTAAACACTGTATTACTCTCTCTTCCCATACCGGGATAGTACAAAGAAGAGGCAGCAAATTTTGGCTTAGAGATTTTGCTTGTTTGTTTTAGGTGTATTTTTTCCCTTTCACTAAACATTTTTGACAAAGCTACTAATTGTAAGAGTTCCATAAGGAGAACTCCAAAAGGATGCTGAGACCTAGTTACATGCCGTTTATGGACCCAGGACCCTGCTGTGTTCTAGCAATACACCTTGACTTGTGAGTGATCTATCATTGACTGGTTGCTCTTGCCCATTAATGAATGCCATTTGCAGATAATTCAGGAGGAAATTAAAGAAATTTTAAATATTTTAAAATTATTGAATGCTTAACATATAAATCCATTCCCCTCCCCCCGACCTTTCTGAAGCAAACCCTGGGTTCATAATGCATAATCATTGATTGTTTGTTGGGTACCAGATAGTCAGTCTGAGATGAACTTGACTGAATTAATTATTAACAGGAGATGATATTCATAAAGATGAGAACATCTCTATTTAAATCTCTTTCAAAGAATCTCTTTAAAAGGTTAATTGCGTGGTCAAAACTCTTTTAAACCAATCCCCGCATATTTTTAGGTAGTCTTAATTGGCTATATATTTTGTATGGTGTTTGGTTAAAATGAAGACTTTTTTTTTTTTGGTTTTGTTTTTCTTTTGTGAGGAGCTGCTTCGAGTATTTTGTCTGTTTTCTTTCCCTATAGTCACAACAAATGGCTACTGTTGCAAAAACTGTCATTTCCTTTTAACCTAAATTCCACTTATCTAAATGCCTGATGGTAGGGCAGCTTCCTATCTTATTCTCGTTCACAGGATCTGAGCCAATGTCACAGTTACAACCTGTTAGGATATTGCAGTGTGAAGCTAAGGGGCACATCCTTCCGCTCAGCACTAGTGATTTTAGACACTTCTGTCTTCAGGTATTTGCTCTCATGCTAATTGCACTGCATCTACATCTTGGAGTCTAAAATTCATGACAATGCACACACTTACTTACACATTTAGTTATTTGGGGGCTTAAATCTATACTCTGTGTTTAACTCATGAAACTCCCAAGTACACTTCTGAATTTTTAGTTCCTTTTGAGGTGAACAAATTTTGAATCAGTTAAAATTTTGGCCAGTTCTTCTTGCTACTTCTATCTCTCTTTTTGCTACAAAATAGACAATAAAGCAATTTAAAATGCCATATAATCAGCATTCTGGTTCTTCTGCTTAGAAGCACTAATATATTTACAGCACCCAATGCGATACTACAAACAATGTTAAATTAGGAGTTCCCGTAGTAGCACAGCAGAAATGAATCCGACTAGGAACCATGAGGTTGAGGGTTCAATCCCTGGCCTTGCTTAGTGGGTTAGGGATCCGGTGTTGCTGTGAACTATGGTGTAGGTCACAGATGCAGCTCGGATCTGGTGTTGCTGTGGCTGTGGCGTAGGCCAGTGGTTACAGCTGCTATTGGACCCCTAACCTGGGAACCTCCATATGCCACGGGGGCGGCCCTAAAAAGACAAAGGCAAAAAAAAAAAAAACCCCAAAATATTAAACTAAAAACAGGAATCCAAGGATAAATACTGGTGATTTTGCTAATTAGGTGACATAAGCTTGTGTCAACTTTTTTGCATTTTCTGAGCTTCATATTATACACATAAATTTAGAGGATTGTACAAGGTGGTCTCTAAGATCACAACTAGTTAGAACATTGTAGGTGAAATTTAGGTCATTTTCTTGCTTTTAATGCTAGCCACAAACTACTGAAAAGGTTATTTGGTATATATATATATATAAAACACACACATAAGCTTTCCATCACTAGTCATATTATCCATTCTTTGTTGGATATCTTTCAAAAGATTTTGTAGCTGCACACCTTTTATATGTAAAATTCAGTCTTTACGGTTTTTCTCTAAAGAGGAGCAAATTTCTTAAATCTTGGTCACTGAAATGAGGCTTTTAAAATTCCATTTTATGACCTTGGGATGCCTTTGTGTAATTTCCTAGGATCAGTTATTTTAAGTGATTATTTTAAGAAATTGTAAAAATCTATAGGTACTGGAAAGGACCGAGGTTTTTAGTCACATCTTTGCTTCATTACAAAGAGATGGTAATTAAGGAAATCATGGTTTGATTTATTTTCCAGACACACAGCAATTTTTTATGGTGCAAAGAGGATTCATGAATACATTTATTCTCTCATTTATTCAACAATATCCAGTGGAGAACTTTTGGATATCTTTCAAGTAGAAAATATTGTGAGGAATATCTTGCAGCCTTAAAAGTGTTATCAATAACAAGGAAAGGTCCCCCAGAACACTGTCAAGCTCATAAATGACTCAGTAACTGGCAGTGAAGGAATAAATGAGTCAGTCAACCAGTTAATCAATTAATTAATCACAAAATGATCCATGTCTTTATTCAGAGTTTAGGGTAATCCAACAGAGGAAATAAAACATGACACATTTTTAACATTGGTTAGCATTCTCCTTGGAAACATGTTTACATTTTGAGCATTCCAGCTGCAAAATATGGCATCTTGTTCATGCCCCTAGTCCTAGAGCTATGGTTTGCAAGCTTTAAGGTGATTGGAATCACTTGGGGTGATTGTTAAACAGGGCCTCATCCCCACAGACTAGATTTGGTGGTCTTCAGCAGGGCTTTGAAATCCTCTTCACAGATCTGCCAGATGATTCCAAATGCAAATGGTCTATCATATACTTACTCCAGAGGATGGCAGTGTCTATTACTGAAGTCTTAACTTTTCCTCATTTACCTAGTGTGCAGTTACTTGTGACTCTGGATTAAAAATCTGCCTCCTGCAATCCATTTACCATTCTACATTCTGTTACGTTGCTGAGAACATAATGTACAGCATAATGAAATGTTTTAAGTAACTTTTAGGGTAATTTATACCACAGAACAGCATTAACCAAACAAAAGACAAACCAGGGACTGTATACTTCATAAGGTGGTAAAGACCTTAGATTGCCATTTGGTTGATTACATCATTTTTATATCAGTAGTCTATCAGGCCACTTGGCTTCTGATACTTTCAGTTAAATTGTTTTAATATTAAGCCTTCCTGTGCTGAAAGTTTTATTCTACTGAGGTAATCAGGACACGAGTTTCTAATTTAGGGCACTGGATACTGGATGCTTCCACTACTTCCTCAAACAGAAGAGTCTAATGACTTTTTTCGTGTAGGCATTAAAAAAAAATATGATACCTACTGACTACGCAAAAAATAGCATTAAATGCTAAATGTGGATTCAAGTGATAGTGAAAGGCATGCCTAGGTAACATCATTATAGGCGTTTAATGGATTTGTCATGATCTATTGCATATAAAAGCCATTCAATTCAAAATGAGATTAGAAAAGCATATGTCTTTAATAATATAAGAGAGGTCTATTTTACTTTTGTAATCTTGTAGAGGGTGTTTGGCTACTACTGTAAGATATTTTAATTTCTTTAGAAAATTACTAAGAAGTATTAAGAGTTTTGTGCACACAGGTCTGTGTAGTTTAAATTTAAAAGAAATTATTAAGGCTTTAGAATGGATCTCTAAAATATGGTCACACCCCCATTTAAAACATTGAGTCTCTGTCAGTTATTACACTCTGATTAGTTTGAGTTTGTTTGTGGGATGATAAAGTTATACGTTGTTGAAAATAAGCTAATTGCTTATCTTGGTTTAGCTGACTTGTATTTGCTGTTTTCTCACCGATTTCTTTATCTAAATTAAAGCTAAAATTTCCCTTTCTTTGCAGTTTTTTAAAGCGTAATAAAAGTAACTATAGATTTGAACATTTTGGCATACTGATGAGCTTGTTCAGATATCATGTCAGTCACAGAAATTAATAAAGAAGAACCTGGAGATGGATTTAGTGGGAAGTTTTCTTTAGTTGGTCATTGCCACCAATTCAAATTTGAAATTACACTTGTGACACCTTCTTAGCCAGATCATCTTTAGAAATGAGGGCTTTCCTGTTGTGGCTCTCCGGGTTTTGACTCGGATTAGTATCCATGAGGATGCGGGTTTGATCCCTGGCCTCGCTCAGTGGATTAAGGATCTGGCATTGCTGTGAGCGGTGGTATAGGCTGGCAGCTGCCGCTCTGATTTGACCCCTGGTCTGGGAACTTCCATGTGCTGCAGGTGTGCTCCTAAAAAAAAAAAGAAAGGAAATGTGTTTGACTTCCCTCCCTTGGTCGTAAAGATGTATTCCACCCTTTATATTTTAAAGCAAACCCCCGATTGATCTTAACAGAAATCCTCTGAGGTAGCTGAAGTAAATTTCTTTTTTCTTCACTTTTTTTTTTGTCTTTTTGCCTTTTATGTAGAGCCGCACCCGCAGCATATGGAGGTTCCCAGGCTAGGGGTCTAACAGGAGCTGTAGCTGCCGGCCTTCGCCACAGCCACAGCAACGTGGGATCCGAGCCGCATCTGCGACCTACACCACAGCTCACGGCAACGCCGGATCCTTAACCCATTGAGCGAGGCCAGGGATCGAACCCGCAACCTCATGGTTCTTAGTCGGATTCGTTAACCACTGAGCCACGAAGGGAACTCCCACTTTTCTTTTTTTTTTTTTTTTTAATGAGCTTCAGGTAGACCAAATTTGTACAATTATCAGACAACAGACTGAAATTAGATATCACATCGTCAGATATTTATCTTGAAAGTTTAATTTTACAGTTAACTGAGATCATTTCCCCTAATCAACAGAATTTTAAGATGTGGATATTTTAATTCTTTTTGAATTGAAAACTGTTTTCTTTGTATTAGACTATTTATGACCCATTAATGTTGTGGCTTCTTTGATAAAATCATTGATTATCCAGTATTTCTTTTTTAAAGTATGTGTTAGCTTAATAGAAAATAAAGTCCATGATGCCTATTATTGAACAACAGGTATGTATCTGTCTTTGAATAAGCTCCTTAATATTGATCATTAAGATTTAAATTGACTTGCAAAAATATTAAAGTAGATTGAGCATCCCTATTCCCTGTTACAAGTAACCCTCCCTTCCTGCTTTTGGATCTTATTCTCTAAAGATGACTGAGTTAATAACAAGGTAAGCACAAAACACAGAACCTCTCTTTAAAAGAACATGCAGGAGTTCCCGTCATGGCACAGCAGTTAACGAATCCAACTAGGAACCATGAAGTTGCGGGTTCAATCCCTGGCTTTGCTCAGTGGGTTAAGGCGTTGCCATGAGTTGTGGTGTAGGTCACAGATGTGGCTTGGATCTGGCATTGCTGTGGCATAGGCCGGCGGCTACAGCTCTGATTAGAACCCTAGCTTGGGAACCTACATATGCTGTGGGTACGGCCCTAAAAAAATTAAAAATAAATAAATAAATATACAAACATGCAGAAAACTTTAGTTTTGAGTGGGTTCGAACATTGACCTTAATTTCCTTAGAGTCCCAAGCCCTAACTTGCAGAATGATGATGAATTTTATACTACTTACAACCTGTATAGTTTTGACCGTTTTGAAATGTTTGTCATGTATGTGAAAAATCAGAGATCAAATAACAAGAACTATTTATTTTACCAGAATTGTATGATGTGCTTTAAGCTAATCTGTACATTATCTTATTCAATATTCACAATTCCAGAGCTAGAAAATGTAGACATTAGATATCACCCAAAATTTCTGATTTCAAACTCTATCCTCTTTTCACTTTCCCACTGCTATTTAATTAATAAAACTTCCCATATTTCTTTGGGAAGTTTTTCTTTTGATTATTTTAAATTTTTATTCCAAAGATTTTTTTTTAGAAATGGAATTTAGTTCTTAAATGTTTTCAGCTAGTATTTTTATTGGAACTGTGGTTTTTAGGGTAAAGGCAACCTCTTAACTATTTTGTATGAAAGTGTAAAATTTACTTTATTTCCACAGCAAACCTGCTTTAATACATATAGTAAATATAAGGACTTATACGTTAAAAACTTTCTTTTTGATTGAAACATATTATGTGTTTAGCTACTAGATGGAATTATTTTCACCCAGGTTTGAAAGCCAATTATCAAACTATAAAAAGTACTTATATTTGTTGATCTCTTAATGCCATTTTTGCACATTTATCCTTAGAGAATGATTTTTCAAAAAGTGTGGTCATGAGTATATTCTTCGCAACATTATTTCTAATAGGGGGTTATTGGAAGGAATCTAGATATTCTCTGAAAGAGTTACTTATGTTATGCACATCTATTTGATGGAATTTGATGCAGCCAGCAAAAATACTCACTCTGTACACTCTTTAGAAAAATGGGAAAAAAGATGCTTATGCTACATTGCTGAGCAAAAGCAGATCACCAAGTAACAGCCATGCCATAATTACAACTATTTGAAAAATGTGTTCATGCAGAAGATTGGATGAGTATAGAAAAAAGAACCATAATGTTATGATTTTCAAATTTAATTTTATCTTCTTTGTTCTAAATTCTCTATATGCTAAATTGTTCAATTTCTTATCCCAATTTGAATTACGAGGTTAAATTGGTTGAAATTTTGTCAACTATGATTTGCTGATGCAGTACTGAAACTAAGAGATTTCTTGGGGGGAGAAGCACAGTCTAAAGTTTTCTTGACTTTACCAGAGAAACCAGGCCAAATCCATATTTAGTAGTGAAGGGATAGATCTCATTTTACTGTTGGTGATTATTAGAGAAAAATCTGTTTGAAGAGCTTTAAGAAGTTTGTTCCATTCACATAGGTACCCAACAATCCAGATGTCCAGTTTGGTAAACTTCTCTAGCCCCTCCAGCCTTGCAGTTTTCCCCAATACAAGTTTTCATGAGAGATTTTCTATTACTTCATTTTTTACAAAGGCAAGAATTTTGGGAGAACAGCTCTTTTAGTACTCTTTCTTTTGTTCCATTTCCCATGTTCGGGGAAACTTTAAGCTGTAAAAGAAATAGGTCAAAAGTGTATATCATGCAAAAGCTGTTTAAATTCTTGGAACATCAGAAAAGGCTAAACTTAGGACAAATTCAAAGCTAACTGCGAGTTATTTATTCACCTCTGCTTAAATATTTTTAGAATTACCACTAAATGCATCCTGCAAGACCATAAAGATTACAGAATTGTAATAAACAAATTATTAACCTGTACCAACTGTACAGATACATGCATAAAGCAAGTGGAAAGGGACAAGAAGGGGCCTTAAAATGACCATCCTTATACAGCCTGATTTTAAGTTCACATCCCTGAAAATAAAAAGAACGTTGAGATGGAGTGAGAAATAAAAAGTCGAAATTAGCCCAGCACTCAGGTTATATTTTGGGAGAATGATGCTCAAATTTCTGGTACCAGTACTGGCATAATTGTTTTCAAAAAATAACGGATCTTTGATTTTAATAGTTATTAAAGATCCTACAAATAGACTACTTTTAGATCTTCTTTCTTGTCAATGTGGCAAAGAGTAAGAGAAACTGGAAAATAGACTGTTGGTTCAGCTGTTGCCAGTTTCTTTGTGAGCACATTCAAAAAGCAAGAATTACCGAAGGTCTAACAGCAGTAGTGTCCTATTACAGGCGGTTTCCTATTGGATGTCCTGCACTGACACAGATTTGCCTCAGCAGAAAAGTAGCCTTTTTGCTTAAGCTGTGGTATAAAGTTAGCGTAATTTTTACATATGTATATATATGAATGTTTCTGTTCTCATTTAAGTGTGTCGCACTTCCTATTTTGAAGAGTCTAACTTAGTAAGTGGGGATTTGTGGTTTGGAAAGCTCTGCACATGATTCCAGGGCTCAGCCAGAGTGGAGGACAGTAGTTCTGGATAATAGCTTAACCATTTTTGCTTTTCAAATTATAAACTCCTGTTTACCCTTGTTTTCTTCTGTCCATGAGGATAAATGCAATGATAAAAAAAAAAAAATGGGATCTTCAGTAACTTTGTATTCCTAATATCTCTCAGACTGTCTGGCATGGAGAAGTTATTTAATATTTTTTTTAAATTAAATAAATTGAGGAGATGAATAGAATTAGTTCATTGGAATGTGGAACGCAATGCTTTAGCTAGCTTGAGGTTTCCAAATAGGTGCAAGATGTCATTTATAATGCTCTAAGATGTAGCGTGATACAAATTATGAGGCCTTTTTAAAAGGAGGCACTCTCCTTAATAATAGAATATGAATATAATAGGGGAAATACCTAGAATTAAATGTGATCATTTTATGTACATAAATCCAAGAAAACCTTTGCTTTTTAAATTGCACCACAGTTCCCTTTTTTTCTTGATGAACTCCAAAATAGAGTACTTGGGGTCTATATTTTCTCAGTTTGTGAAAAGATTTGTAAAAATAAAAAGGAAACATCCTTGAAGCATGAAGTAGGAGCATGAAAATATTAAAAGGACATTCTGGGTTTAGATGGCCCTCTTGTGGCAAAAAGGTCAAACTGTCCCGAATGAACATAGTTCTGGCAACCTCTTGATTGGAGCTGGCGCCATGGCAGACCTTAATAGTAAAAGTCAAAGTCAAGCAGACGAATGAGAAATAATCCATTTTCACATGTTCTTCGGGGACCTCATCCAGAATTAATAGATATAAAACAAACAGAGAATAACAAAATCTTATCTTTTTCTATCTGCTGTATATAGCTACTAGGTGAATCTCTAATGATCAGAGAAATAGCTCTTGGAAACTTTTTACAAAAAAGCTATCATTTTCTTTTTTATACTTTAACTTTTAATAATTTCAGATTAGCATAAAAGTTGTAAAAATAGAACCAAGAATTCCTACCTATCCTGGTGCACCTAGCTTACCTAAATATTAACAGCTTATATAACCATATTATTACCACTTAAAAAACCAGAAATTAACATTGCAGTGCTGCTCTTAACCAATCTACAGAACTTAATCACATTTCACCAGCTGTCCTACCAATATCCTTTCTCTGACTCCAGGATTGTCCAGTCTGTGACAATGTCTCAGTCTTTCTCTTTTCTTTCTTCACCTTGACATTTTGGAATAGTACTGATCAGTCATTTTGCAAAACATCCTACTGTTTCAGTTTGTGTGATGTTTCCTCGTGATTAAATTCAGGTTCTGAGTTCTCAGCATTAATACAACAAAAATGATGCTTTCAGTGTGTCATATCAGTATGTATGTGATGTCATTACGGGTGACTAACTTTGTTCAGTTAAAGTGGTGTTTATGGGGTTCCTCACCATAAAGTTGGTATTTTCCCTTTGGTAATGAATAAGTGTATCGCCATAATTTAAATTAGATATTTTACCGTCATTAGTATCATACACGCATTTTCTTTCTCATGGACATTTTACTGAAATGGGGTTGTAATTTTTATCCTGAGATAGCAATGTTTTCAAGTTATTTTGTGGTTCCTTTGCAAATTATCTTTTCCCCTTTGACCTGTAGCCTTCTGTCACCAGTCTTACACTTTAATTTTTTATTTTTTAATGATTTTTATTTTTTTATTATAGTTAGTTTACAGTATTCTGTCAATTTCTACTGTACAGCAAAGTGACCCAGTCTCACGCATATGTACTTTCTTCTTCTCACATTATGTACTTTAAGTTAAAATCTTCAGAAAGGTTCTATTTGTCCATGTTGACTGACCCCTGTGCACTTAATGACTCGTAGGTATGTCGAGAGTACCAGCGTGGCAATTGCAACAGAGGAGAAAACGATTGTCGGTTTGCCCATCCTGCTGACAGCACAATGATTGACACCAATGACAATACAGTCACCGTGTGTATGGATTACATCAAAGGGAGATGCTCTCGGGAAAAGTGCAAATACTTTCATCCTCCCGCACATCTGCAAGCCAAGATCAAGGCTGCCCAATACCAGGTCAACCAGGCTGCAGCAGCCCAGGCTGCAGCCACTGCAGCTGCCATGGTAAGTAGAGACCTCAGCTCAATCCTTGCTAACAGTCGAAAAAGCAAAGTGAACAACTGTATCTGACTACGAGCTATTCATTTATTAACCTTTTTCCTTTTTTTTAATTTTTGCTGAAAATATGTTTGTTCAGGTATCCCAGACAATACATAATGAAGTTACCATTCACAGAAGTGAGGGTAACTCCTCAAATGGTTCAGATTGCTCCTACCCTTGGCCTAACTCTTAATTCTCTGTCTTACTCTGGATATAGGGTTTCTGAAATTTCTGCTTTGTACAGAACACCTGTCTTCTTTTCGGTTTAACGATACTGCCATTTTCGGTCCTCTTATTTCTGTGTGCCATCTAATCAGCCATTGTTTTCCTTCGGTGTGTTCTTTTTGCACATCAAGGCTCCTCTCTACATATATCTCGCTTTTAACCATAACAAAATCTGGAACTATTTAGGAGAACTTCTTCAACAAAATTCTTTTTAGAATTAGCTACAAGATTTTGAACAGTTTGCTATCTAGATCATCTTAAACAATATTGTGGCATAAACAGAAGTATAAAACTAGAGAAACTTGACTATGCCATTACATAGAAAGGGGAAAGCCGTACTCAAGGAGTTAGAAATTGGATCGTTTAGAACAGATGCAAAACTAGATACTTAAGGTAAATTTTAATGTGATCTAATAGCTGATTTTAATGAGTCCATTTTTGTTCTTTGCTTAGCTGTTTTAATGTTGTCCATTTTTTACATAAATATATGACTTAATCATTGAAATACTCATAAAAACACTGTGGTATTTCATAGCACAGTAAAATAATCATGAGAGAGGTCTTTTCTGTGTTTGTTTATGGATACTTGAGCAAAAATACAGAAGGCAGACTCTCTCCTCCTCTCTTCCTTTCACTCTTTTTTTTTCTGTTAGAGTATCTTGTTTGTAATTAACTACAAAGAGGAGTTATCCTCCCAATAACAACTCAGTAGTGCCTTTATTGTGCATGCTTAGTCTTGTTATTCGTTGTATATGGCATTCCGATGATTTGTTTTTTTATTTGTTTTTTCTCACCTACCCAAAAATGCACTGCTGCCCCCATGATGCACCTCTGCTTGCTGTTTATGTTAATGCGCTTGAACCCCACTGGCCCATTGCCATCATGTGCTCGCTGCCTGCTAATTAAGACTCAGTCGGCTGTCAAATCACTGAAGCGACCCCTCGAGGCAACCTTTGACCTGGTACTATGACCTTTCACCTTTTAGCTTGGCATGTAGCTTTATTGTAGATACAAGTTTTTTTTTTTATCAATTTAAAAATATATATTCCTTTTTCTGTTATAAAATTGTAAAGTACAATGAAAAACTGAGTGTGGTTTCCTGACAAAATTAGTGGAAAGACTGTAATATAAGTACCTGGATATCCTACAATGAAAGTTTCTGAAAGCCCGGCAGCCCACATTCAGTTTGACTACATTGTAGAATGTTCTAATGGAATACTTGAAGGACATTAAAAAATGTATTTTTTGACTGTATATTTATGTACCTGTTTGGTTAGCATGGCTTTAGTGATAGAATTATGACTTTTTGATATTTATAGTTCAGTGTTTAAGAAAAAAAAAACTTGCATGCTCCGGGACATGTGCATGTTTAGGTAGATGTGGGGGGAGGGGCAGAGTGGGATTAGTTTTTATTTTACCTGTTTCAGTCACTCCGTACAATTAACTATTAACATTGCTTATACTTGTCAATCCTCATGGAGCTCGCAGTGCAGCTTTTCTTCTTTTTCCAAATCAACGGCTTCTCCCAGAAAGCCTGAAGCATTATGGGACTTAAAACACTTTAACACATGTAACATGTGCTCTTGTACTAGTGGGTTTTTTTTTTTTTTCCAGAAAAAAATAATGCTTCCTTTAAAGCTTTTATCTTGCTTTTTTTTTCCTTTAAATTTTTGTTTATTGGATGTTTTTTTCCCTTGGGTAGTTAAGTGCTCTGCTTCTTGCTTGCTCGTGCTTCCTAACAATTTTGGCCTTCAACTGATTTTTCTTTTTTCTTTTTCTCTTTTTACTGGTATTTGTTTTTTATACTCATTCACTAAACAGGGAATTCCTCAAGCTGTACTTCCCCCATTACCAAAGAGGCCTGCTCTTGAAAAAACCAACGGTGCCACCGCAGTCTTTAACACTGGTATTTTCCAATACCAACAGGCTCTAGCCAACATGCAGTTACAACAGCATACAGCGTTTCTCCCTCCAGGTAAGGGGTTTGAGTTTGTTAATAAATGACCCTGATGATCCACATAGTATTCTCCTGGTAGAGCAGATAAGCCACGCCCCCCATTGTTTTTAGCCCTAGAGCAGGTGGAAGGTAAGACGGAAGCTTAGCTGAGGCATCTCCTGTGGTTTTCTGTAAAAACTAAGAACTTCAGCTTAATGAAAGGTGGATTAGAGATCAGTGATATTTTATGTATTTATTTTTGATTGTGTAATTTGAAATTGAAATAGAGTTCTCCTTTTTTTTTTTCTCTTTCCTCTACACCGTTATATGTCTGTCAAGCTATTTTATGATCCTTTTCTGCTGTAAGACCCCTTTGCCTTCATGATTACATAGAGTATGAAATGACACTTTCAGTTTTGATTTCTGTTTTTTAGCCTTTTTGTTTTCAAGGTGGAGAATAAAAAACTGACTCTGTGTTACAGAGCTCTGAAAAGAGTGCTCTTGTCAGTACCAATCAGTACATTGCTTAAAATTCTTGCTCCTGGGCTAATATTGAAATAGCCCTAAGTGCCCAGTGGAGTTTACATTTATTATTGAATTATACATTTGTGGTTTCAGTTGATTTCAACTTAGTCACATAAACATATTCTAGAACCATGCACAAGGATATACAATTTTAAAACACCATCAGTCATTCAATTACCTGAAAATGTATTATTTTTACTCACTCTTCATCTACTTCAGAAAATATATACTAAACTCCTTGTAATCTTGAATTCAACTAACCAGAGAGTCTAATTCCATTTTCCTCTTTACTTCTTAATCTTTCTAAAAAATTACCATGTATTAAAAGATTTCCTTAAAATAATTTTATTGATTAAATTGATAAGTTTATGACCAAGTGGGTATGTCAAAGATCTGGCCCCATTAATATTTTATGCTATGTTAACAGTATTTATAGTATTTAAGTGCAAAATGCCACGAGGGAATGTGATAATTTGTTTTTGAGTAATAAAATAATAAATTAGATTCACATTAGTTTTTATTGCTAAGCACAACTTTTTATACGTCTTTGAAAACTAGCCATCCATGTGTAAAATATGTAGTAAAATTCGGTGAACTAGAATATTCCATTAATTGAAAGAGCCTACCCTAGGCATCACAGATAAAATGATATTTGTACTCATAAAATAATTATCTATCAAGTTGAAGTTTGTCCATTTTAGAGTAGAAATTCAGTCATTTTGATCTGTAGTGTAGTTGCTGCGTTCTGAGAGAAAAGTCACATTTCTTTTAAGTTTTATATAAAATTAAAATTTTTTTCTCAACATATGTAGGCTTTCAGAAATTTCCTGAAATGACTTTCTTTGTTTTGGTATAAATTGCCAAGCCCCTAGATTTATGCTGTCTCCAACAAATCATCTCTCCAGTTTTCAGGTCACTAGACAAAGTTTCAAGGGACTATAGGTAACTACTCTACTCTGTTTAAAGAAACTAAAAATTATTTTTGTCAGTTTAATTCATTTAATAAAACATTACAAAGAGAAGTGATAGTTTCCTCAGTTAAATCTAAAAATAAAAACAAATCTAACCTATTCCACCTGTTATTTAAAGAAACCTAAAATAATCTGTCCTATCAAATGGGTTTTGCATTAGTTTCTCCAGCAACATTCAAATGACTGCAGACTTCTAAGTATCATCATCAGTTGCATGATATGTATGGCTCTGATTTATGACAGTAGTCTCTCCCTGCAATTTCTTTCTTTCTTTCCTTTTTTTTTAGTCTGCGGATAGGACAGAGCAAAAAATGCTAGGGTGAAGGTCATGTCAGGGAAAAGGAATAAATAAGTCAGAATCATACTTACCTCTCTGTTCTAGAAACTAAGCATTGTAAATGTAAATAAAACGTGCCATGGAGTTGCCTGGTGGCTCGGTGGGTTATGGATACCGGATTGTTGCTGCTGTGGGTCAGGTCACTGCTGTGGCACGGGTTCGATCCCTGCCCCAGGAACTTTCACATACTGTGGGCACAGCAAAAAAGAAAAGCGCTACAGTGGTTTGAAATATGCTGAAAATTTTAAGATATATTTGCATTTTTATGATGCATTTGCATCTGAGTTATTCTGTTTTGATGTTTGTAGTCAATATAATATGAAATTACTACGATAGTGATATAAAATAGCACTCATTTGTAACCCAGTTTTGAAGGGCTTAAGCTGAAAGTTAACCTTTATTAGTCATACCGTCAGAAGTAGGTACTCCTTCCATCATTCCTTAAAAATGTTTTCATTGTCTCTTGTACCTGTGTGCCACTATGACATTAAAAAGTTAAAATGGATAGTCCATCTATACTTCTGCCACACCACTTTATCAGACAGCCAGAAAGGAAAGAAATCAATGCAGAGAATGTAAACTCAGATGCTTTGAGGTCCAGGGAACATAAACAAGTGAAGCAGGAAATTAATTAGGAGCTGTGGGTCTGGGAGGCACTGGAGAGCACAGGCCCAGTCTAACGGGGACCATCAGTGTTCAGACTTAGCTTCTTGTTGCCTCAAAGGATTAACTGCCTGGCAGGTTGTACCTGTTGTGCACTGCATACCCTTTGTGGTTCCATATATGTCATAGTCAGTGAACAAGGGATAGTTGTTTTGTGCCTCCCAGGGTTGGTTGTATATGAATATGTACAACCTAATGCAATGGCCCTGGAATTTTTCTTCATAAAGATCATTTGGGGCTTAATTATTAGAAAAATCACTTCCGAGGAGTTCCTGTCATGGCGAGAGGAAACAAATCTGACTAGCATCCATGAGGACATGGGGTTGATCCCTGGCCTTGCTCAGTGGGTCAAGGATCCAGTGTTGCCATGAACCGGGGTGTAGGTCACAGACTCGGCTTGGATCTTGCGTTGCTGTGGCTGTGGTATAGGCCAGCTCAGATTTGACCCCTAGCCTGGGAACCTCCATATGCTGCAGATGCAGCCCTAAAAAAAAAAAGACAAAACAAAAAAACTAATGTACTGGCCCTGATGTCCAGTGTTGCCAGATCAGATGATATTTTTTCAGATATTCTGGACATTTGGATATTTATATGTGAAATTTCTCAATTTTAAAATATGGTCAACTAATTTAATTTTTTAAATGCCCTTTGAGAACTATAGAAAATCAGTCGGACCACAAATTTACATGTAATCTCATGTATAACACTTGGGAGAAAAGGAAATTCATTTTCCAGAGTCTAGGTTACTCTGGAGACATATGGAAGAATTAGATGATCAGAACATCCTATCTAACCACAATATTATAATTTGGAAGTTATATTCTGAAGGCTTTATTAGAACGGATTAGAAAACAGAAGTCATTTTTTTTGGCTCTGTAGTCTGTGGCTTCAATTGTAGCTTCAGGGATATGCAGTTCTATTTCATTGAAGTTGCAGTGAAGCATGGTTGGCTAGATCCTTAGAGCAGGGAACTCTGAATATAGAGTAGGTTGCTGGCAAAAGATCAGAGTTCAGTGGCAAGCCAGCTAGCTAGTTAAGAAAAACTAGTATATGTCATGACTTTTTTTGTTTGTTTGTTTTTTAGGGCTGCACCCATGACATGTGGAGGTTCCCAGGCTAGAGGCTGAATCGGAGCTGTAGCTGCTGGCCACAGCCACAGCCACAGCCACAGCATTTCCAGATCCGAGCCATGTCTGCAACCTACACCACAGCTCACGGCCATGCCGGATCCTTAACCCACTGAGTGAGGCCAGGGATCGAACCCACAACCTTGTGGTTCCTAGTCGGATTCATTTCCACTGCACCATGATGGAAATTCCTATGCCATGACTTTTTTTAAGAACAAACTTGTGGCACATGCTTATCTATCAATCATCCATCTATGTATGCATTCATCTATCCATTTATTTATCCACTGTATACTCTCTCTCGCTACCTCCTTCTCTTCCTTCCATTTTCCATTCATCTATCCGTCTTCTCAACTCATCCATCTGTCCGTTCATGCATCTTTCCATTCAGCCAATCAGCCCTGTCCCACTGCATCTCCCCCTCACTCCCATGCCCCCCAAGAAACTTTTCTGGGCTTTTGTTTTTACACTTTCCATCTCATTTCAAGATAAATACGAGTAATGTAGATTTTTTTCACATGAAGTTTTTTTTTTTTTTAGATATGCAGTCGCTTTTTTTTTTTTTTTTACCTTCACCCTTTAATAAGACTAACTTTATTATTCACATCAGGTTATGCATAATCTAGGGACTACTTATGTTGAGGTATGAATTTCACCCCTGAAATTAGAGTGTAGAAAAGATAACACTTTTATTTACATCAGTTTTATTTTGCTGAGTTTAAATTGTCCACTTCTAAACTTTACTGTCCCTTTGTTGGATGGGAATATCAGGCATTACTGGGATACCAGGAACCCATCGTCACATCTCCCCTTTCTTCCCGGCTCGACTCAAAGGGAGGTCCTGTGTAATCCAATTGCCTCTGTTGAGCTACCCAGTCTCCATCCTTCAGTCAGCGATGGTCACTGCTGATGTGATCATCGTCCATGCTTACGTGATCTTTTGAAGGCAGGCACTCCAGGGCTTCTGTGCCTGCCTTGGGTATAGCATCCTCGTCTAAGCCCCTTAGCCTCACATGCAGTCCACTGCCCGGAAATCTTGCTGCCTGCAGGGCTATTGTGAAAGAACACACTACATGGCCAACTACCCAGAGACCCTCCAGGCTCATCAGAGTCTGGAGAAATTTCTACCCCTGCTCTCCTTCACCATTTTTGCCTACCCACCATCCTCAGAAATACATGTCTCATCTCTCTTCCTAGCATACTGCCTCCCATCACTGTAGGTTTTTTCATTTAAAAAACCTAAAAATAAGTTTGCTTTAAACAAATTCAGCTTCGCCTTTCGTGGTAACTCTACCAGAAATAAGGAAACCAAAGGCCAGGAAACTTTCCAGAGGGGCTGGATTGAGAGGGTAGGTGCAGGGGATGGAGTTGGTTTTTTTTTTTTTTTTTGGTCTTTTTTCCTTTTCTAGGGCCTCACCCGTGGCATATGAAGGTTGCCAGGCTAGGGGTCTAACAGGAGCTGTAGCCGCCGGCCTTCGCCACAGCCACAGCAACACGGGATCCGAGCCGCGTCTGCAACCTACACCACAGCTCATGGCAACGCCGGATCCTTAACCCACTGAGCGAGGCCAGGGATCAAACCGGCAACCTCATGGTTCCTAGTCAGATTCGTTAACCACTGAGCCACGACGGAAACTCCGGAGTTATTTTTACTAAAAGAAAAGAAAACAAAGCTTTCACAGTTTATCACTTTTATTATAATTAATGAAATTAACATAGGTGGTTTACTTGAAACTTAGCATAGTGATTATAAATCTGGCTTGGAAGTTTAAATACAGCTCTACTGCAGGTTGTAACCTCGCTGTGCTTTCTTTTTTTTATATAAAAATGGGGATAATGCTGATAATTATTTTATCATCATATTTAAATAAATGAGTTTTAGACATATTTGATAAAACATTTTCTTAGAGTACTTTTACAGGCAGGTCTAGGAGTTTAGAATAAAGCCTGAAATAAAATCCATTAAGAGAAAAAAAAAATAAAGCCTGGAATGCAGTAAGCACTAAGTTTTGTTACTTCCTAAACTCACTAGTGCAGTAAAATAGAATTCGATAGATTTAATAGAAACAGAAATAAATTCTATGAAACCATTACTTCTTTAGATGTCCATTTTGAGAATAATTCAGTTGACTGTGAACTTTTAGTTCTAAATGATATAAATTATTTTTGGAAAGCTTTAAATCAGCTTTATACTCCTATCCTAATACACCTAATTATTTATTTATTTCAAACTTCCAAATTTCTATTATAATTATTTTTCTATCTACTTCTTTCCCTTCCCCTGAACTAATTTTAACTACACACACCATCTCATTTGTAAATTACCTTCCCAGTTATTTTTCCACATTGTCAGATTAATTCTAAAATTTAAATTAAAAATCATGCAATTAAAATATTGCATTCCTCAGAAACACACCATTCTGCCCTGCCAATATTTTTGTAGGGGAATTTGAACTTGACAAATACATTCACTTAAATTTTACCTTGTGCTTAAAATTGAAGAAAAAATTTTTAATTGGCTATTTGCGCAATCATTATTAGAAAATCAACCCATTTGATGTAAAGATGGATATTATGGTCATTTCAAAAGTGATTTTTGTTTTTGGTAAGTGGGTCCTACAGCACTATGTCTTCATATTTGTGAGTTACTGCACCCTGGCTAGTATTTTCATTGCTGCCTTATGTTTATTTGCTGCAAATCCCTCTCAAAACTGTGTGCGTTGGTTATAATGGTAATGAGATAGATAACTCAAACTGAAATTCAAATCTTAAAAGCTTTAGGGTTTTAGAGAAAATAAGGTTAACTCATTTTCGGCGTGTGCAGCCTTAATTATGCAGGGGATGAAATATAATAGGCAAATTGCAGCATAATAATAAATAATAAATTTAAAACATATAACCAGTACAGTATTTAAAATTAATGTTTTAAGTTCCATATTATTCTTTTCCATGCATCTTTTCATCCTCTCTTTCCCACTCTTCCCACCCCACTATTAGAGGATAATGATTTCATAGGATCTAGAGTATTAAATTTTGCTTGCTCTACTGTCTCAAATTACCGTCTTTGTTATTACTCGTTTGTTTTTGTTGTCTTTCACAAGTCTTTTGACTCAGTAGTGGTAGCAAATGACAGAGATCTTCAAGTGTCTTAAATAATGCCTATCAATTATTTGAATACCACCTGAGAGGTTGCCTCCCTAGCTCCATTACGGAGTTTAATCACTGATCACAGTGCCCACAGGCTAATTGTGATAACAGTCTAATTGCAGCTGTTTCAAGGATGCCAGTTAAGTAATCTGTGTTTCTCAATGGCAGCTTTGTTTTGTAGGGCCATCTCTGACAGACACAATTGGCAGATATTTTTCTAACAAATGTTCATCCCAGATGCTGCTAGTATTTAAATAGGGTGCACCAAGATTTAGCTAGAAATATAAAATGATTTGATATTTTAAAACCTAGAAGTCTAAAATAATCTCGTAGAAAGAACAGTAATTCAGTGTGTGGGAAAGTGCCCTGTACTTGGTAAAATAAGTTAGATTTTTCAATGTTTATTATGAGAGAAAGAAGAGACTATATATGTAATATTTATTGTAATGTCATGGTGGAGCCATTGTGAACATCAGTGCTAACACCCCATATGCAATGTATATATCTTCCTTATCTCCCATCCAGGGTTTTTATCAAAGTCTAATTAACCATTTTTTGTATGTGAAATTTTGTAGAACACTTGCTATTCCAAGAAGTTCTGAAGAGTTTAAACCAGAAATGAAAACCAGTCTGTTTTCCCAGATATGTACCTAGTAAACCAAGACTCTAAGAAAGTATATCCCGGGAGTTCTGTTGTGGCGCAGCGGAAACGAATCCGACTAGTATCCATGAGGATGCGGGTTCGATCCCTGGCCTTGGTCAGTGGGTCAGGGACCCAGCATTGCCTTGAGCTGTGGTGTAGGTCGCAGACACGGCTCGGATCCTGCGCTGCTGTGGCTGTGGCGTAGGCTGGCAGCTGTAGCTCCGATTTGACCGCTAGCCTGGGAACTTCCATATGCGGCAGGTGCAGCCCTAAAAAGCAAAAAAAAAAAGACAAAACAAGTATCTCATCTCAATGTTTTTCTTACATTTAAAATCCAAACTAAGGCAATGCAGAGGTTCACTTTCTCTTTATGCATAATTTATTGCTTGGTATCCCTCCAAGTAAAATTCCTGCGTTGATAATCACAACCCCTTCAATGTCTGTGTGGTTGCTGCTGCAGTGAACACGGAAATAAATAAAACCAAGGGAACAAAATGAAAGTTTGGTTTCATTACATTGTTAAGTCAGTTTTATGCATTGAATTACTTAGCATCTTAATAATAAATTGCTCTAATTATTTACCATGTGCTCAATTCATATGTTAAAGTCAGAAATAGCAAAGCCACCAGATGGCCAGTAACCAGATTAAACAAAACAAATTGCAATATTATTTTTAAAAGAATTAAGCAGGTTTCAATTTTTTTTTCAAAGTACTTTTATTTATAGGCAGCAATTAGTAGAAACAAAGTGTACCAGCACACAGTTCAACTGGCTTTTATTCTTCACTTGAGACTAGTTCTAATTGATCACTATGCTATTGTATGATTTGATTGTGCTGACAGTTACATGCCACTGTTCCCATAATAACAATTTTTCTTCTTTGTTCAAATGAATTTCCTAATTACACGTGTGATGGGATGTTTTAATTCTTTTCCCTTTTCAAATCCACCTTCCTGTTGCAATGCATGATGGGCAGGCTCAATATTGTGCATGACACCCGCTACAAGTGTTGGTAGGTGCCAGCTTTGTTTCTTGATTATCTTAAACCTATGGTGCACCTCACAGCCCCTCAAAATCCACTGCTCAGTTTAACTTATATCTATTGGGCAAGTCCATTTCCCTTTTACTAACACCTGTCAATTAAATGCCATTTTCTATTTAATTGACATGGATTCACATAAATGTTTTCTTTACACACAAGTTTCCTTTAGTCACCTTTGGTGGATTTTGATTGGACTATGAGTTCTGGTGTGTTTTAAAAAAAGATCTATCTCATAAAAGTAATATATTGTATATTTTTATAACAGTAAATAAGAAAATATACTTTTATTCAAACAGATAATTGTGTATATGATGTAAATACCTGTATTTTGACTTAGATTTTGAATGTCTGACTATGAACACTATATAAAAGTCTTGTTTTTGACTTAGCAAATTAAGCCTGTTTGTGTCAATTTTCTTGATTTGATGGTAACAAGCTTTTTTTCCCCTTTTTTTTCTCTTTCATCCCCCTTTCCCTTCTCTCCTTGGAATGTTGTCCTGCTTTGCGCTGTGATTGCATGTCACTCGCTGGTGGTGATGTCCCGTCACATGGCTTATTGCTGTGATAAATACCATGCCCAATTATCTCCTCCATGCTGCCATGGTTTCCATATTGCTACACTCTTCTGTATGTTTGCTTATATGATTTTCCCTCCGAAAGTTCCCATGGTGCACGGTGCTACGCCAGCCACTGTGTCCGCAGCAACAACATCTGCCACAAGTGTTCCCTTCGCTGCAACAGCCACAGCCAACCAGGTTTGCTAATTTACAGCTTTGTTTCTTAAAAACGACTCTAATAGGGCTCAGTCCAGCAGCCCTTACACACGTGGATTTCCCATTGAGGTCAGTGGGAATCGTGTGTCCGTGAGGGCTGTAGAGGGTGCTTTAATAGCATGGGGTTTCAAAGATACCTCTTGTTGGCCTACACATTCTCTCTATGATGAGCAGCAGAATGCTTTTTTGCCATTTATAAGTGCTCCAAAGTTGTCGCAGCTCCATTTCTAAAGCTACTAAAATGATAATTACACAAGCAATTCTCATCTGGTCTCAATCAGTCATGCAGGTATTTTGACCAATTGAAAATATATAGCATAGTGTATACAGATGTTGAACTATTGATGCTGTACACCTGAAACTTATATAATGAAAAATAACTTTAAAATCTAGGAGATTTTAAGGTTTTTGTTATAACCATATGATATATAAGATTTCTTAGTTCTTGCCTAAATTCTTAAAAAGAAGCAACATATTTAAACGTGTTTTATATGCCACAAATGACCACTCTAGTAAACAGACTTTGTTACAAATTCACTAGTTATTTGACAAGCAGATTGCATATTTGAAATAAATTATATTTGTGACCAAGTTTTGATTTTCAGTTATTTATGTGAAAAAATAAAATTCCTAAGTGCTCTTATTTCTATAACTACTCAGCATAAATGTTGGAGGGTTATGAAAGGAAAAAAAAAAGGCCTCATTCTGTGTTACATATAAGTTTATGAAGTGACAAGTACACAGGATATTTTTAAGTAAAAGGAATCTGTTTCAGAAATTTAAATTTTATGATGTGATTATTCAAAAGAGATTATTAAAATATTTAAATTTTAAATTTTGCATGGATTCAGCCAGCATTTTCTACTCCTATTTAAAGTTATGTCCTAGAAAATACAGGTTGAATTTAAGTCAGATTTATGTAAAGTATATTATGGCTTTAATATACAGATATGTTTGTTATGAAAGCAAAGTTCAGTAGGGTTAATAGCACATGAAAAAAATCTGGAGCCAAATTAAATTTTAGATAACCCACAGACCAAGCTTAAATGTAGTCAAATGAATCTCAAAAGAACCAGTATCTGATGGGAATCAACATATTACCCCTTGGAGAAAGAAGACCAGTTAAGTGCCATTTGAATTTGAAATCATTGCTATAAAGAAACAATAACTTGTTTCTACAATGCACCATGCGCCACTTGTTTCTACAATGCACCATGCACCACTGAAGAAGAACTATAAACTGTTAGTGTAGCCATTAAAAACTTTCAGAAGCAGCATGCCAAAATGGATGTACTTGTAAGTTTCAGACAAGCTCTAAACATTTCTTGGCAAAAAAATCATTAGTTTTTCTGAAGCTTGTCAAAATAGTCCTCGATTTATGCTATCACATCAGACTCATTTATAAGAATGCTAGATTGTGCATATGTGGCATGTTAGTAAGTAATCTGTGGCAGAAGTTTCTTAATGGATTCAGTGCATTTCGTTGATGATGCAGACCAATGATGCTGAACTCTCTTGTGTGTTACCATGTATGACTATAGAATTGCTGGTGTAAGCAGAACTACAGCAAAGCAAATCTCAACATATCCTTGGCCACCTTGGTTGTAGGGGACACTTTACTTTTTGCATTGTGCTGTGACCATTTCATGCATAATCTTGAGTCTTTGTACTGTTTTACAACCAAAAGAAAGAAAAGGGAATGGATATATATATACACACATATATTATATCTACATATACATACATATGTATATGCCTACAGTACATTAGCAATGCTGGAAATAGCTGATGCCACAAAACGCAGCCTGCATGCATGCAGAAGTTTATAGCTGGCCCTTCATCTGCATCGATTGGTGTTGAAGGTCCTTGGTATGTTTCGACAGCCCCATCCTTGATGCTTCTACACTGTTGGGTGCAACATCCTGTCCTGCAGCAGCAGGAAAAATGGTATGAGAAGCTTCATTATGCTTGGAGCACATTTTCGTGCCATTTGCCAGTGCTGTAAAATTGTGTAAAGATGTCAGCCTGAGAAATGAAAATAAAAGAGAGACATATTAATTTACACTCCAGACTGTGGATTGTAATATGTTGAATTAGTCTAGGACATCTAAATCGAAACAACAACAAAATGCCTTCATGGATGTGATTTCACTGTTCTCCCATCAACCTTGCTGAAATGGAATTACTGCCATTTTAGAGATTACTTTATTTTTCTAAGCGTAGAGGAATTAAGTGGGGTCACACACCCAGAATGGGTCCCAGTCTTAGAACCCGTGCTTTCAGGCCTCTGATTGTCTTCATCGATTGTGCTGCCTCTCCCGAATTAGCAGACAGCATTCCGGGTTGGTAGAGAATCAGGCTACAGATTGGAAGATCTTGGCTTTTGGGACGACTGAAACAAGTCACCTATCAATTTATTGGTTTCTTATTGTGTTCTCTCTCTCTCTCTCTTTTTAATTCTCTTGCGCATTTAAAAAAAATACAGTAAAATGTGCAATCAGGATTCAGAAATATGTTCTGAAGTAGACTTACACTCTTATCTGGGTCTTTTGAAATACTCCTTTGTAATTCTTACCTGGTGTTTTTCATTTGGAAAAAAAAAAAAAAGTCAGACACTGTTAAGTCAAATGAAAATGTAGAAAAAAAATAGGCAAGACATTTCCTCCTTTGATTTCTGGATTACTGAATAACTGAAACCACAGGTGTGTGTGTAGGCCAACAAAAAGGGCTTCTTTCAATTACTGCTCTGCATGAATTTTTGATAGTTGTACTTCTTTTACTTCCTAAAAATTGTTAACATTTATAGAATAGTATTTAACACAAAGATTTTAAAAAATGAGTTGCTACTTTGGCATTAAGTTTACATTAACTTACTGTTATGTTGACCAGATAAGGACTGTCACCTCACAGCTGAATTTCACTTTTCTTAAAAAAATTTAATATTAAAATGTTTTCATCTCTTGGTTGTTGGCTTGCTTGCATGGATCATTCATTAAATAATTTTTTATTTGCTAGATACCCATAATATCTGCCGAACATCTGACTAGCCACAAGTACGTTACCCAGATGTAGAATTTTCATCACTAAACAGTAAGTTCCTTATGTGATATAGTGTTTCTTTTTTAAGATAATAATTGCGCAATGTAAGAGAGTTTTCAAAATTTCAAGGAAAATATTTACACGGAGCTCACAATTTTATCTTCGGTGGGTTATAAGGAATTTTGTCATATGGATTTATAAAAAATATGTTCCTATCACTTAACTATGCATAATACTTGGGGTAAATTAATTTTGTTTTTATTTTGTATTAGAAATAAACACAAGCGTGACAAAAAAGTATGACTTTAAATAGAAGGCATAAATCAGAGGTTGTCGAACTTTTCCCTGAAAGACTAGATAGTAAATATTTTTGCCTGTGTGGGCCATTATGGTTTGTGTTCCAGCTGATCCTGCCCTGCCAGTAGCCAGAGGCAGTCCATAAACAAAAGGGTGTGCTGTGTCCTAATAAAACTTTATTTACGAAAATAGGCAGTAAGTAGGCCAGATTCACAGGCAGTAGATGGCTGACCCCTGGTGTAGGTCAATATTTATTGTATTTAAAATTTGTTTTGCTAAATCCCAGATGATAACATGCTCCTTCTTACCCCATGCTTCACCACACACATGGTCATTAGAATGTGAAGAGTGATTTTAAATAAGTATATTCACATACTCACATATATGTACAAACACACATCTATATACATATCCAGATAAACTTTAGGTACTTCAGAATAGTCACCGTGGAGGATCATATAATTCTAAAAATGTTGCCATTGCTCAAATGGTTTGAAAGCATTGTGGTTTCTCTACAGACACATTGCCTTAGATACTTGCAAAGATGCCGATTTTTCATCCTTAGAAGCTACGTTTTATTCAGTATGCATGTATTCAAGTTATCATGGGTGCTCAGAAGTATATTCGGTACTTATTTCTATATCTAAAAAGAACCATGACGGTTAAAACCAAATCTGGTTAATAAGATGGGCGATCATTCTTTTTGCTTCCGTTCATTCATTTATCTGTTCATCCTCACGTTTACAAATGACTTTTTGGTGCTACTGTGTGTTAAATACTAGGTTGATGAAATAAAAATGAATAGAGTGAGATAAAGATGTAAATTTCAATACTTTGTATTGAAATAAGATTGAACAAATTTCCCTTTGAGGAAAGATGAAGGAGCAACTCTTCCTAACAGAGACAGTTTAAGTGAATTTGAACAGTGAAGGTTGTTATAGAGAGAGAAGGGAGAAAGAAGTAAGGGCCTTATAGAAGAAGGCACAAGGTATTGAGTGGGGAGATGCTGGCAGAGAACCAGTTCAGAGGCCCTGGTGATTCTAAGCCATAGTCCGAGCTGGTCCAAAGTCGAACCCATGCAGAGGAGTAGACAAAATTTAAGAGAGAGCCATTTAAGAAAGAAATGATAGACTCATTCTGAAAAGTCCTACCGAAGACATGCTGCAGTTGTGAATTAAATCATTGAAACTGATTTTCGTCTATTTCATAAGCTCCCTCAATACAGTTCTGATACTTAGCTTTATTACTCTGAACAATAGCCACATTTTGAATAAGCATATTGCTTTGGAGTGTGTAGGTTTGGAAGTAGAGTTCTCCTTTTTACATTTTTTTTTTTTTAAAACTGTTTCAAGCTTTTAAAGTCAATTGGGTATGTTGGTTATGTATACATGTAACAATGTTCTATTTCTTAGTAATAATCCACATTAAAAAGTGATACCAGGTTCATCGATTAGCAAAACAGTGGATTTGTCTGGATTGAAACTCAGGCTCTTTAATGTTCTGTTCATTTAACAAACTACTATTCATGAGGAGTTGCAATATTTAAACTGGTTTTGGAGTTTGCATCAAAGTGGTGATTTTTTTCATAAGATTACATTCTAAAGCATAGTTTAATATGTAAAGATTCTCTGGTGGGAAAAATTTTATGTAAAAATTGGAACTATTAGTTTACAAGTATATTGTAATATCATTTAAACCTTAATTCATTAAGAACATAAGGAACAATTTTTATTTTTCTTCGCTTTAAGGGGAAAAATCCAATCTTGAAATTGTCCAAAACAGTCACTTAGAGTAGCATTCTTTCATTTTTTTCCAAACACATTCTGTGCTAAGTCAAGCACCCAAAGAGAGCAAATTGTATTTAGTGGGATTTTTTTGCATGGGTTTTAATTTTGTTGGCCAAATCATGACTCTTGAAATCTATTTAACATTAGAGAAGTAAAGTGAGTTGTAAATTCTGCTCCACAACGATAGTGCTAAAAAGATCTCTACTTCCTTACGCTCCTTGATTCTGCAGATGTGTTGTACACACTGTGATTAGTATTGGGTGATGCCTGTACAGAGTCTATATAATTTTATTAAGCTGTAGGTGTCATTTTATTCTCTAAGCGATGCTAAAACATTTTAGATCAAAAATAAAAGAATGTAATTGTGAAGTGGTTTTTGTTTTTACACGATGATACAACATACATGTATTCACTTTTCATCAAGAAATACCATTTTCATGTTGAATATATATTGGATACTGCTTTTAGATATTGTCTGTTTTAACGAAGATTATCTCTTTTTCCCTTGTAGATCATACTAAAGAGGAAAGGACAGTGTGCTTGGTTAGAGTAAAGGACGAGGTCATTAGCCATATTGTATATACCGTCAAGCAACACACACAAAAACCCCTCAGCCACAAGACATCCACATATTGCATGTTAACCAGAAGAAGAGACAACATGGAAATCCACTGCACACTGTTGCCTATACACTTTGTACATTTAATTGATATTTGTGCTGAGGTGATATTCCTGTCTAAAAGAACAACATTGTCTTTCTTTTCTAGCACAGAGTGATGCATTCAAATATGCAGACCTAATTAGTTTCCTATCTATTCATGCCATCTTGAAAAGACAGACTATGGTGTAACCATGATTCTATTATGTATTGGTACGTCTGTAGACCAAGGTATAATTTTTTAAAAATAAGTTTATTTCTTTCAAGGTTTACAAATAACAAAGGTGCACCTTGTATTTAAAATTGCCATTATAGATGAGAGCGTGCATGCACAGTCATTTTTGTTTAAGAGTAATATTTTTAATGTAATAGATTTTAAGATGTGGTGAGGGAGGGATCTGACAGAGATGAATGTGCCAAGCAAAACCACAACTGTGTATCTTTTAAAGCACATCATGGCTTTAAGTACCATGTTGTTAAGGATTCTCATGAAGTGCCATAGACTGTACATCAAATTAGAGTATTATTTCTTCAGTGTTATTGTTTTCAGAGCCACATTTCGTTGCTTATTTGCTAGTACTAATCAGTCAAAGGGCACCATTCTTTTTTTTTTTTTTTTTTGGAAACCAAAGCTGTCTCAGAAATGGCCGATTTAACTTTACAGCAACAATAGACAGCACAACACAAACTCTCTCAACACAGATAAACTCACATGTACTGGAGATATATATAATAGATATATAGAGAAAATTATTTTAATGCATTGTAGTGTAATATTTATGCATACTATACTGTATAACATGTTATTCAAAAGGGATATGCCATTTCTGAGACACGATAACAAAAAAAAAAGTTTGAGGAAATTATTTTGCTTCTATTTATAGCTCTGTCAAAAGTCAAAAGACTCTAAATGCTTTGCGAAAATGGTTTCACATTTGCTTAAATGCTTCATCACAGTCACATTTAAAATAGTGACTCTAAACAAAGAAGAAAGCAGCACTGTCATCAGATGCATGATAAACCAAAATAAGAAAATGGGAAATGTTTAATTAACCTAGTAATTGGGTGGGTTAAGTACATGGGTGACTTTTATATGTGATTTGTTTTGTTTTGTTTTGTTCAGATTTACTGCTTATAGCCTTAGAAAGCCTTTTACAAAATTAAAAAAAAAATAGATGTGCATTCAGTTTTTAAGAATGGATTCATCCAAAGGAATTCCTTTTTTTGTGGTTTGGATGTTGCAGCTAGTAAAGGATATTTTTGCTCTGTTCAGCAGTTCTAAAAATTGCTGAAGTAGGGGCCAGGTCACTGGTAGTTCTAGTGTGGAATGGGAGAAGTGAAAGTTCAGTTATAGAACTTTCCATACTTCCAAGTTTACTGCAAGTTTTTATGCTTGAGAGAGATGCTTTCTAATATAAGACTGATGTGTTGATTTTACTGATTGTACTGTACATCTATTAAAGCCTTAGATTATTACATTACGGGTTGGAACCCATACCAATGTAATTTCAATCGTGTTAAGAGAGTAATGGTGACTCCACATGTTATTGTAGTTAGTTACATTATAGAATATTACTTATTTTTCTTGTTAAAATGTAGTTTTTCATTTCCTACATTTATTAGATTTCATTTTCTATTAACAATTGAATACCATTTCAGTTTATAGACTATTGTTTTGTTAGATTTTACCGATGAATTTTTCAAAATACAAAAAAAAAATTAGTTTTTCCTTCATAACATACTCAGTTTTGAATTACGTGTAGTGTCATATGAATATTCGTATTGTTAACTAAATGATTTATATTTTACTGATTTAATATTAAAGTGTAAGAATGTCAGTCATTGTTAGTTCTTGTCTAGTTTTCATTAAAAGAACAAAGATCTTTTATATGGATATCTTATAAATATATAATCATTGCTAAGTAAGAAGTTAAGTTGTTGCTATCGCAACAATCCTGGCAGACAATTGAGTAATATTTTGATGATTTATTTTGTTTGTAATTAGTTATTATAAGAAGATCTAGATCCTAGATATTAGAATAAAATTTATTTTCTACTGTATCCATTTCAAATGTTAAAGTATTGTTTAATATTTTTGAAATCCCTGAATATCAGGCCTTGTTATAAATAAGCTGCATAATCAATAAATAGAACAAGGGACTTTTTGTTGATAATCCAAATACTCAAAGTTTACGTAATGAGAATTATAGCGTGTGTGCAAACTCTTGAGGGTTGATTATGCTGCAATTTAGCATGTTGGAACGTCTAGAGAGAAGGTTGACTTTTTGCACTTCTGTATATAGTCAAAAGAGAGAAACCTGTATAATAGTAAGATCTTATTTTGAATAAAAACGTCTATAATTACAAGGAGTTTTGTTAAGGCTAATAAAACGACAGACTGAGCAAAATTGCTTGCAAATGTGGCACAGAGTTAGCACTCCACACCCCTTCAAACATGTTGCTTTGCTTTTTGTGGACAGCTTGTAGTTTGCCAGGATTTTTTCAGCTGGAAAGATATGCCATCCTCCCAAGATCTCATGACTGACAAAAACTCCATTGGGCCAAATCTGCCTGAAGATCATTACCAAAAATAGCAGGTACTTCAACCATTAAGGTGAAATCATGGATCAAATATTCCTTACATTTTTCAAAACTACTGCATGTTTAAAACTTCAACAAAACAAAAAACAAAAAAAAAAAGAAAGAACTATACTAAGGACATATACTATTCAAATCAGTTTCTGCCAATTTCAGTGGTTTATTGTTCACACAACAAAAGAAAAAAAATCTTCAAAACAAGTATTGACTTTCACAAAATTTAAACCATAAACAGGCAAACCAAACAGCACACCGTAGCTATAGTTGTTATGTGATTGTTTTTTAATTGCTGTAGGATCCTGTTCTTTCAGCAGGTGAAAAAAAATAAAACACAGTTCAAATTTCACGGTTTTAGTTTTCAACTCAGAAGCACTCAAAAAAGCAAATGTGGTAATGGGCACTTGTTTAATGAATTAGCATAGCCAGCCTTCACTCCAGCTGGTGATAATGTTGCACTTATCAGCAACCCTACCGATTTCATCTGCTGAAAGGACAGATGTGCTTGGTTTTACTATTATGTAATCACAACTTACTTTCTGCTTGTAGTTGCTTAAAATTATGTATTTTGTCTTGGGCTGCAATTTGTTTTATGCTTATTTTATTATTACTGCGGTAGTTGACTTTGCTGTATGGAAAAAATAAAGTGAAATTGCCCTAATAAAACTTCTCTTTCTTAAGTATATCTGTGTATCTGAGATTGAAGAGTCAATTACATTGGCGCCTTTCAAGTAGCCATGCATGTCTGTCTGTAGGAACATAGTGGTATGAAAATTCATTTTCAGGTGGTAGCTGATGGCAAGAAAGGCCTTTGCTATCTTTCCCACTGGCCTTTGATATCTACAGGGAGAATTTGAATCACGGTCTGTTGCCACCCTCTGCCCAGTGTTTTCTGAAAAATCCTGTCCTCCTTTCTTCTGACACTTTAACTGCTGTTCGATATTTTTTATGTGCAGGAGGGGAAAACCCTAAGGGAAAAAAAGAAATCCTCTTACGAATTCTAAATCACTGTCTTTCTGTAAATGAAATGTTATTTGCCTGACTGTCCCAGGAGACTAGCCCTGGCAATCAGGGTATCTAAGAGAATATATCAGTATTGATAATGATGACACTAGATTCAGGAACAGCTGAGCCAGGCCATGACATGCCTCACTGTGTGTGTTTTTGTGTGTGAATTTTTTAAACAGCGAGTTAAAAATTCAGTTGAAACAAGCCCTGGTATCCCATATGGCTTTACATTTTGCAATTTTCACAGAGTCAGTGAAAGCCAAAGTTCCAATGTGAAGAAATGTGCTCGTTTGATCATTTAGTACTACTTTGTGTAACTGTGCCATTTGGTATTTGGTCAAAGGCTACAAATTCTCCTTTGTATGTCGATAATTTTTCCTAAGACATACTGCAATAAAAATAAGTGCATTGTTTATGATTATACAGTTTAGTTACTGGTTGACTTCTATAATCATTTCTGTTACTTTCAGCGGACCCAACTATTCAAGGTGCTGATTGTCAAAGAGGGTAGCTGACCCAGAGGTGATGATCTAAAACAGGGGTTCATAACCTTTCCTTTTTGAGTTACATAAGAGTATCTGGTTCCTCTTCAATTAGAGTACCTTTGATTATCTTTTAATTAAAAGAACCACAGTAACAACATCCATCGTGAGATTTTAATTGATCACATTGTATATAAGCACCTGGAAGTGGGTAACTTAAGATACTCATTCTCTAGATGCTTATTGTTCAGAGGGAGTTATTACTACAGGGACCACTAGGGGTCCTCAGCTAACAGGACGGGACCCTGTCTTTGAAGACTAGTTTCTTCCTGCTTTACAGACCCCTGACACTCAAGGAGTTTACCCTGTGGAATGACCCTGAGGGTCAGTGATGTGACAATGTATAAAAAGTTACACTTTTGAGCAGAAGCTTCTTTCATACAAGGGATAAGTCAATGAACGTGTAAATGAACCTATGGGCCAGGCAGCAATGAGATTGTACTATTTTTCTACTTGTGTTAATTCCACTCACTGAGTCTGAGGTGGCCACTTTACTCTTTGCAGAAGTCTACTGTATGCTCTGGAAAAAAAATTATAACATTGTTCAAGATTTGGAAGCTTTTACAGCCTAGAACAATATCCACTTTTGATGTTCAAGTCTGTTGTGTTACTATCATGAAGAGTTCTAAAAATGTGAAACTTAGAGATGGAAATGTTAAGGGATTTGTTTTGACTTCTCTTGATCTGTCAAAACAACACTGGGCCACACTGAAGTGACTAATGTGGCCCTGTACTGTTGCCCTGTATCGTGGCCCAGCCTTCATCCAGCATGCTGTCTTTGCCAGGGTTGGTCCCAGCTTTGCAGCACCTGGGTGTGACACATCTGAAGCTAACCTCAGACTGTGGCTATGTGAGGCCACGATGGGCCACAGCCTCCTCATCCAAACTCAGCAGTTGGACTCTAGGTTCTCGAAGGGCCCTGTGTGCTTTGAACTGCAGGAAAGCAAAATCCAGATGTGGGCTGGGGCTGACTTGCACTGGGCCTCAAGAACGCTCCTTCCTAGCCTGTTACCAGACTCCCTCTGAGTTGTCTGCACCAGCTCCAGACACCTGTTACCCTCAGATGCCCCATCCCACCCCCACCTCACCCTAAACGGGGGGCTGACGCAACCAAGGGGGCCAGAGCCATTCCTCTTCGCCTTCTGAGGAAGTAGACCTTCCGTTCTCTTCCTTTTTTGTTGCCTGAGCTTTTTCTCTATTCATGTGATAGTTTTCTTTGGCCAGTTAAATGTTGGGAAGTGGGGGAGGACATAGCCTGCCCTTGAGGGGACCATTTTAGGAAAGAGCAGCAGTGGCAGGTTAGAACACAGATAAAATCTGTTAGTATTAGTGACCTGTTTAGGTCTTTGAGCAACAATTTACTGAAGCAAATGTGTTCAGTTTCTTTTTCCCTAATTGGGTTTCATAATGACAAAACAGAGAATTTCTTTTTTTAAGAGAGAAAGAATAAACCTGAAGGTTCATTCATGGTGGTGGGAAGCCACCAGGCTGTTAGGTAAATTCTAACTGCCACTTTCAGTCACATTTGCCTCTCGGTGGAGCCTGGGCGGTTGAATCCTTGTCCTTGGAATGTGGCAGACCCTGGGCGCCAGGTTAAATTGCAGCTGCAGGTGGGCCTGTGTGATTCCACTTCAACGGGCACAGTTTCATTGTAGGGAAGTCTTAATTTTTGCGACCACTGCATGTGCCACAGTCATGAATACATCTCCCAGGAAATAAAAAAGCAGCTACATTCTCCATAGGAGGGTCCCCCATCTGTATAACTCCTCAGGCCCAAGTGTCTAGCTTATTAAACTCATTCTGTCACTAGATGTACAGTTTTTATGGGGGGAGGATTAAATATATTGAGATATTTAACCCCCAAGTTATAGCTGAAAGGTGAGTGCTTAGACCAGGATAGCTATAACCAAGATTACCTGTGCAGACAGGATCCCCTCGCTGGAGAACACCAGTTTCATTCATAAGGGGTGCAGAATCCTGCAGTCACGGTGGCTCTGAAGGTCCGGAATAAGTGAGCAATCTGCAGGAGAGGTACATGCTTGAATGTAGAGCAATACACTGCCAAAGAACCAAAAATTTAGACAAGGCAGATCTCCAAAGCCCATTTAGGATGGCACACCTCTTGACTACAGTTATGTGGTTAGAGTAGCAAAGCTAATCAGAAAATTAGACTCCTGAAGTCCTATAATATAACATGACTTTATTTTCTTTTTATTTATTTATTTATTTTTGTCTTTTTGCCTTATCTGCCACCACCACCACCACCCCCCGCGGCATATGGAGGTTCCCAGGCTAGGGGTCTAACAGGAGCTGTAGCCGCCGGCCTTCGCCACAGCCACAGCAACGCGGGATCCGAGCCGCGTCTGCAACCTACACCACAGCTCACGGCAACGCCGGATCCTTAACCCACTGAGCAAGGCCAGGGATCGAACCTGTAACCTTATGGTTCCTAGTCGGATTCGTTAACCACTGAGCCACAATGGGAACTCCCCATAATATAACATGACTTTAGATTTAGGATGGGAGTAGAAAGATATCGAAGCAACTAGGCTGCAGCAGAGGCTGAACCAAAGAAGCCATCATAATGGACAACTAGCCAGTGAACAGTTGACATCTGGACACTGTGAATGGGGCTTCAGTAAAAGCTCAGTGCTTTGCTTTACCACGGGGCCCCTTCCTTTCACAAATGCAACTACTTCCCAGAGGTAGGCTTGGGTGGACTCTAAAGATAAATATTAGTAATATCTGGCAAGCTACGGAACAAGATAGAAGAGCCTTGTGCCAGGTAAAGACAGAGGCCCAGGAACACCCACATCACAGATGCTGGGCAAACCACAGGAAGACATTTTAACCTCCTGAAATGATTATTTTTTTAAGACACACTTTGGAAACTTCCTCAAACTCACAGAAGTCAAAGCTACTCATTCCAAATGGCATTAGAACATTGGTGAGGCACTGCAGGTAGTTAAGATCCAGGGCTGTGCAGTCAGACGACCTGGGTTCATGTCTCAATTTTTCAGCTCTTGGACCTTGGCCAGCTACATCACCTCTCTGCAACTCAGTTTTCCACCTTCATAAGATAGAAATAGTAACAAGAATATTTACCTTGCAGGGTTGTTGAGTGGTTCCCAGATTGAATTATCTGGGGGATCGTTAGGACAGTACTTATGCTTGGTCCCTTTCACCAGACATTTTGATTTGATTGCAATAGAGGCAGGTACCGGGTTAATGTATATAAAACACTTAGAGCCGTGCCTGGCATATAGCAAGAAATTGATACATGTTAACTATGATTCCTATTTCATTTTTATCAATTTTGTAAATTATTCCACCTAATCTTCAGTTTTGATCCTAGTTCTTAGGTTGCACATCCCTTTCAAAGCAGCCATGTACACATTTTATCCGTGTTATCACTAGTTCTATCCTTCCTATTCAGTAGTGAAACTTTTATCTTCCTGTAATTTGCTACCACAACAGGTCATGCTCATTGTTGCAAATATAATGAACATTTCAAAAGTAGAATCAAGTGCTTTTTGACTCACTCTGAATATTTTTATTTCACGGTATGACCGCAGACCGCACCTAACCCATGTCATTTTGAAAGTGACCGTTACCTGTTTGAATTCCTCCTTATATTAAATTGTGCTCAAGATAAAATCACGGAATAGATCACTTTATCAAAATATTTCCAATTATAATTGATCAGCACTACTATATTTACTTATCATATTTCATCATAAGTTTATTTTATTCTATTTTTTCTCGCACCCACAGCATGCAGAAGTTCCCAGACCAAGGATCAAATCCACACCACAGAAGCAACCTGAGCCACAGCAGTGGCAATGCTAGATCCTTAACCTTCTCCACCACCAGGGAACTCCTACAGGTTTATTTTAGATATTTAAATTAGCACTCATTCAGCTCCATAAGCACACATTATAAGAATCCAGCTATATGCCAGGTGCCATGCTGGGCTTGAGATACAAAGTTGAATGGCAAAACCCTCACAGTGTAATGACTAAAACAAGATGTGTAGAATATTGCTTACACACTGATCCAGTATTTCCTACCTCCCACATCTGCCCCAAGCCCTTTAAGTGCACCACAAAATAAATTAGAATAAAATTAGCTGAAAACCACCTTCTGTTCTCGAATACAATAATATGACTACTCTATTTATATCCAGCACATTTTATCCTTAAAAAGTAATCTGAGTATTGACAAAATATTCATAAATAAATACATTCATGATAGCATTTTCTCATAATAGTAAAAACTAAGAGCAGTCTTTGTTTCAATAGGAAATGATGAAGTAAAGTATTATACAATTCTATGTATTTAAAAAGAATTTTTTTTTAAATGATTTAGTTACATAGGAAAGTAATTTTAGTGGTAGGTTTATAGGGGACTTCTAAATTTTTCTGGGTTCTCAAGTTTTCTAAATGTTTAAGTAAATATTTATTGCTTTTCATTTAAATTGCTTCATATTTTTTATTTTTTACAATAAATTTATTTATATTGTTTCTTATACCATTCACCCATTTGAATCAGTTTGCCAAATTCAGAATATTAAAATGTCTTATAAAACATGTATTTTTCTATCACTGTTAGTTGAAAATTATATAAACTAACTTGTCAAATCAGTGAAATATGATGTTTTAGGGAAGAATAGTGAAAAGATATTAATAAAACCTGTCTTGGTATAATCTTTGTGTGTGCTGTGTGTGTGTGTGTGTGTGTGTGTGTGTGTCTGTTTAAGGCCACACCCACAGCATGTGGAAGTTCCCAGGTTAGGGACTGAATCTGAGCTACGACTGCTGGCCTACACCATAGCCACAGCAATGCCAGAACTGTTGTTACCTTCACCACAGCTCACGACAACACCGGATACTTAACCCACTGAGCAAGGCCAGGGATTGAACCTGAGTCCTCATGGATACTAGCTGGGTTGGTTAACACTGAGCCACCAAAGGAACTTCCCACCTTAGTATAATCTTAGTACCAAGAAGTAATGGTCTTGGAGTTCCCATCGTGGCTCAGGGGTTAAAGAATCTGACTAGGAATCATGGGGTTGCGGGTTCGATCCCTGGCCTTGCTCAGTGGGTTAAGGATCCGGTGTTGCCGTGAGCTGTGGTATAGGTTGCAGACGCGGCTCGGATCCCACGTTGCTGTGGCTGTGGCGAAGGCCGGCGGCTACAGCTCCTGTTAGACCCCTAGCCTGGGAACCTCCATATGCCGCCAGTACGGCCCCTAGAAAAGGCAAAAAAGACAAAAAAAATAAATAAATAAGAAAAGAAGTCACGGTCTTAATTCTCTAAAATTGTAACTAGTTTCTGTATGATTATATCATCTCCTATTTAAATTTTATCTGTAGCACAATCCACCCATCCATTCATCAATCAATCAAATTTATGTGGTCTCCTCACCCTCCCTGCCCTCACCATACTCTCGTCAAAACTGATTTCTACACTGGGAGTCCCCATAGTGGCTCAACAGCTAACAAACCTGACTAGGATCCATGAGGATGTGGGTTCAAGCCTTGGCCTTGCTCAGTGGGTTCAGGATCCAGTGTTGTCGTGAGCTGTCGGGTAGGTTCTAGTCGTGGCTCGTATCCTGCATTGCTGTGGCTGTGGTGTAGGCCAGCAACTACAGCACCAATTATACCCCTAGCCTGGGCAACTTCCATATGCTGCAGGTGGGGCCCTAAAAAAAAATTGGTTTATATATATTTATTATAATAAGACAGTGATAAAGACAACCAAGTGTGTGGAACATAGCTTAGGAAGATTTGCTAGCAAGGTAAGTATATCAAGCAGGGAGGGGAGGGCAAGGCGCTTTCCAAGGAGATGCCATTGGAGCAGAGGCCTGAATGGATGGGGTAAGGCAGCGTCCTGTCACCTTGTCACTAGCCATCCGTCTTGGTGAATGCTAAATCATTCTTTCCTTTAGAAGCATGTTTCTCTTCCATTCTAACACCCACCATGAAAGCACCGTTAAGTATTTCTTGCTTCACTTTCTCAGGGCTGATTGCTTTTACCTCCACTTCAGTACTTACTTTATTCTTCCTGATGGTACAGGTGTGTTGTTTACAAATCTGAATCTTCCCAAAGAAAAGTTTTTCTCACCAGGAGTAGCCAGTCTTTCTCCTCTGTGTGTGCTCCTCAGTGCCTTGTACATGTTTGGCACTTAGGAGGTGTTGGTTGATATATGTTACTTGAATTTTAATTAAAGGTATCTTCCGCCCTCACAAAAAATGCAGATCAGGAACACTCTACCCAACTCTGATTTTCAGCCATGAAAACAGTGTAACCACTGTTACACAGTATCTAGGAAGCTTGATGGAATTGCAATGTCTCCCATGGCTTGAAAAATTGGAGAGATGAGCTGGTATTTCCTACCCTACAACCCACTCTAAACTGCTTGAACTCTACCATCAAAGAGAGGCATTTAGAATGTGTTTAATTAAAATTTCTCTCCCTCTTGAATACAAAAATCTGTTTAGCTAAATCATTATCTACGGAGAGGAGACTGTAGGAATATTTTGGTAGGGTGATAAAGTTTATGAACAAATTCTTACAAGGAGTCTGCGGTGAAAGAGAGAACATATCTTTACAGTTTTCGTACAACATTTAAACTATTTCTAAGTCCAACATTGAGAGGCTCTTGCCTTGCAGGCAAATGCCTTTCTGTGTTGTCTGCAGAAGCGTTTTTATTTATGTCTTTGTTTCTTTTCCCAGGCATCTCAAGCCTGTGTTAATTAGCATCGACAGTGGAGCATGGGAGGGACATAGGCCATTTACTGTGAACAAATTATAAGAATTGCAGCGGGAATTGATTTGCACAGAATATACAACTACAGCCTGAATACTTTTTAATAGATTTATCTTGTTTTAATTAATTGGTTCTCCTCCTTCCTCCCTGTTCCCTTTATATCATTTCACAAGGCGTTGAGCTCTGATCACTATTTTTGGTGCTCCTGATTCCCAGCAGAACCCCTCTACGAAAAGGTGTATTGAACAATTTTTTTTCCTCATACGTAACTTAAAAGGGTCTGGGAAGCCACTTCATTTCCCTGCAACCTCCCCCTTATTTATTTACTTATTTATTCGATTTTTAGGGCCACACCCTCCACATATGGATGTTTCCAGGCTAGGGGTTGAATCGGAGCTACAGCTGCCCGTCTGTGCCACAGTCACAGCAACTCAGGACCCAAGTCGCATCTGCGACTTATGCTGCAATTCATGGCAATGCTGGATCCCTGACCCACTGATCGAGGCTAGGGTTCGAACTTACATCCTCATGGATACTAGTCAGATTCATTTCCGCTGAGCTGTGACAGGATCTCCCTCAACGATTTTCATTCATAGAGATTTAAATACCTCAAGGGACTTTGTGAGAAAATGACTTAAATTCATGTTACTTTATTTCTTTCCTCTCTCCTATGCTTTCTTCATCATTTTCCCACTGTTCTTTCTTTCGTAACAATTTAGAGAATGATAATCTGTGCCATTCCACTCTGGTAGCCATGGAAGACAATACAATTAAGCCAAATCAGTCTCCATGTTCAAAGACACCAAAGAAGGGCTGGCAAATATATCTGCCAACAAAAAGCTGCAATTCAAACTGATAATTGATATATTAAGGGACTGCATATTTGGCTATGGGAAAGGAGAGGGCAAGGTGACTGACTTCTCAGGACCAGTGGTCTCAGAAAGAGCCCAGAAAATGAGTCTATGGAACACAAATTCCCCAGTTTTACAATTATCCCACTTTCTAAAAGTGCGCCTCTCTACAAGCTTTCTCATGCTCCTAAGATCAAGAGGAACACTTTTGCCTTCTGTAATTGTACGATACACAAACCTTGAGTTTAAGTCAAACCTGTGTTTTGGTCCCATAAAATCTGATGCTGTTCCTTTAACTTGACTGAGGTGCTGGCGAAAATATGAATCTCTCTTTAATTCTCTGATTTGCCAATATCAGGTGCATACCCATAACATGTGTGAGTAAATGGTAACAGTATTTAAAGATAGATGATTTACCTGTGTCAGTCCATGAATTACAAATAATGTATACTCTAATTGCAAAACATTTGAACAAACTAATCAGTTATTTGTATTTTAAGTGTTTCTGGGTGTTCCCGTCATGGTGCAGTGGAAAAGAATCCAACTAGGAACTATGAGGTTGTGGGTTTGGTCCCTGGCCTCACTCAGGATCTGGCATTGCTGTGAGCTGTGGTGTAGGTTGCAGATGCGGCTCAGATCTGTCGTTGCTATGGCTGTGGCATAGACGGGCAGATGTAGCTCCAATTAGACCCCCCAAAAAAAACAAAAACAAAAAAAGAAAGTTTCTAAAGAAGGTAAATTAATGAATTACAAGGGTTTAACATTTTCAACAAAAAAGCAAATATGTACTGTGGAGTTCCTTTATGGCACAGTGGATTAAGGATCTAGCATTGTCACTGCAGTGGCTCAGGTTGCTGCCGTGGTACAGATTCAGTCCCTGGCCCAGAAAATTCCACATGCCTCAGGCTCAAGCAAAAGACAACAAACAAACAAGCAAAAAGCCCAAACCAAACCAAACAACAACAACAAAAAACCACTCAAGTGTGTACTGAAGGATTGCTCGGGGCTAAGTGTGTGCTAGCACTGAGCATATGGAGACAAACGAGTAAGACACTGTTGGCACCCTGACAGAGGTCACAGTCAGTTGGGGAGGAAGGTACAAAGGCAGTAACATAAGTCCGGGAAGCACTTAGGGGACAGGGTGATTGATGGCCCCGGCACAAAATATAGATTGGGGTATTCTGGGAAGTTCTCCCGGAGAGATGCCAAAAGAAGAGCCGCTATGTCTCAGCAAAGAGGTGGGAAGAGCATTCCAGGCAAAAAGTCTGCCTTAGCTGAGGCACAGAGGAGGTGAGGATGAGGCATGAGTTGAAACGATTCAACAAACCTGAGGTCATTATCGCAGGAAACGTGAGGCCAAGAAGCCTCAACGGGAAAACCGGGGAAAGAAGCTGGAATGGGGTCGTAGAGCCCTCAGCCAAGTGTTTCTGTTTTTCAGGGTGCAGTTATGGAGAGATGGAGCATTCTGGTCACCACTGGCGGAGGATTTGTGAAGGCAGAACTGGAAACAGGAAAACCAGCTTTCACAAATCCTCTGGCTGTAAGACATCAGGATGCTTAGAATTTGAATAATGAGTTACTGGGGCCACCAAGGAAGGAGATGCCAAGATGGATTAAGCATAACAAGAAACTTATTGGGAAAAAGGCAGAGAAAGTGGGAAGGACAGCAGACTGTCCTGTGGCTCTGACACCTGTGAAGGAAACGGGGGAAGGAAGGAGGAAGGAAGGAGGAAGGAAGGAGGAGCTGCAGACTGCAGCTCAGTTCCAAGAAAGTTCCAGCTGGGTCAGCAGGGAGACACCAACCAAAGTGGCCTGTTAAAGGAGCTCTGCACCTTGCCGTAATGGGGCTGCTCTTTTCTTTTTATGGCCACACCTGCAAAATATAGAAGTTCCCAGGCTAGGGTGTGAATTGGAGCTGCAGCTGCCACCTACACCACAGACATAGCAATGCCAGACCTGAGCCGCATCTGCAACCCATGCTGGATCCTTAACCCACTGAGCAAGGCCAGGGATCTAACCTGCATCCTCATGGATACTATGTTGGGTTCTTAACCCACTGAGCCACAACCGGAGCTCCTCTTTTCTTCCCATCTACTCTCTCTTCTCCTTTCCTTCCTTTATTCTTCTTGTACTTCTTCTTTCTTCCTTTCTCTCTCTATTTCTTTCTTTCTTTGCTGTCCTGGAGGCTTTATTTCACTGTGCGTCAGAGGGGACGGGAGGCTGGGACAGAGGACAGCACCCAGGGCAGGAGAAGGCTGCCCCAGGCCTTTTGGGAAGGAGAAACTGAGGCCAGGCCCTGTTGAGACCTAACTCAGGAGGGTTGGGGTGGGTGTGGGAATTGGGTGTAGAGAAATGAGGGAACCCTTCCCCCCTCTGGGCTGGACATGAGACCCTGGCCCTGACTTGGTTTCCTTCTATAGGGCCTCAGTCCCTTCCAGGCTCTGGACCAGGAGACCCACAAACTTTGGTTTCCCCAACCAGAGGAGGGGGCTGGGTCAGAGAGCTGGACAGGGAGTCTGGGAGAGTTAGGGAAAAAGTGTTGGGTTCACTATAGAAGGAGGTGGCAGCAGGTGGCAGCAACCTGGTCAGTCAGCTCCTCACTTCGATGGCCACAAAGACAGCCATGCCCTCAGGACAAGAGCGGTTACCCCCCAAATACTCTTCCATGGGGTGGACCAGGCAACAACACCAGCCAAGTTTGCCCGGCCCTTCTGGGCACAGGGGGGTCTTTGTGCCCTGCCATTGGCGTGCTTATCCACTAGCTTCCAGGGCGTGATGTGGATGGTCTTGTTGGAAGGTTCTAGCTTCAGGGCCATCCTCAGGGTGAGGATGGTTTCACTGGGCTCACTTGGCTGGGCTTGCAGAAGAGTGCCTTGATGTCCCGCGGCTGTGCTGGAGCAGGAGGCTGCAACTGCACGGGGCGGCACAGTGGTCCAGCTCCAGCTGCAAGGCTGTCAGATTGTTCAGACACGTTATCTTTAGCTGCATGAGATGCTGTTCCTATTCAGATGTCATGTCTACTTTCATGCTGGAGGTGATGGCCTAGAGAGAAGGGTTGCAGAGCCAGCAGCTGGATGGTGGTGGGCAATGTTGACTGAATGAAGCCAAATAAGAAAGAAAACATGCACTATGATGCCATTTATATAAAATTAAACTCCCAATAACACTACAGTCTTTTGAGATGTATACTTAAGTTTTACAATGTAAAGAAAAGCAAGGCTGTGGATTGTAACTGAGAAGGGGCAGCTAGGATTTTTGTAAACATGTTGGCAATGTTTTATTTCTTGATCTGAGTGATGGTTACATGAGTGCTCATTTGATTACAATGCACTAAACCGTACATTTGTGCTTATATGCTTTTTCTGTATACACACTGTATTTTACAATAAAGAGATAAGTCAAAAAGCAAAAAGGGACAAAGTAAATACCTCACTTCCCCCAAAAGGACACTTGTGACGTAAATTTAGAAGAAAATGTGAACATCTCAACACAGAAGATCCATGTTAGGATGCTAGGAGTTAACTTTTATAGATAACTATTTTAAACACACAGGTATTTTTTTCCTGGAAAATAAAACAGAATAATTTTTTTTGAGCTGTAGAATTTTCCTTTTACCAGAAAGTTTTAATAAATAGGAAAAATAAGCATAGAGACTCTTTACTTCCTATTATACTTAAAATATGTAAATAAATAAATGTAGGAAAGTATATTCTTCTTCCGTCCACTATTCCCCAAATACCTAATTAGTATCACAAGTGAGACAGCGTAAAGGAAACTTAGGAAAGCAACCAGAATATAAATCTCAGAAATAAGCAACTAGAATAATATATACCACAGTTTGTCAAAACTGTTTTCTTCATATCCATGAAAACGGAGGCCCCAAAATGATTTAGTATTTTCTATGACCCAGAGAGCATGAACCGTGCTATTTATGAAACATGAGGTAGATATTAATTGCAGAGGTATATATCTTATTTTGCTAAAGGATGTGTATACAAGAATTAGTAATTCAGAGGCATAAATCTGTGGCCATGTTTGTCTCCCAATATTTGTTTGCCAAGATTCTATTCTCAAAATGAAATGCCCAATAGGAGTTCCCATTGTGGCTCAACCGCTTAAGAACTTGACAATGTCTCTGTGAGGATTCAGATTTGATCCCTGGCCTCACTCAGTGGGTTAAGGATCCAGCACTGCCACAAGCTGCTGTGAGGGTTGCAGGCTTGGCTTGGATCTGGTGTTGCAGTGGCTGTGGTGTAGGCCTCAGCTGCAGCTCAGATTCCATCCCTAGTTTGGGAACTTCCATATGCTACAGGTGTTGCTGTATAAAGAAAAATGCATAAATTAAAAAAATTTAAAAAAGAGAAACACCCAAGATTTCTGAAGCTCACATTTTCTTGATCAATTAGTTCTTTGTTTGGGTTCTGAGGTATTTTGTAGGTCATTTCTTATCATTTTGTTTCTGTGCACTTTTTTTTTTTTTCCTTTTTAACCAACTGCAGAAAATGTGGGCAGAGTGCATTTCCAGCAGATGTCAGTGTTGGTGTTTGATGTGATCTAGGAAGTCCTCCCAACCCAGGGCCTTATCTTGAAGATGAGTAGAATACTGTTCTTGTGAAGTGTGGAAAGGTATTCTGGAGAATTCTGTTCTTTTGTGGGATATTTTGTGGGAAGTATGTTGCTGAATTTGTGAAATAGATATGGCTTCAACAATATCTTCTGTCTCTTTCAGATTTAATTTGTTGTAGCTATACATAAATTACATGCATTTATTCTTCTTCTTGCTCCAAAAAGTATATTCACTATCTATTCTTCTCTCTGAATCACTTCCCAGAAGGCTGATTTTCTTTTTTTTGCCTGTAGAATTTCAATGTGTTTATCTCAGAAAACTATATTTAGCAGCTAGCAGGTACCAAAGAAACAGAACAGCCTAGTTGCCTGAAAGAAAGACTTGTAATTATGGGGTTAAGATCTATCACAAGGTATGAACAAGTTACTAAAAAAGCAGAGAATATAGGGCAACAAATACTGCCTGGATGAGGAGAGGGAGGCTTTACAGAGGAAACGACTCAAAGTCTTGAAGGATGACTATGAGCTTTCCAGGGAAAGGTCTTCAGAGAAATGACATGCAAAATTTTAATGAATGTTGGTCATGCATGTAATTTCAAAACAAGTGATTTTTAGACCACAGTCCTGATTTTTTGACTACTACTTGAAATATGTTCAAGTTTGGGTCAGAGTTCCCGTAGTGAGTCAGTGGTAACAAAACTGACTAGAATCAATGAGTGTGCCAGTTTGATCCCTGGCCTTGCTCAGTGGGTTAAGGATCCACCATTGCCACGAGCTGTGGTGTAGGTCACAGATGTGGCTTGGATCACACAGCCAGCATTGCTATGGCTGTGGCATAGGCTGGTAACTGCAGCTCTAATTGGACCCGTAGCATGGGAACTTCTATATGCCTCAGGTATGGCCCTAAAAGAGCAAAGAAAAAAAAAAAAAGAATAGGGTCTGGGGGTCATTTGATAAGTTATTAAGAATACAAACTTAGGAGTTCCCTTCATGGCTCAGTGGTTAACGAATCCAACTAAGAACCATGAGGTTGCGGGTTCGATCCTTGGCCTTGCTCAGTGGGTTAAGGATCTGGCCTTGCCCATGAGCTGTGGTGTAGGTCGCAGATGCGGCTCGGATCCCGCGTTGCTGTGGCTGTGGCGAAGGCCAGCAGCTACAGCTCCTGTTAGACCCTTAGCCTGGGAACCTTCATATGCCGCGGGTGCGGCTCTACATAAAGGCAAAAAGACAAAAAGAAAAAAAAGAAAAAGAATACAAACTTATAAGTTTAGAGTCAACCTAGATTCAAATTCTTGCTTTTTAATCATTAGAGTATAATTTAGGGAAAATGTTAATATTCCTTTGCATCCAGTTATTCATCTGAAAATGAGATAAAAATAACATCAACATTTCATCATATTGTTTAGAAGACTGAGTGAGATAGTATAGAGTATGTGATACACAGGAAGTGCTCAAAATATTAACTATGATTAATACGTCTTTTATCTCATGAGGAAACATACAAGAAAGTTGACAGTGAGCAGAGGCACTTAGATTTTAATTGGGAAAATAAGTGAACAAAGTATTTTTTAAGCAATAGATCACCAATGTTTGATATTTGTTCAGAATTTGCTCTGTCCTTCAGGCTAGAGAACGGGCCAAAAGAAGCATTTCAAGCAGTTGTCTGTTCTGCATGCCTTGCTGTGTGGTTCTGGATCGTATTCACAGGTTGTCAATGAAAGATCAACTCAGGTAAAGAGCACACCAAGAGAAGGCAGACAAAGAGCAGAATGTGAGGAACCGCCAATGCAACAACAGTGCTTATGCAGGGAAAATCACGGTTATTAAGGATTTTGTCCATATGAGCCTGGAAGGCAACACCCCACTTGAAAAGGATAGCCACAGAGCAGTCTGCTTCCCTCTTGTCTTGTGAAGAAGACTGACTCCTGTCCAAGTCAGAACAAATAAGAATAAGGTACACCTGCTGAAGGAGAAAATAGGAATCCTATCCTTAGCTCCCCAGTTGACTGGGGGTCTCCCTTACTGTGACGCAGATAAATGATGGGACTTACTAAAGTCTGGTTGACTGTGTGATTCATACTTACATTTACTTCATTAAAGGGATAAGACTCAGAAAATAAAATTAAGTAAAAGGGGGAGAGTAAGACTTAGAGAAGAAAATCAAATTTCCAACCATAATGAAGAAGAGATTTCCAGTGACTAAGCAGACATAACTTCCACTAGTTTTTCCAGCAACCAAAGTGTAAAAATTAACCAAGTTGAATTACGCACAGGAAAAGAGAAGTGTATATAGAAAGCCTGATGCAAAAGTTTATTTGAAGAGAAAAAAGACCAGAATAGTCAACATGATATTGAAGAAGAAAATCGTGGGAAGACTAATACTACCTGACTTCAAGGCTAACTATACATTTATAGGACAAGAATGGACCAATGAAACAGAACAGGACCCTGAAAAAGACCCACATAAATGTAGTCACCTGATCTTTGACAAAGAAACAAAGGCAAGGCAATGGAGCAAAGACAGCCTCTTCAACAAGTGATGCTGAAACAATTGGACTTCCACACACCAAAAAAAAGAAAAAAGAAAAGAATCTAGTCACAGACCTTATCCTTTTCATAAATATTATCTTAAAATCAATCATAAACCTAAACATAAAATGAAAAACTATAAAAATCCTGGAAAATAACATAAGAGAAAACCTCAATGACCTAGGGTGTGGTGATAGCTTTTAGATACAGCACCAAAGACACAATCCATGAAAACATAAATTGATGAGTTGGCCTTCACTAAAATTAAAAGCTTCCACTTAGTGAAAGACAATGCCAAGAGATAGAAGACAAACCACAGACTGGAAGAAAATACTTACAAAAAACACATCTGATAAAAAAATTTTATTTAAATTATACAAAGATCTTTCAAAATTGGTTGATGAAAAAACAAACAAGCCAAGTAAAAATCAGCCAAAGACCTTAACAGACACCTCACTAATGAATATATATATATGTATACATATATATATATATGGCAAATAATGAATATATATATACATATATATATACATATATATATACATATATATATACATGGCAAATAAATACATGAAAAAAATCCTCCACAAGCTGTGTTATTGTGGAATTGCAAATTAAAACAACAGTGAAATACCACTACACACCAATTAGAATGTCCAAAAACCAGAACACTGACCACAACAAATGCTGGTGAACACGAGTAGCAATAGGAACTCTCAGACATTGCCGGCAGGACTGAAAATGGTACAGCCACTTTGGAAGACAGTTTGGTAGTTCCTTACAAAACTAAACATATTCCATGTGAGCCAGCAATTGTGCTCCTTGGTATTTACCCAAAAGAAATGAAAACTTATGTCCACATAAAAATCTGCACACAGATGTTTTTAGCTATTTATTTATAATTGCTGAAACTTGGAAGCAGCCAAGATGTCCTTCAACAGGTGAGTGGGTAAGGAAACTGTGGTACATTTAAGTATTCCGGACAATGGAACATTACTTAACACAAGCAGAAATGAGCAATCTCAAACCATGAAAAGACCAGGAGGAAATTTAAATGCATATTACTCAGTGAAAGGAGCCAATCTGAAAAGTCTGCATACTGTGTGATTCCAAGTCTATGACATTCTGGAAAAGGCAAAAGTATAGAGACAATAGAAAAGTTTAGTGGTTGCCAGGGTGGAGGTTGGGAAAGGATGAAGAGGCAGAGCACAGGGGATTTTTTAAAGTGGTGAGAATACTCTGGATGATATCATAATGATGGATATGCGTCATTATATATTTTTCCAAAACCAAAGAATATAGGCTGCCAAGAGTGAAGCCTCTAGTGGACTGTGGATTTTGAGGTGATTATGATGTGTCAACGTAGGTCCAGCCTTGGTAACAAATGTACGGCTCTGGTGAATGATATTGATAGTAGGATGGGGAATCTACCCATCCTTCTCAAATTTGTTTTGTGTGTGTGTGTGTGTGTGTGTGTGTGAACCTAAAACTGCTCTTTTTTTTTTTAAGAGAGAAACATAGAAGTGACTTAAAGAAGGCTGTTTTATGAAAGAGAAAGCTTGTCACATAAGATAGTGTATAGGGAACAGTGAGTTATATAATTTAAAACATTCCAGGAGTTCCCGTCGTGGCTCAGTGGTTAATGAATCCAACTAGCAACCATGAGTTTGCGGGTTCGATCCCTGGCCTCGCTCAGTGGGTTAAGGATCTGGCGTTGCCGTGAGCTGTGGTATAGTTTGCAGACGCGGCTCGGATCCCACGTTGCTGTGGCTGTGGCGAAGGCCAGCAGCTACAGCTCCTGTTAGACCCCTAGCCTGGGAACCTCCATATGCCGCGGGTGCGGCTCTACATAAAAAAAAAAAAAAAAAAAAACAGGCAAAAAGACAAAAAAAAAATTCCAAACAATCATTTCACAGTTTTCTTACTGTTCACTTACTTTATGTGTCTATGGATAAGTAAGATGGTTCTGCAAAGGTTTTTTTGTTTGTTTTGCTTTTTTTTTTTTTGCTTTTTAAAGTAGCACCTGCAGCATATGGAGGTTCCCAGGCTAGGGATCGAATCGGAGCTGCAGCTGCCAGCCTACACTGCAGCCACAGCAACATGGGATCCGAGCCACATCTTGGACCTACACCACAGCTCACGGCAACGCCGGATCCTTAACCCACTGAGTCAGGATGGGGCCAGGGATCAAACCCACATCCTCATGGATCCTAGTCGGGTTTGTTAACCACTGAGTGAGGAGGGGAACTCCCAGTTCTGCAAAGTTTTAAACACACTTTTGAATTCCTTTTTTTCCCCCTTGCATTCAAATTCTAATTATTTACAACAAGAGTAAACTGTCCTCATGACCTCCCCTCTTTCTGGCTGTGTACCATCTCCCAGCTCTATGAGCCTGGATGAGTCAATCCCCACTCATGCACCTTATACCATTGCTTCACATTCAAAATAAGAATTAGGATTAGCCACTCTGCTCTTGGAGTTTTAGGAGTATAATAATTTTCTAAGAGGAAATCATCTTTCTTTTGCCATGAAGATGTTAACACAAATAAGTTTCATTGATTTTGGTAGGATTCAATCAACTTAAGCTCTTGAGAAGCACCAAACATTAGCTATACCCTTTGGCTTAAAATTTGAAGATATGAATTAATCATTACTCAACACATGTAACTTGCTCGGTAGATGAAATCATTCAACATGGAGAATGTTGAAAAATAATAACAGGAATTAAATTATAGTGAGCCTCTGATCTGAAAATTGGTATTATTTGGAGGTAAAAAATATGGGATTTATCTTGCTTTTCCTGCCCTTGGCCCTGGTATGAAAGACTTGAGCAAGGATCCTGGCTTCTTTCACCCTGGCACCACTAATCTTCCTCAAATAGCATGTGTGCAAAAATATACCTTTATTGGAGTTCCCTGGTGGCTCAGTGGGTTGAAGATATGGCATTGTCACTGTGTGGCTCTGGACAGCTGTGGCACAGGTTCAGTCCTTGGCCTGGGAACTTCCACACACTGCAGGCTCAGCAAAAAAAAAAAAAAAAAAAAAGGGTTCTGAAGCTCTTATTAAATAATAATTATATATATGTATATATATACACACACCTTTATTTTTTCCTACAAATGATCTTTCTCTATTCAAAGCCCTCAACAGAAAAAAAAAAAAGCTCCAGGAGTTTCCTTCATGGCTCAGTGTTAACATCCCTGACTAGTATGCAGGGGGACGTGGGTTCGATGCTTGGCCTTGCTCAGTGGATTAAGAGAGTGGTGGAGGTCGCAGATAAGGCTTGGCTCTGGTGTTGCTGTGGCTATGGTGTAGGTCAGCAGCTGTAGCTCTGATTCGACCCCTAGCCTGGAAACTTCCATATGCCGCAGGTGTGTCTCTAAAAAGACAGAAAAGAAAGAAAGAAGCCTTCATTCTGCTTTACATATAAAACATAAAACAAAACCAAAACCTACCTGATTCTAGTCACTCCCAGGAAAATATGGTCAATTTAGTGACTGAGAGTTCCCTGCCCAGAACATACTGGCACACTCCCGTGATGACTGCATTCCCAACCAGCACCTGGCAAGGACATCTTTGCACACGTTTGCTACTACAGAAATCAGCTGACACTATAGTTAAAGTAATTTATCTTCGTTCCACATTTCATTAGGGCAAATGAGATGTGAATGTATGTCACAGGAAAAAACAGAAATGGTTCTGGTGTTTTTCTAAGAAGTTCAGAGGAAAAGAGAATGTGGATACCTCTGTTAGAACTCCACTTCATGAATTTTATCCAAATGATAAAATTTAATTTAGAGAGATCTTTTGTGATTGTCAGTTTCATTTTCCAGAGGGGACTATTAGAATTTCTGAGTCTTCCAAGTCTAAGACAAGTTGGTGTGAAGTTTCCTCATTTAGCATCAAGGAAACAAACAAGATCAGCAAACCAGAGGTCTGCATTTGTCCGAGTATGTTCGTGTGTTCACTAGATTACTTAGATTTATAATTCCTATAATCAAAGAGAGAAAGCATTTTTTAATGCCATAGAGGAAAAAACTTATAAAGGAACTTCTGCCTTCTTAGAGGTATGGCCAGTCCCCATCAATGACTGTAATACTTTACCTATTGCTCTCTTGAGTTATGAAATTTTTAGAATGGTATACCACAAAGGCAAGTGTCTTATACAAGTGGGATATTTTTGTTTTAGCTGTTGTTTCAGTCATGTAGAAGGACTGAATTCTGCATCTTGATCCACCCAAGTTGAAAGACAGAGATAGCCTTGGGAGATGAGATGCAAGTTGGAGCAGGAATTATGAGCCAAGTGTGATCACAGGAACCCAAATCCTCACAGTGCACAGAAGACTTATGGGAAGATACTGTAAAGATGGCAGCAGGGTTGGTAGGTGTAATCAAGTCTGTGCTATGGGTTTATGCACGTGCAACACTGTACTGAGTCTGACCCCATTTGTTGATGTTTCCCTGGGGACAGCTTTTCAGCCTCTCCCTTTCCCACATCTGGGCAAGTTGATAAGAAAGTGCTCCCACCTGTGGCTCCTGCAAGAAGTTCAGGCCAAACTCAGGAATCCCACTGCAGCCCCACCCCCTAACCACTGTGAAACTCCCAAGCTCTTTGCCTTTCCCAGCACTCCCAAGTCAGTTTTGGAACTGCTCGGGAGGCACCCTGCCCTCCCCTCAAAGCATTATTATTTAACAAGCCTTTTCGACTCTCGGTGTGTGTGTGACAACATTCAAACCAAATATCGACTGCAGGCCCATCTCCCTCTATAGAGGGACCAAAATACGCATATACATTTGAGTATATACCTATATTTCGATTTTAGATTTGGATTGCATTTGTATGGCAGATATTTTCTTGTAGCTCTACTATCAGAAAGAGATCTCAAAACTCATGTGAAAGGGAAAAAAGACATCCGCGTAACTGAAATATCTGTCCCAGGTCCATATTCAAGACGCACATTGAGCGAATAGTCAATAGCGAAGCAGTTAAAAATCATTTTGGAAATAAAGGAGCTTTTTGAGAAGAAAAATTGTAACTTTTAAAGTAGCGCTTAACAGTAAGTTTTTTTTCCCCTGAAACTAAAGAAATGTCAACGAAGTGTTAAAATCCTATGCATAGCTATGGAGTATGGAGTCTTGGAGTACTGTGGCAGAACTAGCATAAGTTAGTTTGTACTTGCGGGTCTCTAGTCAGAATCAAATAAAGGACAGAAATAGATGATATAAAATCAAATGTTGCTAAAGTCTGCAACTGATCTTGGCAGACAGAATTCCCAAGGGCTATCTTTGTCAACTCTGTGTAAGGTGGCTAGAGTTTTATAGACAAAAAATTATGATCAGGTGTACTGAATGATGTTTAATCACACAATGGCTAAGAAGAGACTTGTAGTCTTTGTGAGGTGATAAGTGAGCAAATTCAGGGAAGTCATCTGTTCAATACTCAGCAGTCAAGAAAGATACACTGTCATTATTTTTATGTCCTCAGTATCAATGCAGTTTCTCTAGAAAAGGTGAAATTTTGCAAGCCCATCCAAAGTAGCTTTTCTGGACCATTCTACTTCTAGAGAAATCTCTGAGGTTGATATCCTTGGGTAGACTATCCAATTTAAATCTTGAGCTCTCAGAGAAATAATTGTTCCTTCTAAAATATAACAAAATCCAGCCAACTCTCTTAGGAGTTATTAACATTTCATTGCTGTATAAATGTTCTGCAGAAGCAGAAGGAAGAACTGTATTCAGGGAATAATTTTGACAGATTACAGTTTGAGGTCTTGTTAAAGGTTATTAAGGGTTATGTCCTCCAAATGATATATCCATCACAGTAGCAATGGAAATACTGAACAGCCTGAATAAGAATTAGCACTGCCATTTTAACCAGGTGAGCACTGGATTTTTAAAGCTCAAAAAGGCAACAATTCTAATATAGGAAGCACTGCAAAGCATTTTAAAATAATAAAATCACTGTATTGTTCAAAAATTGTCAGCCTTAAAAATAACTAGTTAACCCTGTACATACTCTAAATATTCTCTCCGCCAACTCAGTGAATAAAGGAAATTCAATAAAGTCATTCTAGCTCCTAAGTGTGGTGCATTTTGGAAATTTTACTGTTCTTGAAGGTAACAAACACAGTCAACGTTGCTGTACCAAGAGAGACAGTGATTATGTGAGAAAGACCTAATGGCTTACAATCCACCTGCAGAAAGCAGTAGAATATCAACAAATGCGCCAGGAGAACAGAAATGTGGTTTCATTGGGCATCTTTTTAAAGGAAAGCAGGAACAACTAATGAAAAAGGACTCTACAAAACAAATTACTTCTGAAGAAATATTGATATCATATGACTGTGCCTACATCAATGCTGGATAAAAAATAATAACCCAGATAGAACCTACAGGTAATGAACAGAAACAAAAATCAAGGCTGTATCTAAATGTGTTAAGAGGCTGAAGCAACAAGTACAGAAGTGTACTTTTCAGGGAAGTAATTAGGCTTGTGGAAGCCAGAATCCAATCTTGTTAATGGTATAGGGTTCTTTTTTTTTCTTTTCCTCAATTATTTAAGCCTGTTTTGGGAATTCACACAATGAATATAGTCAAGGTGCAGAGATTTTGGAGGATGTGGAATTGTCCAGAAATGCACTGAGAGTAATCTAGTCTACGCTGGAAAGTTTTCAAAGTCTTAAGTACTTGCTAGAAGTTATAAAATGGATTATTTTTTCCAATTAAAGTCTTGGCAGGAATTAAGCTGTTACTCTCAAGAGTATCAGAGCTAGTAGGCACATCCAAATCAAGTTTTGGAAACCAAAGACAAAAATAGCAACTTGATCTACTGAGCACTTATTGTGTACCAAGTGTGCTGTCAGGTCCAATACATCGACAATCCCACTTGATCCAAGGAGAGCTTTGTGAACCTTGTTTCTAAGAATGAAGACATGGTGACCCTAAGAGCCTAAATAACTTCCTGTGGTCTCACAGGGGATTGATGGGAGGAAGGATAACGGAAGGCCCAGCTCTTAGCTATCACAGTCCCCTTTGTCCACTCACATGGATGAAGATGAAACTAGCTCTATAATTCTCTTCAGCCATATTGAGAGGTTAAGTTTATACCATTCTGGGGGTGTGTATTGGCCACAAGTCTAAAGCTAAAGCTGAGAGATGTGATGGTATGAATCAGGCCCTTCTCTGACAGCTTCCACATGACAGGTTGTTTTTATAAACACTGTATTTGGTGGTTTGTAGTGGTTAAAGTGTGTGGGGCTTCAAACTATTGACGTTCTTGTGCTATATAGTAGGTTCTTGTTAATCATCTATTTTATACAGTAGTTGTATATGTTATTCCTTAAGGCAACTATACTCCAATAAAATTTTTTAAATGACCTACATGGGGCTTCAGTACTGTATGGCTTTTGTGATTTACCCTCTCAGAACTTCTCTTTGATCATTTCTAAATTGCTAATGATAATGGTACCTACTTCACAGAACTGACAAAGGGAATTAAATTATATAGTGAATGTAAAGCGTCTGGTCTCTACTATATGTTCAACTTAAGTTCAGCAGCTAAACATAAAAGGATGACTTTTGTGAGCAAAAGGTAGGATTGCTGAACAGAAAATTACAAGGGCTTGAAAAAGCTGAGCCATTGATTATTAAAAAATTATTACAAATATCTCTTTGTTGCTTAGCATCAGATAAATCTATAAGGAGCTGATTCCAAAGGACAAAGGACATAAGAAGACAATTTTCAAAAGATAATACAAATTTTAAAAATGCAAAACATTTAAACCTACTTAGTGATCGAAGAAATGGACAGTGCAATACCACTGACGTGCCATGTTTTATTTACTAAATCAGTCATACTCAAAAAGATAATACTCAATGATTTAAAAAGTAAAAGGAAGTCACTTTATATATTGCTGACAAAGGAAATATTTTGAAATGATAATTAAAAATATTTTTCAATAAATATAAAAATAATTATTTTTAAATGTTAGTTCTACTTCTGAGAATTCCCACCAAGAAAATTATCAAAAAATGGGAAATCAACATAGACACAAATTCTTATTATAGTATTATTTAATGGAGAAAAACTGGGAATAGTCTAATTACGCAACAAAAACATTGTTTGCAACAACCATGATTGTGAAGACAATGTATTATTGTGGCAAGGCTTAGGAAAAAAAAAAAACTGTGATAAAAATTTTGTGTATTGATAAATTATGGCTAAACGAGAAACAGATACCCAGGAAAAAAATGATTGCAAGAAAATTCAAAATGATTGTAGTTGGGTTACAGTGATGGAATTCGAGATTATTATTCTCTTTTTAAAACTTATAATTTCAATATTAATTATAAGATAGTGCAAAAGTTGATTTCATTAAAACTGTGTGAGTGATAGTGGTAAGATGCTAGCTACATTGTATTGGCAGCTCTTATGACTGATTCAACTTTCTGAGCTCAGGACATGGTTTATTCATTACTGTGTTCCTTATATGAACAAAATGAAGATAAAACAAGAGCATGTTATAAAATTCACCCTTTCAGACATTTTCGCTTATTATTTTAGATCATTAAGTACTTTCTCAAAATGAGTAAAATGTTTGAAATAGGATGAATTATACATAGGTATCATTGTATCATTCATTCAGTATGCCACAATTTACCTCAGATGATTGATATCTTTAATTTCATATGTCTATGAATGTTGAAAATTTATTTTCTCAAAGTCTAGACATAATTTCTAGACTTTAGAAAAGACAGGAGCAATATGAGTACTGCTATCTTCTGCCAAAAAAATTATTTTTAAGTACATTTGACATCCTGTTGACAGATTTAATTTTTTTCTTAAAGCTACTGTTATTACTAAATATTTGGAGTTTTGTTTTCAACTTAGTTCCTTGTTTTCTAATTCACTATATGATTTTGTATTAAATAGGGAGGATTCAGATGAAAGAATGTAGAAAACAGTACATAGGTACTTATTTTAGCAAAAAACCAGAAAGGGCTTTGCTTCAGAGTCCTTTTCCAATCACAGTAGATGCTCTGAGCCCATGGTTACAACATCTAAAAGAATCGAATCCAGTGCAGTTTAACATTTACTGTATGTTGTATGTAGCGCCAAACATGACGGACAGAAGTCAAGGTAAGAAACAGTTTCTGGCAATAGGTATATATTCTGATAAGGAAGAGAATGCATATAAACAAACAAAAACATGTAAATGAATGACTGGATTCCATTTCTCTCAATTATGCTGAGCTGAAGTTCAATAATTTTTTTGCTAGGTAGTTCCAGAAAGTTTAAAGCATAGTTTATTTTTATTGTTTTAGAGTCATTCCTAAATATATAAGTGATGCTTCGCTTATCATAGGAAATTGGAAAAAAGGGACAAATGATGACAATCACCCAGACATAGACCTCTGGTGGTCATAAGCACGGTGTAAGCACACAACATGTTACCTTTCTCACTGATCACAAGTAAACGCTCTGGACAAAATATTAAAACAAACAACAACTATTTGAGAACTCTGAAAACAAACAATAACAAGTAAACTGAGGAAGGAAGTAAATCTTGTAAAATGATGCTTATAAGGTCCTTTTCTTGATTATTTACCTCTCTTTTATATTTATGCTTTGATCAAGGGCAGCTGGGCTGTGGAAATGTGCACTTGGCACAGGCAGCAAATTTCAGAGAGGACCCTCTGTCTTTTTGGCCAGAACAGGAAAAACATTTGCTCTGCGGGCAAGCCTTGCTGTGCATAACTGCAGCAGTACAGGTAACTGAAGCTCCAAAAAGGAAAAACCAAAAGCAAAACAAAACAAATTAATTTCTGGAGTTCCTGTCGTGGGTCAGTGATTAACGAACCCTATTAGTAACCATGAGGTTGCGGGTTCGATCCCTGGCCTCGCTCAGTGATTTAAGGATCCGGTGTTGCCCTGAGCTGTGACGTAGGTTGCAGGCACGGCTTGAAAGTGTGTTGCTGTGGCTGTGGCGTAGGCCGGCGTCTACAGCTCCGATTGGACCCCTAGCCTGGGAACCTCCATGTGCCGTGGGGGCAGCCCTGAAAAAAGAGAAAAAGGCAAAAAAAATTTCCAAGCCAGAGGAGTAGATGATGGGAGCCCCGAGAGTAAGAGAATTCGTAGGTGATTACAGAGGGGAAATAACTGAAAGTGGGGATGTCCTGACTCTGTCTATGAAGTGATTCCAGTTTCCTGCTCAGCCCCGAACTGTGCAGATATGGAATGGACCAAAAACAATACAGCAAATGCTTTGAAAACTCAGCGGGCATTGGAACTCTACCCATGGAAGATAAGACAGAACTTTGAGTTTCAACCTTGCTAGGGTAATTGCCTTCTGAATCAACACCACTACAACAAATCAATATTCTCCAGTGGATTGTTACTGAACTCAGTGTCTCATAATATAATATTCAAAATGTCCAGGATATGATCCAGAAATACTTAACATACAAAGAATCAGGACACCATGAGAAATCCTCATGGGAAAAACAGTAAACAGATGAATAGATGGAAACTAAGAGGAATCAGACATTGGGCCTAAAGCAACTATTGCAATGAACAAGTCTCCCTCCGTCCCTCCCTTCCTTCCTTCTTTCCTTCCACTTAAATTTGCTTTAATATGCTCTTCATTTCCCATCTTTATTTTATATTTTTTTATTAAAGTATAGTTGACTTACAATGTTGCGCCCATTTCTACTGTACAGCGATTTCTTATCTTTCAAAGATGAATACTCAGATTGTTGCTATAGACCTTCCTTCTTTTGTAATGAAACACATAAAGCTATTATTTTCTCTGTTTCAGCCAGCTGCCACAGATTTTGTTTTGCTGTTTCCAGTATTATTCAGTTCAAAATGGAACTGAAGCTGAAAGTCTGAATAATCCTTTTCAAAGGATTCTATTGTCAAATAATACTTGGAAAGGCCATCTCACTAGAAGTCAGCAAACCTGGGTTCTAGTCTCAACTTGGGCAAGTAGCTTCACTGCTGTGTATCATTGCTTTTTCCTCTGGAACTTAAGAAATTGAATGAGATATATAGTAACTTCAATCAATGTTCTTTTGAAAGTCAGTAAACAAGACCTCTATTAACTCACAAGCATAGCAATTATTTAAGCTAAGATTTCCTCCTGTTTCCAAGTTCCCAGAAGAGAAGACAGCTTGTCCACTGAGATGTTCTCAGGAGTTGAGTGAAACATTTTATCTATTGTTTGTGTTTTCTACATCCTGTTTTCAGTTTCAGTGCCAAAATGGTCAACAGGCACATGACTCTCAAGGTGAATTCTGCAGTGTTCTCTAATTTCCCAACCAGACTGTCATTTTTCTTTCCTGTTTCCTGTCAGTTTTCTTCTTTTCTTAGTATCTCTGCTATCACTCAACTCTAATTTCAATTCCTCCTCAGGGTTTCTATATCAGGTTACATTGTTCCTAAATAAAAGAAAAAACTGCCATTGCCTGTTTGGGCCCAGAGTATTTTCTACTCTATGTACAATTCAAGAGATGGATGCTGAGCTGTATTTGCTCTGCTGAATGGCAAAGTCAACAAAATAAGAAACATGTCAAGAAAATGTCAAAGTTAGCAAGAAATAGAAAAGAGCAAGGTGAACAAAGTGTAGAAAAAAATTCTGCCACAAATTGCTCCTTAGAAGCTATAAATAATAGTTTTTGTTGTCTTTAAGTCAGCATTCATCTTATTAAGAAATTTAGTATGCTCACTGCATCCACTATCTTTTCATTCCATTGCTTACTAAATATTTTTTGAATTCCAACCATATTCCATGGAGCAGTGAACAGAACAGTGTCCCCTCCTTATTATTGTCACCAAGTCCTGGGGTGATGAAACACTATACTTAGAGCTGACATTGATCCTGGGATTCAGAGACTTAGCAAGTTTACCGCACAAAAGAGTAGAAGTAAGTGATTCAAGGTGTGAAATAAAATTCGTATCTTGTGGCAAGACAAGAAAAATTTAAATGTAAAAAACTTTCTGTCCTTTGGCCTTCTCTCTCCCCATCAGCAGGAATACCTGCTTAACCATAAAAAGCAACATTCCCCTAGCATTAATAGGACAATTCTTACAGATAACATTCCTGGAGTTCCTGTTGTGGCTCAGTGGGTTAAGAACACAGCATGGTGTCCCTGAGGATTCAGGTTCTATCTCTGGCCTTACTCAGAAGGTTAAGAAATTGGCACTGCCACAAGCTGCGGTGGAATTTGCAGGAGCGGCTCAGATCCAGTGTTGCTGTGGCTGTGGCGAAGGCCAGCAGTTGTGGCTCTGATTTGACCCCTAGCCCTGGAACTTCCATATGCCGCAGGTGAAGCCATAAAAAGAAAAAAAGGTAACTTTCCTTTTTGATTTCATAAGGGGCCACATGACCTACCTCCATGACATTTAGATCTGGATTATTTAAACCGTTGATCATGTCATTTGATGTATAGCCCTGTCTCAAAAACTTATATAACTGTGCCTTGACTTCTAATGGGCAGAACAGTTCTCAGACTTTTCTGAGATGCTCTTCCTGGGTTATAGTCTTCAAATTTGGCTTGAATAAAATTTTTAATTTCTTTCTTAGATCAAAAGATGACAGTATGAGAGACGAAATAGACAAGGAGTGATCAGAGAATATCAAATAATTTGTTTTTTTGTTTTTCCCATTGAATTAATCAAATTCTTTCTAGTTAAATTAGCTACAGTCTATTGCATTACAAAAGAAATACCTGTGATGGTACAACTGGGGTTAAAGTTTTTTGTTTTTTGTTTTTAATGGCCTCATCCATGGCATATAGAAGTTCCCAGACTAGGGGTCGAATTGGAGTTGTAGCCACTGGCCTATGCCACAGCCACAGCAATGCCACATCCTTAAGCCACTGAGTGAGGCCAGGGATTGAACCTGCACTCTCATGGATACTAGTCAGATTCATTTCCGCTGAGCCGCAACGGGAAGTCTGAGAGTTAAGTCTTAAATCATCTTTTACGCTTAATTAAGAAACGAATTTATTGATGTTGTGTTACCAGGAAGTCAATACTATAATATAGTTTCCTCTTATTTGTGAAATACAGGACCATTTTATATTAATACGATTAATATAAAACTAATGAACCAAATTGTTTTAACACTTGCTCACCTGAATTTATTTGTAACAGACATTGAGATTAATATATGGGAATTTTATACTTACACAATTACAGGTGTTCCCTTGTGGCTCAGTGGTAAAGGATCCGGTATTGTCACTGCAGGGGCTTGGGCTGCCGCTGTGGCTTGGGTTCAACTCCTGGAATGTGAACTTCCTCATGCTGCGGGTGCAGCCAAAACAAATAAACAGACAAAAACCCACAAACAACAACACAAGTACATTGTGTGACTCTATAATCAATTTATTAAAGATTAAGAATATTTATTTAGGGTATTACTCTATACCTCATAAAGTAAACATTTTTCAAATTAGCTTGTAGGAAATTTTTGAAAAATTGATATTCTATTAGCTTTTGTTCTATAACACTTTGACTTGGGGGATACCATATTTAACATGGGAGATACCATATGTTTGAAGTTAGATTTAAAAACGAAAAAATATATCAAGCCTCTCATAAAATTTTATAGATATGATTGAAATCACTGGACAGCATAAATGACTGCTATAATTTGATTTAATAGAAGTATGAGAATGCTAGAATTTTTAAAGGATGGATTTCCTCTTTGATAGTTTATGAGTTTCAGGCTAAAGATAAGCAAAATCCAAGCCTATCTTTCAAAATTCCTTATCATCCAATTCTTTTTATACGTTGGTGGAGATGAAAGGGGGAGATAAAGATTCCTAGATAGCAGAGAAATGTGGAAAATTAGAAAAAGAGATATATTTTTGAGTAAGAAAGTGTAGCCATTTTTAAAAAGAGACCATTAATATGCAGACTGTATTTCCATTAATACGCATATCTCTGTGCAGGTTTTGTTCCGTCCTTTGGGAGAGCCCGAGTTAGGAGGACCAGTGCCAGACCAGTTCAGCTTTCCGACGCTCACACCAACCCTGCTTTGTAGAGAATCTAGTCAGAATTTCCACTCCAGGAAGTTTCTTGTAAGAGATTGGTCTTACTTACACAAACCCATACCACTTACCAACTTTTTTAAGTGGATGGTTCTTTGACAACTATCTTCTATGGAAATTGGATTTTTTTGAAAAAAGTGTCCTGCTATAGAGGTCAGTTTTTGTAATACTTGTCTTCCTAGAAAATTAGTCATTTTATCCATATTTTAAAATATATTTTCATGGAGTTCGATAAAGTAGTAAATTTTTATTATTTTTGTTTTCTCTGTAGTTGCACTTCTTTCTGGATCTTTCTTATTTATATATATTTTTCCTTTTTTCTCCCCTTCTTTTAATTAAGCTAAAGTTATCAATTTTCAGTTAAAAAGTTGTTTGGTTACTACTTCAAGCCTCTTTCATTTTTATAGTTAATTTCCTCACTTTTTTTCCTTATGTTGAATTGGCATCTTTTCCCATTTCTTGAATATTTACTAAGTTAGTTTATATTTATTCTTTCCTGTTGATTTATATACATATTTAACACTACCAAAGTTGATCAGAGTGCAGTTTTAGACAGTTTCCTGCTGTAATGAATGTTATTTTCCTGGTATTGTGAAATTAAAGGCTAGATTCAAGGTTTGATATTTTTGCATTTTCTGGTGGCTCAGCGGGTTAAGGATCTAGTGTTGTCACTGCTGTGTCTCTGGTTATTGCTGGGGTGCAGGTTCACTCCCTGGCTTGGGAACTTCTGCATGATGCATGTGCAACTAAAGAAAAAAAAATTTTTTTTTAAGTTTTGATATTCTAAGAATTTAAAAGAGGTTAAAAAAAGATTCACTTTTTCATTTACTTGATACTTCATAGTTAAAAGAGATAAATCAAAACTTTTCCACCACATTTGGTTTTTCTCTTTTTCTTTAAAAATTTTGGTGCTAAATTATATATTGTTTTGTGGAAAATGAACAAAAAGTAATATATATATATATATACAATAGTATTTTTTATTATTATTAAAATAATTATTGTTGATCTTAATAATTTGTAGCATTATATCAGTTCCATGTGGAAAGTACCAAGCTAAGTTCAATGTATACATAAGTTTATTTAATCATTCCTATTTTGCACATGAAAATTGAAAAAAACTGAGTTTTAGAGAGGTTATATAAATTATGCTGAGTCATACATCTAGTAAATTAGAAAATGTATTCTTTACCCTATGTCTCTCCAGAGCTAAAGGTCATAATACCTTACAGTTATGCATAGGGGAAAAAGCATAGAAAAGTTGAATCAGACAGCTTATATTCTAGCCCAGTCTCTGCAACAGCAAGATCTGGCACAGGTCAATCAAGCTCTATGACGCTGGGCAGGAAATTGTGACGGATAATTACTATACTCAGTGCATTTTTTTACTTTGCTGTGCTCCAGAGAGTGAGTGCACTGAACTTGACATCATTCAGCAGACTATTATCACATTTGATTTGGCTACTTGTATCTGAAACCTCAAGACAGTGGCTTAAGTAAGCTCAAAGTTTATTTCCTTCTCACATAGAAGAGACAGTTGCCCAGGACTGTTATGCAGTTAGCTTGCCTCCCTCTTCAAAGTAAACTTCAAGATGCCTTCTGGAACTTCATCCATCAAATCTGATTTTCCGGGCAGTAAGAAAGGGGAAGGGAGGAGGCAAAGAACACACCTTCCAGCTGACTCAGCTCCTGATAAAACAGCTTCTCCAGAATCCCCCCTGCCCCCCGCCCCAGCACTTTATTTATTTATTTATTTTTGCTTTTTTAGGGCCAAACCTGTGCCATATGGAAGTTCCCAGGCTAAGGGTCTAATTAGAGCTACAGCTGCTGGCTGGTCATAGACACAGCAGCACCAGATCTTTAACTCACTGAGCAAGGTCAGGGATCTAGCTAGCATCCTCATGGAGAGTAGTCAGGTTCCTTACCACTGAGCCACAACAGGATCCCCCCCAAGCACCCTTATACTTTATTTTTTATTTATTTTTATTTTTTTTTTAGAGCCGCACCCTGGAGGTTCCCAGGCTAGGGGTCGAATCGGAGCTGTAGCCGCTGGCCTACACCACAGCCACTGCAACGCCAGATCTGAGCCGCCTCAGCGACCTACACCACAGCTCATGGCAACACCGGATCATTAACCCACTGAGCAAGGCCAGGGATCAAAACTGCAACCTCATGGTTCCTAGTCGGATTCGTTAACCACTGTGCCACAATGGGAACTCCCACTCTTACACTTTAAATGACATCCCATTACTGAGAATTTTGCCACCTAAGCAAAAAGGTGGTGGCTGGAAATGTAGTCCATTACATGAATTCACTGTAGCCCCAGATATAATTGAGATTTGAAACTAAAGAAGGAGAGAATGAATATTGCCTCTATTCTACTTAGAAGTTACTTCTCTAATCTGCATAGTGCAGGATTAATTCAGGGCCTCTATAACAATCTGAGAGTATTAAACAACTCGGTTTTTAGCAATCAAAGGAGTCATTATGTCTAAGATTTTGAAGCTCTCTATTTCTTTCTTGCCAATCATTTGTATTTTTTTCCTAATTGGCTGCTATTTTCAATCAAGTACAATTGCCCTAAAGTAAAGTTTGAGTCACACTCCACTGATTAGTGTTGTCTTCTAATGATTAATGAGCCAGTCTGAAATTCACACTGTGCTTATTTAGAACGTGATAGCATCATTCAGTAAATGAACTTTCAAGAGATTATTTATTTCCCATTGCCATATTTCTAATCAAGTGCTCATATGCATAATGAATACTTCAAGAGAAATCTGTTTTTTGCCTTGTTTACAAGAAGAGTCATCTTTATGGCAAACCATGAGCATGTTGAGATGGTTTATCTAGTAGTCAAATCTGAACATGAATTAAAATATCTCAAGGATCCATAGAACAGTAAAACACAATGGTCTTTAAAATTCTAATAAAACCATATGAACTCAGATACATAAGATATTCATTTGACCAGTTCTGTAAATATAACAACAAGCAGGTGATTCTCTAGCATCTCGTGGACACCTGGGAAATTGGAAACTAATCACCTCTTGTGTTAGTCCCCTCCACATGTCAGTAATTATCAGAACATTCTTCTACTGAGCAAAGCCACAAAATGTACTTTCCCTGTCACTGTCTTTAACTTGTTTGTTCCATCTGCCATTCTAGATACTTATGTGGTAGGTATTTACCTCAGACAAAGTTTTAAGCTGTCATCAATATTGACAGCCATATTAGAATAAAGTTTAATTTCAGAAAAGGATAGCAAAAGTGGTGAAAAGATCACCAAAGTACTGCCTAGGTCAGGGAGATGGATAAAGGATGATGGATCAGGGAGGGGCAGGAAGAGAAATTTGATAGGCCAAGTTTGAGCAGCGACCTGAGTGAAGTGAGGCACCATGCACATTGCTCTCTGCATGGAATCCAAGACAGAGAAAACAGAGAGGAAAATAAAGGGCCATTGGGGTTCGAGTTTGGTGGATGTGTTCAGGGAATAGTGAGACTACTGTAGTCAGAACACTGAGGGAGGGGAGATCGGTGGGGTTGTTAAAATAGAGATGGAGACAGTGAGGATGATTTGAAGCCTCTAAAAGGTTTTAAGCAAAGGAGTGATATCATCTTAGTTTTAAAAGAATCACTGATATATGGAGAACAGTTTGGAAAGCAAGGGGAAAGCACTTAGGAAGCTGCTGCAATAGTCGAGTGGAGATATTGGCATATGCCAAGATAACAATAGTATATAAATGGTCTGATTCTAGTTACGCTTTGTTGGAAGAGCCGACATGATGTACTAATGGATTCAATATGCAAAAAAGAGCAAACTATAATGAATTAGGTGATTTTATCTTGAGCACCTAAAAGAATGACTATACCACTTACTCAAGTGAGGAACCTTGGGGGGAGGAGCTTACTCAGGGGAAAGTCAAATGCTTGGTTTTTATTGTAATGTGCCATTTAGGCATTCAAAGGAGGATAATGAGTGGTCAGGTGGTTGTATGAGTTAGAATTCAGCAGAATAGCGTAAGTCCAAAATCTTATAAGTGGTTTGATATGTAGGGTACTTTATGCATTGTTTCTTCCTTAGTGACGATGACAAATGTTAGGGTCTAAATTTTAATACTGATGATATCATGGTCACGATGCCCATGGTATACTAGAAGATTTTCTGTTTGTTTGTTTGAAAATTGTGGTAGATGCTGAAGCATGCCCACTGCCTTCAGGAGGAAGGCACTCTTTTCCCCAGCTGCTGGGAGTGTTGGGTGATTAGAGTTGACAGTTGCATCACCCTTGGGGAATTGCCCTTCCTTTGAGGACATCCTTACACATCCCTTTCCCTAAGGTGTAGCTCACAGCCAATGGCTGGTCCAAGTAGGAAGGAGAATAAGGCCTGGACCCTCTGCTTCGATTTGGGAACACTCTTGTACAAATGTGTCCCAATTCACCTTCTCCTTCAGCTCGATTATCTTCCCTTACTCTTTTGAAGTATTCCTGGGAGCAGTCCCTAACCTCTGACACCCAAATCTCCATCTCAGAATCTGTTTTTCAGGGAGTACAACTTAAGCCACAAATGCCTCACAAAAGTGAATATTTGTAAATGAAGTGTTTTAAGTTAAAAAAAGGTAATAGACCTACTACGATACATTTGAATTTGATATTACTTACATTACTTATTAAAGCTATCCAAAAATACTGGTGAAAGAAAAGCATTTAATTAAATATATCCTATTTAGAAGTATTTAAGCTAAAATAGATTCATCCAGGCAGAATCAGAGTCTAATGGCAAATAAGAATTTCATTTTGCATTGTATTATTTTTACTTTAATTTTAGATTAAACTGTAGACCATAACATGCAAGGATATTTTAACACCAATTATATTAAACAAAAACAGAAAAAAAATTGAACTGAATAGCAATCCAGTTGCAAAAGTACCTCAGAACAGCATGGTAGGTCCATTATTTTTTTAATTCAAATACTTCGCAAAAGACACTAAGATCAAACTCTCAAAGCTTTTGTATAGATTCACGTCTGTCATTCAAATATTCCCTTTCTGAACACGTTTGCTTTTCATCATTTCAAAAATTTGACATTTCTGTGATTAAGATTATCCCCCTGTTTAAAAATCTCTACCCCTAACTTCCTGTGTTTTTCAGTATTATTTTTGAAAATATCAATAAATGGTCTTTTGATGGGTTCATTTTGTTTATTTGACTGCTTGTAAACCCCTGCAAGCTTTAAGAATCAGACAGAATATTTATTTTTTTTAATTTTAAGCAGCAAAGCCAGTTTAAGATTTAAAAGTGAGTGAATTTTAACTATTTTATATTTACTAATATTAATTGAAATTTATTTTTTGAAATACAGCAAAAAAAGCACAACCAAAAATATGAGATACACCAAAAAGAGTATTACTTACTTGCTTTTCATGAACAATTCCTCTGATTATAGAAACATCTGTTTAACATCTGCCTAGAAATTGCTGACCCTTATCTATTCTGTTCCTTTAAAATTTCGATCTTCAAATTCTTTTTGTTGATAAAGTAAAACTGTCATAAAAGGGAACATAGCAAATTTTATTCAGATGACTTTAAAGTGAAACAGTAATTTCAGATTACATCTCATAAAGAAAATGAAAGATTGTTTTTCTAGTCTTAGTATTTACGACAGGTTATTTTTAATATTTTGGAGAGAAATTTCAAGTTTAAACTTTCTGGCTCAAAGTCCACTGTAGAATTTTATCCCTTATAACAGATTTTGAATAAGGAGATCACAATATGGCTTAAAAACAATTTAATGGATCTATTATGTCTTAAATCTCTTAACTGTTCTAAGTGATTCCTTATTGCATAAGTGAGGTTATTTTCATTTGTTTGTTTTCTTGACTCAAATCATATAAGAGGAAAATGTTACCAGTTTCTTTAAGTAATCTACACAGTGGCCTAGATGGTTCTATATGCCTCCTCAGAAACCATTTAGCAAATTGGAGCTGAATTAGATTGTTGTTCGTGTGGTTCCAAAAGAGAGAACAGAGAGCCATATGTAAGCATGACAGATGGGCTTATTTCAGCATAGTGGTGGGCAGAACCTTTAAACAATTACAGTTGTGCAAAATTCAAATGAGCAGTGCATTACCATCCCTTGCTATGCTTAGCATTCACTGGTCAGAAGCAATGTGGAAGGGACTACAGTGTTGGACAGTAACGGTGATATCTCATTCTACTCTGGGATTCTCTGACTTAAATTGATGACTTCTTTGAATATAGCCCCTTCTCCAAATCAGGAATATTCTAAAATTATATTGGAGAATTTTCAGGTTAAAGCATCCATGCCAGTTTGTCCAATTTTATTCCTCCCAGTACTATAAAATTCACTCATGGCTGGAGCCTACTGGTAAGTTTTAAATATTTTTGAACGGAGGTTGCCATGAGAGGATTAACCTTTGGGTCACTCTGAGGACGAGGCTCTGCCATGTTCTCTCCATAATGACCTTACTGGTTGGAATGGTGACCATTGCAGTGCGAGTCAAAATATTTCTAGTTAGATCATCTGTCATAGGCAAAACAATGGCCTCCAAAGATCCCCAGGTTCTAATCTGTGGAACCTGTAGATATGTTACCTTACATGGCAAAAAGAGACTTTTACAGCAGTGATGTTAATAGCCCTGAAGTGGGGAGATTCTCTGGGTGGGCTCCATCCAATCACGTGACTTCCATCCAACTCTGAGAACATTTCTCAACTGTTGTCAGAGCGGAAAGGTGGAAAGAAAGGTTGGAGAGATGCCATATTATGATCTTTGAAAATGCTGGAAAGGAGTTTTGAGCCAAAGAATATGGATAACTCTAGAAGCTGTAAAAAACAAGGAAGTGATTTCTCCTCTAGAGGAAGCAGCTCTGTCAGCATCTTGATTGTAGCTCAGTGAGACCTGTGCCAGACCTCTGATTTACAGAACCGGATGGTTATAAATTTGGGTGGTTTTAAACCTCTACACTTGTGGCAATGTATTATGGAGGCAATAGGAAACTAACACAGCCTCTGTGAAGCCAGGTCACTCTACCTCGGCCGAGAGGCTGTGGACAGAGCTGCCACTATGCACTGAGTTCAGCCTGGAGGAGCCTCTCCTGCAGAAAACTTGCAGTTGGATCTCTTTGCTGCGTTCTGCTATGCAAATCTGAGTTCTGCAAACAACTGAAAGTCACATAGCATGAGAACATTTGTAAACGATTTCAGACTATTTACTCTGAGATATAGCAAGATCTGAAAGGGTGTTTTGAATCATAAACTTCAATAATTCAACCTCTGAATATAATCTTCAGCACCAGTTTGGTTTAGTATATAGTGTACTGTTACGATGTTTTAATTATTATTTTTTTAAGATTTTTATTTTTCTACTATAGTTGATTTATAATGTCTGTCGATTTCTGCTGTAGAGCAAAGTGACCCATTTTTCTCACATTATCCCCCATTATGTTACATCACAAGCGACTAGATATAGTTTCCTGTGCTATACAGCAGGATCTCATTGCTTATCCATTCCAAATGCAATAGTTTGCATCTACTAACCCCATACTCCCAGTCCATCCCACTTCCCTGCCCCTCCCCTTTGGCAACCACAAGTCTGCTCTCCATGTCCATGAGTTAGTTTCTTTTCTGTAAATACGTTCATTTGTGCCATATACTAGATTCCAGATATAAGTGATAGCATACGGTATTTGTCTTTCTCTTTCTGACTCACTTCACTTAGTATGAGAGTCTCTAGTTCCATCCATGTTGCTGCAAGTGGCATTATTTTGTTTTTTTATGGCTGAGTAGTATTCCAGTGCCTATATGTACCATATCTTCTTAATCCACTCATGTGCGGACAGACATTTAGGTTGTTTCCATGTCTTGGCTATTGTGAATGGTGCTTCAATGAACATAGGAGTCAATGTGTCTTGAATGAAAGTTTTACCCAGATATATGTCCAGGAGTGGGATTGCTGGGTCAAATGGTAGTTCTATATTTAGTTTTCTGTGGTACCTCCATACTGTTTGCCATAGTGGTTGTACCAATTTACATTCCCAACAACAGTGTAGGAAGGTACCCTTTTCTCTACGCCCTCTCCAACATTTGTTATTTATTGACTTATTGAAGGTAGCCATTCTGACTGATGTGAGATGGTATCTCATTGCAGTTTTGATTTGCATTTCTCTAATAATTAGTGATATTGAGCAATTTTTCAAGTGCCATCCATATGTCTTCTTTGAAGAAATGTTTATTAAGGTCTTCTGCACATTTCTCATCAGAAAATACCTCCAAATGCTGACCTTTGGCAGGTAGGGGACCATGGAATTAAAGTTGTTCACTCTGAGGGTAAAAGTCTTAACCTGTGCAATGTGAGGTTTGATGAACTAAGTACAACTTTAATTAATGCACTAAGCAGGGAAATATTTTCGAGGCAGAGTACTTTGAAAGAGTGTGTTTATTGCAGACCCTTAGTGCCACTATGCAACCTTCAAGCATGCAATGAATAGCTGCTAATCTTCTCAACATGGCACCGGGAGGCGGACAAAGCTGAGTTCAGGCTTTGTCATTCTGCAGCTGTGACTGAGTGTCTATGTCCTCATCTGTGAAGTAAAGATAATAACATTGACCAACTCTTGGGTTTACTATAGGGTCTAAGTGAAATCACACATGTTAACTGCCTAATGCAGTGCCCGGTGTAGAATGAGGACTCACTATACCTTATCTGTCGGTTATTATCTAGGTTAGGCTCTGAATAACGCCTTTTGTGAAAACAGGAAAAGAGAAAAGCTTCAGCCTCAAACCCCAAGGAGCTCTGTCTCTCCCTCCAAACCTTCCCCATCTGTAAACAGATACCAGAAAAGCAACAGTCACCTTTAAAAAGAAGTTAACTCCTAATTTACATGTACACACTACTATACATAAAATAGGTAAACAGGAGTTCCCGTTGTGGTTCAGCAGGCTAAGAACCTGACTAGTATCCATGAGGATGTGGGTTCGATCCCTGGCCTTGCTCAGTGGGTTAAGGATCTGGCATTGCCATGAGCTGTGGTGTAGGTCACAGATGTGGCTTGGATGCTGAATTGCTGTAGCTGTGATGTAGGCTGGCAGCTGCAGCTCTGATTCGACCCCTGGCCTGGGAACTTCCATAAGCAGCAGGTGCAGCCCTAATAAAAAAATAAATGAATAAATAAATAAATACAAAAATGGATAAATACATAAATAATGAAACAATAAAAACCTATAGTATGGAACAAGGAACTATACTCAATATCTTATAGTAACCTATCATTGAAAAGAATCTGAAAAATCATATATGTGTATGTATGTGTATATATATGTATATATGTGTGTATATATATATATATATATATATATTCACATAACCAAATCACTTTGTTATAGACTTGAAACTAATGCAACATTGTAAATTAACTATACTTTAATAATAGAAAAGTAGTTAACTCATACATACCTGGAATTTCCAAACAAAATTTTATCTTCAACATCAATAAAATCCATTACCTAAGTCCTTGTGTACATGGGTGTTGACTTATTTTCTTAAAATTCTCCTAGTACGATGAGGGAGAAATGCAAAAGGGGGAATGTGTAACTAATTCATGGAATTTTTTTCCCTTTAATTGTAACACACCAGAGAAATAAACAGAGGTATTTTAAAACATTTCACGAAATATTAATAAATAAACAGAAGTATTTTAAAGCATTTCAAAAAAACATTTCATGACAGTTCCAAAAAGGAGTATAAATCTTGGAATAAGTTGCCACGTCTTCCCCAGGAAGTTTAACTTTGTTGCGGATACTCTGTCACTGCTGTAAAATAGAGAGAAGCAGCTGAGTGATAGTGAGAACATTAAGAATGATTTGGTGGAAGCTGTTAGTTGTCAATAACTATTAATGATTCCATTCTGAGGACTTAAAAAATACCAAAACAAAAAAACCATCAATTTTTTTTATTTTATGATTTTTATTTTTTTACTATAATTGATTTACTGTGTTCTGTAAAATTCTACTGTACAGTGAATTGATCCAGTCATATATATATATGTATATATATTCTTTTTCTCATATTATCTTCCATTATGTTCCATCACAAGTGACTAGATATAGTTCCCTGTGCTATACAGCAGGATCTCTTTGCTTATCCACTCCAAATGCAATGGTTTGTATCTATTAACCCCAGATTCCCAGTCCATCCCACTCCTCCCCCCACCCCCTTGGCAACCACAAGTCTGTTTTCCATGAGTTTTTTTTCTGTGGAAGGGTTCATTTGTGCCATATATTAGATTCCAGATATAAATGCTACCATATGGTATTTGGCTTTCGCTTTCTGACTTACTTCACTTAGTATGAGAGTCTCTAGTTCCATCCATGTTGCTGCAAATAGCAATATTTTTATGGCTGAGTAGTACACCATTGTGTATATATACCACATCTTCTTAATCCATTCATTTGTGGATGGACATTTAGGTTGTTTCCATGACTTGGCTATTGTGAATAGTGCTGAAGTGAACATATGGGTGCATATATCTTTTTCAAGGAAATTTTTGTCTGGATAATGCCCAAGAGTGGAATTGCTGTGTAGTTCTATATTTAGTTTTCTATGGCCCTCCATACTGTTTTCCATAGTGGTTGTACCAGCTTACATTCCCACCAACAGTGCAGGAGGGTACCCTTTTCTCCACACCCTCTCCAGCACTTGTTATTTGTAGACTCGTAAATGGTGGCTATTCTGACCAATGTGAGGTAGTACCTCATAGCAGTTTTGATTTGCATTTCTTTAATAATCAGTGATGTTGAACATTTTTTAATGTGCCTGTTGGCCATCTGTATATCTTCTCTGGAGAAATCATCTATTCAGGTCTTTTGCGCATTTTTCAACTGGGTTTTTGGCTTTTTTGCTGTTGAGTTGTAGAAGTTGTTTGCATATTTTAGAGATTAAGCCCTTGCCAGTTGCATCGTTTGAAACTATTTTCACCCATTCCATAGGTTGTCTTTTTGGTTTTTTCATGGTTTTCTTTGCTGTGCAAAACATGTCAGTTGGAATAGGTCCCATTGGCCTATTTTTTTATTTTATTTCTGTTGCCTTGGGAGACTGACCTAAGAAAACACTTGTATGATTGATGTCAGAAAGTGTTTTGCCTATGTTTTCTTCTAGGAGTTTGATGGTGTACTTTTAAGTCTTGAAGTCATTTTGAGTTTATTTGTGTTTGTGGTATGAGGGTGTGTTCCAGTTTCATTGATTTACATGCGCTGTCCAGTTTTCCCAGCACCATTTGCTGAAAAGACTGTTAGAATTTTAAAAAGAGGTAGATTATAGCCTGTGTTGTGAAATAAGGTAAAATAATCCTAAAGTGGCCTTCTCAGTATATCAGAAAAGAAGAATCAAGATGTTTTTCAAAAGTTAAATTTCGGGAAAAGCTTTATTATAATAAAAGCAAGTTTTCTACTTGAGATGCCATTCAGAATTGATTACATTCTTTCACAGTATGCAACAATAGATATGATTGACAGGCCTGCCAAGGACTTCATTCTTCTAGCTGATTATCAACTGTTCCTTCCGGGAGCCAATTTCATTGAGATGGTGTCACAGCCTCATTGGAAGGAACTAGAAATGTTAGCTCCTCGTGTCTGTAATTCCAGCAGGGACTCTATGTTGGGATATTATGTCTAACAATAATTATTAAAAGTTTTTGGAACAGTATAGAACATCAGAACAGTGCTTTCCACATATAGTATGTTTCACTAACATAATCACATCCTGGAAGTTAACCAGTGAATACATTAGAAGAGGGAAGGAACTCTTCTTCCTCTATTCATGCTGTGCAACAACTCTCATGGGACCACCAGCGACACCAACCAGATATTTCAGCTCAGAGCTAGAGAAATAAATTTTTTGTGTCTAATCTCTTGGAGAGATAGGCAAGGAAAGAAAGAGACAGCTACCTGTTTTCCCCACGGATTCATAAGTGCCTTATGGCCCTTTGAGCTTGTCATACCCACCAAAAAAGAGAAACGTACTTAAAAAAAAAATTCTGCCTAAACACTGTCACTCTTTGGGGGTTGAAAAAATAAAACATTTTGGGAGGAATAAAGATGCAATATGAAGCAAAATTGTTAGTTTTCTAATCAGGACACTGGAGTGGCAATCAGTTACAATGGTGATTTATAATTCCTTTTCAGAACCTAGTATTTAAGTGAGCTTATTAAATTAAAGCTAATTATGTTTTTTCAACTTGAGGCCTTTTTCATTTGCTAACTACAGTTGTGTGTAAACCTCCTGCCCCGCTGTCTGTGTTTGAGATGATGGTGGAGAGTTTTATGGGAGAAGGGAGTTTGACAACATCCTCCTTCAACAAATCTGTAGGGAAAGCACTCTTCATTGCTGAAAGGAGTGTCAACTGGTGTGACCTTTGTGGAGGACAGTTTGCCAACATTTATCAAAATTGTCAATGCATATAGCCTTTGACCCAGCAATTCTACTTTTGTGATATATTCTATAGATACTATAGGTCCAAATTTATTCATTTTGACATTTTTGCGTAATAGCAAATTGTTAGAATCAACTACAAAAATCCATCAATAGGAAGTGACAAAATAAATTATATCTTATTTTTATAGTGGAGAGCTATGTATCTGTTTTAAAAAAAATCCTAGGAAGTATATAGTGGAAAGAAATGAGTCAGGACAGTATGTATATTTTTTGTTTAAAATAAGAAAAAATAAAGATCTGTATTTGTGTCTTACTGAATATGCATAACTCTGGAAAGTTCTATAGAACCTAAGAATAGAGATTTCTGTGTAAGGGAAGGAGGTTCTGGCTAGATAAGGGACCAGGTTGGAAGGAAAGAAATATTTTTTTCCTTGTTATCTTTTACAGTTTTTTTTTTTTTTGAGCCACATGAACATAACAAATTAAATATTTAAAAAAAAAAAAACCCTTAAATCCATATACATGGCTTGCAATGCTTAAATAGATAGACACTTGCCTTCCATCCGCAGAGATATTATTTGGTCTGATTTCATATCAGGAGTTCTAGCTGTGAGATGAAAGGACCACGTGTGGAGATGTGCTGATTTAAGGGATTCAGCAGAGGAGAGGGAGACCCTGAGGGCCAAGCAAGACCGGGATGCCAGCAGCACTGCTGGTCTGGGTGGAGATAAGGAGGGTGGAGCTGTCATGGAAGTAATGCAGGACTAACAGCTCTAACTGGAGAAAGCAGCCAGAAACAGTGGGGCAATAAGGAGCAAAAAGACAATATATCTCAACCTTCCTGTCCTCCCTCCCTTAATCTCCTGCTAGTGCCAAATAGAAAGGAGAGAACAAGGAAGCCCCGGGGCGCAGATTCCATAGTTGCCATTTCCTGGAGGACAAAGAATGACCAAGAAGGGTGGAGAATGAATCCAGGCAACGCATTAAAAACTAACCAGTACAGGATGTTAGGGTGAAAATTTGCAGCTTGGATGTGTGTGTAAATCTATCTTTGTGTTAAATGAGTTAAGATGGCTCCTATATCTTGGCTCCTGTGTTTACTTCTTCACAGCAAGCTAGGATCATTAGCTCAAAGCTTGCCAGCAACAAACTCAAGTTTTTACACATCCAATTGCTTTAAACATAGCCCAAGGAAGCAAGCTGATAGCCGTTTAGAGACTGACTGCCTTGTTTACCCTGTGGGACTGCACTTACCTATCTGCTGGCCAAACCCTGGGCTGTAGAAGAACTATTTCCAGAGCCATCCTATTATCTCTGGAAAGTCTTCTGTGAAGGACTTCCCCTCTCATGCACTGCTCAGCAAAACTGATTATGTACTGCTGCCACCCCATGGTCACGATCAACCCGAAACTCTCTAATTCATCACAGGGTGTGCACACCTGCATAAATAACTACGTAACTCAAATAATACAAGTGAGTATCCGGTATCAGATAATTTTTCTTACATTTTTTCCACTTGGTTCTTAAAATCTTTCTGTAGATTGAGTCCTGTTATTCCCCACTCAAAAGTTAAATGTCTTGTCCAAGGTCTGAAAGCCATGATGAAACCAGGAGACAAACTTGGGCAGACTTTTGACTTCAAATCTTAATTCTTCCTTTATATCATACATAACTCATCTTTATCCCCCTTGTTTTCCCTATTCCTCCGTTTTTGCCTAGTGCACAATTTTTTTTTTTTTGTCTTTTTTAGGGCCGTACCCGTGACATAATGGAGGTTCCCAGCCTAGGGGTCAAATTGGAGCTCTAGCTTAGCTGGCCTACACTACAGCCACAGCAATGCCAGGTTCGAGCTGCATCTGCAGCCTACATCACGGCTCAGAACAACACCAGACCCTTAACTCACTGAGTGAGGCCAGGGATCGAAACTGCGTCCTCATGGGTACCAGTCAGATTCGTTTCCGCTGAGCCATGTTGGGAACTCCTAGTGCACAAATTTTATTATTTATCAGTCTTTCTCTCTTTCAAGAAGGAGAATAAGATGATGTGCTCAGTTCACCTAATGCCCAGAGTTCAGCTGATTCACACACACACACAAAACAGCTTGAAGACTTTATGAATCTTCTGTTTCTAACCATGTTGTATATCTATATTACTTAAAAAATATTTTCCACTCTAAAACACCTTACACATGTTGTGTAAAATATAATAAACTTGTTTTTCAGTGCTAGGCTTGGCTCAGAAGAGGGAGAAGAGCAAGACTATGGAATAAGATACAATGCGGGAGGTCCTAACACCTGACACCAACCATGTACCTTCTGATCGCTACATATTAGAGTTTTGGGTTTTTGCAGCTGTACATGGGACAGGAGATGAGGTCTTAGGGCATTCAAAACAGGGATTTGGAACTGAGGCCCCACATAAACCTCAGAATGAGTCATGAAAAACTATATTCTCAGAGAATGACAGACTTGTAAACTTTGCTTATCAGCAAAGAACAACAATAAAGAAATTCATCTGGGGAGTTCCCATTGCAGCTCAAAGGAAATGAACCTGACTAGTAACCATGAGGATGCAGGTTCAATCCCTGGCCTCACTCAGTGGGTTAAGGATCCAAGCTGTGTCTGCGACCACAACTCACAGCAACTCTGGATCCCCAACCCACTGAGCAAGGTCAGGGATTTGAACCTACAGCCTCATGATTCCTAGTTGGATTCCATTCCCCTGCGCCACAACGGGAACTCCTGAATATGTTATTTTGACTTTATAAACCTGGTTATCCTTCATTAGCCAAGATAACGTCTTTATTTATTGATTACACATTATTTATTATATATTTAGGCAATGTAATACCTAGCATGTATAGTGCATCATGTAGCTTGAGTTTGTTTAGGTTTGACTCCTGGTTCCATGATTCTTTAGCTTTATGAGTTTCATCAAGTTTTTCTTTCTTTCTTTTTTAAATCTCTCCATGCCTTGGTTTCCTCTTCTATTTAGTAGTAAAGTTGTTTTCAAGATGAAATACAATAATCCATATAAAACTGACACAAGAAAAGACTTAGGAAATGTGAGATTATGTTGAGATTTCAATCTTGATGGTTTCTCAGTTCTTACATTTCAAACACCTTTATATACTTGAAGCCTAAAAACTAATTAAAAAGGACAGAGAATTTTAACAATAAGGCTAATATTATATACTCACTTTCAGAACACTTGCCAGGCATATTTCTTTTTGCTGCCACACCTGGTGGCATATGGAAGTTCCCAGGCTAGGGGTCAAGTCAGAGCTGCGTCTGGGACCTACACCACAGCTCATGGCAATGCTGGATCCTTAACCAACTGAGTGAGGCCAGGGATCAAACCTGAATCCTCATGCTCATGGAGGTTATGTTGGGTTCTTAACCTGCTGAGCCAAAACGGGAACTCCTGTCAGGCATATTTTGAAGGTAACACCAAAATCACGCTAAAATATGAGATCTATATTGTTGCCTTCTGGAAACATCTGGCCCTCAGATTACTTACAATCTGATAAAAACCTGCACAGTGTGCCAGATATTATATATGAGTATTTTGAAGTGTGTCCTCTGGACAAAAAAAAACAAAACATGTACTTCGTTTATGGAATCACATTGCTACTTCATTTTAAATGATAACTGAACGAAATCTTTTAGTAAATACCAGCCGAGAGAGACGACTTGGCTTCCAGGAGTTCTCATTTAGTCGTTTACAATGAGAAATAGGACAAATTACTAAATAGACCAAAACACCAAACTTCACTGATTACCACAATATCTTCCTGGAAAACTGATTTACATTTGAAGCTAAATTCTAACAGAATGTGCTGCTTGCAAAATGAATCTTCTGAACCCAGGGAGTGGGCTGATTTTTAACCATGTGACCACCTGTTCTCCCTGGAGAATATACTCTGATTTTCCTTAACTGTTCATCAGAGCTGGAGACCAATGGATCAAATTTGACTTCAGAGTATTTGCTGTTGTTATTTTACCACACGGCTTTAGTTAAACAATTGTTATTTATTTGTTAATGATATTTACTTTCCTTGGGTTAGACTTGCTAATATCCTCAGATGTTTCCTATCATTACTCTGAATATTTAGCTAGATTTTTCAATAATCCTGACATTTCTCAGATATATGCATTCATTTATCATTGCTGCATACCAAATTCCCATTAGTAAAGTGGCTTAAAACAACACAAACTTATCTCATGGTTTCTGTGCCACAGGAACTTGGATGCGAGTTAGCAGAGGTTTCTGCTCAGATTTTCACTCGGTTGAAATCAAGTATCTCCTGGAACTGCCCTCTCCTCTGAGACTCCGAGGGATCCTCTCCCAACCTCACTGGCTGTTGGCAGGATGAGTTCCTTATTGTGGGACTGAGGCCTTCATTCCTCAAGGCTGCCCACCATTCCCTGCCATGTGGCTCTCCCCACAAGATGGCAGTTTGTTTCTTCCAAGCCAGCAGGAGAGCATCTGCTGCTACTTGGAATAGCTTTCCCCCAGCTGTCACAATAGAGTCTTATATAACTTAATCTAAACAAAGGACTGGCTACCCTTGTATTCACAGGTCCTGCCCACACTTAGAGGAAGGGGATTATGCTGGGCTATACCTCAGTGGGTGGGAACCCTGGAAGCCATCTTAGAACTCTGCCTATCACACAATGTACTGGCTTTTATGAGGGTGAGGGGCTAAGAGGGTTGTATCTGACGTGAGCTGTAGATGCACTGAAGCATAATATCAATGTAAATTCTTGTGTGTCCATCTGGTTTTGTTCCCAGGTTTTTCCTTCGGCAATTTGATCTTTCCTTGGTGGTAAAAATATATCTTTAATAAACTTGGATTTGCAGAATTAGAATTGGGAGATGCTATCAGTTTACATTGGGGGATAAAATAATGCTGAAGGTTCCTACTAGGCTACTTTTCAGAGTAAAAAAAAAATAACCGGTTATCTACAGAAATTCTTTTTACCAGGATTCAGAGTAACAAATTACTTTAATTGTGAGTGAGAAATAATGAGAGTCACCAGTTGAATATTCCTTATCTCAGGGACTCTACACACATTATTTCCTCAAATTTTCTCTATGAGGACATTGAAACTCAATTAATGTAAATAATAAAGAATGTTAAAATGTTAAAAATTCATCAGTATCCATTTATTATTTCAGTATCCATAGCTAGTAGGTCTCAGAGCTAAGTTTTCAAATCTAGCCCCATTAGAGTTCAAAGACTATATTCTCTGAACTCTACACTGTTAGCAAAATTAAGAGCCTGAGAAATTCCCACTTAATTTGTCCAAAACTTTTTTTATTAATTTTTATTGAAGTATAGTTGATTTACAATATTATTTTAGTTTCAGGTGCATAACATAGTGATTCAATATTTTATAGCTTATATTCCACTTAAGGCTCTTATAAAATAGTGGCTACATTTCCCTGTGTTATACAATATGTCCTTGTTGCTTACTTATTTTATTTGTAGCAGTTTGTATCTCTTAATTCCACACCCCAGTCTTGACCCTTCACTTTCCCACTTCCCACTGGTAACCCCTAGTTTGTTCTCTGTATCTGCGAGTCACCTCTTTGTTTTTCACTAGTTTGTTTTATTTTTTAGATTCTACGTATAAGTGGTTTCATGGAGTATTTGTCTTTCTCTGACTTATTTCACGAAGCCTAATACCCTGTAGGTCCATCCACATTGTTGCAAATGGCAGAATTCTATTCTTTCTTATGACAAATATTCCATTATATTTTTATGTATTTCACATCTCATTTATCCATTCATCTGTTGATGGACAGTTAAGTTGCTATAATATCTTTGCAATTGTAAATAATGCTACTGTGAATATTGGTATGCACATATCTTTTCAAATTAGTGTTTTCATATTCTTCAGATATACTTAACAGTGAAATTGCTGGATCACATGGTAATTTTTTTTTCTCCTTAAGGAAAGCCAAGCTTTATTTATTTATTTATTTATTTATTTATTTATTTATT
>PVHT021183693.1:10431946-10484846 GCA_004024745.2 Catagonus wagneri
TAATTGCATGTGCTTCTCCAGTGACCTGCATTTGTGCTCTCTTCTCATGATTACTGTTTTGGGTAGCATAATTGTGCATGTATGATTTAGTATCTTTACTGTATATATGCCTTTATTGGTGGGCCTTGTCATTTGTGGTGTTTTTGATTCTGGTTGTGGCCTTTTCTTTTCTGCCTAGAGAAGTTCCTTTAGGATTTGTCGTAAAGCTGGTTTAGTGTTGCAGAAATCTCTTAGCTTTTGCTTATCTGTAAAGGTTTTGATCTCTCCTTCAAATCTGAAAGACAGCCTTGCAGGGTAAAGCAACCTTGGTTGGAAGTTTTTCCCTTTCATTACATTAAGTATATCATGCCACTCCCTCTGGCCTGTAGGGTTTCAGATGAAATATCTGCTGATAACCTTATTGGGGTTCCCTTGTATGTCACTTCTTTCTTTTCCCTAGCTGCTTTCAAAATTTTCTCTTTTTCTTTAATTTTGGTCATTTTGATTAATATTTGTCTCAGGGTGTTCCTCCTTGGGTTTATTTTATATGGTACTCATTGCGCTTCCTGGATTTGAGTCAGTGGTTCCTTTCCCATATTAGGAAAGTTTTTGGCTATAATCTCCTCGAATATTTTTTCTGTCCCCTTCTCTCTCTCTTCTCCCTCTGGCACCCCTATAATACGGATGTTGGTGCATTTAACATTATCCCAGAGTTCTCTGAGACTCTGCTCATTTCCTTTCAATCTTTTATCTCTTTTCTCTTCTGCATAGTGATTTCCACTAATCTGTCCTCCACCTCACTGATTCGTTCTTCTGCCTCCTGTATTCTACTGTCGGCTGCTTCTAATGAATTTTTTATTTCAGTTGTTGTATTTTGCATCTCTTGTTGTTTAATTTTTACAGCTTGTATTTCCTTGCTCAGTGTTTCCTGTAAATTATCAATATTTGCCTCTAGTCTACTTCCAATGCCTTGCATCATCTTTAGCATCAACTGTCTAAAGTCTCTTTCTGGGAGGCTGATAATCTCCCCATCACTGAGCTGTTTTTCTGGGCTTTTCTCTTTCTCCCTTATCTGAGTTAGAGTTTTCTGTCTTTTCATTTTTGTAGGTTTTTGGTGTGGTGACCTTTGTGTCCACAATAGAGTTGTAGCCTCTCTTAGTTCAGGTGTTTGCCTCCCCTGTAGCTAAAGTTGGTATGGAGGGGGCTTGCGGTAGGCTTCCTGATGGGAGGGAGTGATACCTGCTCACTGGTAGGTGGGATTGATTCCTGTCCCTCTGATGGATGGGGCTTTGTCTCTGGATGAGATTAGAGGCTGGCTGTGTGCCTGAGGGGTCTTTAGGCAGCCTGTTTATTGATAGGTGGGGCCCAGATCTCACCTGGATTGTTGTTTGGCCTGGGGCTTCTCAGCGCTGATAGGAGGGACCAGATTTTCCCAGAAATGGCCACCTCCAGAGAAAAGCAGGCTGCTGAATATCCCCGAGAGCTTCACCTCCAATGCCCTTCCCCCACAACAAGGCACAGTCACCCCTGTTTTCCCAGGAGATCCTCCAGGAATTGCAGTCAGGTTCCACCCGGATTCCTATGGAGACATCTTTGCCCTGGGACCCAGTGCACATGAAAGTCTGTGTGTGCCTTTCAAGGATGCGGTCCCTATTTCCCCCAGTCCTGTGGAGCTCCTGCCCACAAGCCCCACTGGCCTTCAATGCCAGATGCTCCCGGGGGCTCTTTCTCCCTGTGCCCGATCCCCAGGCGTGGGGATTTGACGTGAGGCTCAGAACTCTCAGTCCTGTAGCTGAGTCTCTGTGATGCAGTCACTTTCCAGTCTATGGGGCTTCCCACCCGGGAGGTATGGGGTTGCTTCTATCACGTAATCGTCCCTCCTACCTTTTGATGTGTTCTCCGCTGTGTCTTCTGGAGCAGAGTATCTTTTTTTGGAAGTTTACAGTCCATTTGGTTGAAGGTTGCTCGGCATTTTGTTGTAGTTTTGCTGTTATTTGGGAGAGAAGTTGAGCTCCAGTCCTTCTCTTCTGCCATCTTAATCCAGTCCCCCACATGGTAATTTTTTTAAATTTAATTTTATTGCATATAGTTGACTTCCATTGTTGTATTGGTTTTAAGTGGATAGCAATGCCCACAAACATTTCTTGAAGGCATGCTCTATCTGTGCTGGGCACATTCTAAACACAGGAGATCCAATGGTGAACAAGACGGACATGGTCTCTGTCCTCCAGATTAAAAGCTCAAGTTTCTACTAGAGTCTGAGATCATATACTTTCCTTACAGCAAAGAAATAGCTTATTTATTAGTATATTAATACCAATTAGTAATGTTATTCTTTCTGTTTTGTATTGGATATAATAACTGTGTTTGTGTTTCTGATACAGTCAGAGTGAATCTAAATAAACTTTTCTAATTATAATAGAAAACTCTAAAATTTTCCTTGCAGTTACTATTTCAAAAGGAGTAACAAATTCTGTGCTTTGAGAAACAATAACTTATTCATGAAAAATTAGCATTAACCATCAATAAGTTAAAAACTGTGTTAAGGTTGGATTGTTCTTACATCGTGTGTATCTTTTGAATTGAGCAGTGTTACCCAGCTGACAGAGCATGTGCTCTGGGAATGAACAAAGAAGGATAGTAAATACAAAAACTAATAAATAGGTAAATAAATAGGGGAGAATGAGAACAAGAGACAGATGGAGAGAGAGAGAGAGAGAGAGGGAGAAATTGAGACTGAGATTGAGTTAGCTTCAAAGAATTTATCCAGAATTTTGAAAATAAGAAATCTAGAATTCAAGTTTTACTATATATGTACATGTGAATTTTATTTAACTGTTATATATATATATATATATATATATATATATATATATATATATATATGGAGGAAATCAAGTGTATCATGTTTTCAGTGATTTGGGGTTTCTAAAAAACCCTAACACAGTCGGTCTTATTTTGGATCAACAATTTAAAACTTTTGTTTCGCTGTTTCTAAGTGCCATTAAAAGAAAAGGACTTTTGAAGTGAATGGATGTATAACTTTTGTACACCACAGAAGTAAAAACGTTAAAGTTAACTTTAAATTCTTTTGTGAATTACAGAGAAACAACTATCTCCACCTAATGGTTGCAATGCAAACTGCAATTGGTTCTTTAATAGGCATCTGCAAATTTTACAGCACATTGGACTACATAAAAATGGCATAAGTTTAATATGCAAATTATGTTAAAATAAAAATTTTGGTAATGTTAACTATGGAAACATCTATTAATATCAGTAATGCACCCTTATATAATTACTGGACTTGGAAAAATTTTATGCCTCATTTTAATACTTAACATTAATACAGTTCTGATGAATGCTATCATGGTGCTACTTCTATTAAAACAGAAGCATAAGTTAAAGTGAGAATATTATTTTTATGACTTTAGGTTTTTAAATTACTAAATAAACATTGAGTTTACTATTTAATAAAATCTGAATACTTTATAGTGGCTTTGTAATTAATTTTTGTTCACGTGTTTAAAAGCTCCATGAATTTTATTTTCTCTTGGGAAATACATCTAAAATATTTAGTTAAAACTAATCTTTGCTGTACAATTTAAGGTGAATTACCTAATATGAAAGTGAGGTGATCAGTCAGTGTAATAATTTAATTGGGATGTGATAATCATTAATATTTAGGATATGCCCTCTAAAAAGACAGCATGTGTAGTTGCCTACCTAGTGGGACATACAGGTGTCTCAAATTATTTCACTGTTGTACCGTCAAATTCCACGATATAAGAATGTCAAGTCATTGTTTTCCCAGTTAAAGTTATTCTTTTAAAATTTTTTTCTTTTTTTTGACTGTGCCCAAAGCATGTGAAAGTTCCCAGACTACAGATCGAACCTGTGCCATAGCAGCAACCCAAGCCACAGCAGTGACAATGCCAGATCCTTAACCTGCTGCACCACAAGCGAACTTCGAAAGGTATTCTTTAAGGTGACTGATTACATTATGCATTTGTTCATCTTGCTGACATCGGTGCTTTTTGGCAGAAAAATGTGGGACAGAAATTTTTGATGAGTAGGGTCAGAGAAGAAAGCTAGTCTGAACTGTGGGACACTGCAGGGCATAGCAAGCATGGAAGGAAGTGCCCAGTATGAGGACTTCCCTCTCTGGCACTGAACTCCTAGGGGAGCCCAAGTGAAGGGGGGAAATTTGGGGACAACATTAAGAGCATAGAGAGAGCATTTACCTATGCTGATGGGAAAAGACTAGGATTTAGAGTCAAAAGTCCTCCACGTTTGTGTTCTATAACCCTAATTTTATTATCAGTTAATCTTATAATAAGCCCTGGTTTATTTATTTATTTATAAGACGGATATAAAAATATTTATCTGAAGCATCCACAACTGATAGCTCACATAATAGACAACTTTCCCATTAGTTCCTATGACTTAGTCTGTAATTAGACTATATGCTGCTGCAATTAGTCTGAGATAATTACAGCCCAAGGGCTTAGGTGGAGCAATAACTGGAGAATTACATGACTGGAAAAAAGATATTTTAATTTTTTTAAAAGGTAGAAACTTTAATATGCTTAAAAGTTGATCAATAGTATGCTCATGATTGGAAGACATTGCCATATACCTCACCTAAGTGAACAGTGACTTCTGAGGATAATTTATCTGATACATAGCAAGCTGGAAAGGCATTCCGATTCATGGTTTTATCTTTTAATCCAAGAATATATCTGCAGAACAGATACTGACTCACAGACTTTGGAAAAATTATGGTTTCCAAAGGAGACAAGTTGGGGGGTGGGGGGATGCACTGAGGATTTGGGATGGAAATGCTATAAAATTTGGTTGTGATGATATTTGTACACCTATAATTGTAATAAAAATCATTAAGTAATTAAAAAAAGAATATATCTGTAGGAGAGACCATAAATGTTTGTCAAATACCTGTTTTCTCTTCATTTCTCACCAGCTCTTTCACTTGAGGTAGGTCCATGTGACTAGCGCTTTAACAAAGGGACTGTAAAAAATGATGCGTGTTCTTCTAGACAAAGGAAATTAAGAGAAAGTGTGGTTCCAACATGTTTCACCTCCCTATTACAGGGACTTTATGTTCCCAATAGTATTTAAGGCCAATATAATGTAATGCTACATTACATTACATTATATCTTATCATATTATAATATATATTATAGATATAGATATTTAATATCTGAGATTAGTCTGCATTTTTCCATTTTTAGTATGATTTTTGTGGGAGGGGAGGTGTGAAATAAATGTTCCAAAAGATTTTAGCAAAGAATCTGAAAGTTTTCATTTCTTAATCTGTGTTTGGAAACATTTTTAATAATATTGAAGTTGTGACTAAATTAATCTCATTGTTTCCAGACATGTATTACTACTATAAAAAGCTACACATTTTCCTCTTAACATTGTTTTAGATTTTTCACAGTTTCTAACATTTTGTTAGAATTAAATTATTTGTATATCTTTAAATTTTAAAATAATTTATTTTTTCTCTATGTATTCTTCTACCATATTCAAATTAGATGATAGGTGGATAGTCAGAAAAGTAGATAGGTAGATAGCTAGCTGATAGATGTTAAGGAGAGATTCCTATGTTTTTATTTTTTGTCTTTTGTGTTTTTAGAGCCGCACTCATGGCATATGGAAATTCCCAGGCTAGGAGCAGAATCGGAACTGTAGCCACTGGCCTACACCACAGCCACAGCAATGCCAGATGCTTAACCCACTGAGCGAGGCCAGGGATCCAACCTGCGTCCTCATGGATACTGGTCAGATTCATTTCCACTGAGCCACAACAGGAACTCTGAGATTCCTGAGTTTTTAAATGCTCTGAAACATCGCTCAATGGAATAAAAGTTAGAAACCCTAATCACAGATTTGTCCACATGTTAGTATGTGCAGAAAATTATTTCAAAAAATTAGAAAATTGTTTCAAAAAAATTAAAACTTGGCTTCATTTTGCTAAGGAGTGTGTCCTGATTATTTCTCTTTTTATTGTTAGAACTCAAACTTTCCAATGTTATTTATCAACCTTAAATATGACTTCAAAATTTTTACCGTTTGAAACTTGAACGTCTCAGATCCAGTTCAGCAAAAACTTCATTATAAGTACCATCGGCTTATTCCTCTAAGTCTTAACTTTATCTTGGTTCAAATCGCATTCACACATATACCACATTAATTTCACATAAGGATGATCAAAGTAACAACTCAGAGATCTTTTTGATTTTCAGTTTACTATGTCACATGGCAGTTGCTTCATGATTAGCTATAGGAAATTTTCTTCTAGGTAGTAGCACCTGGAGAAACCACAATTTTTTCTTAGCAACTAATATGATTTAATGTTATGGACACTGATGTATATTTTTAAAATAATTTTGCTTTCCTCTTTCCTCTAGTCCTTAGAAATATTAGTGGTAAATTTTAGAACATATCCAGGAATTGTGCAAGGCATCAAAATATTAATTTTGATTCATCTTATTTCTTGCCTTTATTTTCTTTTACTCTCTGTTTTAGTTTTTGAGAGAAACCTAATTTGATTTCAAGTGACATATATTCCACTCAAACTAGTTAAATCAAAGAGTAGAATTGATTATACTATTTTTTTACACAGCATAAAGAAGAGAATTAACTAGAACTGTAGCATAAGACATCAAGATTTGTCTCCATTTTATATCTCTGCTCTTTGCAAAACTACTTTACATTTCTTTCCAATTAGAGTATTGATTCACGTGATGGTATTGAGTCTGCATGATGGTACATGGTCACTATGAACAATGGAAAAGGCAATAATCAGAATTAAAGTAATTGAAAGTACTCATTGGTATTCAACAGATGTGTAGAACTGCTGATTTAATTTAGAGCTTGTCAAATATGCATATTTTTTAAAACTTTTAAAATAGAATTAAGGACTCATCAATCTAGCAGAATTGAGGAAAAAGGAAAAAAGAATGAAAGAAAAAGCATTATTAACAGTTCACAATAATATGATAATAATACATCTACCATCAGGAACTATAGTAAATACAAACAGTTAATCACAAGGTAAAAGAAATTTTCCATTTGTTTAAATTACAAAATTCTGCTACGTCTCCTGTTTATGAGACATACCATAAGAGTGTTCAGAAAGATGATTATCAAACAAAATAGATTTTAAGCTAAATACGTTATTATGGAGAAGAGGTCATTATATGATAAAAGGAATATATCATGACTTTGGTAAAATACATTTTAATATATATGAAGCAAACATTATAAACAGAAATTTATAAATATATACCCACAGAGAAAGATTTATAATTCTACTTAATATAACTTTAAAAAGTTAGTCGCTTGAGCAAACAAAAGCAGTGTCAATATGGAGGATTTAAACAAAACAATTAGTAAGCTTGATAAAATAGCCATACATTGAATGTGAGTAAAGCAATTAGGCAACATGTTTTCAAGCTCAAGAAATCTTTTTTAAAAATGGGCATGCTTTGGTCACAAAGACATTCTCAACAGAAGTAAATAACAAAATTAGAAATAATTAGCCAAAACACATGCATATGGAAATTTTAAAAAAATATAATATAATTTGTTGGTTAAATAAATAATCACTTTCACATATAAAATGGACATCTGATAGATATAAAATGAAAAGGAAGTTGCAGACTCATAAAATGGTAGATACAGTTGACATAAATTTAAACTCATAAAACAACATCATTATGTATAAATACATAGTTATGGCATGCATGAGAATGATACAAAGTGTCTTCAAGACAGTGGATACTTATAGGAAATCAGGAAGGGGAAAAATAGAGTCAGTGTTATAGCTGCATCTGTAACACTTAATCTCTTTTCTTTCTTTCTTTTTAAAAGACCTGAAGCAAATGATGTGAAATGTTAACTTCTCTTAAATCTGGTTGTCGAATGATGAGCTATTTAAATTCTTTTTTCATATATAAACCATGTTACAAAATTTTAAAAAAATCTTGAAAGAAATAAATCAGCAAAGTGAAAAAATAAACATCATTACAATCTGAGGGAACTGTTTTACCCTGGATCTTCCACTTGGGAGAGTGTGAGGCTTTGGATATATTACATAATTGCATTGGACCCCAGTTTCTATATCATAGAATTACTCTGAGAACTGCACAAAGGCTTCTATGTATTGTTTGCCTTTTTTAGCACTGCCACCTGGTAGATACTTAACAACTATTTATTCCCACATTTGTTGAATAAATGAATGAAGGAACAATCATGATCTTAGGTTCTAGAATCATAATGAGTGAGTAATGCACACGTTTCCTCAATTTAAAAGCCAGGATATGTCTGGCAGAGTAAATAAGATATAATCATTTCTGTAACTGCCAAGAGGTGTGCAGCGAGTCTTGTCATGTTCCGACCTTTTTCTTTTGGCTGCCTCAAATAAAACATTACTTTCATCTGCCTGAGAAATCTGCACCTTTGGTCAGCATGTCTATTATTCCTCCTGATTCAAAAACAGTTTTCAGTGTATGGTTCAAAGAGTAATTTGTAGTTGGCCATCTTGACAACATCTATTTCCCTTAGAAATAAAATGCTGCCTAGATTTTGGATATGATTTTGCTTGTGGAAAAGATGGACATATTTATTTGGCAATATTTAACTTGATGGGCATTAAAAGCAAGCCTGTTTCCACTAAGCTGTACCCTCCCTGCCCCCACCAAAGAAGTAAGTCTCTGTTAAATACCTCTGGGTTGAATATTAAACTTCCATCATAGAATACGAAGTTTCTGATCGACCTGCTGCCAAAATAACCAGTTGAAAGGTGAATAATTCAGTCAAGATGATTTTGTGGCATTCTCTAGAAGAAAATACGCCTAGTTTTTAGAAAAAATAATTAGCCATTTCCCTGAACTCAGCTTCTTTTTTTAAATGAATTTATCAAAACCATCTGGATGTCTAGACATGGCCCAAGATAAAGTATTCCCAACAGCATATTAAGTAATGGAAATGAGCAAGTTAGAAAATAAATAGCTCTGTAGGGAATATTAGTAATCCTGGTAAAAGAATTTAAGGGATAGTTAAAGTTTGAAATCTGCTTACAGCCTACTCACTTAGAACTCCAAGGTGAGTAATTTATTAAAATATTAATTACAAAAACAGAGTTACTCTACCATCCGGACACAATATTTTGCAACATATAACTTAATTACCTACCTATTGCCGCTCAATGCATTTTTTTTCCCTTGGAGGAACTAATGGGGGGAGGTATTGATTTTTAAAATATGATATATTTTAATATGTGTATTTTTACATACATTTTCTGTAAATGTATTTTACATACCTTTTCTATAAATCCTATATAGCGTCATTAAATTGTAATCACTCAGGTAATTTGATTTGTATAATAAGTAGACTCTATGCTTAGGCTTTCCTTTCAGGCTTAGTAACTTTCTGAGTTAGAGATCTAATTTTTCACAAGATCTAGACAAATATTCCCAGTTCACTAGAAAAGCAACCATTCTTGATTTCTTTTCTACTCTACAAAATGAGAGTATGAACTAAAAGGAAGAATATGTGAGGAAAGTAGGACCATATCTTGTTAAAGAAAGATCTGAGATCCCGTGCAAAATGTTCCGTAGCACTTAGATCACGATTCTGTTTTTTTTTTTTTGTTATTTATTATTTTAAGTTCTTCTATTGAAATATAACTTGTATTCTTCTATTTTGTAGGTTTTTTCACTTTCTTGATGCTGTCATTTGAAGTACAAATGTTTTTAATTTTGATGACATTCAGCTTACTTGTTTTTCCCTTTGCTGCTTATGCCTTAGGTGGCATAGCTAAGAGGGCTTTGCCTACTGAGGTCATGATGATTCCTCTTGTGTTTTCTTCTATGAATTTTACAGTTTTAGCTCTGACATCGACGTCTACCTTTGAGGAATAATTTCTTGTATGTGATATAAAGAAAGGGTACAGCTTAATTCTGCATGTGGGTACCCAGGGTCCCAACATATGTGAAAAGGACAATTCTTTCACCATTAAACTATCTTGGCACCTTGTCAAAAAAATCAATTGATCATCAATGTGAGGGTCTATTTTCTATTCCATTGATCTCCTTTTCAATTGTTATATAGTAGTATCACACAATCCTGATTTGTATACTAAGCCCCGAAATTCGGAATTCTGAGTACTGCACCTTTGTTCTTTTCTTTGAGAATGTTTTGGCTACTGTGGGCCTCTTGAATTTCTATATGAATTTTATTTTATTTTATTTTATTTTTTTTGCCTTTTTGTCATTTTTTATGGCCGCGGGTTTATGGCCGCACCCGCGGCATGTGGAGGTTCCTAGGCTAGGGGTCTAATCGGAGCTGTAGCCACTGGCCTGCGCCGCAGCCACAGCAACACAGGATCCGAGCCGCGTCTGCAACCTACACCACAGCTCACGGCAACGCCGGACCGTTAACCCACTGAGCAAGGGCAGGGATCGAACCCGCAACCTCATGGTTCCTAGTCGGATTCGTTAACCACTGTGCCACGACGGGAACTCCATCTATATGAATTTTAGAACAGATTTATCAAATCCTGAAAAACGATACAGGGATTTTGATAGGTATTATGTTGAATCCATTAACTTGAGAAGTATTACCACCTTAATATTAAATCTCTGAAATCCATAAATGTGAAATAGCTTTTCATTTATTTTGATACTAATTTCTTTCAGAATTTTTATAGGTTTCAGTGTACAAGTATTATATTTTTTGTTCAATTTATACCTAAGTATTCTATTGTTTCTGATTCTATTTGAAATTGACTTTTTTCTTAATTTTATTAATTTTTATTTTTTTATTTTATTCATATTATATATATATATATATATTTATTTATTTATTTATTTATTTTCATTTTTACAGCCACACCTGCAGCTAATGGAAATTCTCAGGCTAGAAGTTGAAATGGAGCTGCAGTTGCAGGTCTATACCACAGCCACAGCAACACCAGATCTGAGCTGCATCTGTGACCTATGCCACAGCTTGTGACAACACTGGATCCTTAAGCCACTGATCAAGGCCTGGGATTGAACCCACATCCTCACATAGACTATGTCAGGTTCTTAACCCACTGAGCCACAGGAACTCCCTGAAATATTAATTTTTAGTACACAGAAATACAACTGATTTTTTCTATGTTGACCTTATATTCTAATCTGATCTTACGTTGCCACAGTATTAACTCATTTATTAATACTGATATGATAACAGTTTTTGGATTTTAATTTTAATATTTCTATAATGATAATGTCATTTGAAAATAGAAATAGTTTTGATACTTACTTTCCAATGTGGATGCCTTTATTTTACTTGCCAAAATGTCCTCCCTAGAACCTCCAGGTTAATGTTGAACAGATGAAGTGAGAGTGGACATCTATAAGATCAGGATGTAGTTTCTGATCTCAGGGTAAAAGCATTTGGTCTTGATACTAGCTATGGAGTTTTTTCACAGAAGCTGTCTGTCACAATGAGAAAATTCCTCCCCCCACCCCAGTCTATTAGGTTTTTATCATGAAGACGCTTTTTCTGAATCTGAGATAATCATATATTTTTATTTTTTAAGTTTTTTATTTTTATTTTTATTTTTTATTTTTGGCTGTGCCTGTGGCATGTGGATGTTCTTGGGCTAAGGACTGAACCCATGCCACAGCAACGAACCTGCTGGATCCTTAACCCAGTGAGTTAAAGAATAAAAATACAGGGAACTCCTATATTTTTATTCTCTAACTATTGATATAGTGTATTACTGGAAATAATTTGTGTATGTTAAACCAACTTTGCATTCTTAAAATAAATTCCACTTGATTATGCTATATAGTCCCTTTTCTATATGACTGCTATATCAATTTGCTATATCTTGTTGATGATCTTTGTATCTATGGTACTAAGAGATTATTGTTCTCTGCTTTTCTTGTCATGTTTCTGTCCTATTTTGATGTAATGGTAACATTGGCCTCATAAACTAAATTGAGAATTATTATTTTCTATTTTTTGAAAGAGTTTGTGAAGAATTAGTGTTTATTCTTATTTAAACCTTTTAGAGAATTTGCCAATGAGGCAATCTCATCTTGGGCTCTTTTTTGTGTGAAGTTTTTAATCAACCATTTTTTTTCCATTTACTTATTATAGGTCTATTAACATCTATTTCTTCTTTTGTCAGTTTTGAGCTGTTTCTTTCTGGGAGTTTGTCCATTCTATATAAATTATCTAATTTGTTTCTATATAATTGCTAATATTATTCCTTTAAAAGCCTTTCTGTTTCCATAAGGTCAGTAGTGATGTTCCCTCTTCCATTCATTTGAGCCTTTTCTCTTTTTTTATCCGTTAATCTAGATAACAATTCATCAGTTTTGTAGTCTTTTACCATTTTGTTCCATTGATTTTCTCTATTGTTTTTCTACTATTTCCTTAATCTCCATTCTGATTTTTTCTATTCTCTTTCTTCCATTTTCTTTAAGGTTAATATGCTAGTCTGTTTTGAATGTCTCAAGGTGAAAAAGTCAGATTATTCATTAAAGATATTTATTTATTTATTGGTCATACCTGTGGCATATTGAAGTTCCTGGGCCAGAAATTGAACCTGTGCCACAACAGCAAGCAGAGCCACTGAAGTGGCAATGACTGATCCTTAACCCACTGTGCCACAAGGGAACTCGAAAGTATTTATTCCTTTACAGTATTTGTGCTATAAGTTTCTCTCTAAGCACTGCTCCAGGTGCATTTCATAACTTTAACTTAGGTATGCTGTGTTCTCTGAGACTCTGTTCCTCTTTTCATCCATTTTTTTCCCTTTAGGTATTCAGGTTACATAATCTGTATCAATCACCTTTAGGTTTCACTGATTTTCTCTCAGCTTAAATCTACTGTTGAGTCTAGCAAATTTTTTGTTTCAGTTTAATTTTTTCATCTCCAGGATTTCTATTCAGTTTTGTTTTACAGTTTTCATCTCTCTTCTGATATGCGGTATTTGATGAGACATTGTCATCATATCTGCTCTTACTTCTTTATGCATGGTTTCTTTCAGTTCTTTGAATATTTTATAATAGCTCTCTGAAGTTATGTCTGCTAAGTCTGATCATGGAGCCCTCTTAAAGGCAACATGTATTGCCTGCATTTTTTGGTTCTGTATATAGGTCATCCCATCCTGTTTCTTTACAGGTCTTATCATTTTTGTTGAAAGAGGCAATTTCAGTGAGATCTATTTCCTAACAATGTATATCCTCTGATAAGTTTCCTGATTAGGTTCAGTCTTGGATATGCAGAATCCACAGTGGTTTCTTCAGGGCTTTCTTTATCTCTTTCCCTTCTCTGTTAAATTTTTTGCCTATGTTGATAATGCCCCTCTGTTATCTCCACTAATTGCCATAGGATTGCTCTATTGTTTTCAACAAAGCCCTGGGGCCATAAATTGCTCCACAGTTTGATTCAATTAAATGAGCCCCCTGGATGTTGGACTTAATTCAATTAAGTTGAGGATTGTTCTGACCCCAGGAGGGCTCTTAGCATCCTCTTTCCCTGGTTCTCTCTGTTAATACTTCTAGCTGGTCTATCTATGGCTAAGACTGTTGCTTTCATGGAGCTGCCAGCCTCTTAATTGCCAACTACCAAAATCTCCATTTTCAATAGTGACCATAGCATTAAACTCCCCCAGATCTGTTTCAGGTAAAATCAGTTCCCTTGGGAGAGCCATGGAGCTATTTGTTCTTATGGCTTGTTTCATTACCCTTGTGCTAAACCTCTGTGCCACTGCTAGAAGATTAGAGGTGTATGGTGGCCAGCTTCTGTCTGAGTGACAACCTTGCCATCCAAGTGAAAAGCTGGGTAAGATTGATAGTCTCGGTCTTCTCATCTTTTCTTTGTGTTTGTTTGTTTGTTTTTGTATTTTTGTCTTTTTAGGGCTGCACTTGCGGTGTATGGAGCTTTCCAGGCTAGGGGTTGAATCAGAGCTGCAGCCGCTGGCCTACACCATAGCCACAGCAACATCAGATCCGAGCCATGTCTGCAACCTACACCACAGCTCACGGCAATGCCAGATCCTTAACCCACTGAGCAAGGCCAGGGATCGAAACTGCAGCCTCATGGTTCCTAGTTGCATTCATTTCCTCTGTGCCATGATGGGAAATCCTTGGTCTTCTCATCTTGATTATCCCAGCACGAAACCTCCAATGAGCAAGCTGGGGCAAATGACTGGAGTCTAGTATTCTTGACCATGGCAACTGTAGCATTTCCACCCTATATATGGGAACTGGGTGAAGGAAGGGAGCCCCAAAACCCTTATCTGCCCTTTCCTAGAATAGTTTCTAGAACACAGAGTTGGAGGAATGTGTATTGTTAAAGGTTTCTCCCCCATGGAAGATACCAAATCTACAGACTGAGAGCAAGGTGAAGAGGGAGATCTGTGTTCTTGATTGCACCCACCTGTAGAGTTTCCATGACCCTGAGTTGACAGGGTGGGAGGAAGTAGAGTCTGGCTCACTTGAACAGACTCTGCTGTTCTTAAAAAGACTGAGCGTATTTTCTTGAATTCACATTTTGCCATTTTCTGTATTTCCTTAGGACAATTTCCAAAACTCTAAGTCATTATTTTTTAAATAGTTGTAATCATTTGTAGTTATTCTTCTGGGAAAAGAATCCCTACAATACCATTCTGGAATCCAGTTGTATGGTTTCATTTTAATCCAGACAAGTACAACCAGTTCATCCGAGTGGAATAGGGTGAGTTAAAGGCAATGAGATCCTACTGCTTAGCATAGGGAACCATATCTAATCACTTGTGATGGAATGCAATGGAGGATTATGTGAAAAAAAGAATGTATATAAATGTAAAACCGTGTCACTTTGCTGAACAGCATAAATTGACAGAACATTGTAAATCACCTATAATAAATTTTTTTTTTAAAAGCTGGTGACACTAATTTCAGCTCTGGAATTTAGTTATTGCATGACATCAGACTTATTGTGGCAAATAACTGCATCTCCAACTCCCCGTTTACACATTAATGAAATCTAAGAATCAGTATCCAATTCTCTTTTCACACATTTATGAAATTTAGTCAACCCCTGAATTAGGTCCTATTGAGTGAGCAAGATGTGGTCTGTGTTACAATTTGTTACATCAATGTCACACTTAGTATGGGAACCATAATTTCTAGGTAGAGCACTAGTGGCTTAAAGAAAAATGATTTTATTTGTCTGGGATACCTTGAAGGAGCTAGTTATTTTATAATTAAAAGTTATTTATAACTTATAAATTATTCAAAAGCCACGTAATGATTAAGATGTGTGTGTGTATGGGGGGAGGGTGGTAAGTGGGAGGGGTAAAACACCCCCATAATACAAAATAAAACAGAGAACAAAAGCAAGAACCACACGCCCAGTGGTTAATGAATCCGACTAAGAACCATGAGGTTGGCGGTTTGATCCCTGGCCTTACTCAGTGGGTTAAGGACCTGGCGTTGCCTTGAGCTGTGGTGTAGGTTGCAGACGCGGCTTGGATCCCGCGTTGCTGTGGCTGTGGCAAAGGCCGGCAGCTACAGCACCTGTTAGACCCCTAGCCTGGGAACCTCCATATGCTGCGGGTGTGGCTCTACATAAAAAAGGCAAAAAGATAAAAAAAACCCACAGATGATTGAAGAGATTGCATTAGGAATTGATATTCCTGCAGTCACGTGTAACACTAATAAAATTATTAATACTCATACCATTTTCATGGAAATTTTTTTAGTAATATAAGAGGAATCCCAGCTCTTCTATTGGCACTTTAATCATTTTTACTTTAATTATTACAATAATTTTATAAGCCATGGAGTCACACATACACACTTTCTCAGATATAGCAAATTAAAATTATATTAAATCATGAGGCTTAACTTTAAAATAACTGACTATATCACAAAATTCCTAAGACTATGTTTGTGAAATTGAATATTCTTCTGGCAAGAAAATTAAAAGCACCATTTACTTTTTAGTATGTTTTTCCTTGTTGAACTTCTATGACATCATTTGATTTTAAAACTTGCTTTCATTATCATATTATTAAATTTACAAAAATATGTGCATTTGAAGGCAAAGTAATTTATTGCTATAATATTTTTGTTCAGTTCTTAATATTTTGCTTCAAAGGAAACTCAATTCTAATTTATAAAAACGTTCTTCTTGAATTATGAAGTGGAGAAATTTTCCTCCTACATAAGATGGGTAAAATTATAGCCTTACAGAGAAATTTAAGTAGCTTTTGTGGAATTATATAAAAATATCATAAAGCTGGCTAGGAATATTAACTCAGGATGCTTTCTCCAGTCAAATCTACTAATTATCAAGTCATATCTCATTTCCCTTTTAAGAAAAACTCTTAAATGAGTCATGTTGCTTACAATAATTCTTGGTTCCTACAGTTCCTCAGTCTCTCAAATCTAATGATTTCTCTTCAGTCTATTAGAGTAATCACACATAAAGACACTCTTTGGGGATGATGCTTTTGGAAATTTTTCCTCTTTAATTAATTGTGAATTTTTGAAATTCCATCTACTACATACCTGCATGCAGACAGACAGACAGACAGACGACACACACACACACAGAATTTCACCCTATATTTGCTGTACTGTTGGCAACTCAGTCACCTTCTGTTCTTCATTCTCTAGTCTCTACCTTTCTGCTAAATTCTTTACTTTTATCTAAAATCTTTTATATCTAATATCTTTATTTTTACCTTCAAGCTATTTTTCCTTTTCATCCCTTCCCTATTTATTAGAAATATCTGCATTTACAAGAGTTTAAATCTCATTATAAAATAGTCAAAACATTGTAGGCACAAATACCAGTTATCAGAAAAGCATTCTAAGATAATATCTTTAATTTTTATTCACTATCACTCACTTATAATAGCTTGTGCTCTTCCCAGAGTAATAGAACACTGCAGAAAGAGGGACAGCTGTGTGTTTCAAGGTTGTTAGACATGGGCTGAAATTGTCATCATGGTCCTCTGGTTGGGATGAGGACTTATAGATAGCTGGTAATAAAGATTGGGCTCAGTGGAGGTTCAAGGGACCTGTGGGCTCAACCTGTGGTTTTTTCCCCCATTCTAAAATGTATAATTGGGATAAATACTTAGCTACTGATAGAATCCTCACATCGATTTCCTAATGTTAGAAAAAGGACTGTTATGGGAGGAATGGAAAGATTTAGTCAGATGGTGGCCCAACTGCGGCAGCTTTGCCTGATGTGCTATCTTTGCTGGAGCAGATCAGCATCATCTCTGGTTGCTGTTGGACAATGCATGTCTCTTCATCCCATAGGTAGGGAAGCACAAAAGAGAGTTCACTTCAAATAGCACGGCAGGACACCTTCGCAGTTTCGCTTTGGGGTTTTCATGCTAACTCTCCTCTTTGTCATAATTTAGTCTGGAGGAAACTTGGTTGTCTTGATTTACCTTAAAATACCATATTGTCCATTATTTTGATACCATTATGCTAAATAGACTTGGTAAGCAGGAAGTAGCATTTACCCTGGATAGTCTAGTCACGTACATACCAGAAGTCCTGACATATTTTAAAGTTTTGTGGTGAACCACCAGAAAATTCCGCTCTAATGCAAAGAATGCATTTTATATCTTGGACCTCCATTAAGAAAGAAAATTAGGGTTTGCTTGGACCTATTTCGTTTTTTGAGGCAACTTATGCCATAGTTGAGAGGACTACCTCCAGTGGTTTATCAGATTTAGGGAAAAGATTCTGACTTTGTTAGAACTCAGATTGGAGATGCCTATAGCAGATTTACGCTGTGGCGCAACATTTCCCGCCACTTGGCTGAGTAATCCTGTAGCTTTGATGGAGCTAGAGATATAAGTATGAGGAGTCTCTGTCAAGCTCAGTACGAGAATTGGAGTATGGACGGACCTCTCAGAATCTAGAGCTCATCTCTGCTTAAAAGAAAAAAAACAGCTCCTCAGAAACTAATGGGCACCCATAGGGATTAAGAAATCTCTTAAAGAATTCCCTGGTGGCTCAGCAGATTAAGGATCCAGCATTTTCAGTGCAGTGGCTTGGGTAGCTGCTGTGGTGCAGGTTCAATTCCTGACCCAAGAAAAGTATGCTGCAGGCTCAGACAAAAAAAGAAAAAGAAGCCTCTTAGTCATGGGGATAAAAGTGACTACAAAACTCCAGTTGCCTACCCTAAACTGATTATTAAATCCACAGAGTCATAAGGTGGTACAGGCGTATCATCAATATATAGTTAGAAGGAAATAGGATATTTGCAAAACAGAAAAAGAAGTCACAAGTAGATTTCTTAAATAGGTGGTCCAGACTGCTGAGTCAGATACCTCCACAGCAATGAAGAAAAATTTCGCAATGGTCAGGGCTACCAGCAGTACATAGTATACCTATTTACTTAATATAGAGGGAACAGTAACCTGGTATATGAAAATATGCTGAAATATTTTGATATACTGGGAATATTCTCTATCCGTGCTATTCAGCTTGGTAGCTGTTAATCACATGTAGCTGTCAAGCACTTGAAATGTGACTAGTGCAACTGAGGAATGGAATTTTTAATTGTAGCTAATTTTAATTAAATTTAAATAGCCACATTTGGCTACTGTTTTTCAGGTCTCAATTATACCTATTTTATTATTTTATTTTATTTCATTTTGCTTTTTAGGGCTGCTTCTGCGGCATATGGAGGTTCTCAGGCTAGGGTTCGAAATGAAGCTACAGCTGCTGGCCTACACCACAGCCACAGCAATGCAGGATCCAAACCACATATGCCACCTAAACCACAGCTCAGAGCAATGCTGAATCCCCAACCCACTGAGCGAGGCCAGGGACCAAATCCGCATCCTCATGGATATTAGTAGGATTTATTTCTACTGCAGCACAATAGGTACTCCAACATATTTAAAAACTATATAACAAGTGATAGAAGTTGTGGCAAAAGTCATTGATGAAATTATTCTTAAGATTTCCAAATAATATTAGATGTGGCTCTGGCTAGCTAAGTGATGCTACGAGTTGTGTTTTGACTGTGTCTTTTCCAATGATTTCTTCATCTAATTTATAGTCATTAGTTACTGGGAATCCTGCCATGCACCTAAGGGGATGTGTTTGCATGCTTCCCTCCTTTCTCAGCTTTCTGTTTTCCCTCACTACCCTCCTAGCCTCTGAGTGACTCTTGTACGATAAACCACAACGCTACTGACCATACGTCCAGATGCTGTTTGGATGCCAGGTGCTTGCGCCGGGAGTGCTTGAACCAAGAGAGACAGGAGAGGGCAGGGTGCTGAAAAGGACAGGGGGTGAGATAGACTGGATTTGTCTCATCCTGATTGCCAGAGCCAGTACCTGGCCAGGAGCTGGTTCCACCCCATACAAAGGCAAAGGCACAGTTGATTCTAGTCCAGTTAGTCTGTGGGTCAAAATTAGAAGTGGGAAAGAACTGAAGGGAGATAATAAGGAAAAAATAGAAAGTGTGAAAAGCAGATTAGGACAGACAAGGGCTCAGTCAGGGCCACCCCTGAGACTTAGAGGGCCCTGCAAGTGACAGAACAGATGGACACAGGGAGGGATGGGCAGCCTCATGTGAGTTTTCTCTGCCTAGGGATCAATGGTGAGGGTGAGTCAGAAGGGGATGATATGGGATTACTTGCTGGAGAGTCTGCTTTTCTGGATGTTAACTGGAGTCTCTGGGACAGACATACCTACAGGCCTTCCCCTGTCTAAAGAGGTTTATATGCTCTACCAGCTCTTGAACTGTCCAATAAAACAGAAGTTTCCAAACACACATGAAGGAAAAGTCAGCACACTGTGTAGGAATATATCCTCTCCTATCACCTCTTTATGTTCTTGGTCGTTGGCTGCCTTCCCAATTAATATCGGAGCTGGAAGAAACCCATGTCATCCCTTGGGCAGTGAGGTATCTATTCAAGGGTAGAAAAAATAGGTCTTCAATTTAGCTTTGCTCTACAACCTCCACCCAACTTTTGTAATGAACAGGAGATTTACATCTGGTCACTTCCCTCAAACTCAGCTTCAGTCCCCAAAGGGAGAAAATGTCTTGGAGTCACAAAAGACGTGCTGGTATTTCTACTGATTGCCTGATTGATCAGTTTGTACTGCTTCTCCTTATCATTACTCTTAGCCAGACAGGGTAGGGTTAAAAGGTACAAACTACTACATATAAAATAAATAAGCTACAAAGGTATGTTGTATAGCCCAGGGAATTTAGCCAGTATTTTATAATAACTATAAATGGAGTAAATCAACTATACCTCTATTAAGGAAAAAAAAAAAACTGTACATCATTTCATGAGCTTTAAACAACATCTTGCAGTGCCTGCCCCCCTGAGTTAGGATAAGAAGCCTCATCTGGCTGAGAGATGGTGTCCACTCTGCCTGCAATCTTTGGTTTGCAGCATCTCAGGCCAGCGGATTCCTTTCATGCGGCCTGATGACATTCTGTCCTGGGCTGCAGCTTCTTTGTTTCTGCACCTTCATAACTGTTTATACAGAGCCTTCAGCCCTCCCATCTGTCAAGGCTCAGAGTTCACTCCAAGTGCAGCCTACAGAGGAGTCCTCTGCTTCGCTCCAGTGTGCTTGGCTCAATGCCTATAGGCTGTCTGCTATTTTATTGTTAACCCCAGAAATGATGTTTCTTTCACTGGCTTTCTGCAGTTTTCTTTGACCTGAGCGTTTCACTGGGAACTGGCCCTCACCTGCCTGGGTTCCTGACCTGCTCGGAGCTCCATTCTGCCCATGGGCTTTGCTCTTCAGTACGATTGCCCGGGATAAGAAGGGGTACCTGGTGATTTAGCTTATGTTTGTAGGGGGAGCTCATTCCTGACCAAGTTCCGAGTTGAAGAACCCTTTCCCATATGAGGGAGGCCGTGGCATTTAGCTACATAATTACCCGTTCCTTTAGAACCCACAGCTCAGCCATATTACAAGTACAGGGAATTGTAACTGACTGAACAGATTGTATTTTGACTCCAAGTAAAAGAAGGAATGTGTTTGCAATAATTGATGAGTCATTTGGCTCAACTAATTTGTCTTTTAATTAGATACCTGAAAACAAAGTTATTCCTATGAGCTAATATTTTAAGACATTAACCTATGCTCCCTCTCTCTATAATATTTCTTCTCTCTTCTCCTGTTAGGCAGGAATTTCAGTTCTCCCATTATCTCAAGAGATGTCTGGGGAAGGACAAAATCTCTTGCTGCCTGAAAGAAAGGCATTTCCTGGTTTGGGTTTTTAAAAGGCTTAAACCTCAGAGCTAAAAATGAGCTGGCTAGTCAAAGGAAAATAGTTTTAACAAAATGGAGAGAGAATGTTCTTTCACAGACTAGCAAGAGATAACTACCAGCAGAGGGGAGGGAACCAGAAGAAACTATGTGCAGTCTACTGGGGTGGGGGCAGTAAGAGGGTGGCTGGATCGTGCAACCACAGCAAGGGTCTCAAACACCTGCTATGGCAAAGGCAGATCAAATAAATGGTTGCAAAGGGCTTGGTGGAAAAAACAAACAAACAAAAGCATCTTGCAAGTATTATAAAAATTTCAACTGGCACCCTGCCTTAGTGTTGGGGAGATCATTGAAGTTGGATATGTCTATGGCAAATACTGGGTGGGCAGCCTCTTCTCAACTCCTGTGATTGTTGCCATGTAGAAAGGTATGAATACTAGCTTTCCTGATTCTCCAGAGAAGCCAGCAATTGTGATTTCCGTTTTTTTAGTGAACTATCCTGACTTTTAAAAGTTGGCTAAAATGTTTTCAAAACATAGCATAGGCCAAACAAAGCACATCTGTAGGCCAGATGTAGCCTCCATGCCACTGACTTGCAACCAATTCCCTAGGCAGGGCCACAGGCCATCTCAGCAAGGATTCTCACGCCTGAGGGCAGTGCTGAAACAGGAGAGGAATAGTGGTCTGCAGGGGTCACGCAGATAGGGCTCTGGCAGTAGGCAAATGGATGACCAAGGACAAGAAGGCACCTCCAACACTGATGTTTTGGCTCTACGTTCTAACTCAAGGGTATGAGCAAGAAGCAGGAATTTCACAAAGCAATGAAGATGATTGTTGCACCAGCCAGGGAGATGAGGGTTGAAAATAGAAGTTGATTTGGGTTATGGAGGAAGGAGATATGATAATTCTTGAACGCAAGAATCTGAGGACTGAAAGTTGCACTTGCTATGTCCAAGGACTGATAAAGGTATGCCCGTATTTCCTAATTGGGCACATGATGACACCAAGCCTCCCACCACTAGACATTGCTATCCCTTAATCTTCAGGCCATCCGAAGATCAAGAGATTATGCTGTGAACTCTGTTTTAGGGGAGGGGAACCCATTTCATAGAGAATCTATAGATCATTTGCATGTTTTATAATGCTTTTCTTTTTTTTTAAAAAAATCAGCTTTACTGAGGTATGCTATACAATGTATAATTTACCTATTCTTATCATGAAATTTGATGATCCTGGTAAATTTATAGAGTTGTGGACTGGATCACCACAATCCAATCTGAGAACATCTCCATCACTGTAGAAAGTTCTCCTGTGCTTCTTTACAGTCAGTCCTCACTCCTACCCCTAGCCCTGGGCAACCACTGATCTGCTTTCTGTCCATATGTTTGCCTTATCGGGACATTTCAAACAAATAGAATAATTAAATATGTAGTCTTTTGTATCTGTTATCTTTCACTTGGCATAATGTTTTTGAGGGTGATTCATCTTGACATATTTATCAGTAGCTTTTTCTTTTTTGTTGCTGAGTGGTATTCTACTGTACAGATATACTACAATTAAAAAAATACAATCACCAAGTTGATGGATATTTGAATTTCTTCCAGCTTTGGGCTTTTAGGAATATTGCTGCCATGAACATTCATGTATGGGTCTTTGTGTGGCACTGTCATGCTTTTGAGAGGGAACATTTTGACTGCAGCCATTAAGAGTTTAGAGAAGGTGCCCATTTCACAGGCAGTGATGCAGAAATGAAGGTGCATTTGGAGAACAAGAGAAAGGAATCTTATGGGGTCTGCCCAGCAGCTGCTCTCTGCTGATGTCAGCTTCAGCCTTCCATCAGAAAGCCAAGTCCTGGTCAGGAGCATGGGGCGAGGATTGGGAGAGGGGAGGAGAGATGGCTGGGCCTTAAGCAAGCACAAGAGGTGGCCACGTCCTAGTGAGGATGTGGGCTCTCAATGTGAAAGTGGGGGGTTGGCCATTAAACCAAAGCCCTAATTAATACGCAGCCCATCAGAGACTATCATGGCTCAAAGGGAAATGCAGCTTGCACCCAAGGCAGAGAAATCTCTGAGATGTTGATCAGTGCTGCAGGAAGAAAGATCTCAGCTGGAAATTCACTTTGTGGTACTTCCCTGAACTGCTTTTTGGATAACATATTTAGGGACATTAGAATAATTCACATGTGGGCATAGGTCACATTCCTACCAGTGAACTTTTGCAGAAATCCTTTAAAGACTTAGTTTAAGCAATAAAGACTTTGCAGGTAATTTCTATCCAGACAAATCCTGGAAGTCTAGGACATATATCGTCATTAGTAATATATTTTTGTAAGAATAGAATTAAGGTCTTTCTAGTTGAAAGTTATCTCTTTATTACTTATTATGTAATATGTATATGAATAGTAAAAAAAAAAAAAAAAGTAAACGCCCAGTTCAGCCACCATGAGATACATTTCAAAGGATATCTCCTCCCAGAAGAAATATACACACAAGCACATGGGCACACTCTCATATATTCTGTGCATCCCCAAGTTTTCTGGCCTCCTGAGATCACTGGTTTGTGAGGTATCTGAATGTCTGGTTTTTTAGCATGGTTATTTCTGGGCATTCTTGGGGAGTGTATGCCCTCTCCTGGTTGTTGTCTATCACTCCACCTTTGAGCGCCTCCTCTAGTTTCCCTTATCACATTGACCTGCTGAAGTAGTGGAAAATTAGTAAAAAACCCTAAAAACTCATACACAGGAAAACAGATCCCCTACTCATAAACTATACAATGCTTTCTCTGAGTCCCCCATCCAAAGATTCTAAGAGAGCTTTGAGTCTCAGTGGATGCTATCAGATGACCAATGAATGGTTTTAGGTTGATGACCACTCAAAAGACAGGTTAGAGGAAGCCCATCACTAGATGTGAGAACAGGAGAAAGATGTTTGTATTCCAGAATTTGTGACTCCCAAACCGTGTTATTATTGGTCTTCTCTCTGCAAATTAGGATCCTTTTAAGACACCAACTTGGAAAAGGCTATGGAGACTGGTCCTAGGGGTCATTCCTCGAATTGCTTAACATTCTGATTTTGCCACTAGACTGAGATGCCTTACCCACAGTCAGGAGCCCTGTACCATCTGAACACATCTATCTCGCATATCAAGACCTCCCACTGGTGTCCACCGTTGCCATTCTCTGAACATCCTACCAGAGCTACTGGGTGGTCAGCAATAAACCTAGTTTGAGGAAGAATCCAGATGGACCCATTATCCTATGCGAATAATCAGAAATTCTGTGGTGTCTAGCTGGGTTGAAGTGAAGGGGCATATGGCTCCTCTAATCCCCAGCTTGAATAATGTTCTTGTTACTATAACCCTATCCAGTTCTTTTTATTTATTTAATCTGCTTGATTTAATCCATTAATGTCAGCCTTTCTTCATTTCCGTCATCAGACTCACACTGGCACTATACCGTAAGGTTAAATAATCTTCCTGAAATTGGAAGGTAAAAGCAAGGTTAGAGCTATGACTCAGGATCATCATGAGAACTAAATAATAATTTTAATACATGAAAGAATTCAGAATAAGGCTGGCCCATAGTAGATACTCAGCAAATGTAAGTGAGAATGATGAAGATGGTTGTTACAATGCAGAGAAAAAAATCTACTGAACTTTCTTTTGTTCCATTTATCTGTCTGTTCCAATATGTTTTCATGATTATACTTTTAAAATACAACTGGTAGACAATTTCCCCTTATTTTTTTTACTGAATTTCCCTGTATATTTTTACATTTTTTCTTCAAGATGAATTTCGGAACCATCTATGTCAAAACACCAAAAAGTCTTCATCACAAGTAAAATGAGATATGGTATGTACATTTGGAAGAACTAATGTGAGTACATTGACTTCTTTTCCTAGGTCACGGTTGTGGTTCCACATAGTCAATGCATTGTTTTTCATCCTTCAGTAGATATTTGTTGTCAAATATATCTCACACATTTTTAGTCAATTTATTCTTATAAGACTTTTCTATGACTTGTTGCTTTGCTGATTATCCATAATTTTCTAAACAGGTGCTTTTTTGCTTTATCGAATTTTTTCGCATTTATTTTTTAACCTTAGCCATCTTACTGAATTTTCCTATGGTTTCTCAGTTAAATTTGATATAATCTGCAAAAATGAAATGAAATACAGGATTGTAATGCTGACATGAACTTTTCTTTTTTTTCTGGAAGGAGATACCATGATTATTTTTTCTTTCATTATTAATTTTTATTAAAGTATAGTTGATTTACAATGTGCCAATTTCTGCTGTATAGCAAAGTTATACCTATATGTGTAATCTTTTATATATTCTTTTCCATCATGGTCTATCCCAGGAGACTGGATATACTTCCGCATGCTATACAGCAGGATCTCATTGCTTATCCACTCCAAATGCGATAGTTTGCATCTACAAACCCCAAACGCCCAGTCCATCCCATTTGCTTTCACCTCCCCCTTGGCAACAACAAGTCATGTCCCTGAGTCTGTTTCTGTTTTGTAGATAGGTTCATTTGTGCCATATTTTAGATTCCGCAAATAAGTGATATCATATGGCATTTGTCTTTCTCTTTCTGACTTACTGCACCTACTATAGTAATCTCTAGTTGCATCTAAGTTGCTGCACATGGCATTATTTCAGTCCTTTTTATGGCTGAGTAGTATTCCATTTTATATTTGTACCATATCTCCTTAATCCATTCATCTGTCAATGGACATTTAGATTGTTTCCATGTCTTGGCTGTTGAGAATTGTTAGATCATATGATAATTCTACTTTTAGTTTTCTGAGGAAACTCCATACTGTTTTCCATATGATTGCGCCAGCTTATATTCCTATCAACAGTGTACTAGGGTTTCCTTTTCTCCACAACCTCTTCAGCATTTGTAGACTTTTTAATGATGATCCTTCTGATTGGTGTGAAATAATACCTCATTGTAATTTTGTTTTTTCAGTTCTTTAATAATTAGTGAGTGTTCATGTGCCTACTGGCCATCTGCATGTCTTCTTTGGAGAAATGTCTGTTTAGGTCTTCTACCCAGTTTTCAGTTGGGTTGTTTGTTTTATTTTTGTTGTTTTTGAGTGATTTATGTTGTTTGTGTATTTTAGAGTTAAGTGCTGGTCAGTTGTATCACTGGCAAATATTTTCTGCCATTCTGTAGGATGTCTTTTCTTTTTATGGTTTCCTTTGTTATGTAAAACTTGTAAGTCTGATGACATACTATTTGCTTATTTTTGTTTTTAGAGGTACTGTGATTATTTTAAAAATACTTATTTTTAAATGTACATGTTATATTTTTATTATTTTTATTAATCTCATTTTTTGTAAGAATATGATTTTTCTAACTTCAATTTTGGCAAGAAGTTATTCCTTGATAAAATACTAGTCCTATAATTCTTTTAAAAATAATATAGTTTGTGATAATTTGTTCTTATTCAATCCATGGTGGCTTCAGTGATGGCCAATTTTGTTGCTAAGTTAACAATTCACACCAAAACTCTCCCTAGATTTGTTCTCAGACTAATCAGGCACATTTTGTGGCTGACACATTTTCTACTGCTTTGAAAGCTGGAGTAAGAATTGCCTGTTTTTTTTTTTTTTGTTTATTTGATAATTTTGTCTTGCTTCATGGTTATTGGCAGCTGCTGGGCAAGTTCTTCTGCAGATTCCCTTAGCCCTAGGATGCAGTGAATCTGGGATAAGATTCATGAACTAATTATGAGTTGACAGGTAATATCTGAAGATGTGTTCTATTCTTCAGCTCCCTCTTACTAATGTTTTCTTATTCCCAGATTTCTAGTCTAAGAATGATTTTATTTGACAGAAAGAATGAAAAAAATAAAAGATTAAACATTTCATCCTTCTCATAGTTTCTGACTCCTGAGCAAACTCTTTCTTGTTCTTCACCTGAACACATCTGATCATATTCATTTTGTGCACCTTAATTTAAACTGTCTCTGGCCCATTTTACATGTCTGTTGCTATCTTTTATATTTATCCTAAGTCGTATTCTTCTTTCTTCTTCCCAGTATGATTATTTAGTGGCTGATCTCATTATATAACTGCCTTTGTAGTAGTTTCAGATTCATTATGGATCTTTTGGTTTCCACTGGATTGGGGAGAATTTGAGTCTATGTAAATAAAATTTAATTTAAAATTTAATTTTCACATGGCTATCAACTTTCTTGAATTGCCACCTTTCTTAGAGTCTCAGATTATGTTATTACATCTATATATTTTTGAACTTTTGAAATTAATGCCTCCCAAAATCTAAAAGCTAGAGTTTACTTTTGGATTTAATTAGAATCTTATTGGTATATCGTGGCACTACCTTTCTAATGTTCAAGGAAAATACTTAGGAAATCAGATAAAAATCGATGCACACACACACACACACACACACACACACACACACAAACACTAGAACTGATAATCAATTGATTGGAGGATTCTAATAGAAATTCAATGTTCACTAAACTGCAGTGTTGAGTGAGTCTACTGAAACACGTTTTGGTGAGATATCTGTGCTCTGTTGGCTACGTCATGCACTGTTGGTAGGACTGTAGACTGATGTAGCCATGATGGGAACATTATGGATGTTCTTCAAAAAGTTAAAAATAGAGCTATCATATAATCTAGCAGTTTCACTTCTGGTTACTTATCTGAAGAAAGCAAAAACACTAATTTGAAAAAATATATCCACTCCAGTGTTCACTGAAGAATTACAGTAGCTAAGATATGGAAGCCACGTAAGTGTCCAGTGATAGGTGAATAAATAAAGAATGTGTAATGTATGTATACAATGACATACAACTCATCCGTAAAAGAAATGAAATATTTCTATTTGCAGCAATATGGGTGGATCTAGAGAGTATTATGCTAATTGAAATAAAAAAAGTCAAGCACTATATTACTTCACTTACATGCAGAATCTAAAAAACAAAACAAAAATAGACTCACAGATACAGACTCACTTATTGTAAAATAAGTGAAAGGGATTAAGAGATACTAATCTCCAGTTATAAAATAAATAAGCCATGGGGATGTAATATACAGCATAAAGGATATCATCAATAATATTAGAATTACCCTGCGTGGGACAGATGGTTACTAGACTTATCGTGGTGATCATTTCGTAATGTGTGCAAATGTCAAATCACTACGTAGTACATCTGAAATTATCATAATATTGTACATCAACTATATTTCAATTTCAAAAAGAATTTAGAAAAGAGTTGTAAACTAAACCCAAACCTAGACAAAGGAAGGAATTAATAAAAACTAGATCAGCAACCAACAAAATAAAAAACATGAAAACAATAGAGAAATTCAATGAAAAATTTTGATTTTTTAAAACAAGATCAAGATGATTGACAAACCTTAGCTAGAATAACCAAAAAAAAAAGAACAGTTTAACAAAGTAAGTGTAATAATTATATTCTACATATTAAAATCATTATTGGGAGAAATTGAAGAAAATTTTAAAAAGACATTCCATGGTCATGGATTAAAAGACTCAATATGATGACAGTTTTCTTCAAAGATCTGTAGACTTCCCACAATCTTTATCAAATTGATAATTTATTTGCTCCTGAAATTTATATGGGAATGCCAAAAACCTAGAATAAAGAGGACTGAAAGGACAAAATTCGAGGACTTTTACTGTCCAATTTCAAAGCGTACCATAAAGCCATAGTAAAGAAGACAGTGTGATATTGGTGCAAAGTTAGGTGTACAGATCAATGGAACAGAATCGAGAGTTTAGCAATAATTCCTTACATTTATGATTAAATTATTTTTGATAAAGGTATCAGGTACATATAAGAGTGACAGGATAGTCCGTTTTTTTTGGGGGGGGGCCTTTTTCTAGGGCCCCACTCGTGGCATATGGAGGTTCCCAGGCTAGGGGTTGAATCAGAGCCGTGGCCGCTGGCCTTCACCACAGCCACAGCAACACCAGATACGAGACGCGTCTATGAACTACACCACAGCTCACGGCAACGCTGGATCCTTAACCCACTGAGCAAGGCCAGGGATCAAACCTGCAACCTCATGGTTCCTAGTCAAATTCATTAACCACTGAACCATGATGGGAACTCCAGGATTGTCTTTTCAACTAGTGGTACTGGAACAATTGGAAATCCATGTTTTTAAAAAACAAACTTAAACCATTACCTTACCTCACACATAAAAATTAACTCAAAATAAATCATATATTTAGATGCACAAGCCAAAACCATTAATAAAATGAAAAGACAAGTCACAAACTAGGAGGAAATATTTATAAATTATATATCTGATGAAGACCTTATATCCAGAATAGAAGAACCCCAAATTTAATTATAAGGAGATTAAACTACAAATAGACAGTGTTGTAAGTCCTACAACTCAACCACAACAGAAAACAAACTGATTAAAAAATAAGCAGAGGGAGTTCCCATCGTGGCTCAGTGGAAACAACTTTGACTAGTATCCATGAGGACTCAGGTTTGATCCCTGGCCTCACTCAGTGGGTTAAGTATCTGGCATTGCTGTGAGCTGTGGTGTAGGTCACAGATGCGGCTCGGATCCCACATTGCCGTGGCTGTGGCATAGGCCAATGGCTACAGCTCTGATTCAACCCCTAGCCTGGGAACCTCCATGTCCCACAAGTGTGGCCCTAAATGACCAAAAAAAAAAAAAAAAGTAGAGTATTTGAATAGTCAATTCTCCAAAGAAGATATACAAATGACTAATATGATGCTTATTATGAAAAAATGCTTACCATCATTAATCACCAGGGAAATTGAAATTAAAAAGCAATGCAGATTTCCCTGGTGGCAGGTTTAAGATCCCATATTGTCATTCTATGGTGTGGATTTGATCCCTGGCCTGGGAACTTCTACATGCTGTGGGCATGGCCAAAAAAAATAGTAAAATAAAATAAAATAATCAACAGATTTAAAAAATGCAAGCCCACTCTATACCCAATAGAATCTCCTTTGAGGAGACTGAAAGAAACAGACATATAAATATCATCCATTAGAGTTGTTACAATGACGTTTAACAGAGACACAAAATTGTGTGGATCAAAACTGTAGCACTTGATAGGCTTGATACTGCTCACCAGACTTTTTATAGTGTTTTTAACTCCCAGCTATTGGTGTATGCTTTTCTCCTTTATCACTGGCACTCTCAAGGAATTACAAAAGAAGCTACTTTATCCTTTCTTTCATGCTTTGAATAGTTTCTTCAAATTTCTGTCTCTTGTGGGTCTACTTTTAGCTCATTGTTTTTCACATATCTATTCATCCATCCACTTATTTATTCAGTTGATCATTCCTTTAGTCATATAATCAGTAAATATTTATTGACTACTAAAACCCAGAACTATTCTAGGCACTAGGAGATCAAATGTGAAAAAAAAAATTGTCAAATACCATTGCCCTGATCAAGCTTACAGTGTAGATACTGAAAGGGTTGAGGTCATCATTTATGGAAGACAAGGACATGATTTTCATCACATTTATGTCCATCTGAATTTTTCTTTCTCTTATTCTCCACCACATTCTGAAAGTTATATCTATTAACCTTAATGTTAAAGCCCTTATGCCCATCCCTCACACTATTTGATTATCTAGTTAAACTTTTGTCTGTTGTCTCCATTATCCCTAGGCTCTCCCCTCCCCGCCCCCAGAATAGGTTGAGTATATCTCTTAAGTACCGAGTTTCCCGTTATCATATTTTCACAGAGGATGATTTATGCTTGTATTGACTACAACCAGAGCTGCTGATCCCCTTAGAAGAAAAAATAGATACAGTAGCTTCCTTGCATGTTAGACCCCTGATCCGTGCCTAATGGTTATGGCTTAGGGTACCTCCATCCACTGGCCTTGGTTCTCTAATTCTACTCTTGACAGTTCTCACTTCTCTGAGTTAATTCATGGAGGTTTAGCCTGATTAAAACAAGCCACAAACATCTGTACTCACCAACCATTAACCTCACTGGCTAGTCTAACCCAGTAGCTATCAGGATGCCTAAGATGTTAAAAACAGAAGAAATAAAGACTCAAAATTATCTTGTACCATGTCCTGTATCATTTCACAACAAACCTAACTTGAAAAAGAGACCGATTTTAGAAGTTGCTTCTCTTTTTGAAATTAACATACTTAACTAGTTTACCAAAGGAAAACTTAAGTGGCTGTAGAAAAACATATGAATATTTTAGCTAAAATTGTTTTCATTAGGTTGGTCCCCTCTACCCTGGGTTCCTGGTACGGAACTCCTAAAACCCTTGTAATTTCTTGTGAGATAAGGACACTAGAGTATCTGCTGTTCTTTGACACCTCCCTGACACAGGAGTCCACAAACCCTGGTAAATTTCTAAGTGATAAGAAAACCCAGAGCATCTTTTGTTCTACTGATGTGTCTCTGGGTGGGTTCCTGGATGGGAGCTGATCATGAGAAAGACTAAGCCATAATTAGAAGCTTGGAATTTTCAGCCGCACTCCATCCTTCGGATGAGGAGAGGGGCTGGAAATGGCATTAAGAGTTGACCGTGTTTATATGAAGAAGCCTCTGTGCTAACAGAGTCCAGAGAGCTTCCAGTCTGGTGAATACACCCACACCAGTGAATACTACACTGTCTCCAGGTAGACAGTGTTAGAATTGAGTTCAGCTGTAAGTTGTCCAGCTGGTATCACAGAGAATTGCTTGTCATGGGGGAAAAACCTCCACACACCATAGGTATCAGAAAGGAAGTGTTCCCTTGACTATGAAGGAGAAACACAGGGAAGAAAGACATAAAAAGAAAGAGCAACTGGGTGGTTTTTCCATTACAAGGTGATTTGTGCTTTCTTTCTACACTTTTATATGAGAATTTTAACTAGTACCTAAGGCTCACCCTTAGAAGCAGATGAAAGGACAAATATTTATTGACTGATTATATTAATTAATGATTAGATGGTAGGAAATAATTCACTGATTCTCCCTAAAGTTATATATTATGCTTTGCAAGAAGAAATTTAGATTTAAAGGTGATTAGAAATTTATTCAGGATCACAGGACTATTAGGCAGTCAAAGAAGGATTCATTCTGATGTCTCCAAAAAATATCTTTGACTGTTTCATCCTTTTTTTTGGGGGGAGAGGGGTCATGCCTATGTCACATGGACGTTCCAGGGATTGAATCCACAGCAGTGACAACACCAGATCCTTAGATCCTTAACCACTAAGCCATCAGGGAACTCCCACAGCCCCATTCTCCCAGCCCATATTTAACTTTAAAAAATAATGTTTGTACTTACAAGAGCCACTGCATTTATACTAAAAGTTAACCAAGCATAGTTAATGTGGCTACATTTAATTCTAAATTCACTCTTTATAAAATCTTATCATTGGAGGAAGTTGAAGAAAGGTGTGATGCATAAATTTCATTACCTGTGTATTTGCTCTGAGGAACATCGAGAACTGATTTTCCCTTTTGACTCTTTAGTCAATTTAACACACGTAGTAAGTGCTGTTTGAATAAAAGCACAATGGACATACATCTTTTAGACTGCCATCTTGGGACGAACATTCATTTCACTATTTTGAGGGAAAGAAATAGATTAGAAATTCTTTTTGCTCCACATTTAGCAATCCTTCTGCAATTTAAAAATCTTTCTTTCTCTAAGTCATTGCTTGTGTTATAATTTCAACAGTGTCTCACTGACTTTGACCATCAGTGAAACAAAAGATTCTTTCAAGGAGCTGGCCAACAAAACAAAGCATTGCTGGTGATAATATTTTGGTTCATTTTGTCATAACAAAGATTTCATTTATGCTTATTGTTGATTGCCTCATTAAAATCCATCCAAAAAGAGGTCAGATGATCCTATTTATTTTGATGAAAATCTGTCTGTAACTAAATGTCAAATGTATCACTGAATAGTCATATTTGGTTGGGTCTGGGTCTTGGAATGAAAGAAACACATCAGTCATAAAGCCATGAGAATGTGTCAGAAAATCTTTTAAAAGGCAAATAAAATGGCATAGCCTACCTCCTCTACAACAGGTAAGAATGAAGACCCAGAGTCTGTATACCACCCCAAAAGAATTTCCTTCCACATCTGCCCAGGTAAAGATGCAGAGTTTGGGTATGAGGACCACGAGGCTGATTCTTTATCTGTATTGATTGTTGCCAGTGGGGAAAGAGAAAGTTGGAGGCCTAATCATTCTCCCTTTAAAAATGTAAGTTGGAATGTGAACCCCATGTGCTTACCTTAGAACACGCATTAAAGTCCCCGTTGGTCTGCCCCCTCTCAGGCCCCCTGTCCTTCCGTTTCAGCTCTCACCGGCTTCCACCATGCTCGGGAATACCAGGGATGCTTCTGTCTTTTTTAAAAATTTATTACTCCATGAACTTTATTACATTTATAGGTGTACAACGATCATCACAACCAAACTGTAGCATTTCCATCCCAAACCCCCAGCCCATTACCCCCATTCCCCAACCTGTCTCATTTGGAAACCATAAGTTTTTCGAAGTCTGTGAGTCAGTATCTGTTCTCCAAAGAAGTTCATTGTGTCATTTTTTTTATTCCACATGTAAGTGATAGCATATGGTGTTGGTATCTCACTGTCTGACTGACTTCACTTAGCCATGATAATTTCTGGGTCCCTCCATGTTGCTGCAAATGCCGTTATTTCTTTCCTTTTAATGATTGAGTTATATTCCATTGTGTACATGTACCACATCTTCTTTATCCACTCCTCTGTTGATGGACATTTAGGTTGTTTCCATGTTTGGGATGCTCCTGTCTGGATGTCTTTGCAATTGCTGTGTCCTGCACCTGGAATTCTTTTTCTCTGATACATCCACTCAGGTTGCTTTCTACATTCCCTCAGTTTTCTGTTCACATAATCCTATTAGTGAGGTTTTTCTGGAATAGAGACAATTTAAAATAGGATCTTCCCTTCTCCCACCACTTTATTCTCTTTTTTATTTGTACCCCTTAATCACCACCTTGCATACGATGCATTGTTTGTTGCATCTCTGCCTCTACCAGAATTAAAACAGAGTGGGGGCATTCACTTTATGATGCTTTCCTCAGAACTATAGCACATAGTAGAGTCTGGTAATGCTGATTAAATGAATTATTAAATGTAATTAATAGGATTTATTTTTTACTTCAAACATCCAAGGTGAAAAACAGAATGGCTTTATTGCTTTAATAAGCAGGAAATAGGGAAAGATAGATAGAAAGGTCAGTAAATGGAGAATTTAGGAGAGCATTTCAAAAAGAAGAGACTGAAGACACAACCGATGATTTGGGTTAAACCAAGAAGTTGTAAATTTGAACTATGTTTGCTATGTTAGTTTTCAGCTTTACCCAGCATTTTCATTTACTTTCAAGACTTCTATTCATTTCTTGCTTCCTCTTCTGAAAAGATTTGGCTTTATAATCCTGAGGTTCAACTGATACCATCTCTTTCTTAAAATGAAACAGCAGCACCACTAACATGTTTGATTGGTGCTAGGAGTCCCTATTTAGAAAATAATTTTTGTGTATTCATTTTTAATATAGCTTCCATATAATAGCTTTTAGCTTTCAATACAGAAAATGCTTAATGAGATAGATCTAGAACAATCTTATTTGATACTTGGGACTTTATAGAGAGTTGTATTTTTATTCAGGAAAAAGAAATGATGAAGTAGCTATGAATAAGAGCCCGAAAGAACGTGATGATGGCACAGTGCTGTTTACTTAAACGTCTCTGAAAATTGTGCTTCCTTTACTATTATTTTTGTGAAGCCAAAAATATGCCTACCATTATAAGCAACTTATGATCCCTATCTTGTATATTTTTATGAATAAGATAGCTATGTTCCAACTTGCTGTTCTACTTTCATTGTACCGAACTTAGAGTTTTCAATCTTTCTTTGTAGAAACAGAGAGAGAGGGAAAGAGATCTTTTGCAGTATTAGATAGATTTATGCATTGAGAGTTTTTCCCATTAAAGCCAAGGTACATATATGTACACTATATCTTAATCTCCTTATAAAATACAATGTGTATTTTACATTCAAGAATGTTCTTTGTTCCTTAATGTTTTATATACATGATCTTAAATGTATACATTGTCAGGAGCTTAGCAAAGAAGTGATAAATAATTTACATTTGCTTCTTCCTTAGAGTTAACCATAATTTAAACTCCATATATTTGTTCAGTAAGACTTCCCCAATTTGAGTCACAGCATTGTATTTTGAGGTATCGTGATTAAGATGAGTTTTTATTTCCACAGTGATTCATGGCCATGAAGGAAGCTAAGGGCAAAATTTAATTTCTGATTTCTCTAGAAGGGATGATAACAATGAAATGAATTGTAATTGAATTCTGAACATAAACAAAACACAAAAGATAAATTTAGTTTGCATATCTGCACAAATACATTATGTTTAGAGTTCAATACTATTTTAATGTTTTCTTTTGAGATGAGAAAATTGCATTCTTTGAATTTTTCAAGACTGGATGTGTTGCTAATTTCCTGGCCACTTCTGTCTCCAAATGAATTTTTATTGCTTAACTCGTCATTACTGTAAGGAAACTATTCATCTTTACAACCAAATTATCTCAGCTACAGTCTAAATAGATATTGACTATTTGGTGATCCTCTTGGGTACTGCTATGATAATTGAATATTTTTCTTATTACTGCCAAACTTAATCATTTTGGGGGGATAAACTAAAGATATATATCTATTAAGTGCTAATGCATAAAAAATCAAATTTAGCCCAATTCTGATTTGTCCTAATAAAAAATGAAATGTCCCTACTAGTAAATGTTTTTAGTTATTACGATTAAAAAAAAGACAAGTTCTTGAGTGGAATTAAGTGTGTTTTAAAATAATAGTAGAATTAAAGTTTTTATAGGCTTCACATTAAATAATAAATGCTTTAAATTAATTAAATTTAGCAACCTTCAACACCTAACCATCTAAAGCAGCTTTCCTCTTGCCAAAACAGGAGAAAATTATTTGACACAATTCTCAAATTTTCTACAGAGAAATTTCTTCTAGAGAAGAGGATAATATACCGATAATATGCCTTAGGACATTTAACAGTCAATTCTTGTATGCCCATCTCAGTAAGTTCTAACAGTTTAATTCTCTTTCCAGTTGCTAGGTATGTTTCATCAATTTTATTTCAAAATATTTACCATAATATTAATAAACAAAATTTCTGGAGCATTCACTGTACAGCAGACATGACCAGTATATCCTAAAAAGGACCCTCCCTATAAGGTAGATGCTATTATATTTCTATTTAAGGGACAATAAAGCTAAATTTAAAAAGTGAAAAATATGGAGCTGGGAAAAGGAGAATTTTAATACTGATCTGTCTTACTCTAAGCCTATGCTTATAACTGCTGGTTATTTATTATGCAGGGAAGTTACATGTATTTGTCCCCTACTTAGTATCATGTATTATGCAGAGTAGATGGCATATTATTTATTCCTCCATATACTATAGTATAGCATTTAATAACACTATTGTATAGATGGGCGATCTATGTTCCAGAAATCTGAATTCTCCCGTACTAGGTACATAATATGTAACTCTGGGGAAACGCATGTAACTCTCTCAAGAACGAACTTTTTAGATACATGAGCATTTGGCTCATGATTCTCTAACCAATAATATAGCCTTCACCCATGAGACTGAAAATATCTATGGGATTCCTTGGCGGTTATTGCTATTGCATATAAGACTTTTGTCTGTAATCCAGCACCTAAATCTTATACAGATTCTCTGCTGGGAAGGAAACAATTAACAGTTTTATCTTTCCCCTACCCCAGTGTTAGACTCTGATTTTGGTAAAGCCCTTCCAGAGTTCACGCTCTTAACCCAGAGACTCTGGAGGATATATGTGTGGATCCTTCCTCTAAAATTTTTCAGGTGTTGGTCAAGATCATTTTCAAGTTTACTTCCAGCTTTATTTTTGGTTTAATGCTGATTCTCTATTGAAACACAATTGCTTTCGCTGAGGCAGTTTTTATTTGAAGTGAATGTTGGCAGTAACATCTTGCTAAAGAAGTATCCTGTGTGGACTTCATTTACCTCCAGCTGAAGAAACAAAATAAAGGAACAGAATGAAGAAATTCTCAACATCCCTAAAGGAAAATTTGCAGAAATGTCTGTTAAGAAAAGACAAAATCACAAGAGATTTATTCATGCTCTATAGCTTTGCTTTCTTTTTCTGCTTCTGTGAGGCAGAAGACATCATTTAGCAAAGCCAGGAATAAGGGACTTAAAATACACAGTTCATCTTGCTCTTCTTAGAGGAAGTCTCCCTGTGGTGCAGGAAGAAGGATGGGGTGGAGAGGAAAAGCCAAGAGAAATATCCACTGTTGATATTAACGCCTGACTGCGTGGAATTCTAGGAATATTTCTGGGAGTGTTTGCAGATGCAAGAGAGGACATAAGAGAGAAGAAAGGTGTTGAAAATGGAATGAGATGCAGACAAAAAATTAAACTATTTAGAAAATCCTTAGAAATTATAGAGAGCATAAAGAGCCTGAGACATTAAGGTTGATTAAATGTGGGCTCCCTTAGGAGCGGTTATAAATGGAGAACATGATTCCACTAGCAATAGTTATAAATATGGGAAAGTAACCCATATGAATCTGGGATTGAAAGGTGGAGAAAGTGGCGATAATTGTGTCCTTACTGTTCAAGTAATGTTATTGAGGCTTCACTGCCACCTGGTGGCCAACATTAGCTTTAATTCTAGCTTCTTCCTGTTTCAGAGGGAGGGTTCCAACACTTTCCTTAAAAAAGATGCAAAAAAGTAAGTCACTGCCATTCCTTCTCCTACCACCTCTAGTTTGTTCTCACTTCCAAGGTTCCTCTACTTGTAGTAGCCTATGCTTATCTCAGTGGGCACTTAACTCTTACAGCAGAGAGCAAAACATCATAACGATTGTATTTTGCACTTTTAATTATGTGTTACAGTTTTTTCCCTGTTTAGACAAATCAGTTCATCTTTAATTTTTAAATTTTCATATTTTATTGGCATCCCTATATGGGTTGTTATGTACGTTGTTTTCCTTATAAGATGTTCAACAGCCACTTGGTACAATTTCACTATTTTACTTCACAGCATGATTGGGTAAGATGTTTTCTCACATCTGCTCTGTGCTGAAAGGGTCAGTCAAGTGACTCTACAGTCCCAAGCCCTGAAGAAATTGTACATTGAGAAGGATGGAAGGAGGATGTAGAAAAAGAGTAAAAGGGAACTTCTTGCAGCTTAGATCTTTGTTGATTTGGACTCAAAGCCTTTGAACTTGATACCACTCTGGATTTACAGAGCTACTAAATATTTAGAACGACTTGTCTCTGTAGGTTTTTCCACCATTGTTAATCACATTGCAGGAAATCTGCCTTCCTAGGGTTATGGGGCAAAATCACCAGTTAAGTGAAAGCATTTGGGATAACTAAATAATCTCAAAATAATCAACCTTACTTTCTTGCTTTAAAGCAATAGGAAGCAGATGTACAAACCTCAGCTAACATTGTCACAGGTTCTGAATTCACGCTCAGTTCTCTTCCTCCCTGATCAACGGGTTCATCCAATTAATTCATTACAGCATCTGCTTCCTGAACTCTGACAATCTAACACAATCCCAGCATAAGCAAATGTAAAATAGATATGAGTTTTAATGTCACTTTCCACTTCGCTCATTTCTTTTTAAAATTTTAATAGCTCTATTTAAAGAGTTCTTCATGGGGCCCCATTTCGCCCTTAATAAATGGACGATGCGTGTACCTGTCAAGAGAAGGGAAAAGTCTGGATGTAAGGATTAAGCTCTCATCAGCATATTCCTGATTCAGGTGGATTTACCAGTAACATACTGCTGATTTCCAGGTACTACAAGCATATTCTATTAACAATTCAAGTAAGGACCCCCAAAGGGTCAATGATATGAGTGTATTGGGGCGGGGGACAGGATTTCCAAAGAGAAGAAAAGTCACGTTGAATCAGATATAAAAGGTCGGAGTATTTTCCTCTTCTGCTTTCTCACCTTATCTAGTCTTTCTATAGTATAAGGGAGGTCTGCAAATTAGTTAGCCATATACCACCTCTACAAATTAGCTTTTGATGTCTACTATATTTGTTTAATATTTTTAAGTTCACTTTTTTTACTTAGCCATTTTCTAGACATTATTATGCATGAAATGACAATTGTGGTATTAATTTTTAAATTTTTATTAAAATAAACATATTAATTGTTAAAGTAAAAATAAAAATCTACCACTCAAAAGTCAAAACCTGGAAATTGCAGGGAAGAAAATAAAAATGGTAGTTTTCATAACATGATAGATGTCTTGCTCTCTCTTCTCTCTCAGTCACTCACTTGCTTTTTCCTTTCTCTCTCATACACACAGACGCACAATTCCAGAATACCTCTGAGAATATATTGCTCTAAAAATTTATGGAGAAAATAACTGAAAGAAGGGGGAATGTAAAAAAAATGTAATTCTTTAAAGTGTTCAAAGCACCTTCACATAGAAACACCCATTTCTGGCCATATTGGAAAAGCGAAGAACAGACAACGTCCTACACTAAATGAAATACATAAACTAACTATTTTTAGACTTTACACAATAGATAACCGAGGACTGTGATCCTTAAAGAGAAAGGAACAATTGACACCAGCCTTCAATCTCCCTTGCTTCCTTCCTTGAGGTTATTTCTGTACGCTGGCCACATGAAGGGGAAACCCAAATAGAGTTCAATGGTTCTAGGGAGATGAAGAGCCAGAAACTGAAGTTCAGAGAGCCTGAGTTGGCTGAAGGTGGTATGGCAAAGTTACAGAAAGGATAGAACTGTGAAAAGTAAAACAAAACTGCTCTAGATATCTGTACTGAAATCTCTTTGAGCCTTTGTCAAGTACTAGTCAGTGCATGTGAGAGTAAAACTCTGACCTCAGGCAAAGGGCAAACTGGGGGTTGGAAGCATGATCATTCCTAGAGCTCACAAAATTGAGAATGTCCTCTGAGCACCAGCTAATCAGGGTGAAGAGTCCTCACTCATCACTTGGCAGCATCAGTGGACACTCCAATGGGCCATGCCTTGACAGCAGAGCTAAATTATCTGAGGGAGAGCTACTCAGGACCTTCCCTAATATGCCTTAAAAGCAAGACTCAAAGTGATTAAACTTATCTGTAAATTTGCCTTCTGCCAAAATACTCTTTCAAAAAGACAAGGAAATCCAAACATTCAACAATGTAGTAATCATAATGCCCAACATTCAATCAAAGATCATTGGACATGACAGGTGGAAAATGTGACCCATAACTAAGAAAAAATATTTAAAAGAGAATAAAAGCATAATGGGAAGAGAAGGTGAAAATATGAAAAATAGAACTCAGGCAAATTCATGTACATATTTTGCTTTGATCCTTATACCAGTCAATTAAGGCATAGCATGGTTTTATTTAACCCCGTTTTATTGTTGCAAAAATGAAGTCATAGACATAGTACATGAATTGTTCAAAGGACTTTAATTTTTAAGGTCAAACTAGAACCTAAGTCTTCTGAATTCTTAATGTTATTAAGTAGATAATGGCATGAATCTCAGTTAAAGGAGGCTGCTGTGGATGTTAGTAGGTGATGAAAAATTCCCCTATATAGGTCACAGTTCAAAAATATCAAGGAAAACTATGCAAGGCTATGTGCATACGTGGGTGTGTGTGTGTGTTTGTGTGTGTGTGTGTGTGTGTGTGTGTGTGGTGTACAGGCATTATGGCTGTGCTATGTAGATTAAATGATTTGATTCAATGATTACTTATTATCATAGAGTACATTTTATAATGCTGTGCTCAAACCTTAGCATTGTTACCATTATAAAGACAATTTCTGATGGAACTGTCACTAAATGTTGCCCAATACTAAAGTCAAGGCTCTAAAACATCTCTCTGAAAATAGGGCTGGGGAAAAAAAGATGTAGGATATCAGTTTTACAGCTAAGAACCACTTTCTTGTGTCAATCTAACTGAAGAAAGAGACTTAAAATTGACTTTTTTCTTCTTTTTTAGCCACACCCCTGGCATATGTAAATTCCCAGGCCAGGGATTGAACCTGCACCTCCCTAATAATCCAAGCTGCTACAGTTTGATCTTTAACCCACTGTGTCACTGCAGGAACTTCTGACTAATGTAATTTTTGTTACTGAAAATTTCTGAAAAATCAACGTGTCTTGAAAATTCTGTATAACTCTTCTTTAGGTAAGAGGTCTAATCAGAAGATGTGTTAAAGACTGTTAAAAGCCTTGGATGGCTGTTGCAAGCAAACTTTGAATCAACTCAGAGTGAAAGGACACATCATGTTCAACATTCAAAAGAAGGTATACCGGTCATTTTCATTCACTTGACTCCCTTTATATCCAAAGTAAAATCACATGTCCCAACGTGGGAGCTGTCCCAGTTTCAAGAGGATTTCTACTAGTCTTTTGAGAGAAGTAGGAGAGATCCCTGTTAAATGGAACCCCCCCAAAAATTTATTTCTTTAAATGGAAATAATACCTGGCTCCCAAAGCAATAACCAACTAGAATGCTGTAGCTTGAAATGTCTGCTTTATTTAAACTTAGATATGATGTTTTCAAAATATTCATTTTTTTAAATCTTAAAACACTGCATTATATTTCTCTCAAAATTAATTCTCCTGTTAACTATGGAGAGTGAATCTAGTGATAGAGAATGCCTTTCACTCAACTTTTTTTTTTTTTTTGGCCACACTTGTGGCACATGGAAATTCCTGAGGCAGGGATTGAACCTGCGCCATAGCAGCGACCCGCACCACAGCAGTGACAAGACCGGACCTTAAGCCACTGTGCCACCAGGGAACTCCTCACTCAACTCAAATTTGCTTGACATTGGTAATATCCAAGAAATAATCACATGAATATTTGGAGCCACAACTTAGGAAAGGCCACTGATTCATGTAGAGGGGAATTTTAAGACATTCCTCTTTCAAAAATAGAAACAGAAACTTCAGAAAAAAATATATAAATGTGTGTACATATAGAGAGATATAAACTGAATCAGCACTGTGCAGTTAAAATTAACATAACATTGTAAATCAACTATACTTTTTAAAAAACATATTACTTAAAGACCATTTTATTATATCTATTTCATTCTTTGTCATCATATAAATAGGACAGAAAAGAATGTCCTCATATCTTTGCTCACCATTCCCCAAATCAGCACAATCCCCTTCTGTCTGGCTGTTTTAAATGCTCCTTCCTTTGGAAGTTTCTCTCCTCTTCTGGATGAGTTGATCATTTCATTCTCTGGATCCTGTGGGACTTATTTCTAAAAATGATTGGATTTATCCTATACCTTCTCTGCCGCTGATCTTTTTTATGGCCACGCAATCCTGGCTGACAAAAGAATATGTTTATGAAGACCATTTGTCAGCCAGTTGTCTGTACCTCAGAATTCAAATGACCACTGAAACCATCTTAAATGAGCTGCTCATTCTGGAAGGTAGGGCACAAATTTTATGGGAACTGTGATATAAAATACCATGCAAATCTTCTATGTAATCTGTAATCATTGCATATTTTTTGTGAATACTTACTTAGTTTGGTTTATAGAGAACTGGGGAAAAGTGATATCATGGAATAAGGCTGCAACTTCTTTTTGTGCCCTTTGTGTGAAGAGAAGTAGGCTATCCACAATGTGATGCCTTTAAAACAACCACAATCTATAGTAAGAAATGCATTTTACCTTTCAGAGTAGTATACACACGCACACACATAAACACTCATACATGTACACAACTGAAACAAAAACTTCACAACATAATACTTTCTCTTATGAAGGCTGAGATATTCTATTGCAATTCTGCTCTATTTAATTCCTTTTGATATTTTGATGCTGGCTATGGAGCACTAAAGTAATTCCACATAGTCCCAGAGAATTAGAGAACTTAAAAGCATGATAAATGTATCATTGTCCCCTCCTTCTGCAAATGTTTGTAATCTTATTGTATGAAATCTTCCACGCAGTGTTAACTTTGGTATTGGTCTCCCAAATAACTTGCAAAGTTAAAAAAATCAGGGTGAAAAAACAAATCAGATAACTAAGGAGAGGTTTCTTTCAATGAGAAATGTGAGGCATCGAGGCCAAATTCATGATGCTGCCTTCTAATTTTATTCATGATTAGCACCACGATGGCCACCAGACATCTCCCACCCACGTTACACCAATGATCATTTTGTTTTTACAGTGATTGGTCGCTTCATAAACATGATGCATGAAAGATACACTTCCTGTGCTGTTCTCCACAGGCAGCTGGGGAGGAAAAGTCTGATTCTTTATACAAAGTCTCCTTGTTGTCAGTACATATGGTCTGTAGTTTCCAGACACGGTGTCACCCCAGAAGTTGGCAACAAGATACAGGAAAATGTCAGCTTTTGCTACTGAATTTAAATGAAGGTCGTGCCTTGGAACAGTCCAGCCCCGAGATGTATTTGTATGTGGGCTTCCAGATGATGGGGCTCCCATCGTTAACAGGGCAAATGTAACTTTAATATAAGAAAAAAAAAAAAAACTAGATGCAAAGCAGAAAGCAGTAGCAGAGATAATGACTGAAAAATATTAGTGTCTTGAGCAGAACTTCAAGCTCAGTATAAGCAGCATGATGACTTTTAGCTCTTTTTTTTTTCCAGGGGAGCTGGGAAGAACAGCCTACACCTTAGCCTGATAACATTTTCCATTAACACAATCTAATTCACTTTGTTCTAACTTTAGCCTTCCGATAGAACGATTTCCAATGTTGATAGTTTCTAACAGACATTCCTTGTGGAAAGTAAGAACAGTGAACCTTCGAATTTCTGGCAGCTCTGTTTCAGTATAAGTTAATGCAACAGAAACTTGGCTTCTAATTTGAAGGCTACAGCTCTTTAAAGAAGGTAAGAAACTTTAAAAGCATTTTAACTCCTTTTTTTTTTTTCCAGATCTGAAAATTAAGAACCGGAGGGTGACGTGAATTTCCAAAGCTGCGGATTACAAATTTATCTATGTTGAGATTGACTCCCCACACTAGATTAGTCAAGAGTAAAAGGAAATAATTCACAATCTTCTCACATTTTATTATTTCAGTTTCACTGGGGGAAGAGGGAGTGGATACCATTTCTGAACATGCCAATCTGAGACTTTTCCACATTAAAATACCATCAAAGTTTAGCCGGTAGTCGCAATTTGAGTGACCAGAATTTTGTTCCGAGATCAGAGAAATCTGAATCCAAATTCAGCTGTGTGACATTAGGAAGTTGGATGATTTGTCTAAACCTCAGTTTTCTTATCTTTAAAGCGGGAATATTAATATTACATTCATTGTTCCTAACTTAAGTGGTTAGTGTAATGTTATAATAAATATACAATTGACACCCAATAAGTGTTGGCTATTATTGAAATATTTCATTCTCTCGTGTCTGAACTCCCTATAAATTGTAAGTCTTATAAATGAAGACTTGACTTCTTTTGGAGTCCAAGTTTTGAAAATGGGTTTTGAATCATCTGTCTACTGTATTACTGACCATAGTACTTACTGTATTTACTGCATTACCGGTACGTTCACAGGTTCAGTCCCCAAACCCCTGCATCAGACACTCTGGGGATGGAGCCCATACTCCTGTATTTTTAAAAGCACTCCAAGGAATTTCGATGCATACTAGAGCTTGAGAGGCATTGGATTTCTGGATTCTGATAAGGTGGAGATGAAAATGGGTAAAAGGTGATGGGATCAGATCAAAGAATCCCATTTGAAGCCAAACTCTTAACCAGAAAACCTGGGCAGGTATCAAAAAGCCAGCTGTGAGACAACAAGGTGGAGGAGGAAGTGTCAGGACAAAGAGGCATACATGCCGTATGTCAGAAGACAGTTCAACTCTAGGCACCTCAACACAGAATGAAGACTGATGGGGAAGGAAAAGCTCGGAGCCCTTCAACTGTACTAACCATCCCGACATACCTTAAATCTACTAATTCTATTAAAATCTAACTTGCCTTGAACAGATTAGACAACAGAACAGCTATTTTGGGTAAATCATAGATCCTGTCACTGAAGGTTTTAGAGATAAGATTTTGTGATTTAAAAATTTCAGCCTTATAATTTCCTTCTATATTCTCATGATTTCAACAATCATTTTTAGAAAAGGACTTTGAATCTCTTGGCTCAGTAACAGGAGCAGAAATACTGTACTTTGGTCTGGTCCAGCCCCTGTTTATTGACTGAAGATACAGCAACTGCAGAAATTGGTGGTGGCTTGGTACTTGAAAAATTCTCAAAGGGACATAAAGTTATCTACCCTGACTATGTCCACTTGTAGGGGGATGAATCTCATTACTCTATACACACTAGAGAGTCGTTATATTTGTATTTTGTACATTATGTGAACAAGTACACATGCAACGAATGAAAGGAAATAGCCTGTTTCCATTCTGGTGAAGTACCCCTGTTTAGAAATATGCAATCCACAACCTCTTGCAGATGGAATTTAATTCCTACTCCTTTATCCAAGGGCTCATATCCTGGCCATCCAGCTGTCTCTTCCAATGCTTTCCAGCATAGTCTCTGGACCCAGCCACCTGGGACTCTGCACATTTCCCATGGCTCCTTATCTTATTTCAATGTTTGATTTTTGTTTTTCTTCTTCATCTAAAGCTTTTTCTACCCCCACCAAGCTACATCCTTGATTTCCTTATATTCATTCACTCATGCAATCAATAAATATTCATTGTGTGCATAATTAGTATCAGACACTTATAAGTGACACTGAAGAAGCCTTGTTTCTGCCCTCGCCTTGGCTCACAGCCTAGTGGTGAGAGTCAGACAAGGTGACAGCTATTTAAGTGCGTAAGTTCCTAGAGGACAGACGTCAAAGACATTGTTCACAACCCATAGTGCACCTGTGCTGCCCACATAGCTAAAATGTAAAGCTCAATAATATGGAGTTGAACTGCCATCCAAGAATGGTAAAAATCCTATCCGAATTTATCCTTTGTTTGGGAGGGACAGCAAAGAAGTGAAATGTCTAGGGAAGGAATATCTTTTATGAGAAATTTTGCAATTACATGAACTAAATACAAAGGAGATAGAAAAAAAGAATGAGAAAGCTTTTGTGGGCTAGCTCAGGGGAACCTCAAATAAAGGGTTCTCAGGCAGAAGCAGGAATTCCCAGAAAGCATGGCAGAGGACAGTTAGGTCAGTCTTTCTGGTTTTGAGTCCCTGGCATTTGACACAACCACCACTGCCCCTTGTCCTGTTCCTTCAAGAAAAACTTACTTCTGACTTCATCCAGCCTTACCCCAAGACAAAATATCTTTGACCTCCCAATTGCTTCTACCATTGCTGGAAATACTTAGTGTTTCTCAGCACAAATGCAGCTTAATGTTTTGTGGCTTTTTTTGGCCATACTCTGTCTAGATGGTAAGAAAATACATTTTGCACAATGGCTATTGCTACATTAGAGGTTCTTTCTATGGCCATGAAAATGGGCGCTGAGATTCCCAGAGCTTGAAAATCAATGACTCAAAGCACAACTAATTGAAAAGGAAAGAAATTCTCTCTTACATGCATGGGATTAGATTTGTCTTCCCTGTGAATCTTCAGATAAAAGAATTATTCAAGGGCATGCTGTGAGGATATGCTTGAATCTGCTACATCCGCCGGTAGAATATACAAAGCAGTCAAAGAAAATGATGGTGGCATTAAGACTATGGATTGTGCTAATGCAAACTGTTTGGGTCACATGGAGTTTTGTGGCTGCAATAGACTTAGACATTTTTATTTTGACAGACAATTGGCAGAGCTGATTTATAAACTGCAGTTTTGATATAAACTGGACAGTGGTTTTCAGCTTTAAATACAAAGGGGATAGAAAAATAATGAGCTTTAAGTGAAGATACCATTTAACTCAGGAAACACTATCCTTGTAAAAAGGCAAAGTCGATGATGATCTGTGTGATGAGGTTGGAAGATAAGGGAACCCACATAGCACATTCTCTTTTGCTAACAGCCTTTGCCTTAAATTCTGCTGTTGGAGACTGAGGCCTCAATTTGAATATCTCTGCTGAGAGGGCATAGGCAATGGACCAGAATCAATTTAAGCACAGTTTGTTACTGACCATCTACAGTTTCTGTTAAAGGAAAAATCCATCATTTAATTATCATAGGAAAAGAAGAAAAGACATTAATTACATGATTTCTACGATAAACCATCCTACATTTATCTCCCTTAATCTTTACCAAAAATATGAACTGTACAGATTTGCCAGGCTGGCTGTTGGTAGCCTGCAGGATGCCTCTCAGAAAATGGGAAAACGATTGCTAGAAATCTGAAAAGATAATGTCCTAAGGCACATGACTTAGTGAGGGGAGTGCAGGCTGGATTTTAGTGTCAACTCACACTGCTGTCCAGTACATGAGCTTTACAATTGCTCATGATGCTCTAGAAGGTGATATTATCACAAGTGAAAATAGAGACTCAGGGTTACGTATCCTTCTCAAGGGCAAGCGGGTCAGTAAGTGGACAAGTCAGGATTTGAACCTTAGCTTACTATATTTCAAACTTGGAATTTGTTTTTTCATCTTTAAAATTGGAATAAATTATATTTCTCTCATAGGATCACCATGGGGAGTCCAAGAAGATGATTTATATAAAGTATTTCATATAGTACTTAGTACACTCACTACATTGTATTATACTATACTATCTTGCATGGATATTCAGAGTAACAAGGGTTAACAACTTGTTCTGGAACCATTCCTTAAGTTTTGGAAACACCTCCAGATTGGATTCTTGGTCAATCCTTCATGCAAGATTAACTCAAGGACTTGCTTATGAGTTTATCCATACTCTATCTGTGATAAATGAGAATCTATCCAAGGTCTATGTTCTAAACCAAGTGCTGATAATACATCATCATTGAGATGAGGGATGAGTGACCTGAGGGATGAGAATTAAGCAACCCATTTGCACCTGAATGAGGGAGAAGGGTCATAACTGACTAGATACAAAAGATGAAGGAACAATTTAGCTGTTGTCTTCACTGAGTTGATATTGTCCTTTTGTACTCTGTCTGCCCCTCTTGACCACACATACACTCCAAATTTAAAATGACTAGAATCTCAGATGTTATGACTAGGAATCATGAGAGCCCCACTGTGCTATTGCTGTTCATGCTTTGTTGTTTTCCATCTTGTCTTAAAGTCAAATATACTTAGGGCTGAGTGAAGCCCACTTTGCCTTTAGAGTTTGATTGTTATATGAACCCAAGGCTATAGTCTGTAGGAAAGTAATGTAGATGTTGCATTAGACTATTGGCAGATTATAGGTCAAAAGAAAAAAAAAGAGCAAAAGAGAACAACACTGAGGGAAGAGATAGATCCTTAGATAAACTGTGAAAGGCTCTGGTTTCAAGAAGATGGATCCATACAGACTAAAGGGAATCCTAACAAGGAAGCCCTTAGTGTCCTCTGCTTTGCTATAAGCAAATGGCATTTGCCCAGCAGCCTCTGGAAGAGGCTGGATTTGTATGTTGGCTGGATCCTGATTGTGAACTTAAGTCTTTGTATTAAAAAATGTTAGAGCAGAATAGAGATATAAAGCAATACTGATTATTTGCTTACCCTGTGCCTAAAGTTGTCTTTGGTGCAATCTCTTGTAGTTATCAAAAAAATCCAAACCAGAGGAGTAATATTTTTTGCATTCTACAGATGAGGTCACTGAAGTTCAGTGCTAATAAGTAAATTGCTTGAAAGAGGTCAGAGGAAATGGTGGAGTTAGTGTTTAAGCCTGGTTCACTGGTGCCAAATTTCTTGCTCTTCCTACTCCGCTATACTACTTCTAAAATGTTAATGATGTTAATTTTTCTGGTGATATGTTTTATTTAAAGATCAATATACATTTATAGGTGACATTTATTGAGTGCTTACTGCATGCTAGGCACTGTGCTTTTAAAAATATTGTTTCAGTTTATGCTCATGACACATCTGGCAGGTAGACCCCACTCTCATTTTTCACAGATGAGGAAACTGGCTGACAGAGGTTAATTAATCTGCCCCAAATCACAAACCATGAAGTCACCCAGCTGCATAGTGGTGGAGTCACATGTGAAAGCATTTTGAATTCCTGCTGCAGCTGGACCTTAAATTACTCTAGGGCAGGAACCAGATCACGATATGTGAAAATCTCCTTAGGACATTTAAGATAGTGGGAATCAATGAAGGTCATTGAATGAACTCTGACAGAACATGGCTTTCGATAGCTTTCTCAGTCAGATAAAGTCTGCAAATAGTACTGGTCCACTAATTGTAACAGAAAAAGACTGGAAACAACCCAATGCCCATCGGTAGAGGGCTGATTAAATAAAATAGGTATACCCTAATAGTGGAGTACTAGTCCAGGCTTTAAAAAAATCAAGACTATCTCTCTATATTTTTATGGACTTATTGTCATATTATATTGTTAGTTGAAAAAATTTTAAAAATAGTAGGCAAGTTTTATAAGTGTGTGCATATTATACTACATTTTGTCTAACAATAAGGGGAAATCATATATATATATATTTAAAGAAAACCTCATAAATATGTTACATATGAGAAATATGAGAAGGAAAAAAAAAGCACGATAGGGGCAGGGATGGAAACTAGGCTTCTCAAAAACTGAATATGTTCTGTTTTGTAGTTTTGATTTTGAAAACATACTTATGTTTCACACAATTTAAAAAGTAAAATAAAACCAAACCTTAAAAATAATGATTATAAAAAACCAGAAGTAAGTCAACCAAACTATATGTCAAATGGGCGGCAATGACACGGGGCAGATTCATTTTAAGTGGCTTTAAACCACTTAAATGTATTTAGACTCTATATTCTGATGATAAAAAGAAAACCACAAAGAAAATTTAAAATGCATTCAGTAGTCTTATTATTTCTAGAAATGTTCTTATTGCTATTTTGAAACTATTAAGTGTATTGAAATAAAGTAAATAATGAATCATATTAATGTTTTTGTAACCCAAGTTATTTTCAAAGGAAGAGAAAAGAGATATAAATATAAAACCAAAGAATTTAAGTAAAAATACTGGAATCTTTGAATTGCTGAAAAATATCAGTGCAAATTTAGGAATGATGGTTTATTTTTCTTAAAAGGTAGTTATTTTCTCACTTGTTCCACTAAAAATCCTAGAAGCATTGACCCCCCTGGAAACAATGAACACTCCTGGTGGCCAGGCTGTGGTTTAAAAATATATATTTCCCATTAAAAGGAATTAAGACTACTCGGAAAACTGCAGATTGCAGGTCCGTAGCAGGAAATGTACAAGATGAATTTTGAGCATACTCTTATGCCTGGGATCAAAGAAACTATCAAAGAAAACTGAGCAATGTCAAAAGGACACAGGAGCTCCCATTGGTCAGAATCAGGAGAACCCAGGTACCAAAAAGAAGCCAAATAATAATACTTGCTAATCTGACAGCAATCATAACAGGAGTCTGCATTTTATTTAGGAAATGGTTCTCCTGAATTTGGAACACCTGTTAAAAGTTTTAAAATACATATATATTGTGACCCCCCCAAAAAATATACTTGCTAGAACTGAACATGTTAAACAAAATGTTTAAAAATCACTGAATTATGATGATATTACAACATAAAAACCCAATGCTCATTCTTGGAGTTTGCTGGATACAGACTCATTACTCTGAAAATTGATAAGTAAAGAAAGACAAACATTTATTCTGCCTTTCCTATGAGAACCTATGCCTTTGATTCCTATGAGGACCAAATTTTCAGCAACCAAACAGCTGATGGTGAAGTTTTCCTTAACAGAAGACAGAGAACCTATCGACTTTAAAGAAAATCTCATTTTGAAAGTCCTAGTGAAGTAATAATGTAGGTAATGATGATTGATAACTGCTATAATTTTTTGGTGAAAAGCTGGTGTGTGTGTGTGGTGGTGGGGTAGGGGGACGGTTAAGAGTGGATGGATGAAACTGACAGCACCTGAACCCAATGATGTCTGAGCATCACTCAAAGTGTGAATTCAGACACTATATTTTTCTGTGGTTGGAAGTAGGTAGCCCCAAGAAAAAAAAAAGACTGAATCATTAACAAGGGTCTCACAGGAAATATGGGAGATAAAGAAACATGTTGACAACACCATGAAGATAGAGTCAGTCCAATTCAGCATGTGAGACATCGTTAAACTGAATGACTGAGTATCTTCAACAAATAAATGGCATCAAAAGCAGGGGCAGGTATTGTAGATTAAAAGAAAATTCAGAGACCTAGAGATGAAAAATAATAGTTGGTTCTTGTTTGTTCTCTGATTCATATAAAACAATTATAAGTGCATTTTTTGGGTATAACTGGAGAAAGCTGGACCCAGTCTATATATTAGATATTGATAAGTTTTTAATCTTTTAGATGTGATAATGGTCCTGTAGTTATGAGCATTACTTATAAGAGATACACATTGCAGCATCTATAGGTAAAATGATGTGCTACCTGGGATTTAAAATTCTCTGAAGAAATAAATATTTGAGTAGGCTCATGGAAAGATGGGACAAGAACAGTAGAAAGTGAGTTGTAAACTAGGTGAGGAGGCATACGGATTCATTGAATCTTATCTATACCGTGTATGAAACTCTCTGAAATAGGTTGGTGACTTTGGGCCATTAAAATGAATATACCTTTCTATGATGTTACCGTAAATAGAAGAAATAAAGATAAGTTCTCACAGGAATTGTGTTTTTGCTCTGCTGTATATGTGTAGAGGTAAGGATGTTACCCCATCTTTTCACATCTGCAATCATCACCAGTTAAGCCGTATAATGTCCTTTTCAATTCTACCATCATCTGGTCATTCACTTGACAAATCAATTTGAGTACTTGCTGTGCACCAGTCACTGTCCTAGGCTCCACAGATAAAGAAGTGGATTTGAGAGACAAGGTCCTTGCCTTTGTGGACATGACACCAACAAATAAACACAATGATTTCAAATAAAGGATAACCAGAAGGGGAAGTAGGGAGGGAGCGAACAGAATTAGGATGGTCAGCAAAGGCCATTTTTGGGGAACTAAATTGGAGCAGAGTACAGAATGACATGGAAGCAACCAAGTGAATAGAGAGGGAGAGAGAGTTCACAGCAGAGGGCAAAGCAAGTGTAGAAACTCTGGGAAGAAACCTAGCTTAAGATAGGCAAGAGGAAGGAAGGAAGGAAGGAAGGAAGGAAGGAAGGAAGGAAGGAAGGAAGGAAGGAAGGAAGGAAGGAAGGAAAGAAAGAAAGAGGAGGAAGGAAGGAGGGAAAGAAGGCAGGCAGGTAGGCAGGCAGAAGCAAAGTGAGCTGTGAGATTAGACAATGGTGCTGAATGAGATGAGGTTGGGGAGAAAATACTGTCCCTGTGGCTAGGGTAACTGTGCATCTTGGTTTGCTGGTATGGTCTGAGTTGATGCCTGCTATCCCATGGTGATGACTAAGGGGACCACCCTGCATCGTCCCAGAATGGAGTCCAAGTGATATGGTCACTCTGCTTAGACTTTCGATTCTATTTCAAGTGCGA